>JAUMJK010000097.1:5492500-6692500 GCA_033558105.1 Coccyzus lansbergi
GTTAATTGCAATTAGACGGCAGTCAAGCTTCAAGGTGTACAAAGATGCTTGCGTTGAGAGATTCGTAACAGAGACGGGATATCTTCTGAAAATCAGCGGACGGGGGAGGAGGACAGGGGAGGATGGAGGGGAGGCAAAGCGGGTGCCTGTCCCAGGCTTGGCCATCGCCGTGGGACATGGCAGCAGGCGGAGGCACCGGCAGGCGTTCCCGCTGCCCGTCCAGCCGGGGGAAAGTGCCACCTCTCTGTCTTTGCCGGGATCGAATGGAGCTACTCAATCGAGGGATGCCATTATTGCCTCCGCCACGCAATTTCCACTATCAATAATTTACCGTCTTCGCCGCACGGGCGGAAGGGGGAAACGGCGGAGACCGATTATTTTATATTATTATCATTCTTTTGAGAAGGAGGGAAGCAAAAACCCGCCCCGCGGGCAGCCGGGCAGAGCCGGGAGGCGCGTTCCAGCCGGGAGCCGCCGGGATCGCCGTCGGGCAGAGCCGCCGGGACCGGGCACCGGCTCCCGGCCTCGGGCGTAACGTTACCCCGGGGCTCTCATTAATAAGCAATGCCCGTTATTATCTTGATTGCATTCCTAACAGGCGAAGCACGGAGAGGTCAGCGCGGGAGCGATAGTTAAACGGCTCGCGCTCGCTCGGTCCCCGCCGGAGTAAACCAACACCCGGCCCCGCCGCCTGCCCGCGGCTCGGGGGGCGCCGGGGAGCGGGGGCCGGGCTGGGAGGGGCCGCGGGAGGCGGCGCGGAGCCTTTAAGCGGGGCCGGCGGCCGCAGCAGCCGCTGCCCGGGCGGGGGGCGAAGCCGGGACCGAGGGAGGGAAAGGAGGGAGGGAGGGAGGCTCCCAGTTGGGATCCGGCTGCGCTGCCCTCCCGCCTCTCATAAAGCTTTGATGAGACACTTGAGCCGCCGCCTGCGTTGCCGGGGCGGCGGGAGGCGGCCGGCGGTGGGACCGGGCGCCCGGGAGAGGATGTGACTTCCCGGAGGGGGAACGCAGACAGGCTTTTGCGTGGACGACGAGGTACGCGGCGCCCCGCCGGGAAACTCGACGGGGAAGGAGCGCGGGGGTCGGAGGGAGGGAGGCGTCCGGCCGGCGAGAAGGGCTGGGGAAGCACCGGGGTTGGGGGGGGGGGGGCGGCCCCGTTCTTCTTTGTTCCCGCACCTGTCGGTGCGCCCGGCGGGGCTCGTGGGGGCGGAGGAGGGCGCGTTCTTTCTGCCCGTGGGGGTGAGGGAGCGCGGGGCTGTGGGGCTCGGCGGGGCCGGGGTTCGACGGGGCGGCTGCGGCCCGCGTGGCGGCGCCCCGCTCGGAGCCTGCGGGGATGGGGGTCGGGGGGCGCCCCCTGGCGGCGAAAGCCCGTCCGGGGCGGCGGCGGCGGGAGGGGTGGGGGGCCGAGGCGCCGCCGGGGGAGAAGGGAGGGATGCGCTCCTTGAAACGTCTGAAGCGCCGGGAGACCTCCCCGGGATTCGGAGCCCTGAAGAGGGCTGGAGCGGCGCCGCTGCGGGGACAGGCTGAGAGAGTGGGGTTGTTGAACGTGGAGAAGAGGAGGCTCCGGGCAGACCTCACAGCGACCTTCCAGTACCTGAAAGGGCTACGAGAAAGCTGAGGAGGGACTGCTTATAAAGGCTTGAGCCAATAGAACAAGGGACAGTGGGTATAAACCGGAGAGGGGCAGATTTAGGCGAGACATAAGGAAGAGTTTCTTCCCAACGAGGGCGGTGAGGCACTGGCACAGGCTGTCCAGAGAAGTTGTGGCTGCCCCATCCCTGGAGATGTTCAAGGCCAGGTTGGTTGGGGTCCTGCGCAGCCTGATCTGGTGGGAGGTGTCTCTGCCCATGGCAGGGGGGTTGGACCTAGATGATCTTTTAAGGTCCCTTCCAACCCAAACCATTCTGTGATCATGTGGTTCCAATACTGAAGGGGACTACGAGAAAGCCGGGGAGGGGCTTTTTACAAGGGCGTGTAGTGACAGGACAAGGGAGAATGGTTTTAAATTGGAGGGAGGAAGATTTAGAAGAAATTCTTCATGATGAGATGCTGGAATAGGTTGCCTAGCGAAGTTGTGGATGCAACCTCCCTGAAGGTGCTCAAGGCCAAGTTGGATGGGGCCACAAGCAGCCCAGTCTGGTGAGAGATGTCACTGCCCGTGGCAGGGGTTGGAATTGGATGATCTTTAAGGTCTCTCACAATCCAAACCGTTCTATGATTCCAGTGCCGTGGAGGCTTTGTCCTCTGCTTCTCCCACTGGACACAACCAGGAGGACGCGGAGAGGGAACTGTGGGTCTGCAGTCCTCGTTGCGTGGGCAGGAGGAGAGGGCAGCATCTCAGTCCTGCCCACCAGGTCTGGTTTCCAGCCTGAGAGGCATTGGCGTTAAACTGTAAATTTGGCTGGCACAAGTTTAATTATACTTTGGAAGCCTTGCACTGTCCCACTTGAGTGTTTTGTTCTTTCGTATGATTAAAAGTCTAAGGTGTTACAGCCACGCTCGCTTTGCTTGTTTATTTTTAAGAGGTGCTTTTGTTGCCTTGGTTTGAACGTTAGGGTTAAAAGATGTGCTTTTCAGTTTATTGTAGTTCAATGTTCTGAGGTTAAGACTATTGAGAGATCGATAGTCATTACTTATTTATGTTTCTAGTAACACAGTTCTAATGAATGCAAGGAATCTATCCTGGCGATACATTTTTCTTCAGCAAGTCTTTCTGTAATCTTTAATTCATGGTGTGATAAGTACACAAAACGAATTTCCTTGGTTGTCTTTAGATACGAGCAAAGGGCTGGGCAATGAACTGTCTGCATGTGGGCAGGAGCAGCTTTTGCGTCACTAATTTTGAGTGGCTGTTGAGTTGCAGAAGTGAAGGATTCACTCTGTTTGCGTGCAGTCGGTTGTCCAAAGTGAGAAGGTAGTCATATCATCCTGATCGTTTGTGTCAGGTAGTGCCTTGGCTCAGTGCCTTTGATGGTAGAGCAGGAGCGCTGCCTGTGAGGGCTTGGGTGAAAACTTGACCTCAGCAATGAACCAGGGTTAGTCGAGGTATGGAAAAACGTAAGCAGAGGGGGACACTCTTGGCTGTCTCCGGGCTGTGAATCCCACAGTTTGGCATGTGAGAGGAGGTAGCAGCTGTCGGGAGATGCTACAGTTCCCTGCATGCAGAGCAGCAGGGCACTGGCTGTGTAAACAAACCCAGGGCAAGGAAAAGGAGAAGACAAACTGTGACCTCCTGCCCACTCCAGGAGCAGCAGGATGAAGTGCCATCCCTCACCTGGTGTCGGGGCAAAGCGACGATACTATCTCGACTCCAAATGCCATGAAGGAGTTGGTAGCCATTGCAGTTATTTACTAGGTACAGGAGCCTTTCTACAGGGCTCTGTCAGTCACAAGTATTTTCTGCTGTAGTACTATCATTTAATGTTCAGCTTCACTGAACCTCAGCTGGGAAAACCCATTTGTAAGTAGCATGCCTTCTGTTCACGTTGCCAGTACTTTCAGCTTTCCGGAGCTGCAGATAGATCCTGTTGTTCTGTGGCTGTGAAATCAGGGTAAACCAGGTCAGAAGGATCAAGAACACTTTATCTGAATAATCCAGATATAAAGTGGAGGAAAATGGGAAAGGGCTTTTATCTTGGAGGGAGTAAGGCTAAAATGAAAAAAGTTTTAATTTCAAGCAGCGTGCTTTTAAACACGAAGGCATTATGTGGTAGTGTAGTGCTACAGGAGTACTACTATATACTGGAGTACTACAAAACATAGTGCACAGATGCAAAGGATTTTAAAGACTCATTAAAATGTGAAAGAATGTAGTGGATCTGTGCCTTTGCTTAAAAGCTTGGCATGTAGCGACAGTGCTGAGCTAAAACTAGCTGCAGATAGAAGTCCTTTTAGTACCTGTAGCACTTTCTGCAACTGTTACTCTGCTGTTAAAGCGAGGAAAACACAAGAAGCTGCAAGTTTAGCTCAGTAGTAGTTCTCTGCAGGGGTGCAGGTATAAGAGCAGGTAACAAAAAACTGGTGAGCAGAAGACCCTCTCATCCCTTCCATTGGTAAGCCTGCGTGAAGATGAGAAAAGGTTCAGAACCCGAGAGTGAATTTTGTAATAAGTGGTGCCGCTATTAAAAAAAAAAAAAAAAAAAAAAAAGACTTTCCCATATCTGCCTTCCTGGTTTGTATAAAAGGCTGTGAGATGTTGTTCTAAGAATGTGCCCTCTGCCTATGCTAGAAATCTCACGTTAGGCATTGTGTGAAGTGGTGAAGGCTCCACTAGAAGAGGATATGTACTTTTAACAGGTTAATTACTAACTTGTCTTGACCCGTCTTCA
This sequence comes from Coccyzus lansbergi, assembly GCA_033558105.1. NCBI lineage: Eukaryota > Metazoa > Chordata > Aves > Cuculiformes > Coccyzidae > Coccyzus > Coccyzus lansbergi. The sequence continues at coordinate 5,496,825 of JAUMJK010000097.1, forward strand.
AGCATATGTTGTGAGCACTTGGTTCCTCCTGAATAGTTAAAACACTGCTTAATTAGGAAGCTCTCAATCGTTTCTTAGATCAGTTCATACACTGGCATTTGTAGTAATGCTGAGCTGTGAACCAACACCCTTTAAAAGCCAGCTTTTAAAAGCACTGAAGCCAAGCTATTTTTGTGTATTGCTGAAACAAAGTGGTAATTCAATAGCCTACTGTCTTAAGTTCCAGCTAGGAAAGTGCTGTGCATAACAACTCTCTTGTCCCCTGCCGTACACCACTGGGACGCCATACAGGTGTGTACTGAGGAGAGTGCCTGTTGTACAAGCTGGGCTGCAGCTGGTAGGCTGTGCTCACAGGCTGTCAGCTTCCTTATTCGTATCTGTTCCTTCCTTTTTCATATCTATTGTTCATTCTTATCATAGACTGTAAGTTGTTTGCTACAGAGATCATCTTGCCTGTCTTCTGTTCCTGGTACCTGACAAAGACTCCTCAGTGCTCCTGTAATACAAACAGTAAATAACAGATTTTGCTGTGCAGTGTACTCTGGCAACTTTGCTGTGGTCTTATCAATGTACATACTTATGCTACTTGATTCCTTTTGAAACAGTAGAATACACAGTAACGGAAAACCAAAATGCTTTAATTTTGGAGATATGTGTGGGGGTTAATAGGGTAGCCAGTATACTATGACCTGTGGCCTCTGATATAATCTTAATTTGGGTATGTAGCTTACAATTCCAGGCTCTGAGCAGTCCAATGACGAGCATCGTTTGCAGAGGTTGTCCATGCAGAATAGGACAAAGTCATAGGCATGAAGTACAGCTGACCTATAGGGTCAGGCTTATCTTTTTCTCCTTTTCAGCATTCAGGATCTAATTATCAGGCAGCTATGGACAAGTGAGGTTGAGCTGCTACACCTCAAAGTAACAATGAACTTGGAACAGTCTGAAGTATAAAAGATGCTATGAACTTGACAGAATAGGCAACCATCTTGGGTACAATCTCTACCCTTTATAAATCGTGAATAGAGAGTTAGCTGGGTTGATGTTGATTTGACGTGATTGTAATCCTTCAGTAACACTGATACTGGTGGTAGCAGAATGTCCCATTACGGCATAATTTAAGCATTGCAAATGGCTACAGCTGTTTGAAGATGAGTACCATGGACAACCAGAGGAAGCAAAAGGAAACTTCATTTACTGAATTTTCATGCTCCAGTGACAGCTGCCATAAGGCTGTAGCAGTTGTATACTTTCCTTGGTAAGAATATTGTATCTTTCAGAGAAGACATTTTTTGAAACCAGTTAATTAGGACAGTTATTTCTGGCCATGGCATTTGTACAGAACAGAAGGCATGATTGTTCTTATGTTTGTTTCTCGGAGTCCTTTGATCGACTAGAAGCTCTCAATGCTTTACGCTAGAAATTACCTCAATAGTTTGGCAGTTCATTTCTTTTCTTGTGTATTTGGTTAGGAAAATGCAGAAATCCTTGTGACTCAGCTTCAAACTACTATAAATTATGAAGAAATGGGGGAGGGGGTCACATTTCAAATTAGGAAAGGCAATTCTGGGAGGATGGGAGGAACACTGGTTGCTAAAATAGAGATAAGCATCTCTTGATATCGCAAAATCTGAGCAGCTACCGCCACCTAGAGATGCACGAACCAAACTCGCTGGCTCTTGCAAGAGGCTGGACAACTAAAATGAGTGAGGCTGCCAATCCCAATCTTTCTTCTCCGCAGCAGTAGGTTTAGTGTATGCATGTAGGCTTTTCTTAACCCTGTAGATGAGGTGGTGCCTGCAAATCCTCTTCTAGCGATGTGAGTAACTAATCTTTATACAGTCTTCCATGTGTGCCTCAGATAGGTAAACTAGAAGGATCACTTTCAGTAAATCATTCGACTGAACTTTAGACTACACCTGAAGAAGTATTTGCAAGTCAAATTTGTACTGTCTTGTTACAGCTGTCAGTGAGACTTGATATCGTGTCCGAAGCTTGAACCAAAAAAACTGCAGTGTAGAACTAGTCCCTTAAGGATTTGAGTTGGAGGCGGGGGGAGGGTGTCTTCCTTCCTGCCATCATTGAGGTCTGCTTGGTAAGGGGCTGTTCTTTAGTAGATATTTGATGGAATGGGCAAAAAAAAATTCAATGTATCAACTCAGCAACCTGTAGCTTGGTTTCACAACACCCAAGATTTTCCCAGATTCAGAATTAATTGAACTGGATAAATGGGTATTTGTTGCTACATCAAATCTAACAACATGGAATTACTTTTTATATCACATTTGGTTCTTAGGGTATCGTTTCCCATTTTGTTTTGAGCTCACAGCTTCTGATTTGTATGGTTTGTGCATCAATCTTTGTCTACAGCAGGTTCTTCCCCTGCATTTGGGGTTGTTCCCTACATAATTTGTGAGGAACTGCTTATAAAGAGAAACAATGTTCCTTTTTTACCCACTGAATGTGTAATCTTATGTGCAATTATTTTTGTTTGACTCGAAGAGACACAGTACATTTTGGGGGCTTTTATAATAACTACTAGCTTACAGCTATCAAATGCCCAATGGAATAAGAAACCAAATACAACTAAACCTCAGTGGGAGCCAAGATCTTGCAGAACCTTGAAAATGTGAGCCACTAGTTGATTGCATGTACTGCATATCTTTCTAGGTTATGGTTTCAATAGTTACTTAAAATACTTCAGTCATTGTAAAGTACATTGGGATAAGTGCTTAATGTATAACTTCTGGGGGAACAGAATTTTCCTATGGGAAACTGGAGCTGTGATACAGGGATATTTACCACTCAAGTCAGAAGGCAACTGCAAACCATTTACGCCATATCAGGGGGTTCTGACAGAGCTGCTGTACCAGTCTAGTGTTTGAAAAACTACCCATGGCTTACCAGGAGTTCCACGACCAATCTCTGCCTTTGCAGAACACGCATTGGGCTACAGGTAGGCTGATAGTCCTTTGCATGCAAGTAGCGTAGCAGGAGGGGCTGTGGGAAAAGATCAAACTAAGCGAGGTCTTGAGCAAAATGCTGTTATATGCTCTTTATTAACTCAGCATGCAAAAGACTTCCAGCATGTTGCAGTTAAGGCGGTAACAATAAGAATGGGATTAAGTCCTTTTTTAAATTCTTATTTCCTCCTTTCAGAATCCCGTAGTATGTATGTTATAAGAGTGTATCTTAATCTTGTGCCAATTCTAGTGCATGTTTACCTTATCTAATGTGATCAAAACACTGCTTTCTTTAAACATAACAGCTCCTGGAGAAATGCATTTTTTCTAGATCAAGAAATTAAAGTTCATGATCTCTGAATTCCTTAGTCCGTCATGGCATTTACTTTCTAAGCTTGGTGCAACATTTAGTATCCATATGGTTTAGTTTACTGGTCTTCCTACTGACCATGGTGCTCTCGGTGAGTGTTCAGTACCTGATACACAGAGTTGAAAAGAAATGAAATCTAAACTTTATTCACAGGTTGGATTAGTAAGTAAACTAACCTCCCTTTAGTCATTGCACCGTAGAAGTGTATGGGTATTGTTGGGATGAATGACAGGACTTGTTTTGCGGTATTTCTAGATAATTGTGCCTGCTGGCTGCCTGCATTAAGACTTGGATCTTCACTTGCTATTTACATTCCTTTTGAGTTGATAATCCAGTTTGACTGAGCCGTAAATGCCAAGAGAGAAATGCTATTTGATAGAATTTGTACTGAAAGCCAGTGTGAGTCCAAAGGGGAAGCAAAGCCACTAACAAGTTCAAGCTGGCAAGGGTAACTTAACCAGAACCCTTGCCAGGAAACTGTGGTGAAGTACGAATTTGCTGCTGAACATCATGACCGCCCTTTATCTTTATAATGAGTTGAACCAAAACTAGAAATAAACACATCTGAACTTCTCCATTTTTGCTTTTCCAGCTATAAACATTACAGTTTATGTCAATGTCATGATTATTTTTGTGTTGGCAGCTAATGTACTGCAGACTGGTGAAGAAAGATTGGTTTTATTTTATTGGAGGCAAAGAACGATGTTTCACATCTCATTACAACAGCAGGGTACTTACTGGTATACCATCGGTAAGTTGCTGTCAGTTTGGACATGATGATCCTTGTGGGTCTCTTCCAACTCAGGGTATTTTGTGATTCTATGGAACAGTACAGGGAGAGGATATGCAGGTGCTTTGTCACCTCTTCACGGAATAATAGAATGGTTTGGGTTGGAAGGAACCTTAAAGATCATCCAGTTCCACCCACCCCTGCCATGGGCTGGGACACCTTCTACTGAATCAGGTTGCGCAGAGCCCAATCCAACCTTGAACACTTCCATTGACGGGGCATCCACAGCTTCTTTGGGCAACTTGTTCCATGCCTCACCACCCCCAAGGTGAGGAATGTCTTACTTCTGTCTGCTTCCACCTAATCTAAATCTACCTTCTTTCAATTTAGGGCTGCTATCCCTTGTCTTTTTCCTACCTGTCCTTGCTAAAGGTCCTCTCCAGCCGTCTTACAGGCTGACCTTAAGCACTGGAAGGCTGCTATGAGGTCTGCTTGGAGGCTTTTCTTCTCTAGGTTGAGCAGCCCCAACTCTCTCAGCCTGTCTCCATAGGATAGGTGTTCCAGCCTCCTGATCATCTTCATGGTCCTCCTCTGGACTCACTCCAACTGGTCTGTGAACTTCTCATGTAGAAAAAAAATTTTGTGCAATGACTAGTAAAAGAATTTCTAAAAATTCGATTTTCCCTTAAAGTGCCTAAATTTAAAACAAAGAACAAAGCTGCCTTCTTTGGAGGATTCACTTTAGGTCCTTTTCTCTTTCCATTTTGCAGTGATTAAAGGTCACAGGAGCTTTTATAATGAGCAGGGGTCTTTCAAAAGTATAAGTGAGTCAGTAACACATGCCTCCATTTAAAAATAAAAGGGGGGCAGAAACAAGATTTAAGAAGAAACTACTTAAGGGTCTAAGACTCCAAAGTAGTCTGCCTCTGAGTGTGACAAACCTAGATGCCACATCTTGAATTCTGCAATCCTCAAGCATGAAGTCGTATCACCTGGTTCATAGTTTATTTTGTTCAGCCTAGATATTTTATATTTTTCCTTGCCGATTCTTGCAACTGTTAAGAAAATTATAGAATCTTATGCTTGGAAATACCAGAAATCATTTCGCCTGCCTCTAGCTAATGACAGGACAAGTATGCAATGTGAGCTAGAAAAGACAATAAATAACTTCCACGAGTACTCTGAATTAAACACTTTGGAGCAAGTCTTCAGTTGCAAAGCACCACTGGACCTGTAAGTATTCAAGTTGTACTCTCTAGAAAATGACTGCAGGGGAACTGCCAATAGTCTGCATATCTTGTAATTAGTCATGTTGAGGCATACTTCAAAATGCAACGTGTAGTAATGTCAAGGGCAGTCCTGAGCCACTTATATTTTAAATAAAAAGATGCATCTGTGGAGATGTATTGGGGAAAAAATTATAAGCAAATTCAGTCATCTTTTTCCTTTCATTGTTTAGATGGGGATGATGCTGCTTATACTGGCTTCATCCCTGCAAGGGCTGAGCATCCACATTAAGGGTAGGCTTGGCCTTGCTCTTCTCCATTTTGTACAAATTAAGGCTGACCTTTGGTCCCTGGCAAGCTGCCTGTTTTGTGTTTATAAGGCTGGTAAATACCTACTTGTGCAGTAGTAGTTCTCCATGGGAGTAAGTCTCCCCTGAATTTCGTATCAAATCTGCAGCGGGTAAAAGCAGCCTCTGGATGAGACAGGAAGTTGTGTTGCATGTCAGATCCAACCTCTTGGAGGTTTTAATGGTGAACAATACGTCTATTTTAACACTAGTTCTGCTTTTCTTGTGTTTCTTTGTTATATAATGGTTGAGCCCACAAATTAGAAGCATGAAGCTAAAAGCTGAAGAATGAAGGAAGAAACAAAAAGCCATATGGCAATAGCAGGAGGTCCTGCCACCCCACCTTAGGCTCGTGACAACATGCCCTACATTTAACCTACAGTCAGGAACTAATTAACAACACAGATGGAAGTGAGCTAGCATGTGTATTCAAAATAATACCCCTAAGGTTTTAATCAGCTGCCCTGCCTCTCTCTGGATTAGACATCTAAGTTACCATAGAGAGATCTGTAAAATATGTGAATGATACACATGATTAAGGCAGCTTTGTGCAGTGGTTGAAATGAGGGATTGGGAGCAGGGCCTCCTCTGTTCTCCTCTGGTTCAACAGTGACTTGCTGTGCAATCTGGGGTCAGTTGTTTAGAGACCTTCATGGACTTCAGCCTACCCAGAAGGAAAGTAGGGTTTCTGATGTGGTTCCTAAGTATGGTGTGATTCAGTGTTTACAAAGCACTTCAGAAGCTTTGGTAGAGTATTCTCCAAGAAGGGGTTGTACAAGTAGGAAGTCACAGCAGCCTAAGTACCAGGTCTCCCTGCTCTTGTGACTTAGAAGTATGTTTTCCCTCTCTAGAACTATTAATTATCTCTGAAAAGACAGCTCTGATTTTGAATAGAATGGTGACTTCTAGATAATACATTCTGTTGTGCAGAGATTTGGGAGAGGGAGAGCACTTAGCCATTTTCAACAGACTAATTGGGTAATTTAATGTTTCTTGCTTAACTTTCTCTTTCTTCCCCCCACTCCCAGCCATTTGAATAGAGGCTCTCCCTGCCTGCAGGGCAGTAGGATCTGCTTATGTGAAGGGACAGGTATTGAAGTTTTTCTTGAGAAGTGTTTAGTTAATGACTAAAATCCCATATACAAACCTACCCGTTGGAGCTTAAGGGCTCTTACAGTAAGAACAGCACACTGGCAGCAAAGCCACTTTCTTCGTGGGGTGTGTGTGCGCATGAAACAAGACACCCAAAGTTCAGTGATGTTGGGCTGGATTTTGCATACTTCTGTTTATAGGCATGTCTGGGCTATTTATGTGCTTATATCGGTGGGGGAAGGGAGGAGCTAGTCTGCACACCTAGAAAGCTTTTTTCCTTTCCCCTTTAAAGTGCAATTATTACCAAATGTGCATTTATCTCTCAGGAGTCTGGAGTGTGAGGAAGCTGTTTTGCTGAAACCTGTCACATTTTGTTCTCATACAGCTGTTACCTATAGTTTAGGTGTTGGCTTTATGACCACATAAGTACTGGACCATCTTGACAGCTGATGTAAATATATAAACAGAGCGCTATGGATTTATACCAGGCAGTGACTGCATCCATCAGAGTTGGGTCCACTGGAATGTACTGCTTCAATGAACCTCAACAGGTTTTTGTGGAAATACTAGTGTAATTTCCCATGAAATCACAATCTACTGTTCCATCGGGCGACAAGTATGAAAGGTCATGAGCCAGGTAAACTTAATTTTTAATTGGGATGGGGAGGGACCCATGTGCTTCATAGGAATTGCAACGTAATGCTCCTTTGTGAAAGAAATTCACAATTATACAGCTGGAGGAAGGCAGAAGCCTGATGAATTGTATTTTCTTGTAAGGCTTCAGGTTTTTCTTTTCTTTATGTTCATTTAAAGAATTGTACCTTGAGCAGTACAACTAATGAAACTTGCTTGCAGACACTTGCATCTTTGCCAGAAGTACCTCCTCACCTCTTCTAGTAATTCCAAACCTTTATAGTCCCTGGAGCTTGTGAAATTAAAGCAACAATAGTGTTGCAAGTCTGTAAGTGGGTAAGCCCATACCTTGCTTTTTGCCTCACTAACTCCCCTTCATAGAAGGGGAGCTTATTTGGGTGGGTCTCAGGTACTCATATGCCAGTTTCAACATGTGACCATGGAAAATAGCCTTGCCTGTAATACATGCATCCCAAAATTTAATCTGGTTGAAGTTAGCCCCCAGATTTTTAAGACAGAGTAGGGATAGCGAACCAGGCAGAGAGACTGCACAAGCCTTGTTTCAACTTGAAACCACTTAGAAGGTGAAAAGAAAGCTGAAAACTATAACACTCTGATATCCGTCATGTGCTGCATTGTCATAGTACTATATTAACATAATTTTGCCACAGCACTATCTCCAAAGATACAGCCGTTGTCACAGCAAGATATATGCAGCTCTGGCTGCCCAGTGGGGTGAATTAGATTCCTTATGAGTACACCCGTGTTAAATACAGATTCCTCATTAGTCCATTAATATAGATGGCTTTGCAAGCTTACAAACTTCTGCTCCTAGTGTGGTTGTTCCCATGTTGCTTAGGGCTTGAACAGTCCCAGAAGCTGCTTTGGTACCTCAGTGTAAGCTTTCATCTCATGCCCCACATATGGAAAGCATTTCCATGGAGACACCATGCTAACAACTGGACTGAGCATGTGTCGAGAGAAATCTGCACACAAGGGCGGGCAGCCAAAAGATGACTGATAACACCACTGGCAAATGCAGGCATATTGTTAATACCTGTCAGGGTTCTGACAACAGGCATTTCCAGTTTCTGGTTCATGCACATCACAACGTACTGATCTGCTCCATTTCAGGGACTGACTATGGCTAAAAGCAAGGTGTTCTCTTACTGCAATGCCACACACAGTCAGGGTCTCAGCAAAGGTAAGAGTCTTCCAACAAGTGGGTATAGCCCTTGCTCTCTTCTCCCTTACTATAGAGAAAGCACTGCCTGCCCAAACCTTGGTAACTGTTCCATCTGATGCTTATGCTTTTTAACCATTGATTTTCCTTGGCTAAGCTTCACTTAGGTTCCTGTTGAGTGCATAATGTTCTATAGGTCCTAGGAAGCTTGCCACTTGCAGCAGAACCAATGGGTGCGTGGGATGCTTTATGTGCTGTTCAGTAGTTTATAGGCACTTGCAAGATCCAAGCTCAACCAGTACAGCAGCTTCTGGGTTGTTCCAGGGCTGCTGGACACATGTCACAGTACAAGGGATCCAACTCATGCTAGTTTGCACGCAACATGCTCCATTCTGTTCCTGCTCCCGGGTGCCAATTATCCTTGACTTCAGTGAGAGCTTCATGTGTGTACTTGGCAGAATAGCATAGTCCTGTGACTATTCAGCACAGTATTTCATGCTAAAGAGTCCTATTGAAATGGAAGACAAACCGCAGATGCTTCTCAAAGGTTTGAGGTTCTACCCTGAAGTTCTTCCACGCACAGGTCGAATTAGCTTTATTTAAAGCTCTAGTGGCTATCGAAGCAAATGATTTTAGAGAACTGTAATTGTCTGCTCCCATGAAAGAACCAGATAGTGTCTTGGCATGGAGTAATTAGTTCATCGAACGGGCTTGTGGTGGTTTTTCTTGTTTTGTGGTGGGGTTTTTTTGAGGTGGAAGCCTCCTTCTGTAGGTGAACTTTCCTTTCACAGAGGTTGCGTAATCCTACTTCTGAATGAACACAGTCGTGGCATTAATGTAGCTTAACAAATACTCTAAAACAGATAAATCCATTTTTTCTAAATCAGAAGTAATTTTTTAAATTGGAATCTGCCAGTGCTTAGGTCTTAGGCTTGGAAGTAATGTTCCTACTGTACAGTGTATCTGGCATGGCAATACGAGTATGGCATGTTACTGCACCTGTGATAATCCTGATGAGCAAAAATAAGCCTCCTGGTAGCACTTTTATTGGAGGGCGACTTTCACTGTAAACTTTGGTATTTCACAATGAAATCTGGGAAAAAAATGTTGTGGTAAAGCATATTGTAAGGCAAGGTGTTGAGTATATATAGTGGCATGCACACAAGCACCCTTTTGGAGTTGAGTTTCTTTGCTTACAGTAAGGATTGCAAACCCCTGTGCAGCGCGAGTGCCTTGTGTGGGGGATGCTGTGCAAACAGCTGGAAAGGCAGGATGTACACCACTGGCTCGACAATCAGTTCCCATTGTAAAAGTAGAAAAATAATGCACATCTCACTTCTATGGGTGTTTTCTCTCTGAGTGCTCTGATACCATCTGTGAGTCTGGCCTGATATTCCTTCACTTACACATACTGCCAAAACTCATCCTGCCTGTTTCCTGGTATAGGCAAAACGGGTCTGAGAGCCATCCGACAAATCCTGCTGGGAGCTCCTTGTAGTTCTGCACTTGGCCAGTTTAAGTGGAAGCATACTTGTAATGAGGAGACTGTCTGCTCTGTGCCCATTAGAGCAGCTAAATTCTTTCTCAGAGCTGAAGCAAGTGAGCCCTTTGAGTGTCCAGAAAGGCATCACAAAAGTTTGTAGGAAGCGCCGATACATAACTCTGTGTAATATCAGGAGTGCAATGTCATGACCTTATTATTTTGCTATTATTTCCTTTGAGTTCTTTCCCACCTCTGGTTGACAGGAGAAGTTGGGATTTTTGTATGTGTTGGGGGAAGTCAGATAAAACCTTGGAATCCCACAAAAAAAAACTCGTAGTGCTTCAAGCAGATACATACTTCTCCAAAGCTGGTGTAGGCATTGCTAGAGTTTCTTTGCTCTCAGAAGGTGTACCATAGGCAATATTGAGCCACATAAGATGAAAGCAAATTTCCCGTGTTAAAAGTTGTCGTTTACAAACTACCTGTAAATTTCCCTGCTATTTATCTTAGTCTTCAAAATGTTTCTTAGTCTCTGCCATCTCTGGCATTATAGCTAAGTAGGTTTTATTACCCGAGGGAAAACCAACATGAGAATAAAAATAAAATGGGTTTCTTTTCCTGACATGAAGAACCAACTTACATGAATACAAATTGGGTGTGGGTGTGCATGTGTATGTATTTGTGGGGGAGAGCACTTTATTTTCAGTAATAAAAAGTAATTATATAGTTTGCTGCATAAATAGCCGCAAGGATAACCAGAGTGCGTCAGACATCCAGTTATGCATGTGTTAAAGGTTAATACTATTTGTTCTCAGTACATTTAGTCTTCGCAAATCATGTGCTGACATGCATCCCATTTTGGTATCTGCTCACACACTCCGGTAATGATGTGTAGAGCAGGAACTCATGCCTGTGCCATTCAGTAGTATTTAGTAAATTGAACTTTTGTATAAAGGTCTTAGAAAATGGCAAGGCAAAAAATGAATGTCGTCTTGCTGCTAATTTTATCTTCCACCGCACACTACTTTCTGAAGATTAAAGCATTATGAATCTATTCACTACTGAAAGTTATTTCAACTTTCATAGCACATATCAGGATGCAGAAAAGCAAGTACATGTTCACAGCTGTTCCTCAGGTCTCTCTGCTGGAAATACAACCTGTTAAGCTGCTCAATTTCTGCTTAAAAGAACTTAAAAATAATGAAATAAAACAATTAACTGGTGAATCCTCATTAAATACAAATACCGAAATAAATACTCCAGCTAGGTAATTGACTCCGTATGTAAACTAGCTGTAGATAATTGACATGACCTTCATTTAACGAGCCTTCTTCCCATTAGTGGAGACAACTGCCACAATTATGTGCCCTTATTCTAGCTGTAATTGTGTGGACTTTATTGAAGTACAAACTAGGTCATGTCTTCCTGAGATCTGGTCCATGGTAGGTGACCCGTTTTTGTTGCTTCAGCTCTGCTATGCTGTGTGAGAGAAGGAAGGATGCTCTTGCAGCCGTGAGAGTGAATGTTGCTCAGGAAACTATCTCAGATGGGTTTTCTGACAGACATCTTACGTGGCCTGAGGGAGTAGCGTAAGGCTAGACCTCAAGAAGACTTGCACACCTCTATTATAGCATGTACCCTTTTCCTATGAGTTAGTAGGTGTATTCAACAACCTATGGGACAGCAATTGAACCAGGAGTCTCTCTCCTAGAGAAGTCTCTGATCTTTTATACCCAGCAACTTAGCTGAAGAGGATGAGTGCAAGAGAGCTGCAGCCTTTAGTTGTTGTCCCTAGAAGGTGGGGAATAGAGGCCTGGAGCTCCTCTAGCTGAGAAGGGAGAGGATGATATGAAGGGAGACGTGATAGGACTGCAGATTGGGGCTGTATCATTAGTGACTTTATTTTGCATTTTTCTAGCTGTATGTCTGTCTAAAAGTGGCCATGGCTACTCTGTTTTGTCTGGCATTTGGTTGTATGAGTGCCCTTAGAACACGCAGAGCCCAGTTGCTTCAGTTAAGAAATACTCAGCACTGATGAGCCTCTGTTGGAAATTGTTGCTCAGTCTACCAGGGTTGCATCAGGCACAGGTGTACACGGAAGGAATAGGGCGCCTATGCAGTGGTGGATAAGCCTAGCATGGAAAGGGATACCTAGCTCAGCAGTAGTAGCATTCTGGGAAAACAAGAAAATACAGCTTTCTCCCACATTCCCACCCCACTTCCATTTCCACGCAGTATGTCATGGTGACTGCTTTGTAATTAGAAAGGTGTAAAACAATCTGTTAGTGTTTGGAGTTTGCAAGGCGCTTATTGTTAAAGGACAGGCAGTATCTTTAATCTCTGTAATATGATGAAGGTTTCCTAGTTGGGGAGCAGAGGAGGACTGGAAGCTGCCATTCAGAGTGTTTCCAATGACCTTTTTGGTGTTGCATTGAGATGTTAGTCTTGCCTCACTGAGCAAGAGATGAACCATGTATCCATGAGTCAGTTCAACAGTAGCTGAATGGTTGTGTTTCTACACATGGAGTGAGATTTAAATCTTATTCTGCTATAGCGTACTACTCTACTAGTTTTTGAGCTGCTGCTACTAGAAATTGTTATGGCCTGTGAAATGAAGAGATTTCTAGGTGTTAAAATATCGCTTCCTCATATTAAATCACTTGATATCATTTTGCTGCTAAAAACAAGGATTGCGTATATTGTTCAAGTCACTGTCAAGATAGAGAGAAGAATCTTTTCACATCCTACTTGCACAGTTTGACCTAGTCCAGGACTTGTGCACAAAAAAGTAGATGTTTGATCTTATTTGCTCGCTAGCAGTATTCTGTGTTTGTGCTGCTAAAGCTTGGTTTGACATACTCTTCTGCTGTTGTAAATGGGAGCAAGATCAGTGGATTTTAGAGGGACACATTTTCTCGTGTGTTATCCCTGTTATATGGATAATAACTGTCCTAAAGTTGTTGGTTTTCAGAGCCTGTTTGTACACCCTTTTCTTGCTACCCCAGATAATAGCAGCGGTGTATCTTATCGGATACAATGTAAATTGATCAAGCTTGACAGCGGTTTCCTTCCTAAGTGGAAGACAAAATTGATTATGAAAGATTAATTTAACATGAGATATAAACTATTGTTAGATCTGGTGACAAACTGGCCATTGGCAGAGGATGCTGAGAGCTTATGGGAGCCAAATGTCTGTGCAAAAGGAGTTGTACAGCCACTATTCTATTTCTTTCGCATCCCTCCATGTTTATTGCAGTCATGAGAGTTAAACAGCCCAGTGACACTGATGAAGGACGTGGCCTGGTCCAGGAGTCCTTCTATTGTTTGTTCACTGACCTAACTTGAAAACAAATGTTCAGCCTCCAGCTGGTGCTCTTAGCTGATGAGTGCAAGCTTCTCTCTGTGTGGTGTCTCTTGTGTTGTGTCCTCTCTCTTTTACGTGGGAAGTCATTTTGTGGGACTATGTGCTCAGACAGTCTATCCTCCAGAGTCGAGATGTTGGCTGGGACCTCTGGGCACTACTATAATAAAAATAACAGGAACTTGATTAGAAGCCAGAAGTTCTGTGTTCTGTTCACTGCTCTGGTGGTCACAAAGTATGATGTGGGTGTTTGGGGTTTTTTTTCCTTTTAAGTTTTATATAAAACACTTCTCAGAAGAGGGAGTGTATGAATATTATTATTTTTGTTGCCTGTTCCACTAGTTCTGTGTTTGTATGCTAGCTGAACCACCCCTTCTCCACCTTCTCTTGTCTCTCCTTGTTTGATAAAGGAAGACTGATAGCCTTCCTTGTGTTGTACATCATCTCTGTAGCATCTCTCTTCTTCCCCTTTGAAGAAGAAATCTGATATTACTCTCTGTAGAATGTTTTAAAAATCTTAGAATGAAAAAAATCTGCAAAATATTAATGTTCTGCATGGTTAGAAGAAACACTATGTTCCTGTGAGTCACAGATGTCAGGTTTGTTTAATCCTAATAAATCTATGCCACAATAACACTTTTAAACAGGAAGAGAGATGGAGGGATGAAGGAGGAGTTATGCTGGGGTAGAGAGGATTCTTAGCCAAAATCTTGTTTAGTGGTGGTCTAGGGGTGAGGAGGGCATGGACACAAACCGAAACACTTCCCACCCTCCCCCTTCATTAAGTAAACTTTGAGACCTACATTTTGGGCACTGCCTTTCTAGAACATATTTCATTTTCTTTGTATGTTTTATGATAGATTGTCTTTCCGTGTTCAAGTCTTAAGAGTACTAGTTTCCCACAGCATATTTGGAGGAGATGAAGTAAGGCTTTTTGCATAGCACCCTGTTGGCAAACAGAAATAGCATTTACTCCAACGAGCACTGCCAAGTATGAGGTACTTCTGAATGAACTTCAAAAGCTCTGAAACAAGCATTATCTGCTTCTTCAAAAATGTGAACAATGCCATTGCTTTCTAGCAAGCAGAACTAGTAAGGGCAGGGATCAGAAGGAGGAGGAGAAATAACAGCTGGATGCAATGGATGTTGTAGTAGCACATGTGATCAGACAGAAAGTATAGTGCTCTGTCACTGCAGGATTTGGGGGTGTTATTGTAATAGTACATAAAGTGTGTACTCTGCACTTGAGGAGGAAACATTTTCTACCCCAAGGAATGTACGATCTACAGAAATTTAGCAAAACACTTGGGAAGGAGCATTCAAACAAGGCCAGGCTGTTGGGACCACTGGTAGGAGTGAGTCAAGCTGATTCCAAGGCTGGTGAGGAGTTTTCTTACCAGCACTCTTTTCTGGTGCTACCCCTCTATGCTCAACAAGGACAGAGCCAAGCATGCATACAACCCTCAAAAATGTCCAAAACGTGTGCCAGAGCTTGAGGCAGAGTGAGAGAAACAGGCAAACCGCTCCATACGGTAGTAGGGCTAGGTGTGCTTCTGATTTTCATGCTTGACTCTGAGCTTTAACTGGATTTAAGTAGATGCTTTGCCTACTTGAGAACAGACAGTGTAGGGCTCTGGGAAAGTACCATGCAGTGGTTCCGTTACTGGCACTTCAGTATAGCTCTTATTAGCTCTGTAATCCAGCAGGTCCCTTCCATGGCATTCACATGACACAAGTGATCTGTCCAGCTCAGATTCAGGATGGCAGCAAGCATTCTGTCCTGGACCATTTTCTTGTTCTATATTTATGCGTACGTACGTTCTGCTTTTAGATGAGGAATTGACCTTCAGGCACCTCAGAATTGTATGGCCTCTTCCTGTGTTTTGAATGTTGTTTTCAAAATACAAATGCAGTTTGTCCTGGTGCAAGGCATAGTTTTATGGATAGAACAATGAAATATCTTCAGTACAGAGATATCTTAAAAAGCAAATATTTGTATTTGCACTTGAAATGGAAGTTTTGCCTTTCACACTTGCAAAGCTGCCTTTTATGGCTGAAATGTTACATTGCTAAAGAGCAGTTTTGCTTCTGCTGTTACTCGAAATAGGTATAGTCAGTCAATAAATAAGGAGTTCACGTAGTATTTAATCTAATGCTTACTACAGAAAGACTTTAGCACATCAGAATTCTGACTTGCTGGTATCAATGTTGCATAAACTTCAGCTTGTGCTTTATCTGAAACTCTAAATCAAAGAACAGCCTTGTACAAGAGTATGGTTTATCACTGGTAATGAGTTGCAGCTGCATGCAGCAGGTCTCTGCAGAAAATGCATAATGTCTCATGACAGCTCAGGTGAATTTTTATTACTCCATCCCTTTAAATTTAATCTTTTTCTTGTTCTTGTCCTTAACAGTTCCACCAAGTGAAAAGAGTGATGACCATCCTTTTCCTTACTATGGTTATCTCATACTTCAGTTGCATGAAAGCTGCCCCGATGAAAGAAGCTAGTGTAAGAGGACAAGGCAGCTTGGCTTACCCAGGTCTTCGGACCCATGGGACTCTGGAGAGCCTAAACGGGCCCAATGCTGGTTCAAGAGGACTGACATCGCTGGCGGACACTTTTGAACATGTCATAGAGGAGCTTCTAGATGAGGACCAGGACATCCAACCCAGTGAGGAAAACAAGGATGCAGACTTGTATACGTCCCGAGTCATGTTAAGCAGTCAAGTGCCTTTGGAACCCCCACTGCTCTTTCTGCTGGAGGAGTACAAAAACTACTTGGATGCTGCAAACATGTCCATGAGGGTCCGGCGCCACTCTGACCCAGCTCGCCGTGGGGAACTGAGCGTATGTGACAGCACAAGCGAGTGGGTGACAGCAGCAGAGAAAAAGACTGCAGTGGACATGTCTGGGGCAACTGTCACAGTCCTGGAAAAAGTCCCAGTACCCAAAGGCCAACTGAAGCAATACTTCTATGAGACCAAATGCAACCCCAAGGGGTACACAAAGGAGGGCTGTAGGGGCATAGACAAGAGGCACTGGAACTCCCAGTGCCGAACTACCCAGTCTTACGTGAGAGCTCTCACCATGGATAATAAAAAGAGAGTTGGCTGGCGCTTTATAAGGATAGACACTTCCTGTGTATGTACATTAACCATTAAAAGGGGAAGATAGTGCATTTGTGTTGTATAGATTATATTGAGACAAAATTATCTATTTGTATATATACATAACAGGGTAAATTATTCAGTAAAAAAAAATAATTTTATGGACTGCATGTATAACAAGTTTATACAGTACCGTGGTTCCACAATCTATTTATTGAACATATCCATGACCTGAAGGGGAACAAAAGTCATTTGCGCACAAGTTTAAAAAAAAAAAAAAAGGGAAAACAACAAAAAAAGAAAAACAAGCAAAGAAAAAAATCTGCATTACATTCCTTGATAACATTGTGGTTTGTCGCCGTTGCCAAGAATTGAAAATATAAAAAGTTTAAAAAAAAAAAAGAATAAGATTGCATGCTGCTTCAATTGTGAATTGATAATAAACTGTCCTCTTTCAGAAAAATAAATTGAACCAAAACATTCCGTTTACATTTTAGACGGTAGGTATCTTTATTCCTGTTAGTATTATATCTGTTTACTGCTTTTAACTTCTGATAGCGTTGGAATTAAAACAATGTCAAGGTGCTGTTGTCATAGTTTTACTGTTTCTCTTACTTTTGATCTCCCATCAGATTGAAAAAGAAAAAAAGTCATTACCTTATTCTGGATTAAAACCAAATTTGTTTTTTGTATGTTGTGAAGGTGTTTGCAATAGCAATCCAACTACTGACAAAAAAAATAATAAAAAAAAAAGAGGCAACTGAAAAAGAATGGTGATGTTCCACTTCACATTGTTGAACTTCAGGCTTAAAGACAGCACTTATTTAACTGTATGGCAACATGCTTTTTTGGGTTATTTTCTTTTTTTTTTTAATTATTTTTTTTAACTTTTGTTTGCTGTCTTTTGAGACCTGCATTCGCTTATACCATGTTTGTTTGTGTTTGGGTTCCCCTCCTCCCCCTTTCCTCCCTGGGGAAGGATGTTGGTTGTGCTATTTAAAGTGTTTTGCTTACCATGCAAATGGAGTTTCTAACATAGAAAATATTCTATAGAGTGAGAGCAATGATTTTCATGTAATAAAAGAGACTATGCTCGATCAAACGTCTCAGTGAGGCACAACGAGAATGTTACTAGAAAAGAGTCTAGAAAGTTGGTAGTGGATCTGAAATCAGGTTAGTCATGGGACTGAAATGCTCAGCTGGTTCAGGGACAAATTGGTGGTTTGGGTTGACTAAGGCTACCCAAGTCCCAATCAACTCTGAATGTCCTGTGCATCCTGTGAGAGTTGTTTTGTCCATGGATGCAGAGGGGACAGCCTCCCTGCCCCCCAGAGCATGTCCAGCAGCTGTGGGCCTGCAAACCACGATGTGTGAGCTGCAGTGGCATCCCTGCCTGAAGGAACCTGGGAAATAGCTGGGGAATGAGGCAGAAAGAGGTCCTACCTCTAGCTGAAAGCCATTAACATTTATGTTTGTGTGGCTCTGCCTCTGCTGTCAGCCTTATTTACAAAACAAATGTCAGCATAAAAAATACTCTTGAAGTAAGCGAAGAGCAAGTGCTGGAGTATTTGGTTTAATGGTGCTCAGGTTCTAATAGATGGATTTAGCCCTGCACTACTCCTCTGTCTTGGCAGAAGTATTTCCAAAAAGGCAGGTTGTAAGCTGAAGAGCTGTGCATAGCACTTGCATTGACTACAGTGGGCAGAGAGGCAGAAATAGCTCGTTAGTGAGCTCACTGAAGGCAGATGCTATATTTGTAAATCCTGTAGATGAAGAAAAGTAGCTGACTGAAGAGGGAAATACTGCACAACATAACTACTTCTGAATGCTACAGAATCTGCATTAGTCTGCCTTGCTGTTGAAATTAGTTGAAAGCCTGGACTGTGCAAAGCTTATTTGGAATAGGATTCCCCCACTATAATTCTCTTTGAAGGCTATATTTCACACTGAGTCTGTCAGTGATAGTAGAATCTTATAGTAGAAGCTAACAGAGATGCCTTCAAAATCGGTGATTTCTTCTGCACAGGTAGAAGGGCTTTGCCTTCCCTAAGATAACTGATGGTCAAAGGAGAACCATCCCAGCTGTAAAATGAAAACCTTCTGCATTGGCCACATGCTCAGTGTGCTGTGAAGGAGAAGGTTTTGTGACCCACCTAAACTTCAACCTTCAGCTGTCCTAATCAATTGTAGATACTCAGTCTCCCACGTAAAAATCAGAAATTAAAAAAAAAAAAACCCACCTTACTGAAATGTCTCAAATCTTCAGCTAAAGTATTCCTCATGGAAATTAGAAGTTGGTATAATGGAGAATTTCTCTCCACAGTGGCCAGTACCTGTATCTCTATTATAAATCTTTGCATTCAAAAGCAGCTCTGGAGCTATTCTCAGTAAGATTTCTAAGCTTCAGGAGAAATGGTGTAATGGTGGCTCCCCTCAAAACCACGTTTGCTTGCTAGTGAAGGGGAAAGGATTATGCTAATGAGTGAATAACAAGAGAGATCGCACATCTAGACTGGAAGAAGAAATGATGGCCAGGACATGACAGTAATCTAATTCAGATACAGGAATAAAATCATTCCCAGTTCAAATAAATTGGATTGCTGAAAGAGGAGTGTTAATGCATAAATCATTCTAGAAATAAAATTTCTTATTTCCCAAAGTTTATTATGGCAGTATCCTTAAGTCAGAAGCCCTCACCTGTCACAGGCAAGGATGGTCTGGTCTGGCAGAATTAAAGCATTGGGATGGTAGGTTCAGAGGGGGAAGGGGCAGCCCATGTAGCTGGAGGATAAGGGATGGGGCTGAGAACCTACAGAAGAACTGTATCCTGTAGCTACATCTAAAGTGACGTTCCCTGTAGTATGCCAACTGATAAAATGCGAAATGGCAATTAAACTGCAGTCCCATGGCTCTCACTTGCCTGACCTAATACATCCATGATCACAGGCTTGGCAGTTTTAGTTAAAACAGAGACTGGGGGGGTGGTTTTCTTTCATGTCACTTAATTAAACTCTTGCTGTGGTCTGTTTGTGACAAAGGTATATCATGCATGTCAGCAGGCCTAGTGCTGTGTTAAAGTAAAGACTCTTGCAACTGTAAGTTAATGTCTGTGGCCTTGTTCTCTATTATTCACCTTGTGTAACATAAATATTTATTGTATATTTATATAATTTTATGGGTTTTGGGAAAAACTGAAATTGGCATTAAAACTTAAAAGCAACTGCGTCATATTGTAAATATAATTAAGCTATATTTAAGTGTACTGATTAACATAATATATGTTTAACTATAGAGTTTTTTATGTTTTTAAATATATTTTCAAAAAATATATATATAAAAAACTTGGGGTTTTTTGGGGGACCATGTGACTCTTTTCTCTAATTGTAAAACAAACTTGAGTTTTACTATAAAGATGTGTGTTCTTTGTTTTAAAACAATTTTTACTTTATTTTAGCAATAAAATCTCACTCGGAGGGCAGATAGCCCCCTGTTTCATAGCTGGACAGTTAGCGTTGGGAGGGAAAGGGTGGCAAGAATTTACTTTCCATAAAAGTTGGTGATACTCACAGAGTAATATATTTCCATTTAATCCTAGCACATAAATCTCCATGAGACCAAATACCCATAAATGACACATATATATGATATTATTTAGCCATAAAATAATGAGCATAATGGAAGTGAGGAGGAGGGGTTACTAACTGTAGAAACTAAGTGATAAGTGAGACATAAACTCAATAGCTATAGTCCAGTCATGTACCTGGTTTTGAAATGGTGTCATGTATATTTATATCCCCTGTGCTGAACTTATTCATGACCCCACAGAGTACCAGGAGTGGAATTCCTTGGATTTAACACATTGTTAGCATTTCTAAAACAATATTCTCTACTACAACTGCCAAGCCTTTGTATTTTTGATTATACCATAGCCCTAGAACAATCAATAAATCTTCATGATAAATAGAAAAAAACCATATAACTTAAGGGGGGGGGGGGGAAGCAACTCAGAGTCTTAAAAAAATTCCATTATGGGTTTCCCAAGAGCCCAGTGCCAGCAATGTCTCCACAAGAACCAAGGAAATGGTGCTTCTGCAGATTATCATTTATATTACACACACATGCATGCACATTGCTTGCTTTATTGTTGTCTTAAAACAAGCTAATGGAAGCACTAACAGATACTCAGACTTGGTTTATGGAAGAAGGAGGCTGCGTTATGGCTGTGCTATGTGCCTGTGCCTGCTCCTGGCTGTGGGAACTGGCTCCGCTTGGGCCCTGCCACCTCCCTTAGGTAGGACAGAGATGGATGAGGTTGGTGTAGCTTATTTTGCTGTTAAATAAATGGCATAGGTATCTAGGGAATGAAATGGCAACCTCAAAGTGCATATTTGAACTGCAGAGGAAGCTATGGGACGTAACCATCCATCCATACGCTCTGCTGAATCCTAGCTCTGTAGGGGAAAAAGATATTTCCATAGCTTTTAGCACTTGGAGCAGAAATAAAAGCATATAGCTAGACTTTTAAATTACTCAGCCAGAAAACACTAGCAAACAGTAAAAAAAAAAAGATTCCTGAAGAGAATATCAAGGCTACATTGAAGTGCAGTCAGAGGGGGAGGACATTTATTTCAATTTGTCCCAGGTGGATCCAATACACTGCTTGCACAGGCTACTTCTAATTAAGATCTCATTGAGAAGACACCTTCTGGCAGGGCAATTAAAGTGAAAAAGAAGTAGATACACTTGTATAGAGTAAATATAAAGAGCACCAAGGCCTCACCTTAGGAGGCAATTTTGAAGTCAGGAAGGTTCTACAGGGAGGTGTTTTGGAAGAGAAGAATAATTTTCTTAATTATTTTTTTTATTTTTAGGGTGGGAGGTTTTTTTTTCTAACCTTTTTAACCACTTGCTACCATTCTGGTTACACAAAGGCTGTGGTGGTACTATAAATCAATGGAGTTAAACTGATCCTTTTTTTGATGCCTGTGGGAGAAGAAGGCCTAGAGATTGTATAAGTGGGTCTAACCTTTCCAGGCAAGATTTGGATTCACCTGTGGAATTTGAGATTCTTCCGGAACTGAAGTCTTTTAAATTTCATCCTGGTAGATGGTGGCAGAAAGCACTGTAAGGTAAGCTGTTTATTGCTGTACCAATACTCTGTTGAGGGAAATAACACATAGCTGCTGCTTTTTGCATTACTGTGCAAGGCTGAGTGTCTAAAACCTGTCTGCAACCTGCTTAGTTCTCCTGGGATCCATTCTGAAGTCACTGCTATGAATGTGTATTAATCTAGATGTCAAGTAGCTCCTAGTACTGCTGGCTTGTCTGTGTTGATCAGGCTGGTGCTGTGTTGTTAGCTCTATATAGGATTGCAGCCACCCCACCTGCTGCTGCAGACCCCTGCTCTGTGGGAGTAACTTGCAGAGGGAACCAAGGAGTGGCAATTCCTTCTAATTCCCAGTGGCCAGGAGAGCTGCTCATGCATTGAGGGTTTCCCTGCTGCCGGAAGCCCTCAGCCACCTCAGCTTGCAGCAGATGCTGCTGATCTCATCAGAGCAAACGTTGCCAGTTTGTTCATGCAGGGATTTTGGATGAGGAGGAGGATTTGGCACAGAGCTGCAAGGCTTCTTATCTAAAACCCTCCTTTCTGCCTTTACCAGCTGCGTAAAGCAACCTTGTGGCAGTGAGAAGAGGCAGCAAGCTGCCTTCAACACCCAGCAGGGCAAAGGATGCTGTAATTGGCTGTCCTGTGGGCCACCCTGGGACTGGCACCACTGCCCAACTGCAGAAAGCTGTGATTGGGATTAGAGGCTCTCCAGATAAGGGCAGGCAGATGGCTAAAATAAAACGGGCTCAGAAAGCTAAAGTCTTTGGAGAAGAAAGCTGTGTGTATGTACTGATACCAGTGAGCAGAAACCCAAGTTCTCCGTATAGGTGTTGCTCTTATCTATTGGCACAAGGTGAAATAATGCTCTTCCTTATCTTCCTCTGAACCTGAATAAACTCCCTTCGTATCACAGTAAAGAATGCCAGAGCAGGAACTCTGAAAGCACTTGATTTGTTTAATAGGAGTAATTTCTAAGGTAATATGCAAAGGGATGGATTACTAGGAGGGAAATGCCCTGTGAGGAGTGCAGAGTTTTGCACTTTCAGAATGGTATCTTATCCACCTGGCCCCTGAAAAAGTTTCCCCTTGCTAAAATAATCCTTTCCTTATACCATCCCCTCCTCCCCTTTATTAAAAAAAGACCTCAAGCAAACAATCTGGTCTAGCTTAAGTCTATAAAGTACAAGAATTTCTAAGTTAAAGCTGCAGTTCATCTACATAAACCAAGCTATCTCCTCCTACTGTGTTATGCTGGTTGTATTGCCCTTTAAGCTACTCGGACTTTAAGTAAGGAGTATGGGTACTTACCGCACTAAATATTCCTTCAACTGGTATCTACACTGAGGATTTTGAATTATCTTAATAAGGTTTCCAATAATATTTTTTCTGCCCTTTAAAGATCACTCTGCTAAGAGACTCATTTTTGGTCTAACCCCAGCATGGACCTTTGTTGAAGTTTCGCTATATTTGGATTCCGATCTTAGAAACCTGTTATTTAAAGATAATATAAAGTATGGCTATGTTTTTGTTACAAAAATAGTTAGCACTGCCAAATTCATCATTTACATCAGGAAACAGCTCAGTGAGGCAATTTCACTCCCTGTTCTATGTTCTGCTCTTACTTGACTGCATGCAATACACGCACAGATTGGTATACCTGTAAAATTGAATAGAAAGGTGTAAGCAAAAGAGCTTTGAGAAACATAAAAAGAACAAAATCTAGTTAGCTTTGAAAGTGAGGTACAGATGTAATGCAGGAGAGTTGCATCTTAGTTGCTGTTCCTCATTTTTACAGCAGGAGAGACATCCTCACCTTTGCAAGTTAACTCTTATGGAGCAGGAATAACCAACAACAAAGTCCTGTTTAGTTAAAAGAAGTAAATTGACTTGAAAAAAGAACACACACGCCTTTTCTTGTTCAAACCATGCAGCATCTCTCTTGTTTTGGCTTGGGTTTTGTCCCTCTGGCCTACTTTATTATTGAGACAAAGTCATGACTATTGACATCCCTGTGTGGTACAGCCCACCTGGAGAGAAACTCGTCTCAGCAATAACAGGAGTATGTTTATTTAAAAAATAAATAAATAAAATCACTACATCGCCTTGTGAATTAATATCTTTTCTGCTCTGTCAGAGCTACCACTCCAGAGGATATGGTTAGATGCACACAGTGCTGGTGCAGGTGTCTGCTAACAGAAGGTGCCTGCCAGTGCTGAGATGCAGCAACAAGGTGACTTGTGCTCTCTTCATCTAACGTCAAATCACCTCCTGTCTGGTTACTTTTTTTTTTTTTTTGGGGGGGGGGGAAGGGAGGGGGCACTATTCTCTTGGATTTGATTGATGTAGTAATCTTAGAGATGGTGTGGTCTGACTGTTTAGTTCTGAAGGGTGCACAAGAAAGTCTCACCTGGCTTCAGCTGAACTGTTTGTTAACAGCCATATTATCTTACACTTTTCTTCCTTTAAATTCTCTCCTCCTCACTGCCAGCTGTGCTGGTGTGAAGTACTCACCTCCCCATTTCAGGGGGTAGAAGTTCAGACATGCTCATCCAGTCTGGCTTATAGCTGCTGGTTTGTACCTCTGAGCAGTGCAGCTTTCTGCCAAAGAGCTGTCAAGTCAGGAGAGGGGCCATGGGAAACCGAAGGAGACCCCCTGCTTGGGAAGACAGGGCTCTCCTTTCCTTGCTATGCAATGTTTGAATCCGGATGTAGTTGATGTGTAATAAGAGTCCTTGTTAGCTCACAGCGAAGCATGACACTGTATAGGTGACCATATGCTTAAATTCTGATAACCGCTAGTCTCTGCTTAGCGCTTCAGGAGGAATAGGCCACCCTTGTGCTTTCAGAAGTCTTGTTGTGAATGAGCTGTCTAGTGAAATGGAAATTCATCACCTGAAGTGCAAAACAGCAGCTTTGCTTTCCAAGGGGAAACTAGGACAAACACTCAGAAGAGGCTATTGGAGGGAAAGCTTAGTTGTGCATATTCCCTTAAATTATGCATTGCCTTCAGCTTCCCAAAAAGCTAAAAATCTTCATATAACCATATGAATTGAGGCCTCGAAAGTTGGGTATTTTATTCTGGGAAGCCTAGTGAGCACAGAGACTGCAGGGCCCTATTTGCTAGCTGTTAAATTTGGCTTGCGCAGCACGGGACACTGAGGAAAGGCAGATGAGTGCGTGAAACCCCTTCATAAATCTGTCAGGTAGGCATCTGCAGTTAGCAGTGGCAGTGCTCTTCTTGTCTGTGCCTCCTCTAAATTAAACCAGAGATTCCAGGCATAACTCTGCATGTCCTTACGGCTTTATAATTGTTGTCTGCATGGCAAGTCAGAGAAATAATGAGGATAAAGTAGTGCAAACAATAGCTACATAGCTAATTAGCCCTGCCTGTCACAGAAAATAATACAGTGGATGCGCTGACGATCTAAAGCCTTGCTTGAACTTTCAAGGCAGGAAGTTAGTATGAGGAGATCCTGAGATAAAGTGTTACCGTAGCCTGAGATGATTTTAGGAGTCTGCAATCCATTACATACTCAATGGTCACATCATAAATTCCCCTTTAGAACCACAATACTCATTATGTGCTTCGTAACACAATAGATATCTATGGTTTCTAAGAATTGGTGCAACATCTCTAATAAAGCATGTGTCAGGTATTACACGCAGCTAACTACTGTATAATTTACAGTTTGGTGTCAGACTGCTGAAATGACCACCTACACAGTGATGTGTCGGAGCATTTCAGAACAAAGCTGCAAGCCCAGAAACCTCTGCAAATCTTCTTTCTTGAAGCTCTCATTTTTCTCTCCTTTAAATAGGACAATTTCTCCTTAGTCACAGAACCTAATTCTGCATTTGAAAAGGACAGTGTCTACTGAATTTAGTGGGAAGATTGAAGAGCAACTCAATAAATCAACAGAGAATAAACCTAACAGAAGTCATTCTGCACAGAATGACTTTTAGCTCAGATGTCCTTGGGATGACGATTAGAGGAGTTTTTGGGGGGTGCAAGTATTATAAAATTGCTCCATTTCTATCCCTATCCTAGGCATCAGCTGTTGGCCATCACTGGAGGTTGAGCACGAGGGTGGCCAGACCGGTGGTCTCATTTGGCGTAGGCTTTCTCAGAAATGCAGTGTAATGTGAAAAAAAGCCATTGTGGCAGGTAGTGTTGGCAGGAGGACCGGGACCCCACTGTGGTGTGTGCCTGCATGGCCTTCAGCCCTAGTGACTACTGTGGATGAGGAGTGAATGGAACCTCTCCTGGTCTGGGAGGTTGCTCTGAGGGCATGGCAGGCAGAGCCTTCTCCTGGGAGCCTGAAAACAACCACATGTGTAACTTCTTCCTGCTACTCTGGTCTTTATGCTCTTAAATTGTGTGAGTTCAGCTTTCTGGTAAATTAAAGTCAGGCTAGTGGTCTGTTTCAGATTTATATACATGTATTTGAGATACAGATAGCCTAGGGAATAGAGCAAAGATCAGAAACCCGTTGTGTCTCAGCGGTGCCACAGACTTGACACATGGCCTCAGGCACACTCGAATTCCCCAGCTCTCCTTTCCCATTGAGTTTTGTCTTTTTTGTTGTTGTTATTGCTCTGAATGTTGCTGATTATTCTTTTTAGCAGGTTGCTAGCCACAGAGCCCCTGCGCCCGGGCGCAGGCAGATGTCCCACAGCTGTGCGGCTGGCCAGGAATTCCCCTTTTGCTTTGAAGCAAATGAGCTTGTTCCACCCAGGACTTCTTATCCTCCACCAGACAGAGCACAGACCCTCTGCTCTGGTTCAGGGCTGTGGCTGCCATCACCTCCTTCCTATTCATGTGCTATAGGTTATACCCAGACGTTTCAGTTGTTACCCAGAAAGGGGGTTTTGCTGTATCTGCCCTAAGCAATGTTGGGGCCCAGGAAAGAGGCATTTAAGGGTTTGCCTCTAGGGCTCTTCTCCCCTCAGTGGCTTCTGAAGATCTGCCTTTCTGCAGAGAGATTTTTAATACTTTTTTTTTTTAAATCTCATATCATTAAACCCAGACAAGCCATCCTGAGCCCAGAAAGCATGCATGGGAAGCCTCTGTGAGCCATATGAATGCAGAGCTCTGCCGGCATCCCACAACTGGGTGATGGGGAAGCAGTCCCACGTGTCAGGCTGCCGTGGGTGTCCCACGGACCTTGCCAAGCCTCATCTGAGCTTATATGTCATGCCCAGAGATGTCAATCCCACTGTGGATTTTGAACTTTGTCTCTAATCCCACAGAGAAGCAGCTGCCCCACAGCGCTACATCCTCGGCAGTGCAGCAAACCACAGGCTTCTGCACATCTGACTTTGTAGGCGTGTTTCTTGGAGTGCATTCATCCTTATGTTCAGCTTTTGGGACTGCAAGGGTACAGAGAGCAGACCAGTATGGTGCCAGGGCCCTTGGGGAGGCAACCAGGCAGGAAGATGCTGAGGAAGAGGATGCTTTGGCATCTGCAAGCCAAATGACTGTGGGAAAGGTTTGGTTTCCACTCCAAAATTCTAGTCACTAATTGCTGTTCAGAGGATGAGGATTGAAAATTAGCATCTCGAAGGCACTGAGAGCAGCCATTGGGAAGTACGGTTTGCCATGAAATACTGTGTAACCTGGGAAATCTGTTGTCAGGGAAGTTTTAATTGTCTCTCTTTTTGAAGTCTCAGGGGGAAAAATATCAGAATTATTTTTTTTGAGATTTGTTTCCTTTCTAGTGCCTACCAGATTTTTCAGTACCCTTTGCTGCTTGGCTTCCTACAGGGAGAGACTCCTACAAGTTCAAGTAACTAGTGCTGCAGTGTCTCCCTATGTACATAGAAGAGGACTCTGTCAAATATCTACATTATAAAATAACAATAAAAGACTTTCTGCCAAGGCTGAAATCACTGAGAGAGGTAACTAGAGAGTTGCAAGGACTTATATCCAAAATACATCAAGCTGCAGAGATAAAACTCTTCCTCCTCCCCTCATACAGGGAGACACGTTCATCCCTCTTCATGGGCCAGCTTGGTTTATGGGGCAGCAAATCTAGTGCTATTCCTTAATTCTAGGCATAATGAGTGTACCTGGGAGAAGAAGTTGAGCCAGTAGCACCATCTGGGTTAGGAAGTATATAACAGGATTTGACTAAGTGTTAATGCGAATAGGAAAAGCATTTCTTTCAACTACTTACCACTGTACTTCTGACCTACAGTTTTCTTTCTTTTGAGATGAGCAATACATGATGTCAAACTTTTTTTTTAGTTTTTTAAACCAGATTTACGAAGACTTGAGCGCGTCACCGGACACAAGACTCTATCCTTTCTATATATACATATTGTGAAATATCTGTTCATTGATGCTAAAATATCTACAATATAAATATTTTGCAATATAATTATAACTCTAAATTAAACAAAACCTATGACAGGCTGTATGAGTCACGGGTGTAGATATATGTTGTATTGATTGCCAATGCAAAGGTCCACTTTGTAGGCTGATTTTATTTATCAGAATACACGCAATGCTCCAAAACTGGAAATACTCCTACCCACAGAGTATTTAAAGGCTGTTCAAAATAAAATCCCCCTCTGCAAGTGTAAAACTCTGTCAAAGACTTCAGACTCTTCAAGTACACTTCAGGCTCCAAATGATGGAAAATATGGGCTCCAGACTCTCTACTTTTCTTTTTCCCTCCCTGGCCTGGTTAACAAATGTTGTGACATCTCCCCGTGAGGTCTGGCCCTCCCCTGCACGGCACTGGACATGCACCATTCTTGCACCCAGTGTTTGGATGGGTCCAGCTCAGCTGGGATCCAACACTTTCTGTGCTTGCTTCCTGCAGATACTTGGCTCTAATTTGAAGCCAGGCACATCGACAGCAGCTGCTTGGGATGGGTGCATCTGAGGGCCTGAGCATTTGACTCTTGCGAGCCTGGTAATCAAGGATCTGGAAAATACCAGGACCTGGTATTACCCATCTGAAGATTCCTGTGGATAATTGCCTAGCGTCACTTTGTGGTCACACAGATGTTAGTCTCATCCCCTTTACCTGCTTCCTTCCTGTTGTTTCCTCATTGGGAGAAAAGCTTAGGGAGAGGGCAGCTTTCCTTCATGGCCAGGGCCACCATACAAACCTGGCCCCAGGAATGGGCTGTCTCATGGCAAAGCCAGTCTTTTTTCCATGAGAGATCACTGGAGAGCCTTCCAGTACTTAATGGAGGCCAACAGGAAAGCTGGGAAGGGCCTCTTTATTGGGGAGCACAGGGATAGGACAGGAGGTAACAGTTTTAAGCTGAAAGAGAAGAGATTTAGATGGATATAAGGAAGAATTTTTTTATTGTGAGGGGAGTGAGGCACTGTAACAGGTTGTCTAGAAAAGTTGTGGATGCCTCATCCCTGGAGGTGTTCAAGGCCAGGTTGGATGAGACTATAAGCAACCTAGTCAAGTAGGAGGTGTCCCTGCCCACGGCAGGGGGGTTGGAACTAGATGGTCTCTATGCTTTTCCCAACCCAAATCATCCTATAAGTGGCTGTGGAACAGCTCACAGGACATTTGAAGAGTTGTAGCTGTGTAGATCTGTACTTCATTAAGAGGGTTATATCTGTGAACATCTTCCCAGAAATCAAAAAATGGGGAAAAAGACATTTCTGGCAGAGGAGACACAATTTTCCCCAGAAAGGTGCAGCTTGGAAAGTGGATGGGGAATTGGTTTGTGGCTTCTTGTGACCTTGGAGAGAAGAGGTTGACATGTGACGTGCTGAGGTGACAAGATGGGACAACTGGAAAGAAAAGTCAGAGAAACTAAACAGGGCAAAACACTGGAAGCTGGATGAATGTGTTTGCAGGAAGGAGAAAAAAGAAATGCAGACAATGCATGTGGCTAGGGGGAAAAAAGAACAAGTTCCACATCAGTCTGGACCACTGGGCAGAGTCCAATGGCATGAGGTTAAACATAGCCAAATGCTGGGTCTTGCACTTGGGGCACAACAACCCTATGCAGACCTACAGACTAGGAGAAGTCTGTCTAGAAAGCTGCCTGGAGGAGAAGGACCTGGGGGTGTTGATTCACAGTCGACTGAACATGAGCCAGCAGTGTGCCCAGCTGGCTAAGAAGGCCAATGGCATCCTGGCTTGTATCAGAAACAGTGTGACCAGCAGGTCCAGGGAAGTTATTCTCCCTCTGTACTGGTGAGACCTCACCTCGAATCCTGTGTTCAGTTCTGGGCCCCTCACCGCAAGAAGGATGTTGAGGCTCTGGAGCAAGTCCAGAGAAGAGCAAGGAAGCTGGTGAAGGGGCTGGAGAACATGCCTTATGAGGAGCGGCTGAGAGAGCTGGGGTTGTTTAGCCTGGAGAAGAGGAGGCTGAGGGGAGATCTTATTGCTCTCTACAACTACCTGAGGGGAGGTTGTAGAAAGGAGGGAGCTGGCCTCTTCTCCTAAGTGTCAGGACAAGAAGGAATGGCCTCAAGCTCCACCAGGGGAGGCTTAGGCTGGACATCAGGAAAAATAATTTCACAGAAAGGGTCATTGGGCACTGGAACAGGCTACCCAGGGAGGTGGTTGAGTCTCCATCCCTGGAAGTACTTGAGGCATGGGTGGATGAGGTGCTGAGGAACATGATTTAGTGTTTGATAGAAATGGTTGGACTCAGTGATCTGGTGGATGTTTTCCAACCTAGTGATACTGTGATTGAGCTTCAGACCAGGAGTTGCTGCTGATCGCAGCAGGTTAGTGAGAGACTGGAGGTGCCAGGGGGCCAGGGCAGCTGAACGCAGAGGCCACAAGATTAATGTGGGGATTTCAGTATGAGCAGCCTCCACTCGAGGCTTGTTCATGCTTGTGCACTTTCGGTATCTGAAACAGAGCAGCTTCGCTAATGAGCAGATGTTTTCTCTACGTGGCTGTTACAACATCCTTTAGGGTTCCTGTGCTGGAGATGTGTAACCAGTCCCTCCCCACCCAGCGTCAGCTTTAAATGCAAGCTGTAATATACCATTGTGTAACAGCATTCGCTTCACACTGCTCCTTACAGTCCAAGGTATGTATAGAAACTGGAGCTTTAAAAACAAGAAGTATCCTATTACTAATACAAATGACTCAGGATTTCTGATCTTCAGACAATCTGCCTTAACCAGAAACTTGAATTTGGGGGTCCCAATGTGTCTGCTTTGCAGTTTGTTTTTACCTAGCTCTGGAGCTGCTTATTTAGATCACCCTAATCCATGTCTTTGAGTACAGGACACACAGGGTACCAGGGCTGTGTTCCTCTCCCTCTCTTCCAAACTGCCCAGCCGTTTAGCATCGCGTGGCAGCCAGTTCACCTATGGGGATGCTAAGGGTATAAAAAAAATAACTGGAGCAGCAACTGAAATGTCACTCATACAAGTAATGAGCACTTGCTTGCTGCTTTCATGAGCACTATAATAGATATCAAAAACTTTTCAGAGAAAAACCCTTGGCCATCTGCATGCACCTAATCAATGCAGTAATCAATGAAACCCACTGGTAGAGACAGTGTACAAAGGTTGCTGTTTATGCCACATCGAGCTGTAAAGCAAAAAAACGACCCTGTGTATTTTAGGTAGGGCATAGAGCAATCGATGGCTTAATTATAGCCTACCTGAAGCATAAGGCTGATCTCTTCCATTTTTTTTCTGGAAATGTCTAATTCAATTTCTTATTTATCACCTGAGAATTAATGTCTCACACAGGCACCACAGAAAGTGGAAGAATAAGCATCAGTTCCACGCTAAAAACATTTTCATGAAAATGGAGCAAATAATAAGTGCTTGCTTGGTTTTTTCCTAATGGATTAGATGGCCTTTTAAAGGAGATTACTTTTCTTTACTAATCTTACCCTATTTAAATATGAAGTTGTGTACTTCTCATCTCTTGCTCTATGTTTGAATTTCTGAACCTCCTTAATTTCTGCTGTTATTTGTGCCTGAGCAGGGTGAGGAGTAAAACTCTGCTTTGATTTAAGCAGATATGTTTGCATATCACCTTGGTTACCATTTGCATGGAAAGGAAAAAAATTGTAGCCACAGTATCCTTTCTTTCCTGGATGAACCATGGCCTGTGGAAAATGCTAAATGCTGAAGAAATCATCAATAAATCATAATGCTCTTCCCTGTTTGAGCAGTTTATCTTGGAGAACCTTAAATTGCAGTTATTTTCAGAATACCACTGTGAAGTCCACAGGTGTTTTATGGTCGAGTAAACTCAGCACAGAGTGTTCAAGAGATTCACTCAAGACCTTGCAGCAAAATCACCACATTCCCTTTCTTTTCTAAATTGGCCCATCATCTTTCGCTTGAAAGAAAATGAGAAAACCCTCATGTTCTCCCTTCTCTGTGTTGCATTAAGGAAAAATAGTATTTTTGCAAAGGAAGTGCCTGGTTTTGGATGCAGAGGTGCTCGGTTTTATGACCAAGAGAAGGTGAAGACAGTTCTGGCAGCTCCACCAGAGTAGGCTGAGGCTAAGCCCTGTGGGACCACCACTGTGGGAGACAGGGCAAGGGCAACATTTGCTGGGGACATGGTGGTACCCCAAGGATTGCCACTAGCCAACCACCTTCCTTGCTTCCCCTCACCTTTTATTTGCCCTATTTGAAGTTTCCATGGCCATCATTGGGGGAGCGAGCAGCCCTGGGGCGCAAGAGGCAGCAAGAGAGACCAAAAGGTAACAGTATAGCTGAAAATGGGGTGGCTATGCTCTACTGTGTATCTTCTGCAACCGGTAGGACCATGGGTTTGTATCTCAGAATGTATGATGTACTTGCATGTTGTGAGCACACTGCTGCCTGTGATACTTTTGTAGTTATCTTTCTAGTAGTGCCATATTAAGATTCCCACGCAAAATGTTCAACAAAGATTATCTTTTATGCAAAGCAATGCTATCTTATTTGCAAAGCTTGCCTCCACCGTGATTGCTGTTGACATTCTCTTTCAGGCAGCTAAGTTCAAATGAGAAACAAACTGTCTTGGTGGGGAAGGACCTGGGTTCAGAGAGGCGATGATGAACACAGGTGATGAAGGTGAGGAAGCCAGCATCTTCTAGCAAGGTTAGAGCCTTGCCTGAAATGGGATTAAAAGGCTATCAGATGCACAAATAAGACTGTTGAAGTTAAATGCATCCTAGCTCAACAGAGTTGACTCTCTGCTGGGGTATTAAATGGCGTTAAAGCCTAGCTATGTAATGATAGCTGGAGAATAGTGTCCCAAAGGGTGGCTGCTAAGGTAAAGGGAGATGACTAAATCCTTGTCCTCCACTCTCTGCATAGTCGTGTGTTTTCTCACACAGCTACACCATCTGTAACACTTGTGGCTATAGAATCCCAAAGTGTACAGCTGAAGCTCTATTCTTACTTTTTTCCTTAACAGCAGAATCTTAGGTACCTCATATTTGTTTTAGGAGCCCCTGGATCTTCAGATTTCTCTCTAGATATCAGGGCTGGGAATCTTTATTCCCTAATAAAAGCTGAGATTTTCACATAACATGATTCTTTTAACTACAGCTTTAAGAAAAAGGTCAGATAATGTGACACTTGCAATAAAAACTCAAGATTTGACAAAGCCATGTTTAGTGTAGTTCCCAGCTGAATGGGAAATTGCTGTTATGGGTTCAGTTTAAAGTACACTCACATTTATTCCAGGAAAGCTCTAATGCAACCTTTTCCTATTAGCTAAATAAATGATTAAGTTAATGCTGCCACTTCTTTTAAAATTTACTGAAAATATCAGGAGAGGAGGCGAAGATTTTTGTGGATGAGTCGCTATAGAAATAGACAATGTTGGTAAAACTTTGGTCAGTGTCATTCATTAATAGTCACAATCGATTTCACTAATTACTTTCTCATTTTCCTTTTTACTATTTTGGTCATTTAATAAAATTTCTAGTGGCATTTTTTGAGTCGGCGTGCATGGGTCTCTCTTCTTAAAAGCAGATGCAGGAGAAAGTTGTAGGACACATGCAGCTCAGAGGCAGCGAAGAGGGTCAGGGGTTTGAATAGGGATATCTGCGAGCAGGTGCTGTTGGATCTTTGTCCTGCCAGGGGTCTGATATCAGGAAAGGATTCTCATGGCAATTAAGCATCCTCCTTCCTTTCAGATGGAACAATTGCTCTATGCGGGACACCTGGCATCAGATTTTATCCTCCTAGTACTTCCAGCATGAGTACGTAAAAAGCATGACTATAAATAACAGGAATACAAATTTGGGCAGGGAGCTTACCTTTTCTTTCCAATATGGCCCAGCTTAAATTAGAAGAAAAATTCTTCCACACTTTCTAATGGCTGGTGGGTTTTTGTGTTCTCAGCACAGACAGTTCAGGGGACACATGAGTTAAAATGGCTAAGAAAGAATTTTTATTTTTTTTTCAGCTTAACCATATCCTTTGTGCCAAAAGGCTTTGCAAGGATACCTGTGACTCCCTCTTTAACGAAAAAGATTCCACCATGTTTGTCTTTTTTGTTGAGAAAAGCAGAGAAATATGTCTAAAATCATTTTAAAAAAAAGCAAAAAAGCTGTGCACATCACATTCAATATTGTAAATGGGAACACAAAACTAATTGTGGTCAAATTTGTATGCTTATATTCATAAAGATTCTTCCAGAAAAGCTGTTTTATTCCATTTTTCTGTTTCACTACTCAGCAACAAGATTTTATTGCTTCTCATATACCCATGCTTGCTTTTTACCAGCACTCCTCATGTATAATGTGATTTCACGTATTTTTTGTTCCTGTTTACCAAAACATCTTTAAATTATTAAATCCAGTCCCATGTTAGCCTTTCTCTGTGAGTTTCATTGGGTAGGCATTGCACAGGATTTGTCGTAGCTCTGCTCCTTCCTTTTTGCTTCTTAATTAATCAGTTCCATACCATTGATCAAATTTTGATGGCTAAAGACTGTTTTCCTGTATTCTGGAAATACACAAAGGAGCTTTGCTGTAAAGGTCTGGTATTCAGGGAAGGAGTGTTTACTGGCTGTAGCAAGCATCTAGAGTAGAGTAGCATCTACTGGAAATTAAATGAAATGACAGCTCCAAAGTACAATAAAACCTTGGCAATACAGTGGAGGTGGCTGTTGCTTTTCCTCAGATGCAAACTTTCCACAGCCCACGGGACAGTGTTATTAAAAGGATAAATCCACATAGCTAGGATGATTGGCATATTTCTCAGTTAGAATTCATTGAGGCTCTTAAACAGAGGAGAAGCCCTCATGGAGGACCAGTCAGTGTCTGGTCCCAGCTGCATACCTCTCCCTTCCTCTCTCCACTGGTTTGCAGGGACCAGTGTCCCCAGAGCATCTGTGGAAGGGGGAAAAATTCTGGGGCGCAGACCCTCTCCTCCCCTACATCTGCTGGCCAGTTCCTACATTGTTCTTCACCTGGGGACTGGCACCCTCCTCTCCCAGAGCAAGGGTTTGACTGAAGATGCTATGCAGGAGATGATGGGCTTTGCCAGAGATGAAAGTGAAATCCTTCAGGATTTTTGCCTGGGATTCTTCTACAGGGTTTACCACCGCCCCAGGAAGTAGCAAAAAGCTAGCTTCTCCGTTGGCATGACTTTGTGTAGGTATCTTGAGCTATGCATCTGGAGCAAAAGAGGGATGGTACTTTCACTAAGTGGGCTGCCATTGATTTTCGTATGTTCATAGGTATTAGAAAGGAAAAAGACCTATTAAATCATCTAGTCAGTATAATCAGTGCAGAACTATTCCCTGTTGGACATTTACTGGTGGTTTGTCAACTCTAGTTCAGGAAATTGAGTTGTAGTGTTCAATATAATGGATTCTAAATTTGCATTTAATATCAGTTTTCTTTGGTTTCTGCTTTTACATTAATGCATTGATGTGCTTTATATTGATTGACTTTTCTTAGTGTAACGAGAAGAAAATGCCACTTATCATTTAAGTCATTTAACTCAAACTAGCAAGCTATCAAGCTAGCTCCTCCCAGGGGAAAATCATAATGGCTATAGCAGATCACCATGTCAATACAGAAGTGTTGGTAAGATAGATATTTCTACAAATGTTTTAATTTATTTCAAAACAATGTTAGAGCATTATACAGCTGCATATACCATCAAAAACTACTCAAAAGATGAATTAAATCCTCAGCACTAATCTTGCTACTCCTGCTTGCCTCCCTGCTTCCTAGTAGTTTCATACATTTCACATGCTCATCTGCCTTTGCAAAACTAGAGGAAATTCTTCATGTGAAACAAAGCAAATGTAGCATTTAATGTTTGATCCAAATCTTGAGTTAGTTGTGACTGCTATGCCATGGATGAGTGCTTAAGCAGGGCTGAAAGAATAAGAGTAGACCCATGGCTTTCCCTCCGCTCAGCTAATAAAACACAATGCTGCTAGTAGTGGATTATTCATAGATCTCAATGTAGCAGCAGACCTAGCGTGAGAATAGGTGACAGAAGGAGCTTTTGATCCTTATAAATAGGTTGATGAAAAGATGCTGTGATTACTGCCACATATATCATTATTTAATATGAAAATAACATACCTCTCTAGTGCCAGCCACTTATAAACATGTGCTGAGTTTTAAC
This sequence comes from Coccyzus lansbergi, assembly GCA_033558105.1. Taxonomy (NCBI): domain Eukaryota; kingdom Metazoa; phylum Chordata; class Aves; order Cuculiformes; family Coccyzidae; genus Coccyzus; species Coccyzus lansbergi. The sequence goes on from JAUMJK010000097.1 coordinate 5,532,980, forward strand.
ACCCCAACTGTTTCACAAATGCTACCAAACTGTTAGGTGCTGGAAGAGAGCTCTGGGTTTAAACATCTGTAGAGCGCAGACGCAGTGCAGTGTGAAATGTAATCTAAAACTGCTGGAAAGCAATTAAAATCTTACCATCCTTAGTAACACATTGCTGGGATTGTTTATAGCATTAATTTTGAATATTCAGTAACAGCCTACCCTGTACCTTGGGTAAGAAAGGATCAAACTGATAATGTTGGACTCCTGTAATATGTTTGTTGCACCAGATTTCTAAGAAGTTTTGATAAATGTGGGGTAAAGAAATAAGGCAGGCGACAAAACAGTTCCTCTTAGCAGAATGATGCAGTTGTTTTTAATTATGAATTCATGAGAAGGTAAGAGGAGGAAAAAAAATCCCAAGCTTTTTTTATTCTTGTGTTGTCTACCACTATACCTACTATATTGTGGTGGACTACATCTTGTCTATAGCAACCAATTATTGGCAGAGGTTCAGCTCTTACCCAGTATTTCTCTGAGGTGTTCCCATCCAGATTGAAGATATAAAAGCCTTATAACCGCTTATGAATGTTGGCAGATCTGTTTACGTTGCCTGCAAAAAAAAAAAAAAAGTTAATTACAATTAACTATTTCAAGAGAATCTGAAGTGCGCTTAGACCAAGCAGACTGCTGTCAGTGATTTTCTGCAGAAGGTGAAGAATCGGAAAATTTCCCATGACTTCAGACTATTTCCCTGGAAAGATGTCAAAGACTGAACTGAGGAGAAGGTGGCTGGGAGCAGAGCTAAGTCACACTCCTCATTTCCAGAACTAATTATACTGTTTACATATGGCTGCTCTCCAAGGAAAACAAATCTATCTATGCTTTCCCCATCCATCTTACTTCATTCCAGAAGCTGCTTTTGATTCATTCTCTACTATCTTATAAACAAAGTCAGAAGGGAACATAAGGGCAGCCAAACTGAAGGTCCCTGCATGCCCAGTAGCCACGGCACGAGCAGGTGACAGAGAAATAATAACAGAGCAAGTAAACATCATCATTCCCCTAATGGTTTCCCTTTATGCAGATCTGTGGAGCCAACAGGAGGCTCAACAAGTATCAGGGCAAGAAGTTCCCTCATTTGCACAGGTACAGTTTTTAAATACACAGAAAAAGTAACAGCATTTAGTAATCAACATTTAAATGATACAAAATTTCAGCTATATAAGAGCTTGAACTAAACTAAGCAAGCCCCTTAGCTCCTTCATGTCATGTGGGTCTGGAAGTCCTTCCAAAGTATCTAGTTTTGCTTGTTGCAATGGTAGGGAACCCTCCAGCTCTGGTTGTTGTGGTTGTGGTATGGATTTGATCTGAGTTAATTCACCTGTCCTGTTTATTACCATCAGTGGACCCTACTGTGTGACGTTATTAGATGAGCAATGCACTAGCTCTGATATAGACAATCACTCATTTATCTATTATATCCTCTGTCAAGGGTGTCTTAGGGGATTGAGGATGTGCATTGGAAAGATTAATTGAAAAAAAAAAAAGGATTTCTATTTTGTTCTAGTGGCTGATCTTTTCCTATTTGGATATGGATTCTCCTGTTTGACTTATTTTATATTATAACCACATACATAATGTCTCAGTAATGTTTCTTACTCTGCCAAAACTTCTTAATCTGTTGCTTTTAGTCAGGCTGGTATGTTGAATGCAGCTCTGGATTTTGTTCTGCTAGCCAGTCAAATCCTTAGCAAGTGTGTCTGAAGTCATGAAAGTGCTCATAATGTCTGTGCAGAGACTTCTTCTTTATAGGTATGTGAATTAATGTTTTTCTAATGGTAGTAACATTGCTTTCAGCTACACTGATCTTCTCAAAAGTTGATATTAAACTTTTTACACCCATGAGCAAAACCCAAAGTCTGCTCCTCTAAATATACTTGTATTTAATGCTTTTAGTACCTAAAATTTGCTTCCCTGTGGTTTAGGTGTTCTTCCAGTAGACCATGGGGAAACTAAATTTTACCTCTGGCCAGTGATAGTCAGAGGGCATCAGGAGCAGGGCTTGAACAGTTAATATAATGGAAAATAATTAACTTATTGTGAAGATTTGCATCACATAAGAAATAGTCAGCATTTCCTAGTATATGTGGTTTGCTACCCTAGGTCCACATTCACTATAACAAGGAAGCTTTGTGCTGTTTTCTTGTCCCACGGAGTAAGCCCTTCACCACTACCATCTACTCTGCTAGCTCAGTGCTTCCTCCAGGCCAGGTGACTTCCTACAGAGACAATGGCTCCCACACACGTGGTTTGCTTCCAGCACTGGGACCTGTGGGGCTGAAGCAGGTATGCTGTGACCCCTGCCTGTGCAGGAGGAATGGTACTTTGCTTGTGGACTCATTTTCATAGGTGATTCTTCCTTTTCCAGCCCCTAGTATGGCATGTTCTGTACTTGAAGTACTTTGTTGCTTCTGATGGCTGCTTGGTTAAACGGCATTCATTATACTGCACTGACGCTGTCTGTGAAGCAGCTTCTGATGTGCAAATCCTACAGCTGTGCCTTGCATAAAACACAGGTGAAGCCCTTGACTGGTGGAACATAACAGGAAAAATAAATGGAGTCGACTTCCAAGCTAAAAACCTTAACCACCTCAGAAAAATCCAATAAGTGTTTATGCTCTCTCCTTTTAAGAAATTCAATCTGCTTATTTTAAACCCAGAGTTAGTAGGGACATGTCCTACAGGGCCATAAATCAGAGTGTTCTGACTCTTTGCCAGTACAAGATAGATGCCTGCTTCATGTTAACGACTATTCAAACCGTATTCAGGCTCAGAAAAGCAGTATTGAAGCGCTAGGCTGTCAAGGCACGATACTGGAGGTGTATCATCTGGTTCTCTTCATCCCATGGAGCAGGAATATACCAGCAGCTGCCTTGGCCGTCTGGCCCCAGAGAGGCTCCAGGGCTGCTCCGGCACAGCTCCATAGCTTGTTTAGTGCCTTTTGTAGAGCATCTGCTCGTTAGTCTCCCAGTAACTGTTCCTTAGTGCTTTCCCTCCAATTATCTTGATTTCCTGTATGATTGCTCTCATAAATGTAACTTTCCTTGCATGCATAGCCCGGGCAATTTCTGCAGCTCCCCCATGTATCTGGTATTGCCCTTTTCCACCAGCGAACACTTTGCGTGGGTTTTATTGCTACGGAGCCGGTGCACAGCTGCTGGTGGACAGTGAGACCCTAGGCAAGTGGAGTGCAGGGGCGCAACCAACTTTTCCCAAAACTGAGCCTTTACTGAAATGCCAGATATGAGACCTAAAGTTTTCCTGGGGCTCTGAGAGTTCCCCAATGAGCTCCAGCATAAAATGCTTGCTAACAATATGTGGCAGGCTTGTTCCTCACCTCACGAAAAGAAATTAGCAGAGGTTTCACAATGTATAAAGTAACAGAGAAAATATGCCAGTGGGTGGCAGGGAATGATGCTTAGTCACTGGATATTAAGCAACACAATGCAGGGAAAGGAGAATTACAGACTCTTTGGGGATGCCATGTCAAGTAACCATTTGGAGGCAAGTCGGAGCCCCAGCATGGGAACCCTCGCCTGACACCTACAGGCACAGACATCTCTTACTGCAGATCAAGCCCAGGGCAGGGAGGCAAGAAAGGAGAGCTCCCCAAAGCCAAAGTGGCCAAATGCACCTCAGCAATTTCTTATTACTCACCTGGGGAAGGTAACAGGAAAAGACTAGAAGAGTTTATCTTACAGCAGAACTAGAAATGCCACAGTCTGTTCCAACAAATCCTGATTTATTTTTTTTTTATTTTTTAATGTACTTTCTTAAAGATGCCTTATACAGGGTAAAACTTATTATCACTCTACTTTCCATCAATGTGGAAATTATTTGGGATTTTTTTAAACCTGATAATGGATAATTTCTTGTTAAATATCAGCTGTGTATTTTAATCTTCATATTCCCTTCTGAAATACTAATATATTCAAGTATGAAGAGAGGATGTCCTCAGATGTCCTTATCAAAAAACATTAAGTGCTAAAGGTATGTAGAAATTAACTTGTGCTTAGAGAAATTCCTATGAAGCTGTTGCAAAAATGCAAAATTATAGCAGCCAGAATTGCTTCAGAGTTTATTCCACTATATAAATATGGATTGCTAAATCCTGACTTTGTACTCATGTGGACAAAAATAGCCATGGTTTTAGATAATATTTCTTACCTGTGGTTTCAGCATAGCATAACATTATAGATGCTAGAAAGAAGAGTCCTTAACTGCCACAGAAGCCAGGTAGTAAAGAGGGTTCAGAGGGGAAAAAAGGCATATTCTGAGAAACTGCAAGTGTCAGACTTGCTACCTGTCAGGCTCGTGTGGAAAAAAGCACTGAGAAGGCTTCTGAAAATAAGTTAGAGACAATTTTAGCACAGATTTCTTCAACTTCACACAGCCGTGCTCCAGACTGATGAAGAAACTGCACCTGGCTGTGCTTCGTGCAAAATGGCATGTGCAAAGAAAACAGCCCTGACATGTCTTTTGGAATACACAAAGGTTTACTGAGATATCCGTGGGACTTTAACAGTTGCTCTAAACTTAAATGCAATTGGATCATGAAAACCTCTGAAAACAAAATGCAGCTTATTGACATCAAAGGGCAGCAGTATCTCCAGCCGTTTAAAACATTATGAGTCAAGTTAAAAGGTGCCCTCACTTTGCAGTTCTAGATTTTTGGGTGCCCTGCTCCTGGGGAGCACCCATGTGTGAGATGGCATCATGCCTCACCTGAACCAGTGAGCATTTCCACTCCACATGTACCACTCAGACCTTTTAAAGATCTGGGAAAGCATACACTTAAAGAAACATTGACTGAAAAAAAAACCCAGAAAATGCAATTGTGCTGCTGCCCCACAAATAGATTCCTGTGTAAACAGAAATGTGGGTGATGCCAAAATAACCAGGAGGTCAACAGCCAAGCACCTAGTGTGCAGCAGGAAGCTCAGCATACTACTCCTTCCTTACCTGTAAAAAAAATTACTTTTTAAAGTCCATAGCAATGAACACCCGATGCTTACTTATAATGTCGTTGCCATAATTTGACCTATCATCTTTTATCAGTACCCCATTCACAGCTCAATTTCTTTCTCTGCTTCTGCCTGTCTGTTTTGGTCTTGCACCTTTACACACAGCTGGTCTATTTTAACTCACTGGCTTATTGAATTTATTGTTCCTTTAAGAAAAACCGTTTGGAAGACACTTTGGTAGGTGTGCCTTTAGGGTCTAGCCAGAAATAGCAGATCAACCTTTTCACGTAAATAAAAAAAGTGTCTTATTGACCAAATTTGGAGTAGGGTCTGTAAAAATACGTTTACCACCGAGTAAGTTGCTGAGCTCAGACAAGAATTCCTAGTCAAATTAAGAGGTAGGAGAGAGAGGCAATATGATCATGATTTCTTTATTAAGGTGGAAAGAGGTAGCTTAAGTTCCTAATTTGGAATATTATTTCCATACACTTCCCTCTTTCTTTGAATGGAGCTATTTTATTTTGCGTACATGTGTCAACATACACTGAGCCAAAGAGTGCAAATTACCCTGTTATTTTCACCAAAAACAAAGGAAGAAAGATATCTGTGATTCTTGTAAGTTGTTGTGATCTGCACTGACAAAAGCAAGCATTTAAAGAGGTAGGGAGAAATTACCAAAGGCAATGGGTGGTAGAAAAGCCTTAGAAAATACACTAGCCTCGTGGCTAGCATGCTGATCTCAGGTGTGGTGCATACGACTTTGACTCCCTGCTTTGTACTCATATCCAAGAAACTAGGCAGTTTCCTAGCCACAAAACTGCTGGATATTCTGCAGTCTGTCTCTGTCATTCTGGCTTATCATTAAGAAAATAAAACATCTTGAGGCAAATGAAACAAAATGTTTGCCTGTTTGATTATTTGTTTGTTTTTATTTAAATACCATTTTTTTTCCTGACCAAGCCTACTCCTTTACATTCACATATAAATGGATCAGGCTGGAGTGCCGCAGACTGGGTCAGGTTTTTCTTGTTTTTCCTCTTCTAGAAAATCTTTTACGCTTGAAGAACCACTATACTTTTAATCCTTCCCTTGATGTTTGACATGTCTTATGTAACCTTTAATAAAATATGGCTATAGAAATCTGCATAAAACTGCCTGGACTTGTGGGGGTTGGCTTTGTCTAGGACATCTCGTGGTTCTTGGGTACCAGCACGGTTTACAAGTGGGAAGGAGTAGTTCAGACTTCAGGCTCTGGTAGGGCGTTCTTTACAGTTCTCTGAGCAGAAGGGATTTGACCCGGTTACTTTGGGAACAAAAGGGCACAAAACAAGACAAAACCTATCACTGAGTATCTTGGAGCAAACTGAGGCACTGTACTGCCTTATCACATGCCAGAGGGTAGGTAAATCCAACCACCGATGGACACTTATCCATCGTTCACCCCATAATAAACTTGTGTGGTTAAAGCACATGAATACTTTTGCACAACAAGGACATCACTGAATAATGCACGGTAACCTATATAGGATGTTTTTGAGGATCCTTATGCCTAAATAAACAGGACATATCACTATGTGTTAGACTATTTGGAAAGTTTTAATGTAATGACTTTTAATGACAATATTATGCACTCACTTTTAGAAGTGTGAATTTTCACTATGAGAATAAATATCAAACAATAAATCTCACCCTTATCATCAAGCTTAAAATTAAATTTTCTGTCCTCTGCCAGCTAACTCACCTTTTTCTTCTGTAGCATCGTGACATTTCTGCCATAATCTAAAGCACAGTGCTACTGAACAATATTGAAATCTTTTTAGTTAAACTTCTCCTTCTGAGTCCTTCTCTGTAGAAGAAATGCTTTTGAGAGAGGTGTCTCTGCAACCTGTAGAAGAGCAGGACTTCTCATATTCACTCCACTGGAGTCCTTGTGAACTTCCTAAGCACTTCCTGACAAACATAACATAAATAGGAAGCAAGCTTTTGTCGTTATGAGATTTCTACCTGGAAAACTGAGGAAAACACCATGGATAAAATGTGTCTGAATTCAGAGGTTCTTGTGAATTTGACAAGATGGTTCATTGGTCAGGTTGTGACTATGCTGTATTATAACACAAGAAGAACTGAATGAGTCCAGATAGATCTTGTCTCCAGCCAAATGCTGTCCTCTAGAAACCCTCTGTGCTCCAAAACCCATGCTGTCCCCTAATAGCCTTCATTATCTTTAACGATACGCTTCTTTTAGCAATACTAGCAGAAATTGGACAAGCTTAGCTGGCCTCAAGGTTTAGTATTCTCTGTTTTTCTAGTGTGGCTCAGTACAAAATCCTTTTTCATTTCCTGCTAAACAGAAATGGCAAGGTGTGGAGAAGAGTCTGTGTGTTTGCACTCTAGAGGACAGGAGCTGGCTGTACTACTTTTGAACCAGCATAAACTACTAGGAGCACCCGAAAGGGATGAAAGCTACTGATACTCTCCCTGAATAGTTGAGAGATGTTTATGTTGTATTTTTCTTTTTTTATTTTATTATTAGGGTCCCCAGATTTGTCATCACAAAACTCACAGTACCTGAGTACAGGCAATAAAGCCCAGATCTCATCTGGGTTTCTATATGTGTAGTTGCTAACACAACCTCAGCAATGCCTTCAGATCCAAGATCCAGCCAGCATTCCAGATCACTTCATCTGCTGACTTTTTTTCATTTTTGTTTTCCTTTGTGTTTTTTAAAGTCTCTTTATTTTGAAGTGCATTTACTTAGTATACAAAGACTTTTTAGAGATTTTCATAATGTTTACTTTCTAACTGTGCAAGCCAAAACCAGACAATATAACAGGTTTGAAAGATAAAGTCACATTGAAAAAAAAACTGGAGAATAAAATACATTAATTTCAATGTACTCCTATTGTTTAAGATCATCCTAAAAATAAGTGTGATGAAAGACTACTTTGAAAAGGGTACACATATCAGAGGGCCTATAAGAAAGCTGGGGAGGGGCTCTTTATCAGGAAGTGCAGGGACAGGACAAGAGATAATGGTGTTAAGCTGAAAAAGGGGAGATTTAGATTAGATATTATGAAGAATTTTTTTACTGTCAGGTAGGTAAAGCACTGGCACAGGTTGCTCGGAGAAGTCCTGGATGCCCCATCCCTGGAGATGTTCAATACCAGGTTGGATGAGGTTGAGCAACCTGATCCTGTGGAAAGTGGCCTTGCCCATGGCAGGGGGTTTGGAACTGGATGATCTTTAAGATTCCTTCCAATCCAATCCATTTGTAGGGTTCTATATTGGCTTATATTGACAAAGCCATATAGAATCATAGAATCATCAGGTTGGAAGAGACCCACTGGATCATCAAGTCCAACCATTCCTATCCATGCCCTGGTTCCTGGGGGATGCTCCTCCCCATTCTGTGGCTTGCAAGGAGACATCAAACAGCAGCAGGGTATGGGCAGCCCCACACCAATGCTTTGTGCCCACAGCACTGCAGGTTTCAGGGAAGGGGAGGAGCAGAGCATGGGTGGGTGCCAGGCACCTTAAGCACTCCACGAATCCATCTACCTCATGCACCTCCCTCTGGCCCCATCCTTTCCCTCTGGAGGCATTCTTTCCCTTTGGGTCCATCTGTTTCCTCTTGGTATGTTTCTTTCATCTGGATGCCATCCCTTTCCTATGGATCCATCACTTTCTTCTGGATGCCACTCCTTCCCCTGGGTCCACTCCTTCCCCTTGGGTCCATCCCTTCGCCTTGGGGTCCATCCCTTCCCTCTGGGTACATCCATGGGTGGGGGATCCAGTTTTGGGGGGTCAGGTTTTGGATATCGGGGGTCAGTTTTAGGGCGAGGTAGTGAGTTTGCAGGGGGCCGTTTAGCCTGAAGGAGAAGAATGGAGAAGTAAGAATGGTCTGACCATTTAAACAGTCATATAATTTGCCACATATGGTTGCATTGTACTCTGTAGCATGTTACAGCTAAGATTATGAAAATGTACAACAAGCAGAGTGTAAATTCTTTCCTATTTGATGAAAAGGATAAGACTGCATGACTTTGGGTCCATTACAGACACCTCTGCCTTGATGGGTGTTGCCATTCATGTTCTGCCATATTTTTTAATGTAGTAAAGCTAAACTACTTGCTTATTAAGGTAGTTCTTGGTTGTCAGGAAGCTGCTAGAATAGCTTCTAGAAAGAAATGATGGGAACTTGCTTGAGGACACTGGAACTGCGTGTTGTAAAATCGTAAAAAGTAGAGTTAAAACTCAGATGCCAATCACAGAATGATTGAACACTTTGAGTAGCAAGGGATATTAAAGATCATCTGTTTCCAACCTCCCTGCCATAAACCTCCCACTAGATCAGGTTGCTGAAAGCCTCGTCCAGCCATGCCTGGAACACTTCCAGGGATGGGGCAACCACAACTTCTGGGCAACCTGTTCCAGTGCCTCACTGCCCTTACGAGTAAACCCTCACAGTCCCGAGGATATACCTGCTGGAGGCCTACTTAGCTTAAAAAGCAGATGTTCTCAACTGAAAATAAAACAGTACTAGGCAGAACATGGACTTAGGTATTTTGAAAAGAACAACTATTTTATCTACTGCCCTGCAAAGAGAAATGGAAATTATTACTAAAAGTAAAGCTGGTGTTTATGACCCTTGGAAGTATTAGCTCCAAGGTTTTTTGTCAGGAAGGTAAGATGACAAAGTGTTAGCTCGCAACAAGCATGGTTTCCAGAGTTTAATGAGGCTAAGGGAAGTGCTTATGCTGAGCTGCAAGCACACCCTGCTTTGCTGTGGGACAGGTTTGTCTCTCAAGCAGCTGCGGGAGAGGGGTATAAAATAACTGATCCTACAGAGAAATAGATAATGTGCTAAGTCAAATTTGGTTTGCCAGAACTGAGCTTAAGATGAAGGAAGGACAGTATGCGATTTGCCGTTACTGATGCTTTCTGCTCTTCAGACAGACAGGGGAAGGTCTGTCACTTGCTAGGACACTGGGACTGCTGCTTTGGAGAGCCCAGCTGTCCTACTGTGCTACGTGCAGGGGCTAAGAGGGGGCGGAAAAAAAAAAAAAAAAAAAAAAGGATGCAGAATTCAGCTGCCTTGAAAAGGCATAGCAGTCTTGCACCTGGACTAGGAAATCCAGTCTCTCAGTATTTCAGAATCATGTCATAAACCCCTCCAGAAATGAACTTATCTTCCTTCTAAAGGTGTGTACTGAGGTATTTGCCTGTTTCAGTTGCAAAGCTTCTTCAGAATCAGGTTTCATTAATGGCAGGCAGTTTGTTGACAATTCCTACCTTTACTACTGGCTAACCTATATCTATCTGTTGTCACCTGTCTCTGTTGCCTTCCCTCAATTTCCAGTATATATTCTCCAGCATACTTAGAAGTAACCCTCTCCTCTTCTCACCCTTGCACATTAGGTTCTCCCTTCATCTAATCATCTGAGCAGTCTTTCTTCCCATCTGTTATAAATCAGTGATTTTAACATGTTTGACAGCAGCAAGAGACACCAAAGGTCTATTTTTTTCAAAGGTTGGAGGCATCCATTTTCCTTATTCTTACAGGAACTCATGTCTCACCTTCTGGTATTAGAATCTGATTTTGAAGCTTTTTCATGCTGGGACTCATCAAATGCGTGTTCCACTGCAGGCCAGGAACATCACACAGAAATATTCTAGCTTAATCGCAAGGCTAAAACTAATGGGGTGTGCAACACTGAAACTACAGAACAAACAGGACCTAGGGAATACGGTCCCACTCTGTAAATACTAATGCACCACTCTGATTAAAATTTTTATGTTCAGAAGTGCAGAAACTCATACTAAAATGTTTAAGAAATGCCTAAGTTGCCAAATCTCACTGTCTTGCAGCTGGACTTAAGTTTTCCCATAATTTATTTGCTTTTGGTATTACCCAGAGTTCTAAATTTCATTAATTTACAAGCTGCCATGGAAATTCACTTTGTCATAGGCTGAAAACAAGTAGCAGTTGTATGTACTCATAAAACGCTTTTACTGCCTTCCTACACAAATTTAATTTCAGTCCTTTGGCTGAAATGTAAAACACAAGGAAACACACTTTAAGAAAACTCAAACCCCATGTCTCTAAAATGTGCAAATGCAAACAAACGAATGTGTTTCAAACTTCATTCTGTACTGATCACTAAAATATAGCTTGACAAATCATATTACCAATTGAATTGATACTTCTGGTTTTCAGAAAAACAAAAGTAAAATGTCAAACTAGCTGCAATTCCTCATTCTTTGAGCACAGAGAGCACTTTTATCATGAAACTACCAAATATTTCCCATGGGCATCACGCTCCTCATATGTGTAACTACAAAACAGATTAGTAGGAAACGAAAAAAGATAAAATCAGAGAAATAAGGCACATTTCTCCCTTCAAAATATAATCCTAAAAGCAGAATCAGGAATAAGTAGCAGACTTCTACACTCAGAAACAATTTTAATATAAATTATATTATAACCTGGGGCCCATGCCTAGAAACATTACAGAATATGAGGTTACTTTATGCATGTGAGTAATTCCTCTTGAGAATATTTGCAAGATTAGAAACCAGAGTAATGTGGTAAAATAGTATGGAAGGAGATTGTATTACATTTGTACAAGCTGTACCAGTTAGATACCACTTACACAGTCTATTTTATATTAGTCAAATTGCTGGCTTCATAAAGGTGACAAGATCAGATATTTTAAGAAAATGAAATTAATCAATCTTTAGCACTATCAGGTTGTCACCTTTGCTGAGGAGAGGGAAGTCGAGCTAAAGACTCCATTTCACTATGTATTCTCCAATTTATAGAAAGTAAGCTCTGAAAATCCTTATTGATGTGGAGAAAATATATTAATGGTATATATTGCACCATATACAGAAAGAGGTAGCATACTTACTTGCTCACATTCAGAGTGGTCCAGCTAATTTGCTACTGCAATTAATGGAAAAACTTCTGGGACTGGAGGAACCCAATCCTGCCTATATTATCACTGCAACTATGAGACACCAGTAAGCTAGAGACCTAGACACAGCAGGATTATGTGCCTCTGCATCAGCAAGTGATGTGGCCCTATGCAAGTCTATGGGAAGATAATGTTAAATTTTTATTATTCGAATATTTAAAAAAGAAATTTTCCATATAAATTTTAAATGCTTTCCCCCTGCATTTTAAATGTGCAGTGACATGCAACAGAAGACTTCTAGAGCTCTTTAAACTTCAGCAATATCACTAAAAATGCAGTCAATGTCTTTGAAACTTACATTGCTTTCCATATGAGAGGATCTCATTATGTGGAGATGGAGAATCTGCTGGGGACCCTAAATGGTAGATGCATTTTCATAAGAATAAACAATTCGACAGTGATTTCACTTTAATGTTACGTTAACAGTTTGTATCCATCTTGTTACAATCAGACCTTTGAGAAATGGTATTTACAAATCATTTTTGGCCAAAAACACTGGTGGAAAAAAAAGTCTCTTTACAAAGCCAGAAATGTGTTACCCATCATACAGCCAAGTCCATCTGTTCTTCACTCCTTAATCTGAAATACATTTCTTAATTGTATTCAAATTTTCTTACTTACACCAGAGGAGAGCAAGAATTACCTTACCAAACTCAAATGGTCTTCTGGGATTTAATCCAACTCCCACTTAGGTCAATGGCGTAAATTTAATGACTTAAGCAGAGCTTAAACTGAACAATTTCAGATTTTAGGAATCAAACCAGTGCTCCCTCAAGACTTTTCTGATCCCAGTGAGATTTCTTCTGAAACAGTTCATCTGAAGGTACACAGAGAAATGGTTCATTGCAGAAGGGCTAGCCAAGGAACAGTGAAGTCAGTGAAAGACTCTGATGCAGTCTGAGACAGCAGAGAAATTACCACAATGCAGGGAAAAAAGCCAAAAGGTGAAATGAAATTCTAGTCCAAACACTCACAAGGTCTTGAACAGCACAGGTGCTTATTCTGTACTGTGACCCTTGCTGATCATAACAGTTCATCTGCTCAGTGTAACTATTCTCAAAAGACATGGAACAGCAAACTTTGTATTGCTTGATGAAGACATACAATGTAAGATTTCATATAACTCACCAATTCTGTTTCTTGCTCAGTTGTTTTCTTCTGTAAAGAGGAAAATCTCTCATACATACTGTAAAAAGAGTAGAAGTCTGACTAACTTGACGTCTACTCTGTTATAAATCATTGAAATCATTACATATAGCCAGTGATTTTCTAATACGTAGTAAAATTATTTTCCTATGATTATTTTTGTAAGCATGACTTTTTGTGTGTGCAGTAGGCGAGATGTGGAAAGTTTTCATTACATCTCTTTCTGAAAGGCCTTATGGATATTTGTGCTATTTTGTAGGGGGTGAAATTCTCTCCTTATGAACTACGCCCTTACAGTGCAGTCTAAATTCAAGAAAAGCTGTTCTTTGGAATTCACTACTAACTCACACCTGTATTTGTGCAGGGCATGCACTGAATTTGCAGCTTCCACCCCTTTCCTACTCAGAAAACCCTGCCAAGTTAAAGTACGAAGAGCAGCAGCATGTTTCTTCTTTTGACCACCCTTCCTAGAGGCTGAGGCCACACATTGCTTCCAATGATGAAAGCAGTATGTTTATATTCTCCTATAAAAAAAACTGGTTTGCCAAATATATTTTGGGTAGCTTTAGTTCAACACCAGTACTTTTTTGAAGTAACTCAATTCTTTATGCATTCAAATGAGGTTTCTTGAAGCAAAATGAGATTTTAATTTTTTTTTTAATATTGTCTTTTTGGCCACCACTTTGTTTTGTAAGCTACATTAACAGGACATTAAGAAAAGCACTTGAAACACGGGCAAATGTTGCTCATGCAATCTTAACTTATCTCTGTGACTGTACAGAAAACCAAAACTTAATAGCAGTCTTTTCAAAAACATTCTTATCCTATTCAAGGTGAAATTAAACATCCTGCATTTCTTCTGAACTTCACCAGTTAATGTAAGTTCATTCCTTGAGTGATTTCAATTGTGTACCAAGGAAAATGTGCCTATAGGTGAGAACTATTCTACCTTAATTATTACATTATGACAACAGGCATATTGGAAGTGGCAAATTATTTCAAATTAGTGTTGGAAAGAAGCTTTTGGTTCTGTATAGAATACTACACCATATACTAATTCTACTAATATATAATTATATATTAATATAATACTATCAATATATACAGTAATACTATTCTCTTTTGTAAATAGAAGTTTGCTGTCATTCAAAACTAGATGGTGAAGGGGCTCCTGCAGAGCTGTACTGCAGAGTGTATGCTTACTACATCACACAGTAAGGTGAGTCCGTCTCATCTGGAAGAGGCCTTTCATAGATACTTTACATTTTACAAAAAGAGACCATTTGCATGCTCAAGTACTTTCTTCTGGGACAAAAAGGATATCCATTTAATTATTTTTGCGTATTAGCTGTAACTGGCATTTAGATGGATGACTGACTTTCCAGTTCCTCTGTCAGCCCTGTCATCGGAAAACAGCATTCTCCTCTCTGAGAAAGGCTGAGGAAGGATGGTAATGATAAACTTCCCAAAAAATGCTTAACAGGCAGGGCTTCCTACATGTCTGCTATGAATGCTTGCACATTCGCCAGGGGTGACTGAAATATTTCAGAGGCAACTCACCTAGTCAGATCTTATGTGGAAAAAATAACTGGCATGGAGGTGACACACTGAAACACTAGATGCTTTCCACATGTTAATCCACCAGTGTGTGAGAGATTAATCAAATGCATATTCTGTGCAATGCAATCATCTCTGTCATATGACAGCATAAAAAATTGCTAGTATGCGCTTGACCAAAAAGGTAGCAAGTTCTTCAAGAGGTATAAAAACCAGACTTTGACAGGGACAATAGCAACGACTCACAGTGTGTGGCCGACCATGAAACTTGCTCCGGACAAGGCCAATGAATCAGAGTATTGCTGAAATTGCAAATACGAATGCAAATGTCAAGAATTTAAAGTGATCAAATTCAGCTGCCTTAAAGCAATAAAATTCAACCAACACGGTAGTCCTGAAGCAAAGAATCATAGAATAACCAGGTTGGAAGAGACCAACCAGATCATCGAGTCCAACCGTTCCTATCAAACACTAAACCATGCCCCTTAGCACCTCGTCCAGCCGTGCCTTAAACAATCCCAGGGAAGGTGAATCAACCACCTCCCTGGGAAGCCTGTTCCAGTGCACAATGACCCTTTCTGTGAAAATTTTTTTCCTGATGTCTATCCTAAATCTCCCCTGGTGGAGCTTGAGGCCATTCCCTCTTGTCCTGTCCCCTGTCACTTGGGAGAAGAGGCCAGCACCCTCCTCTCTATAACCTCCTTTCCGGTAGTTGTAGAGAGCAATGAGGTCTCCTCTCAGCCTCCTCTTCTCCAGGCTAAACAACCCCAGCTCTCTCAGCCATTCCTCATAGGGCCTGTTCTCCAGCCCCTTCATCAGCTTCATCGCTCTTCTCTGGACTCGCTCCAGAGCCTCAACATCCTTCTTGTGGTGAGGGGCCCAGAACTGAACACAGGATTCAAGAGATGTCTTAATAACCTAAAACTTGACTTTTCACTCTCTTCTCTGCCCCAAATCAGAAATAAAAGTCCTATCATGGTTAATTCGGCCTTTCAGGTTTCTGAGGTAGACACTGTGCTTTCAGGTCAATAGAGATTCCTCTGAAATTTTTATGTGTATATTGTGTCGTGATACCCATTTCTAGTAATTTTTTTTTCCTCCGCATTGGTGCATTGTGTTATGTGATTGACATTTTCCTTTTAAAGGTAAGTGGATTCCTATGTATCTCCTACAGCAATCAGCTAGGTAATAATATAAGTAAAACTCCTTTCAGCTGAGACTTAACAATTGCTTAATAATGTTAAAAGCATTTCAAGATCATTATTGACCATATACATGTGTAAACGTATACATAAATGCAAGAAAAAATAAAGACTTATTTCCATTTCCTCTTCACTGATAATGTGACTATTTTCCAATAAAGACAGAATATATCACTTCATTGCTGATCATCCTTCAACAATAAGTCTAGAGTATCACCACACAAACAAAAACCTGCAGGATGTCCTTGATCCCAGAAGTCCTACTGACGTATAGTACAGCACACAGCACCAATACTTCATATGGCATTAAAGTGCAGCTGGTAACATCTAGGCTAATTCATCAGTGAAAATATAAGTAAAGTAACTCTGATAAGAATGTCACAAGCTTGAGTGACAGAGACAAATGGGACTAAACTAATAATTTCATTAAAGTTAGCAAGAGTGATAAGTTGAAGTTTAATGCTTAGATTTTGCACGCATCCCAGACACTACCGTGCAAATACGTTTACCCAGTCACTCAGGAGAGGCATACCTCAGTCTTTGGGAATGGCTTCTGGGACCTGTTTTTCCTCCAAATGCTTACCAGGACACGGGTTTTCTGACTAGGATAGCACAACCAGTTTATCATGTTAATTCTGACAAACTGGCAGTATCTACTGATGCTTTGATTTTTTTTTTTTTTTTTTTGAGAAAAATATATCATCCTATAGACTCAGCAGTTCATTCCCTTCTTTTGGGACAGGATTAGATTTCCGAATTATATATAGTGACTATTTCTTTAATTCAGATAAATTTTCTTCTTTTTGAAGACAAAAAATGCACTAAGATACCTCTGCCATAGCAATGTCTAACTTCGTAACTTAAGACACTACTGCAAAAGTCTGGCAGTCCTGCAAAAATACAACAATGCACTTAAATGCAGTTCCTCAGAAAGGAAAAAAACAAGTAGATATTGATACTTTTTCTATATAATCTGTAGCCTCATTTTTCTTCCCTCTGTTGTGGTCCTGCACTAACATTCCAGTTCTTCCACTGGAATATCAATGTCATTCAATGGTTCTCCTGGAAGACACAAGAAAAAGCTTACATGCTTGCTTCCAGCGTTTTATTTAAACAGACAGCAATGTCAAATTTTATACTAAAATATTCTTTCTCTCAGGTATTTTTCATTTGGTTGAGTTCCCTAGGTGTTACAAAAAGGCAAACACCGAACGGAATAAACAGTCACTTCAACTGTTCCCTTTCCATTCTTTTGTAAGATTATATCCCCACTAGATTTCCTGCTACCCACAGAACTTGTAGTGTAAAAAGACCTAGATTTATCAAGTAAAAGATAAAAAATCAGGCAAAGTAAGTTCTCATTTGGAAACAAACAAAATGAAGTAACTATTACATTATTGATATCCTTTACAGATTGCGACTTAGAAACCAAAACTTTACTGTGTTTGGGGTTTTCTTTTTCTGCCGATATAAATCAGCACAAATTCCTGGAGCAATATGGTTTAGACTGGACAGTGCTATGAAGTAGACAGCGTGGAAGTACTACATAAAATATGCATTTCATATTTTCTTATTCTCATAATTTCATTGTTCAGTTCACTGGGTCTACAGGAAAGTGAAAGCAGCTGCTTTACCTTCTGAATCCATAGTCTTTACTGAAGTCAGAATAATGCTACTTTAAAGGTATGTTTAAACATGTATTGTTATTGCACATCCTTTAGATTTTAGATTTATGAAATATTGCTGAACGGTTATTTTTCTCCAGAAGTTCATCTGACCAAGGTCAGAGCAGGCTATTTAAAATTTCAATCATTTGTAACAGAATGGTCATTCCTGCACCACTGTGACAGAAACATCTGGATTTTATTCCACAAACATTTTACATTTCCAGCTGCTAAAACTCTTTTTTCTCACTGGAAACTAGTCTGTGAGCATTTAATTTTGTTCACCTGCAAAATTCCATTCATATGACCTTTTCATTGAAATGCACAGGCAGCATCCTTCAAACTACAAGGATCTGGCATTGAAATTAATCACAGAATGGAGAGAGTACATCACTGTCACATTAGCTGACACTTGAGACCTGTTGAGAACTCTTCACTGTTGAAGCCAAAAATACAAAATGCAGACAAAATCAAAGGTGAACATGAAGAATTCATAGAATGATAGAATGGTTTAGATTGCAAGAGAGTTCAAAGTTCATCCAGTTCCAACCCTATGACATGGGCAGGGACACCTCCTGACCAGACTAGGCTACTCAGAGCCTCATCCAGCCTGGCCTTGAATACTTCTAGGGATGGGGTATCAACCACTTCCCTGGGAAGCCTGTTCCAGTACCTCACCACCCTCATTGTGAAGAATTTATTTCTAATATCTAATCTACCCCCACCCCACTTCCACTTTAATGCCATTCCCCCTCATGCTATCACTCCATGCTTTTGCAAAACGTCCCTCCCCAGCTTTCTTGTACACTCCCTTCGGGTACAGGAAAGATCCTACAACGAAGCTGGGGAGGGACTTTATACAAGGGCATGGAGTGACAGGACAAGGGGGAATGGCTTTAATGTTGCAGGGCAAACAATACAATATGTGGAATATTTCAAAGTGGAATATTTTGACTTAGGCTGAAGTACAGTTAAGCTTCACCTAAGCAGTTGTGGTTTTTGAAAGTTAGACAGACTGTCCCTCTGATAGCATGTTTTCTTTACAACAGTATTTTCTAGACATTGTTCTTTGCAAATGATAAAGCATTGTGTGAGGAACGATTTGTGCTAAACAGATGTGTCTTCTGTAATCACCTGTTTGGAATCCTAATCTGACAGGCAAGGTTGAGTGCTGCAGCCAGTTCCAAATTAGCAAGAGGTTTGGCTGTTATAAAGTTTCAGAACATTAAAATTACACCTGCATAGGGTTTCTGGTAAACTTGATACATATGCATGTAAGTGGGAAATATATTCTGTAACCAGCCTTTATTTCATTTCCCATGATTGATGGAGATCATTCCCGCATGTTGCTCAGGCCTAATAAAGGATGCTTGCTTTCTAAAACTCCAAAATGAGGAGGGAGTTTTATTTGCAGACGTTTTCCGTATCAGGAAGATTTAGATTAGACATTAGGAAAGTGAGAGTGGTGAGGCAGTGGCACAAGTCACTGAGAGCAGCTGTCGATGCCTCCAACCTGCACGTTTTTTCATCAGTGTTTTTCCAGGCACTGGTCACTGTTTGGGGAGGATATTGTCTTGTGTTCAATACACAGGGACACAGTTTACAAATAGGGAGGGTTGGACTTGATATATAAGAGGCTCTGGAGTGTGTCCAGAGAAGAGCAACGAAGCTGGTGATGGGGCTGGAGAACATGTCTTACAAGAAACAGCTGAGGGAACTAGGGTTGTTTAGCCTGGAGAAGAGGAGACTGGTTATTGCTCTCTACAACTACTTGAAAGGAGGTTGTGAAGAGGAGAGCTGGCTTCTCCCATGTGACAGGGGACAAGAGGGAATGGCCTCAAGCTCTGCAAGGGGAGGTTCAAGCTGGACATTAGGAAAAAAATTTTTACAGAAAGGGTCATTGGGCACTGGAAAAGGCTGCCCAGGTAGGTGGTTGAATCACCTTTCCTGGAGGCGTTTGAAGGACGGATGGATGAGGCGCTGAGGGGCATGGTTTAATGATTGATGGGAATGGTTGGACTCGATGATCCGGTGGGTCTTTTCCAACCTGGTGATCTGTGTTCTGTAACCGCCTCTGCCTCAAGACCAGGCTGGATGGGCCTCTGAGCCGCCTGGCGCGGTGGGAGGCGTCCCTGCCCGCGGCAGAGAGGCTGGAACTGGGGAACCTTTCACCTCCCTCCCGACCCAAACCATCCCCTGACCACCACCTCCTAATCCCGCCACCTGCTAGGTAGCCCTCCCCGCACACTTCCGGCAGCGCTGCGTCACTTCCGGCGCGGGACGCAGCGAGGAGAAGATGGCGGCGCTGGGAGAGCCGGTACGGCTGGAGCGAGGTGAGTGCTGCTGCGGCAGAGGCCCGGGTTCTGCTGCCGCTGCCGCCGCCGCCCTTTCCCCATTCCCGGAGGCCTCGGGGAGCGGCGCTGAGCGGGCAGCGGTGGCTCTGGCACCACCGGCGAGCGCCTCCTCTCGCCCCACGCACAGAGCGCCTTACCCACCGGTTCTCCTACTGGTTCTCCCCTCACGCTGGTGGCACCCGCCGGCCTTACAGCTTTTCTTCACGCAACCTCCACGGAGCTAATACAAGAAGTAGCTGCTATTCCAAAAAGTGGAATATTTTTATTTAAGCTAAAATAGAGTTAAGTTTTGTATAGGGTTTGGATTTGGTTTTTTTTTTTTTTTTTGAAAGCTAGACAGACTGTCACTCTGATAGCATGATTTTCTTTTAAATGATGTTTTCTCCAGACACTTTTAGTTATTTGGAGATGGTAGCTGTTGGGATGGGTCCAGAGGAGGGCTACGAAGGTGATCCAAGACCTGGAGCACCTCGGGTATGAGAACAGGCTGAGAGAAGTGGAGAAGAGGGCACTGGGGAGATCTTAGAGCAGCCTTCTAGTACCTGAAGGGAATCTACAGGAAAGCTGGGGAGGGACTTTTTACAAGGGCATGGAGTGATAGGGCAGGGCAGAATGAATGGCTTTAAACTGGAGGGGGGAAGTTTAGATTAGACACTAGGAAATAGTTTTTAATTATGAAGGTGGTGAGGCACTGACACAGGTTGCCAAGGGAAGCTGTAGATGCTCCATCCCTGCAGGTGTTCAAGGCCAGGTTGGATGGGGCTTTGAGTAGCTTGGTCTAGTGGGAGGTGTCCCTGCACATGGCACAGTGAGAGGTGGGCCCTTCCAACCCAAACCATTCTGTGATTCTATAACATCTTGTGTTTAGTATGATTTTTTGATTTTTGCTGAACAGTTGTGTTGCCTTCTGCAATTACCTCTGTAGACTTTACTTATCTCAAATACAAGGTCAGACAGAGCTGGCTTCAGAGCTCCAAATTAGGAAGAAATTTGACTGTTGTGAAGTTTTTAATAACATTAAAATTAGTCCTTGGAAAGTAATAGAGCATATATATAGCTATAAAATTTTAACATGGAAATGGGGAATATATTCTGTCCCCAGCTCTTGTTTCACTGCACAGTAGATGGAGATAGCTCTCTCGTGTTGCCCTGGCCTGATGTTTGCTTTCTAAAACTACAAAACAAGTCTTAGTTTATTTCCTGTGATTTTTGGCATCAATGTTTGTGGTGTTTCAGTTTGTGGTTGGGTTTCCATGGGTGCACGGGTCCCAGAGCTTCTGTAGAGGTGACTGCTGCACCTTCTTCTCTGCACAAGCTTCTGCCAAGGCTTCTGCCAGTTCTTCTTTCAGCCTGCTAACTCCTGATTCTTGTTTCACTCCTGGGAAAACTTATTCTTGAGCACAACTGAATTCTTAACTTGAAGTTCAGTCTTCTAGGCTGTGCCTTAGCAATAGTAATTTACTTGTTTTGATAGAAGACAACTTACACACACAGGTGTTCTTTGTTTGTGGTCCCATTCAACTGTATTACCATTTCACATTTATGTTTTCATCCCAATTTTCCGTTCTATAGCTTTAGTTAGTGTAGTTAATACTATGCAGTATGTAACTAGAATTCGCAGGGAAACTGATAAAATACAGCACCTAGTTGGGTACTTTTTCATTAGTGCCTTTGTGTCTTATCCAGGACTTTTAAGAAATAAAATTACTTCAGGGTGGTTCTTCAGAACTGTGCAAGATCCACAGTAGCTCAGTGAACGCATGCTTGTCTAACAGTATATATGAGTGGTTTATTAGTGTACATGTAGGAGCATTGTGATGGGAAAATAGAATTTAACTGGGGAAAAAAACACTCAGTTTTAGAAATCCCACTCTTGGAAATGGAAAGCAATTAAGTGGAGTGTAGGGAACCGGATGAACTGGCTATTTTCCCACCACCTTTCTCACAGTGCTAGATCCTGTTTTGTATATGTATAGCACACTGTATATACCTGCTTTATTGTATTTGGTACTGTCATATGTTATCTACCTCAGAGTTCAGTTTTCTGTTTGCCTCACTGTCCTTCCAATTCTGCAAGTGGAGCACTTGTAATGTGTGAGAGAAGGGCTGTAAATAGTGACTTATGTAAGGACTTCACTTCCCACTCTGCAGTTCATCTACCCTCCCTCCTCTAAAGCTTGTTAATTAGGACAGCTGCTTTGGCAGTGGATTAGTTTCTCTTGGTAGGACTGCGGGAGTTAAACCTCAGGCAGCATCCTCCTCCGCCTCATTACCCTGCCACTATGCTCTAGCCATGAAAACAAACAAATCTGCAGAGTTACTTAGGCATCAGTGGAACAAAGGAGCTATTTAGTTTTCTGGCATATTGGTCTTTTTCGGAAAAGAAGAAAAAGGGAGCACAGTGTAATAGGCCTACAAAAGCAAGAGCTTTATTTACAGAAATAACTAACCGCTGTTAATTGATGGGCTTGAGTGCAGATATCCTGATAATGTAGCAGCAGCAGGTCAAAAGTGAGCATCAGTGATGATGTTGGCATGTAGCATAAGAAAAGAGAGAGTAGCGTAGAAAATGAACTGATTTTAAATGGTTACTGTATGCTTACCGTCAGGGCCATGGGAGATTCTCCCCTCAGAACTGCGTTGCAAACAGCACCACCTGCAAACACCACCACCCAGACTCACTGAAAGGCAGGGTGGAAACATTTACCATTTCAAGGTTAGTCTGATAGCTTGGTGGTGATCTGTGATAGCTCTGCATATGCCTTAGGAATCCAAAGTACTTGAACATAAGTGGTGGAGGTAGTTAATCAGGAGTACTTATATGTATGTTGCATTTTTCCTCTGGCTTTTGTTCACACGTATGCTTGGAGTAGTGACATCTTGATGGCATTTTTTTTTACATTCTTTTAGTTTAAATGTATGTTTGTTTTTTCAGAACTTGGATCTAGTATCCTGTGATCACAAAAGTTACTTGTGATGAACAGGCAACTGATATAAAAAAAGATGAAAAGGTTGAAAGAAAATCCATTTTCTAGTCATGTGTGGATTCCATTTTACAGTGAGTTTTACGGTTTGGTGTTTTTTTAATCATCTATCTCTGCAGTTATTTTTGCATCAATCCTTGTTGAAATCTGTCACTGAAACAGTTCTGTGGTGTTCATTTCAGTCTTTGGTGCTGAACAGCTGGCTAAACTGTATTGTAAAGAAGGCAGCTTTCACCTGATCATGTCCCAAGCAGTAGTTCAGGAGGAAACAGGCTACATCAGCAGAACAATCGATATTCTTTTCTTGAAAATTAAAGAAGGTGTGTTTTGCCACTGGTTCCCAGCCAAAGTAGATTTTTTTCTGGAGCAGTATTTGGGAGAGAACCTTTTGACTGATAGCACATAGTACTGTTTAGAAGGAAAAAGTTATACTCATTCCACTTTCAGACTGTTGTTATCATGTCTTGTAAATGGGATAAAGTAAAACAACTGTTGGGGGAAGAAGTGTCCTGGTAATGGGATCCCTTGCCTGCATCTAACGGAGCAAGAGATGCAGTGCAGTAGAAAGATTTGTAGAGTGCTGAGGGCCCAAGTTTCATGCTGTGCTTGTCTGCTTTGAGTTTTTACTTTACGGCAGCATCTTTGTCCTTTGATCTGAAAAAGATTTTTTATTAAAGTCCGTCTTCTACTTTAGCTTCATCTAAAAGGATTTCCGTTCGGCATATCCCAGTCACTTTTTGATAAGCTGATTCCATGCTCTTAGACTACACTTTATGAAAGACAGGTGGTACCCAGCCAGTTTTACCTTAGGGTTTAAAATGCTATGTAGTTAAACATTTCATCTGTTAGGAGATCGTAGTTGGAACTATGTCTAATTTATTGGTGAAACATGGGGGTCAGAAAAAGAGGACAATTTAGCAAATGGAGTTCTGGAGTCTTGTTTCCTGCAGCTACTCTTTGGATCAGTAAATTGCTGTCACCTTTTAAAATTCCTTGCAGCATTCTACTCAAACTGTTAGATAAAAAGTTCATGCACCGTACAGCTTAAGGTGGTTCCTTGATCACAGGCTTGGAAATAGCTGTCCAGAATTTTACTCTTTATGTGCATGAAATACTCATTTGTCTGCAAACGTCTGCAATTATTTAAATGATAGCTGTATTGTAATTTACATACTTACTAGACTTGCTATGAATATATGGAGTGTTGCAGGATTGGAAGTGCTGCTGTTGCTATTTGTTGATCATACTACTTCAAGCTGTTCAGTGCGAGACTTCATGAAATTAAGATAATTTGGAGAGTGAACTTCTGAAAAAGATGCACTTGAACTAAAACAATGTGGGGGGAAAAAATGCCATCATGATGCCATAACCCTCCAAGCACATGTGTGAGCAAAACACTGAAAGAGGAAGAATGTAGCATCCTCATAGATACTCTTGGTTAGCACCTCCACTGCTTATGTTCAAATCCACTGTCTGGATTCCTAAAGTGTATGTAGAGCTGTTACACGTCACTACACAGGGATTACTACGAATGTTGGTACTTTTGCATCGTGAAAGGATTGAAATATTAATAAAAAATCACATTTAGAATCTCTTTGATTTCACTGTTTTGCGAGTTAAATAAAATAGAAAACCTGTATTAGAAAACTTAAAAGTTTAGAAGTTTTTTGTTTCATTTTTGTAATTGTACAAATCAGAAATAAGTCTGCTTGTATGAAATGAGTTCTCTGTAACCTTGGGATTAGTAGTAGCTAAAATTTTGCTATTCCTTTGCCTTAGATAACTGATGCTTGTAAAGCTTGGAAGTGCCTGCCAGAAAGCACCCAGTTCTCATGTCACGTAGAAACCTTAGCTCTCATCTGAAATAATTTGTGTCTCATAGCTATAGTGATGGTACTTTTGTGTTCCTCCTTGAAGGATTTGTTTCCAGTCCATGGATGACCAGTCTGTGAGGTTAAATTGTGCCTTGTGGCTGCCCCACCTAATCTCAATGTATTGTCAATAGGATGTGTCTAACTGATAAGTCACAGAAGTGGACAGAGCATCGCTGTTGGTCGTCTCTTGAACTTCAATTTCAGAACATAGGCCTTGCTGTCTTCTTGTCCTGTTATGTAAATCTATGTTCTTACACTTGACCTTTAGGAAGAGTTTGTGGCTATTGTATGTTCTCTGTGCTGATGTGATGCCATTAAGTAGACACGCATTCACAAGAAAAATGATTGCCTAAAGGTTAAGTACAGAAAAAAAGGAAGTAATGTGTTTGGGAAATAACAGTGTCTCAGGCTTCATCCTTTTCTAAAATAACTTGTGCCATATTTATACAGTAGATTAATCACTGCTGCTTTGCCTTTGTGATAATGAAAGAAATCCTTTCTGTCTACTCTTCTGAGAGATCATTCCACTTCTGTCAAGAACCTGCGTGATTGAGAATCATCACTGATGTAACACTTTGGAAGTACAAGTGAGGGATGTGAATGTGTTCTGCTCTATAGAGCTACCAGGAGGATGTCACATAGTGTTAGATGCCCATCTTGATTTGTACTGGTCTGGAGTCAAATCTTCACAGCAAGTTCAGTTTCACAATGTAGCCTGTGCCTTTGTGAGAATATGGACAATGATTTCTTAGGAACAAGTTTCTAGGAACTAGAACAAGGAGGTTTAGGGTTGAGGATTCCAGATGTCACAAATGCTCTCTGTAAACTGAGAGTATCAAAAGGAGTTTGCTTGGTTTTCCAAGCACTTTGAAGGGGAAAAATAGGGCAGATAGTTCTCAGCCCTGTTGTATGGAAAGTATTGAGTGTACTCTTGTGGAACTGATTTTTTTCATATGAAAGCAATGTTAGGCAGCATATTTGGCAATATTCTGGCTGGTTTTAACAATATGTTGTCCACGCAGTAGATAAATTATGAACTATGCCTATGAAATGTTGATATTGTATGTATCAATGAAATATTTCAGTCTCATGTAAGGAAAAAATAGATTGTCTTTGTAATAGTGATACCTCCAGGTATTTTATGGGGTTGGATTGCTGTGATTGACCTAAATGTTCTCAAAGTACAGTGTTTTGTTGTAACATTTTGTTGATACAGAGTCGTATGGGAGAAGTGAAACTAGTACATTTAAGGTGTGTGCAAGTGCACACACATACTTCTCCATTCATTTTTAAAAAAAAACACACCATCAAACCTTGAATTCCTCATTAATAATGCTTTATTTTTCTGTAGACATCTGCAGAGCAATTGAATTGCTAGAAAAATTACAGAGAAGTGGAGAAGTGCCACCACAGAAGCTACAGGCATTGCAAAGGGTCCTTCAAAGTGAATTTTGTAATGCTGTAAGGGAGGTAAGTTAACTTGACATGAGCAGTTACATTAAGTTAAAAAACAGTATGTTTTACCTTTTCTATTTTGTGCTTAGTGCAATAATCTGATTTTATTCTTTCTAAAAGCTGAATTTGGTTTACAGAGCTTAATGCAACAAGACTTATTTTTATTTTTAAAAGTTTAGAACAAAATAATTTGGGATAGAATGGGTGTATTAAGTAATAGCTCAGGAACAAATCACTTTTTAAAGGTTATTTTGAGAGTCTGTCCTTACTCGCAGCTAGCAGGCTGCTATCTTCAGAATGTGAGAATGGGCAAATCACTGACTGCTTATTTCTTTTAAACCAAATCCACATTACCCTGCACGCCACTTTGAGGTGTAGCCTTGCACTGCCTCATCTTCATTCCAGCTACTTTTGGAGATTATTTTAGATGATTGAATATGCTTTGCCATCAGTGTTGGTGCTACCACTGATGATAACACCTGAAATAATTCAAAAGATCTGTTTGCAGATGCGAGTCTCATGTTAAGGTTTCCATCCTATGGAGAACAGTTCTTGCTTAGCAAGTCCAAATGACAGACGTGTAGATGTGAGTATGGTGGGTTAGCACTCCGTGTAAATGCCTCCCATAGCATTAGTATTCTTATTGCTTCTGTTTTCAATGCTGTTCTTTTCTTAAGGTATTCAATTGGTTGCATCAGCTGAAGGAAAATTTGGGGTTTTGTAGGGAAGGATGGATTGTCAGAAAAGCTTTCAAGAGTTGTCTGTAAATGATTTTACAAGCATCCTTATTTGGAGAGTTCCAGCTTGAATCAAACAGGGGAAGATAGTTATCCGTGTCTCCAGTCAGGTGTGTTAGACAAGTCATAAGCATTTCTAAATTCATGGTGATGTCTGAATGCTATGGAAGGAGGGAAGATTTGGGTTGAGACCTAGCTATACATGGGTTGACTGAGCAATAAAGATGCTGAGAAAGTTGTTTTTTTGTAGTCAAGTAGATTGTCGCTTGACATCACCTTGTATTGAATCAGGGATTAACTTCTTACTAGAGGAGTGCAGTTTCTTAATTTGCACGTTTTTGAGTTGTACCTGGTATTTTGTTATATTGTCCAAGCAGAAAAATACCTGTTTTCACTATACTTCAACTGTTTTGTCTTTAAAGGTGTATGAACACGTATATGAAACTGTGGATATCAGCAGTAGCCCAGAAGTTAGAGCTAATGCAACAGCAAAGGTAAAAGCTGAACTATAACTTCTGTAGAATATAGTATTTTGTTACAGGAAAAGATTATTCAAAAGGATATTATCTACATGTCTGATAAAATGGATAAGCTTAATGAATGTAACGAAAGACTTGTTATTTTTAAGTTTCTTCCATTTTAATTTTATTCTTAGAGCTCTAAATTTTTCATGCTAGTGTTGGTATCTAAGGAATTAATCTCAGTTTTCTTAATATTTAAAATTACTTTTTCAGCCTGCTCACTGTGTCTAACTAAGGGGTCTATATTTAATTTCTTATAAATAGAAAAATCTTGCTTCTTACAGGCCACTGTAGCTGCGTTTGCTGCTAGTGAAGGTCATTCCCATCCCAGAGTGGTTGAACTACCCAAAACTGAAGAAGGTCTTGGATTCAACATCATGGGAGGCAAAGAACAAAATTCTCCAATCTATATCTCTCGAATTATCCCTGGTGGTATTGCTGATAGACATGGAGGCCTGAAACGTGGAGACCAGCTGCTTTCTGTAAACGGAGTGGTAGGAATTGTTTTTCCTTTTTTTGTGTAGCAGTAACTACTTATTTCCACTTGGGGGCGTACAGAGAATATTCATGGCACAAGCTCGATGTCATCTTTTAATCTTGGCAAAATAGTTCCTTTTTGGCCTTGCAAGAACAACTTACTTAAGTTTCTGTAGAGTTGTGCGCACTGAGATTTCTAGGATTATGCTTTGGTTATCTGTCTCAACTGGTAACTGTTATTTATGTCAGTATTTCAGATTCTGAGGAGTTGTGTCAATTTAGTCCTAGTATTTTTTTGTGAAATAGTAACTGCCACTATGGCTTCCTCTTTCATCCAAGTTACATGATGCAGATTTTAATTACTATGGTTTTCTGCACCTTCTGAGGTAAGTAGTAAACTATGCTGTGTTGTGTTTCACTGACCAGATTTTCATTATCCCAATAAAAATGCTCCTGCATAAAGAAAGCTGTTATAGGATGGAACTACGAGGTGGTGTTATCTTCGGTTGCATGATATTTTTTTTTCCTTCCATTTAAGTGTACTGAGCTTCAAAAACAGAGGCTTTCTAGCATATTTTTAAAAATATGCTAGCGTATATGTCTAAAGTGCTGTTATGGAGTTGCAATACAAAAAGCAAAACAAAGGGTGACTGGAAAGAGGAGGCTATGTACAGGCTTTGACTTAAGGCAGTTACTAGTCAAATGCATGTAAATAGCTCTCAAACTCTTGCTTTTATTTAAAGTAAAGCTATATGCTAGCCTAAAAAAAATGTTGTCATTGCACCTGCAAACCAGATTTTATTTTAAGACTGAGAGTCAAACTAAATCCTGTGCTTTTTAACCCAACTGGGGGTTTTTGACACGTGAAAAGAATAGGGGCTCACTGGGGATCTCTACTTTGACAAGTCCCTGCTAGCACACATCTCTGACATACTTGGCTCCTGACTATTACTTGGGATTCCAGCTGCCCTTTTCAGGAGACATAATTGAAATAATGACTGTAGTGATGCAACTATCCTTGGCCTAGCCTTCCTGTTATTTTTAAACCTTGAGGGACAGATGTAGAAGCCTCATCAGGTGAGGTCTTCCTCACCCACAGACCTTCTTAAAGAAAAAAAAGAACAAACCCTCCACTCAGCCCCAAACTGAACCCAGTCATCAGATTGGTGCAGCTAAAAATGACTCTGTGTGTGTGTGAGCACATAAAGGTATATAACCATTGTACAAACACAGAGGGTGCATAAAATACTTTTGAGAATGCTAATTTGTTCTGCAGAAGAGTCTTCTGATGATTACAGATGGAATCCAGTAATCTCCATACACAACAGGCATTTTCTTGTAATTGTTATTTCTAACTTAATAGTTCAAAAAAAATCCCACTGGCAGGACTGTAGTGAATATGCCTTAAAAGAATTTTGGGGCTTTTTTCAGCTGGGAGATTTCAATTGTACTCCAGAATTTTAGGAGCTTTAATATAATTAAACATAGAACTGCACAAAACTTTTGTTAGTAGTTTTAAACAGAACAGCCTACATGTCCACTTGAATAACAAAAATGAAAACCTTCAAATGTGTGTCTTGTCTAAGTCTGACGGAAGAGAAATAACTTGGGTTTTTTAACTGTTGTCTTTCTTTCTGTAAGTAACTTTATAGTAACGGGGAAACCCTCCAATCAACAGGTACATCACCTGCCTTCTAGCTTCTAATAGCACCAGTGGGAGGTAGGCTTGGGGTAGTCCCATCGTTGTGTTTAATAAGTTTCGGAGAAATAAGTTTTGCTGATAAAATGTGTCTGTCCAGGAATGTTTATATGGATGCAGTTGTTCAGAATTGTTGCCTAGTATTTTTAATTAGATAAATCTACTATAACCCAAATAAATTCTGAGAGTTGTTGTAGGGAAGTATTTTTATTCTGTTCTTACTGAGCTGAATTAGGCTGTTCTTGATCACCTCAGAGGGAATTAACTCAAATACCGTGCATTTACTGAGACATGGGGAGCACTAAGATAAGCAATGTGTTGCGTGTTAGCTGCTCTATTGCAGGTGCCCAGTTTTGCCTTGTCATAAGGCAGGATATCCTCAAGAAGGCAAATATTTTACACTTTTCTGTGGCAACTTATTAGGCAAATTGAGGGTGACTACTAATTTTAAAATGCATGCCAAAAGAAGATAAACGTGTCATGAAGTCATTTTAAGTAAATGTAATCCTGAAGTTGTTGAATTTTGTGTAATTTTATAATT
Source organism: Coccyzus lansbergi (assembly GCA_033558105.1). NCBI lineage: Eukaryota > Metazoa > Chordata > Aves > Cuculiformes > Coccyzidae > Coccyzus > Coccyzus lansbergi. The sequence goes on from JAUMJK010000097.1 coordinate 5,563,174, forward strand.
GCCTAATTTTATTCTTATTTCACTTCACTGTATGTAAGTACAGAATTTAATTGTTCAACCTAAACCTAGCCAAAGTTTTTTGCTACTCTTTTGTTAATACTAATTAGTATATTTATCATCACCTCTTATTGATTTGCAGAAGAATAAATCGTCAGCTTGGGTGATGTTGTGGTTGTGCAGTCTTCAAACTAGAATACTTCGATACTTGGTTATAAAGAAATTGTACAAAAAATGAATTTTTTTTTTTCATTTTATGTCTTTACTAACGTTGTACTTATCGGTTTATGCTTTGCAGAGTGTTGAAGGTGAACACCATGAAAAAGCAGTAGAACTACTGAAGGCAGCTCAAGGAAAGGTTAAATTAGTTGTGCGATACACGCCAAAGGTCCTGGAAGAAATGGAGTCAAGATTTGAAAAAATGAGATCAGCAAAACGCAGGCAGCAAAATTAACATTATATGCAATAACTTAAAGAGAAAATATAGAATCATAGAATCATTAGATTGGAAAAGACCTCTTAGATCATCAAGTCCAACCATTCCTATCCGCCACTAAACCATGTCCCTGAGCACCTCATCTACCTGCCTTTTAAAAACCTCCAGGGAACATTACGTAGTTTGCTTTCTGACTCAGTTGATCCAATGCCTGGGCTACAAAAGACAGTGTCATTTTCATGGAATCACAGAATGATTGAGGCTGGCGGGACTCCTTGAGATCACCTTGTCTAACTTCCCTTGCTCAGAGGAGGGTTGGCTAGAGCAGGTTGCTCAGAACTGTGACAGGCTGGGGTTTTGAGCATCTTCGGACATGGCAACTCCAGAAGATCTCTGGGCAACCTATTCTAGTGTTTTGATCTCCCTTACACTACAAAGGTGTATTCTTATATTTAAATGGAGTTTCCTTGTATTTCCATTTGTTCCTATTGCTGCTTGTTCAGTCACTGGATGCTACTGAGGGGAGTCTGATTCTGCTTTGCACTGCTTCCTATCAGCCATTTACACACACTGATAAATCATCCCTGACCCTTCTCCAGGCTAGACAATCCCAGTTCTCTTAGCTTCTCCTTGTCTGCCAGATGCTCTATTGCTTAACCACCTTGTGGCCCTTTACTGGACTAGCTTTTGCATGCTCATATCTCTAGAGAACTAGGGAGCCCAAAACTGGACTGAGCACCTGAGTTGTGTCTCACCAGGGCTGAGCAGAGGGGAAGAATCGCCTCCTTCACCTTGCTGGCCACGCTCTTCTTAACAAACACCAACAGGCTTTGCATCTGGTCAGCCCCCCAGCCTGTGCTGGTGCATGAGATTATTCCTTCCCAAGTATAGGACTTTGCACTTTCCTGTAATTAATTTCATGAGATCTTTGTTTGCCCACTTTTCCAGCCTGCCAAGGTCTCTCTGGCTCGTTGAGAGTGTGCTCTGTCCTGTCACCCATGTTGTTCATGAAAATTTTAAACAGTGTGGACCCCAGTATAGACCCCTTGGGTGCATCAGTAGTGACTGGCATCCAGTGGGATTTTGTGCCACTGATCACAACAGCTCAGCCATTTTTAGAATGTTTTCAGTCTCTGTGCTTTTCCCATTTTGAGGAATGTGTACTTTTAAAATGTCTGAAAAAACATATATATTGATATTTTTATTGATTTTTTTTTTTTTTAGTAAATCCTTTGTGTTGGACCTTTAAGCATGAAAGTAAATTTACAGATTTTTTTCAAAGGCATTTAAGATGACTTGTTTCTATAATTGGTATTCCTTTTCCCCTGTTTTCTTTTGGCATTTCTTAACATAGAATCTGCAGGGGGTTTTTTTCTGAATCATTTTGGGGAAAAAAAATGATTGTTATGTAGCAGTATTTTGGCACTTTTCTTAAGACTATGTTGTACATCAACTACAAAACGTAATCCTGATCTACTGTAGCTGATAACGACACCAGATTTTGTACTGTTTTGGTGACTACATTATTTTTACACTTCTGCTAAATCGTGATTAGTTATTCTGGAAATTATATTACCTCACTTGTAAATAATTTACAATTGGTGTTCTCATATAATGATTTTGTAATAGCTGACTTTTACAAATTTGCAACAATCATTCCTGTAACTTATATTATTTTGTACTAATTCTAAAGCAGTAAGGGGAGAACTGTAATTGTGTATGTGATTCTGGATTGACTCTCTAGATGTATTTTTATATTCAGAAACGGAAGATGCATTAATGCAGTGCAAAAGAATTCCAGATGTTTCCCTCATTTTCTGCTGATTAAAAGAGGTATTCATCTTAATTGGCATACCTCTTTCGTGGTTTTAGTATGTGCTATTGTAGTCTTATCTACAGACTGGCTGTATTGGTCTTGGAATAGTATTATAGATCTGGTATTTAGTATTATAGATACTTAGTACCTGAGTTATTGATTATTACATTTACAAGAGTAAAGTGTTCTGAGTCTTATATGCCAGATTACCCTGACATGTGAGCTTGTCTGGGGTTTTATTACTGACTGCTTCTGACTTGGAGGATTCTTGTTTGTGCTACAGAAGTTAACATCGCCACTGCTATAAAACTTGATGTGGAATGATGCTGTAGTGGTTATAAGGAAATCTCCAACTCTAAGCAATTGATGTCTTATTTCAAGTGTGGTTGATGGTGGCGCAGTTTATATGTGCCATTTTGAAGAAAATTTCTGGGCAGAGATCCACTTCTTGGAATCTACCAGGTTTGAGGCTGTACTTGTGTAGTTCAGGTTTTGGATTTGTTTTTGATTTTAAAACTTCACCTTTTGGTATATATCTAGAATTAACTTGGTTGCTGACTGGGGCCTGTTCACTTTTGTGGCAGCTGGGAGTGCATCCTCATTGACTGTTAGTAATTTGATTCTTAGCAGCTTAACCTGAAAAGTGCAGTTCTTATGGTGTGGCTAATCCCTAGTCTTTTCACATGGAGCAGTATGGTCCATTGTGAAATAATTCAGTATGTGAAAGGAAGGAAAAGGTTAGGGCTCTAAAAATGACAGCATGAAGTTTGCGCTTTGTCAGTTGATCTACTGGAAGAGAAAAAAAAAATGTAACTGCTACAGGCAAGTGAGAAATGTGATTGCTTTCTGCATGTTTGTAAGCATGATAAGCCTGCAAAGAGAAATTTGGATTTTAAAGATACTGATAGTTTGAAAAGGCAGTATAAATATTTTATCAGTTAGATGACATTGAGCACTGACTTGCATGGTTGATATCTGCCGTAGGCCTCTTTCAAAAGGTCTCACAGTACCAATACAACTATGCTATTGAATTGTATATTTTTATGGAACAACTGATGTTTGAAGTATTGAGACCAAAATCACTAGTTAGACCAATTGTGGATGTGTTTTAATTTAATTGTAATATAGTAGAGGTTTGTTTTAGAGATCTATACAAATATATATATATATTAAAGAACAGTATGGGTACAAGACAGAAAGAAATGTGTTTTAAATCCTATATCCCTTGTCTTACTGAACAAAAAGGTGTGTTTTGTTATCGGAGGGAAATAGTTACTCTAGTGCAGCTAGAGCTGCTAAATGCAGTAGCATTTTCATTCTGAATTGTAGCATTTGGATACAGTTTGTCAACTACAGTAATGTGAGGAGATGTATCTGGGCATATAAAGTATACATGTAGAGGTGAATGAAAAGTTTTAAAATAACAACAACAAAAAACAAACCGATAAACAAATAACTCATTAACAGACATCTTTTAATACTATGAAACCCCTACAGTATTAAGGAAAGAATGGATTAAAATATGCCAAGAAGCTTGATCTGTTACTACTGAGCAGTGCCTATACTGTTAATATGCAGTCCCTACACTCTTGACATACTTGGGTATGGAAACAGATTAAGAAGAGGTATCATTCCTGCAGATAACTTCTGCATCTGTTGCTGCTGTGAGGGATTTTGGGGGTTTATCAACAGAAAAATAAAAGTTAAATTTCATGTGCATTGTGGTTTTTTGCGTTTTTCTTCTGACTTTCCATTTTAAGTACTGTTTTCAGACTGCGGTGATTGAGTGTTTATAATCTCTAGGGCATAACATAAACACCCTGCCTGTGTGTGGGCATCCAAAGATAAAAACTGTAAATCTCATATTAGTTTGTTCTCCTGGTTGCTTATGAATCTTCTCTTTGTGACTCCAATGCCTTATAATTTCTTGGAGAAGATAATTAGTGCTATAAAGCATCTAAATCACCTTGGAGCTCCTGCATTTTTCACAGAATCATAGAATAACCAGGTTGGAAGAGACCAACCAGATCACCGAGTCCAACCATTCCTATCAAACACTAACCCATGCCCCTTAGCACCTCGTCCATCCGTGCTTTAAACACCTCCAGGTGAATCAACCACCTCCCTGGGTAGCCCATTCAGTGCCCAGTGACCCTTTCCATGAATTTTTTTTTTTTCGTAATGTCCAGCCTAAACCTCTCCTGGTGGAGCTTGAGGCCATTCCCTCTTGTCCTGTCCCGTCACTTGGGAGAAAAGGCCAGCTCCCTCCTTTCTACAACCTTTCAGGAGAGCAATGAGGTCTCCTCTCAGCCGCCTCTTCTCCAGGCTAAACAACCCCAGCTCTCTCAGCTGTTCCTCATAAGGCCTGTTCTCCAGCTCCTTCACCAGCTTTGGTGCTTTTCTCTGGACTCACTCCAGAACCTCAACATCCCTCTTGTGGTGAGGGGCCCAGAACTGAACACAGGATTCAAGGAACAGTCTCACCAGTGATGAGTACAGGGGGAGAATAACCTCCCTGGACCTGGCTGGTCACACTGTTTTTGATACAAGCCAAGGTGCCATTTGCCTTCTTGGCCACCTGGGCACACTGCTGGCTCATGTTCAGTCGGCTGTCAACCAACAACCCCAGGTCCCTCCCCTCCAGGCAGCTTTCTAGACAGACTTCTCCCAGCCTGTAGCTCTGCATAGGGTTGTTGTGCCCTATGGAGGTTTGAGACCTCCTTAGTCTCTGCTGCGTAAACTTACATAATGTATAATATTCTGAGTCAGACATTAGCTCTTAATGGTTTGGCGCAAGTATCTCAAATAACAAGTTGTTGAATTTCTGTAGTTCCTTGTTTAAAGGCCTTGTAAGGTTGTCAGATGCTCAGAAAAATGTGCCTGGACTTACAAACTGGGATAAAGGTAGGAGAAAATGATTCAATGGTGACTTGTTTTGAATGTTTGTAGGCTGGACTGCAAATTGAAAATATATGCCAAAAGGACTAATAACACATGAACCAGAAATAAAAACATACCTTCAATTTCATTTTCAAATCAAATAATTTCCATGACCTGGCTTACACAGTGGCTATCTATGTTCTTCTAAATATGATTCAGACTCATAAACTGAATTTCAATATAAGAGTTATAACACTGAAACAAAGACAGAGGGACGTTTATTTAATTTCATAACTTAAAAACCCAGTAGTTTATTTACCTCATTGCAATTACAGGCTTGACTGATTTTTAAACAATTGAAAAAGTTGGTGGAACATATTTTATTTCTGATTTCAACTGTGATCTAGCAACCGATATCTCAGCAAGCCGGAAAAGTATTTTGTCCAAGCTAGTGTCCCACCAGGAATGCCAATTTGGAAAAGAGATTGCCTAGAAAGGTGGAAGACACCCACCCCATCCCTGGAAATATTCAAGGTAAGGTTGGATGGGGCTCTGAGCGAACCAATCCAGTTGAAAATGTCCGTGTTTACTGCAGAGGGGGACCTTCATGGTCCCTTGCAATTCAAACTATTCTATGAAAAGCAAAAGCAAAACTTCTGCATATCAGACTGCCAACGTATTGGCATAAACAGATGAAACATGGCACTCTAATCGCGCTGCTCAGTTACGAGTCCTTGCTTTGTTCGGTCATTCACTGTGTGTCAGTTTGTTTCACTTTCCGTTGCCTTAAATGAACTCTAAAGCAAAGTGTGTGGTCAAAGGAATTGTGTTGATGCATGGAAAGCGTGAGACGATGGTTAGATCGTCAGACTGGGATTGCGTGGAAGCCCGAGATGTGGAATAGTCTGGGTTTCTGTGATTGTCTCATAAAATCCTGATGAGAAGCTGGGTTAGAGTGCTCACTTTGATAGAGAAATTGCCCTTGGCCTGGAGGGTCTGAGGCAAAGGCAGCACATTCAACAAGATATCTGAAAGTCAGAAGTGTGCCTCAGGGTAAAACTGGCAGCTAGTTATAATTGCAAAAAAAACCCAGCATAAAGCAAGAAAACTGCAATAAAAGTTCCAGAGAAACCTTTCAAAATGGACATTGTATGTGAAGTTTTGATGTGCTATGATTTCTTGTGGTTCTAAAGTGGCAAAATCATGAAAAGTAAAAATCTCCATCCCTCACCTTTGTTTGCTGGGATCTCATTGGGGTTTTTGTTTGAGTTTGTTGTTTGTCTTGTCTTCTTGTCTTTTATTTAGTTGGGGTTTTTTTTAAGTAACTTGGGTATTTTATTAGTAACAAAGGCTTAAAAGGTTTCAAATAAAGTCTTCCACTAAGATGTGGAACATCTTAGACATGTGCTAATCATTTCTTCCCCACTCCTCATGAAGGAGCTTCATCACGTATTGTCAGACTTAGGAGACTGGATCTATTAATTCCCAACTGTACAATGCTCAGATATGTACAAGACCTCTGTATCTGTTGAATTGTATAGATTTGTGTGGATAGGTATTGCCTGTACAGGAAGGCTTCTGTCAATATAAAAGCTGGAGTAAGATGGATGTATTCCAATATTGCTGAGCATTCATGTTCAGTCTTATAAAACCTTACATTGAAACAATGTGTCCTGTTGAGAAATGGTGATATTTAAACAGTCATTTTCCTTATCTAAAGTAATTTCCCCCCTCCTCTTTTCACCATTTTTTGGGTTGTTTTTTTTTTTTAAACAGTGTATTTTCCTGGCTAGCTGATCTGATTTGTTAGTATAGAAGGCAGACATGGCTATCTAAGAGTTACCCAGAGTATTGTATGAAGTTACTGGATTTTTTTCCATAGTAGCATCTGATTTAGGCACTCAGACATAAGTGGTTCTGTGTTTGTTTCTGATTTCTCCTTGGTGATGTAGAAAACGGATCTGTAGAAGAGAAAAAAAAAAGCAAAAACCAAACACCCCACCACCAAGAAGTGCAAGACTTGAGTTGTATACATCCAAAGGTAAATAAAACCACCTGTACCTGCTTCTTATCTAATCGCAGCTCAGCTTCTCTGCCCAAGCAGTACAGGAGCACTGTCTGAATAAAATCTAATCTGTATTGGAGACTGGATGGCGGACAGCAGGGAAATAACTCACCAGACCTTTCACTTACCTCAAATGGCTGTAAGCAGAAGGCATAAATTGGTGATTTATTATATTAGTGGCATTGCACCAGCGCCTAGAAGTCCCGGGTTTGAATTAGGATCCTATTGTATTTTGCACTGTACAAACACAAAACAAATAGTTTGGCTCCAGAGAGCCTCAGTCTGTTGCTCAGAAATTGTAGGGTTTGTGGCTGATATTTTAAGTTAGGTGCTTCTGAGAACTGGAAAAAAAACCAATAGAAAAACAAGACATTTTGCCGTTTATTTTCTGATTTCATTTGAGGCAAATATGTTGTTTTCCTTTCAAGGAGCACAAAAGCAAGCCTGCTCCTCCATGTGAGCTTGAGGTGCAAGACACACTCTACTGTATGTATTAAAACTTGGTTTTTTGTTTTTTGTTTTTTTTTTTTTACTGAAGCTGAGAGCCTGCAGTAGCCATTTGCAGTCATCTCTGGTTAATGTGGAGTGCCCAAGAAGTTGTACCCGTGTCACTATTTTGTGCATGTTTAAATGTGCATAATGTGTGTGCCTGAGCTGCTGCTGGCGTTAGTTGTGGGTCACACTGCAACTCAACCATGTGCAGCAGCATTTTTAGGTGAACGTGGGGGCATATTCACATGAAATAGCAGGATTAAATCTAATAAGACAAGTGGAATGCAGCTAGGTAGGTAAAAAATGGATCATGATGATAAAGGGTTGCAGCTACTCAGCAAAAGTGATGATTGTGTCTTCGAAGTCTGTAACCTATTTATTTGTCACCTGATCCTGTCTCCCTAAATGTTCACATTAATTTCTTTGTCCTGTCTAGCAAGCTAGGCAATAATATCATGGTGTTACACTGTTCTTGGTGTGGGCAGTGAATTGAGAGTAGCCCTTAAGAGAAGGACTTGGTGGGTATTGGTGGATGAGAAGCTCAACATGACCTGGGAATGTGTGCTTGCAGCCCAGAAAGCCAACAATATCCTGAGCTGCATCAAAAAAATTGTGACTACCAGGTCAAGAAAGGTGATTCTCCCTCTCTACTCCGTTCTCATGAGACCTCACTTGAGTACTGTATTCAGTTCTGGAGTCCTCAGCACAGGAAGGACATGGACTTGTTAGGGCAGGTCCAGAGGAGGGCAAGAAAGATGATTTGAGTGCTTGAGCATCTCCCATACAAGGACAGGCTGAAAGAGTTTGGCTTGTTCAGCCTGGAGAAGAGAAGGCTCCAAGGAAACCTTATAACAGCTTTCCGATACCTAAAGGGACTACATGAAAGCTCAGAAGGAGTTCTTTATCAGGGAGTGCAGTGGTAACAAGTTTAAGCGGAAAGAATTTAACTTGAATATTAGGAAGATTTTTTACTGTGAGGGTTGTGAGGCACTGGCACAGGTTGCCCAGGGAAGTCGTGGCTTCCCCATCCCTGGAGGTGTTCAAGGCCAGGCTGGATGGGGCTTTGAGCAACTTGACCCAGTAGAATGTGTCCCTGCCCGTGGCAGGGGAGTAGGAATTGGATGATCTTTAAGATCCCTTCTAGCCTAAACCATTCTATGATTCTATACTTGTCCCGAGCAGTGATTAATCAGCCGCTGGCATATGTTTGCTCTCCTCCACAAAAACCATCTTTGTGTCCAGGCCCCTTAGAGAGCATCAGTGGTAACTTGTGTCAGTGTTTCAGCTGGCACCAGACCCTCTGCAGTGGAAATATGTACGGTGACCTTTCACCCTGGCTGTGATTTCAAGATCTGAAGAATCTGTTTCAGGTTTTATATACTCATTTCAATATCTAATGACAGAGAAGACATAAAAATATTTCCAAAAAAATGTTAACTGCCTCTATATAAGCTGATCCCAAGATGGAGAAATGCTCACATTTTCTAAAGGATTTGTTTGTCTGGATTTTGGTTTGTGGCATAACCCCCGTCTCTGGTGAGTTAAAAGCAGGACAACAGGGTAAACTGTTGTTACTGCAGGGTAAACAATAGCACTCTGGGATTTGCAGCTTTTCTGTTTGCTTTGCAGGTGCAGTAATTTTTTACATTAACCATGTGCTACAGAACAAAACTTGAACCTCTGTATTGTGGGCCAGACAGAAAATATGGGAAATTGCTTAGGAGGGAGAAAAAAGGAAAAGGATGAAAGATTGACAGAGAGGATAAAATAAAATGAAATGGACCCAAACTATCTAGTGTATGTTTCTGCCCCAAATCCTGAAGATAGCTTAGTATGTGATAGCTCAGTTCGGTGATATATCTTAATTTTTTAGCAGTTTGGTTCCCTTTCTCCCCATGAGACAGAAACTACTTAAAATTAGGCTGGTTAATTCCTCAGTTACTCTGGTAATAAGGACTGCCGGAGCCTGTTGAGTCAGTTGTCTTGTAACTGTAAGAGCTTTTCAAAAGGACAATCTACTCTTAATCCTACAGAAACTGAGGCGCCCACAGATTAGTAATGTTTTTACTGCTTCTAAACATGAATAAAAACAAACTTTGTGTTTCACTGCAGTGTCTGAATGAGAGACAAAAGAAGAACATGGATTCTGATAAAGGGTTGGTTAGGTGGTAGCGGGAAACTGTATAGTATAACAAATCCAGACTAATGCTTCTGTTGATCTTCAAGGCTTCAGGTAAAAGAAAAAATTATTCTCATACAGTGATTGAGTCATTTCAGGGAATATGCCAAAAAAGGTATCTGGCATGGGTGAACATGATTTAAATCAATATATTGTGTTCAGGAATGTTGCTGGGTTGATTTGTATTAACAGGGAATTCAACCAAAAACCTATGTAGAGTGTATCCTGTCACTCTCCATCAGGGATATTCTGAAACCTATAAAAATAAATCATTTGTTAGCACTGCAATGAAAATAATTCATTAGCAAATGATCACTTGTTCCCTTATACAATCCCATATATTTCTCTATGTGCATTTTTTTCCCAGACCATTAGTTATTCCACGGTGATGACAGGTAATGTATGAAATCAAGTTTTCTTTGATAAATAACTTCAACAAAAGAATTTTATTCACTCTAACACAAGATAATAATTTTTTCTAAATATGTCATTGAAGTTAAGTTTACGTTACTTATACTACACTATAATTCTTCATAGCAGGGTTTAAGTAGACCTTAAGCTAGACCTCTGCAAAGTCAGATTTCAACCTTATAGCACGGTTTTGATTTTTTTTTTTTAAATTTCCAGTATAATGTCTTACTGTAAATTGTGTTCTAATCAGCACTGCAGAACCTTAGACACCAGAATTCTTGTTTTCTAGGGATGCTCCCGGGAAAGGTTCTCCCCTGCTAGGTGCTGACAGAGAGCCCCTGTTGGAGACTCTCCACCTGCCCTCCTTCTCACTTAAAATGCTCTACCTTTTACTTCTCAGTTGGCCCCATATCATGAAATATGCCAAAAATCTTTGAAATCCGTATGGTCGTTGCCTTTTTAGCAACTGAATTAGCAAACATCCTTGGCTTTGACCTGTTCAGCTTTGTTCTTGCAGTTTGTTTCCCTCTTCAGCTCTTAAGATCAGTATCTCTGCCTTCACTGAATTGCATGTGCTCACAATGGTAGAATTATTTGAGTTGGAAGGATGCCCAACATCATCCAGTTCCAACTCCCTGCATGTGGACAAGGACATCTTCCACTGAACCAAGTTGCTCCAAGCTCCATCTAGCATGGTGCTGAACATCTCCAGGGATGCAGCATCCATGACTTCTCTGGGCAACCTATTCCTGTGCTTCACCACTCTTGGCAACCCCCTCCCTGTGAAATATTTGTCGTATATAAACAACCTGGCCATGAGCTGATTTCACTTTGTCTATTATTTGATTTGTCTGAAGTATTTCATGCTAGAATGTCTGTAGAAAATCTTGATCACCTTGTGCTTACAATGACTATTTTACAGAAAATGAAACTAGGACCACATGCATTTTAGCCCAGATCATTCCCACTTCTTTAAAATGAGTAAGGGTCCATTAGCTCAGTGTAACCAAGAAACTTCTTGTATTACTGCCAAGTGCACACAAATCGAAGTAGTGTTCAAATCTCCACCAGCATATCCAGGAGGCAAGTTGTCAGACAAAGAGGATATTCAATGTTTAAGTTGCACATTTCTTTCTTTTACTCTCCCTGTGCTGTTTACAAATGACAGATCTCCGTGTTCTTGTTTTTCTCTATTAGTTTTTCTTGTGTTACAGAACTGTACAGTAGGTGTTGACAAGCTCATTTTCTGGGCAAAATTTTGGTCCTCCCAAATGAATTTTCGATTTCTTTTCAATCCAGTCATTTTTCTGAAGTCTTAACTTGTTTGTGTGTTTCTGCTATACCAAAATTTGGATCTTTACCTCCATTTTCTCGACAAAACTCTCAGCTCCGTTTAGCCTCTCTCTTTCATTTGACGTGTTTTCCTGATGCAATTTTCAGTTCTACTTCAACTGAATAAAAGTTTCAGCCTCCTTTCTGGGAAGGAGTATGCTTTAATTTTTAAAAGAACTTGCAAATATTACAGATTTTGTTCTTTTTCTTCTCAGAACAGCTATACATAGGGTTCCTTGGCACACCACTAAATTCCTTTAAACTGGAATCCCGGTGTTGATTGAATTCCGTAGTAGTGTAGAGCTCAAAGAGCAGCAGCAGCTTTTGCTGCTAATGCTTTGATACTGTAGGCTTTGAATAAATCCTTTAGATCCAACTCTAGCCTACTAGAGTGTAAACCTTATTTTTATCACTAATTAGAGATAATATTTAAAGCTATTATAAATGGCTTATGTTGGTGTGTTTATATACACACGCTATACTGGGTCTGAGCAACCTTCTGTTAGGGGAAGAGCCCTTTGAGCTCACAGTTCCATATTAGCCTTCCTGAGTAAAGATTATTTGGCCATTATAGTGCTGTTTTAATAAGATAAATTGGCAAAACATTATTGGGTAAGAAAAATTTGGGGATGTTGCTGGTCCAATATTGGTGAGCTCTCTGTTTTATAAAGTCTAATTATGTCTTAAAGCAAACCAAAATTTTTATAGTAACTACAAGCTTTACATTCTCGATCACCTACCATTCTCCTGTGGCACAGCTCCAGCCATGAAGAGTTGTGCTGCTCCAGTCAGACCTCAAATTGTAGTTATTTTTGTGTCTGTGCTCTGGGTCTTAATCTTCACGCTCTTTCACATTGAACTCCCATCAAATCTAAATGAATTCACGTCTTTGAAATGTTGCTAGACAGTTTTGTAGCAATAGCAGGGAAAAAAATCCTCTGTCCAGATTTTTGCAGACTAGATTTTTTAACTATGTTAATTTTAAAATCTAGGGGTACAATTTGCAGCGAAACAGGTCATTTAATAAAATGTACCCATCATTATTTCAGCTTAAAAAATACCTTAGCAAGTAGATCTTTATAACCTAAATAGGCCAGCTTTGCAGTAAACATTAAGGGTTTCCTTATAAAGGAATATAAAATCAGTATGTGGCTGCATAAGAAAGAAAGAGAATTCTAGAATGCTGATGGAGAGGAGAGAGCAGTGCTCCAACAGTGCTAGTAAAGGAGAGGTAGTCATTGCAAAAACAAGGAAATTACTGAAGTTAATGTGCCAGTATGAGTTATGGATTAACTAGAAGCAGCAAAATAATGTTGTCTGAATGGAAAGGACAAGTGAATTGCTCCTGTAAGAGAAGGTTGGAAGATGGAGACTTGAGATATCTCCACTAATGAAAAAACACCTGAAGCAATGCTTGAAAAAGAAATCAAAAGACTGAAACCAGGCAAGGATTGAGAGGAAAAGCTAAACTATTCCAGTGTTTCAAAGGATGAAAAAACAAGTGTTTTGTTTTTCTGCTTTTACCAGAAGTCCTTTGTCATTTTTTTTCCAGAAGAGAGGTTCTGTGGGCATTGTGAGTCACCACGACTGCATTACAAAGTATGCTCCGTGCTACTATTCATCTTCCAAGCACCGTGCAGCCACTGAGCGCTGCTTCTACTCCCATTATTTTTGGTTAGTGAAGTGAGAATATTTGCAGAGTGACTAAAACCACTTCGCTGTTTTTCTTTGCCAACTGGGGGGAAAAAAGGTCACTTTTTCTTATCTGAATTGGTTCAGGTTTGTTTTGTAAAAATATGTCCAGAAAATAAGTCCTTTTAATTTCCACCCCCCTGGCTATTCTGGTTTTCCTACTCCTCCATCATTGTCTCCAAGTGCAAGTGCAGAGAGAGGGATGTGAATGCAGAGCCTCTTTGGCCCTGGCAGTTGTTAGAATGACATGGTTTAAACTTGATGCAGTTGCCCTGTGAAGATCAACCAGGGAGAAGGATAGGAGTTAACCATATGTGTCTATATACATTGGTAAATTTGAATTTTGTGAGACATTTGTACAGCTCACAAAGTATGGGACAAGCACACAGAGAATTACTAAAATGACCTTATTTTTCCAGTGATGAACCATGATGTTCATAAAAAAAATCAGTGCATAGGGAACAGGACTCCCAGTATGGAAAAGAATAATTGTTTTGGCAACTAGGTAAAATAGTCAGCATTTTTTGAAAGGAATTAACAGTTGAGAAAATGATGAGGAGAGATGTTGGAGGTGGAGGCAGAGGCTGGAACATTACATTTCTAGGGATTTCAGTGTGTACTCTATGTTCTCAAGCAAAGATGAGCTTAAGTCCTCAGGTCTCCACTATTTACATGCATGATTCTTAATTGTCACCAAATTATGGCTTTTAGGCTGATAGTTTTATTTTCCCTCAGCTCAGTCAGCACAAGGAAGGAGTGATTACCCCAGACTTCCATGTGGTAAGAAGAGTGTCATCTGCCATGCCTGCATTGGTAAGGGTGGCCCTTGGTAAGGTGAAGTGCTAGGTATGGACCCCTCAACTTCTGACAGCCCTTGCACATGTATCAGGTACCTGCTGACGCCCCTGCACATGCAGAGCTCATGTGCCAAGCTAGGCTTCCTGCCTCTTCACTGTGTTTGCTGGGAGCAGGGGTGAGTCCATCCAGTGAGCAGATGTGGTCCATTGCACTTCCCTCCTACAGCAGAAGTAGATTGGCTGTCACCTGTTTCTGTGTTCCTCCATCATCCATCTACAAAATGATCAGAACAAAACATACCTATGTAGCACAAAAGGGCTTAGGAAAGCTCGGATCTGTAGTGGGTTCTCTGGGTATCTGTGCTATTTACGTTGGACCCTATGGCTGCTTGCTTGGGTGTGATTCACTTTGCATGTGGGAGCAGAGCTGGGAAAGCAACTCCCCAGGTAGATTCAGAGCATCCAAATGAGACATGTGAAGTAGATGGTGTGAACGTTTGCCACCAGGCAGGCTCGGGTGCCTTCGTAGTGCTTGCTTTAGCCAGGTCCATCTGCTCAGAGCCCATTACAGGGTTTGGGCCAGAGGGAGCCAACAGGGAGACATCCCAGCTGGTGTTACCAGAGTGTTACTGTGACGTTCTTAGCAAGAGATGGTGACAGGACTCAGTGTGTGTGAGCTGAGCTGAACATGGAGCAGGCTTGTTCCTTGTGGTGGCTGCAGGTTACAAGTGTTCAAAAAAAAAAAAAAAAAGGCAATTTTTTAAAAAAACAACCAAGCCCCCAAAAAACAACACCCCAAAAATGGATTAAATAGAAAAGTAGCATACAGATGGTGATGGAGGGTCCTAACCACAAGGATAGATGGGGTTTCAGTTTCGTTTATTGTTTTTGAAGTCACTAAGGAGAAGAGGACACAGACTGGCTACCAGCACAAGTTTGGGAATGAGGTTTGGATTTTCCAAAATCCAGACACAATCAGTGGTGTTTTGCGTGTCAGGGAAGCTGTCCTAAAAGCAAAATGGTTTTGAGAGGTGTTTGTGGTGCAGCTGCTCCTGCTTGGGCAACAGGAGTATGGAATGCTGAAGGTCTGTGAGGAAGAATCCTAGAATCACAGAGTAGTTCAGGTTGGAAAGGACCTTGGAGATCATCCAGTTCCAACCCCTCTGCCATGGGCAGGGACATCGCCACCAGATCAGGCTGCTCAAAGCCCCATATAACCCAGCCTTGAGCACGTCCAGGGATGGAGCAGACACAGCTCCCCTGGGCAACCTGGCAACTCTCGTAGTAAAGAAATGTCTCCTTCTGCTTAGTCTAAATCTGCCCCTCTCCAGTTTATACCCATTGCTGCTCGTGCTATTATAGAATCACCAGGTTGGAAGAGACCCACTGGATCATTGAGTCCAACCATTCCTATCAAACATTAAACCATGCCCCTCAGCTCCTCGTCCACCCGTGCCTTAAACACCTCCAGCGAAGGTGAATCAACCACCTCCCTGGGAAGCCTGTTCCAGTGCCAAATTACCCTTTCTGTGAAAATTTTTTTCCTAATATTCAGCCTAAACCTCCCCTGGTGGAGCCTGAGGCCATTCCCTCTTGACCTGTCCTCTGTCACTTGGGAGAAGAGGCCATCATCCCCCTCTCCACAACCTCCTTTCAGGTAGTTGTAGAGAGCAATGAGGTCTCCTCTCAGCCTCCGTTACCAAGCCTTTGTAAGCAGCCCCTCCCCAGCTTTCCTGCAGCCCCTCCAGCTGCCGTAAGGACCCCCTGCAGGCTCTGATCGTCCCTCCGAGGCGATGGATGGGGGATGTCAGTCGGAGCCTGGAGCAGGAGCCGGATCCTGCCTTTGTCACCTCTCCCTGTGGGTTCGTGCGGGGTGGGACGCGAGTCTGGGACCGTGAGCGAGCCCCGCCGTGGTAAAAGGGGCTGCAAAAGGTGTCTGGGGGCAGCGGGTCGCTGCTCTCGCCCGCACCCCCCGCGACTCCTTTGGCCTCAACCGCGTTTCGGTCACCGGGAGCCCCGGGAACTGCGTTTCCGCGAGGGTGAAGGGGAAGCTGCGGCGACGTGCCGACAGGGGGCGTCGCTGCGCCGCTCCGCCCGCCGCCCCCATTGGCTGCCACCACGCTCTGCTTTGCATCTCGCCCCTCTCGGCGCCAATAGGAGCGCGGGGGCGGAACCTAATTAGCATCGGTACCGCCCGTCGGCCGCCGCCCCGCCCCGCTTTGCATATCGCACCCGGCGGAGCCAATAGGAGCTCGGGGGCGGAGTCTCATTAGCATCTGCCCCGCGGCGCTGGGCGCGCAGGGCAGCGCAGCCGCCGCCGCCGCCGGGTCGCAGCCCCCGCCGATCCGGCCATGGCCGCCCCCGCGCGGTCCCTGCGCGGCTGAGATGAGCGGCGGCGGGCGGCGGAGGGCTGGCTTCCCGGCTGCGCCGCTGAGGCACCCCCGGCTGCGGGCGCCTCGGGTTTATTTTTGTTGCCGCGATCGCTGTCGCCTCTGTTATTTTTCCACCGGCCGGTGGCGGCGGGGGTCGGTGCGCGGAGAGCAGCAGGCCGAGCCGAGCGGAGCCGCGCGGAGCCGAGCCGAGCCGCGCGGAGCCTAACCGAGCCGCGCAGAGCCGAGCCCCGCGGGTCTTAGTCCGGCCGCGCAGAGCCAAACCGTGCGGAGCCCAGCGTCGCCGAGCCCAGCCGAGCCGCGCGGAGCCGGGGTCCGGCGATGCGGTGCCTCGCTCTGCTCGGCCTCGTCGCCTGGGCCCTGGGGAGCTGGGCCGGGCGCACCAGCGGCGCTTCTCCCCTGCCCTGCCCGGCCTCCTGCAGCTGCGACGGCGACCGCGGCGTGGATTGCGCCGGGCGGGGGCTGGCGGCCGTGCCCGCGGGACTCAGCGCCTTCACGCACGCCCTGTGAGTGGGGACGGGGCTGGGGCAGGGGCTGGGGCTGGGGCTCGCAGGTACCCGCGGGGGCGGCCGCGTTGTCCCCTGCCGCTTGGAGAACCCACCCTCCCCTCCCGTAACTGCGTGTTTATGCGTTTGTTGTCCTCGCTGGGACAGCGCAGGTACCCACGGAGGTGGCTGCTTTGTGCCTTTAACACTTAAGAACCAACCGCCGCTTGCACTAATTGCGTGTTGATGTGTTTGTTGTCACCGCTGCGGGGCGGGCAGGTGCCTGTGGGCTCTGGGCTTTGTCCCCCTAGCGCTTTAAGGACCCCCAGTCTTATGAGGAGCGGCTGAGGGAGCTGGGGGTGTTTAGCCTGGAGAAGAGGAGGCTGAGCGGAGACCTCATTGCTCTCTACAACTACCTGAGAGGAGGTTGTGGAAAGGAGGGTGCTGACCTCTTCTCCCAAGTGACAGGGGACAGGACAAGAGGGAATGGCCTCAGGCTCCGCCAGGGGAGGTTCAGGCTGGACGTTAGGAAAAATTTTTCACAGGAAGGGTCATTGGGCATTGGAACAGGCTTCCCAGGGAGGTGGTTGATTCACCGTCCCCGGAGGTGTTAAAGGCACGAGTGGACGAGGAGCTGAGGGACATGGTTTAGTGTGTTGATAGGAGTGGTTGGGTTCGATGATCCGATGGGTCTCTTCCAACCTGGTGATTCTTGGCGTGTCGGGGCGTTTCTTGCCGGCGCTGTGGGTCCGCGAGGGGAGGGTGGGGGGGGGGGGTTGTCCCCTATCGCTTTTGCTCAAACCCCGAATAACCGCATGTTTACGCCTTCGGTGTCGCTGCTGCGGGGCCACCAGGTGCCGGGGGAGGGGGGGGGGGCTTTGTCCCCTTGTATTTAAGAAAGAAACTAGAAGTAACCGAGCGTCGGCGCTTTTGCGGCCGCCGCGCTCCCCGCACACGGAGAGGGGAGCGGAGCCTTCGCAGGGATTTACAAAGTCGTGAGGAGGTGCTGGGGGCTCGGGGGAGCCGGGGGGAGCTGGAGCGGCTTGTGAGTCGATTTCTCTGTCGTCCCGAGGTTGAGGAGCCACTGCCTGCCCTTCCGCGTCAAGGCGCGATGTCCTTCCCCGCAGCGCCTTTCTCCAGAAACCGCTTCCCAAATTACTGATTTTTCTCCCCCAAATCCAGGCGTTTTCAGCCCGCAGCATACGTATATCTAATGAAACAAGAGTGTCTTCGCTTTTCCACAGTCTTCGAGTGTGTGGTGCACAGCTAGAACCTTGAAAAACCGGCATCAAAATTGCTTGGGAGCTTTGTCAGGCTTTGCTTCTCGATGGAGAAAAAAGAAAACTCCTAAACCAGTTTCTCCAGTGTCCTGTGGTGCCGTGAACTGGGCACGAACTGGTGGACCTTGCGTTGAATTTTAATAATAATAATAATAAAACTTTGAGGCGTGAACACCGTCTTTCATAGAGCACCTATCCCATGAGGGATTTGCAGCCTTCGGTGTGGCTGTTTTGTTAATCCACAAACCTGTTAAGTTTCACAGTAAAACCTGTCAGTCTTGCCCCACTTCTCGCAGAGATTTCATGGGCTGGAGCAAGGTCTCGTGTGGGCTGGTGGTCAAGGTTTTATGGCTGTTATTACTAAAGCTTCACTGCGTTCACAACGTGCAGCACAGAGCGTGTTAGAGCAAATTGCAGTGCCTGGTTTTGGGTAGGTACTGAGCTGCTGCGATGTCAAAATACAGTAGTAGGGTGTGCTTGTGAAAATGTCACTTATTTTTCCTCTTTGTTTGACTACACCTACTTAATATGCGAAGGGAGCCTGATTCCTAGTTTCTGGAGGTCTTGTTTACTGAGCAGGTTTCCAATTTCTCCTACCTGTTTGGACTTTTTTTTTTTTTTCTCCTTTTAATTGTTCAAGCTGGGTGGAGAAAGATTACAAGCCTTTTCCTTGGGTAGTATTTGATGAATGGCTAAAGTTACAGGTCTCGGTTGGTAGGTGTGCTTAATTTTTGGTCCTTTTTGTGCTCATGCCATGTTAGTGGGAGCTACCTTGGATGTTTTTTCTGCAGCAGAAGTGGTGTTTTGTGAGTGTTTGAGGTAGGGAGTCAGGAGCTGTTGTTGTGAGGCGTTGGACTTGCTGGTAAACTCTCTTCTTTTTCCTCCTCAGATAAAAAAATTAGGATGTCACCTATTTCATAAAGCCTGTCTGGTAAAAGCTGTGTTTAAGTGCAAGGTTTTATGGCTGCTATGTTGTCTGACTGCCTTGTAAAATAGGCTCAGTACATCCCTCTATGTCTGCAACGTGGCTTTCGTGTTCTAATTGGGTACAAGTTGTCATAGCCAACACCCAGCAGAGATAAGGTTGCCGAAGAGTTTCAGTTTGTAAGTTCCTACTTACTCTGCAGGTAAATTTCCAGAAGCTAAATTAACGCTTATGGCAAAAGTGAGAGGAGACCTCCCTGTACTTCAGTGTGTTTTGGGATGAGTTTGTTTTGCTCCTGGTTTTGGGTTCTTTAAAGTCTAGCAGAAACTTGTAAGTTATCTCATTTTGTGGCAGTGTAGGATACTGTTGATCCCCATTTATGTTTAGCTCCTGTTTCCTTATTTACAGAAGGAAAAAAACTGGGTGACTTGGCACTTCATGCTTGAATAGTCTGCGTTGTAGCGAGGCCACTGGAAGTTTAGAGTATATAGAAGGCAGTTTTGTAGGCAATAGAAAACTCATTTCTGACCTGCTTGGGCTGGATAATGTGTAGTTTTACCAGAGAAGATGAGTTGGATTGCATGGAGGGCAGAAAGAAAGAAATAAAATCACACTCCCAAGCTGACATGGCAAAGAGTCCCCGTGTCCCAAAAAGGCAGTTGTACCTGCTTTTTTGCTTTGGCCAGGAGAGATGAGCTGAAGAGAAGTCACTCACAATTAACCCAAATTGGCAGGAAATGAGTTACAAGGCAGTTGAGAACCATCGAAGGGGTTCAGTATTTCATTTTCACTACTTCTCTTTTCCCATAGTTTTAATTTGTGTTAATTTTAATAATTTAACATAACTTCCAAGGTGCGTTTTTACAGTACAGCTCTCTCTGTTTCTTGGGCTGCCAGAAATGCTCAGGCAGTGTTTTTCTGTAGAGTCTCAAAAGCATGTCCTTTTGGATTCCCCTTTTCTTCCTTATTTCTCTTTCTTCAGCTCTGGACAGATCTGCTGCTTATTCTTTGCTTACAGTGGTGGTTCTCTTGACAGATCTGCTGCTTACAGTGGTGGTTAGAAAGCTTCAAACACAGGGGATGGTTTCTTTGTGGAATATGCATTGAATAGCTATTCCACTGCATTCATACCTGGCTAAACACATTATAGCCCTAATAGTGGGGTGCAGGGAGAGAAGAACTGGAGTCACAGCAGGAGGGCTGCATGGTTATGAGGTGCTGACGCACAGTGTGGTCACGTGAAGGTGGTTGCATTAGACTGAGCAGCTTGGAAGGACAGAGCATCTGCTCATTACTTTTGAATGATCAGTGTACTTTAAGAGATGGAATTTGAATAAGGAAGGATGAGTACATCATCCCAACTGCAGTCATCTTGGTGAAGAGACTTTTGGGAGATAGACAGGTGCTTGGAAAAGGAGGAGGCGGCCATGCTAGATACAAAGCTGCTGAGAGGCTAGAGGTGAGAGGGTGGGGTGGATGGGAGCAAAAGAAGGCAGAGGGAGTCAGGGGGACACGACCAGGGATAATTACTTAATACTTGTACTGTAGGCAGCCATTTGTTCTGTATAATTTAGGTAGGTGTTTATGTAACATTTAATTACCAGCTGTCTGTTTTTCTGTTGGAGGGTTGTGATTTTGCTTTGTTGCAAAGTAACTGTTGTCTAGCAAGTTGAGATGCCTATGCAAGAATGTGAAGATGTTGGTTGTTTGGCTTTTTTAATCAATGCAGTAGCACCTGGTATTCACTGTTACTTCACCTGATGTGCTAGAAAACATCCATGCTAGTAGAAGGAAGTTGCAGTAGGGCAAACTTACACTTGTGTTTCTTATGAGTGTCAGTCTGAGAACTGAAATTCCAGTTTGGGGGGTTTAATACTTGCATGAGTCTTGCACAGGAGATGAAAAGTATATAGTTCTAGGTAATGATTTTGGAGACATCTTACTTGAGCCTGGCTTTTTCAGGGGCTTGCCTTACAGCCATGAAGAACGTTGTCTCTTCTCAGTGACTGCTGTTATATTTTGGATGCTTGAAATACCGAAACAGTACAGGAAAATTTTCTTTCTGATGCTTATTGCTTGTGTTTTCAGGGAGGGTCCTTTGCTTTTAATTCTACTGTCTTTGAGTTGTGAAGGGAGGTCTTCTGAGCTGCAGCTGCCCTAGGGAATAGACCTTCAGGGACAAACGGTCCTCTTGCTCTATTGGATTTTATTACTCTGCTAATCTAATACCGTCCATCTTTGTGTGCTGTGTTATGCAGTAGCTTTAGAAGATCAAGATGTGCTGGTTGAGAAGGATACTTTTTTTTACTTGTTTCATACCATGAGTTGCTTCAGCGAGTGCAGAGAGTTGATTATCTTCTCTTTGGTACGCAAACTTTCTGGAAGTCTCATACATAGAGACATACTGTCTCATGTTTAAGTTAATTTCCTACTCCACTTATGTATCAATGGCAAAATGATATGATTTTGTTTGTGTTCAGCAGGGCTCACAGAGTTTTTTTTCCTCCCGTCTTTTCATCTGGCATTTTTTTTTTTTTTTTGTAGATTGGTGGTGAAATGGTGTAGGTAGATGTGAGATGTCTTCTTCTAATATATCTGGTACTAACACAGATATTTACCATCCTGCTATGGTCAGATAAGCACAGTGAGGATGTGGCTGGCGTTTTGTGAATGCTGTCTAGCAGAGTTATTATGGTGAAAAGTAAAGATGTCCAGATGTGACCTTGAGTCTGGAAAATGTATCATAATTGTAGTCCTCCGGCTATAGAAAAGCTTTATTGAATTAGAGGTTTGAAGGTTTTACTGTTAGGTGTTTAGTTTTTCACTTGCTTGTGCCATATGCTGGTGATCTGATGGCAGGTAACAGAAAGCTGATTCTGTCTTTTTAAAGCATGCTTGCCATACTTATTTCGGAAAGACACTCTCATGCCATTTCAATGTGAATATTCACATTGGTTAGCAGAAATGTTACATTTGTACAGGCCTTGTGAAATGCCCTGGGCAGGAGAGGGACTTGGGTTTGCTGGTGCAGAGTCCAGCACCTGGTGACTGGAGCAGAGTCCAGTGGCTGTCCCTCTGGTGTATTTCACTCAAGGGTTGGAGTCTTCGTGATTCATTTGAAACTGGCTGATTTGTCTGGTATTGTAAAAGAAATAGACTCTCCTAGGTAGTGCACAGAAAAGTGAAGTTGTTGTTTCAAAGTTTGTTAATTTTTTTTTTTTACCCTTTTAATATTCTCTGTTGGCAACAAATTCAGTGTTTGTGTCATTTGTTTTTATTCCTCCCCTGTCACACCCTGGGGTGTGACACTCCCCCCTCTCTCCTCTCCTCCCCACCCCCCCCCAACCCCAGTACCCTGCCATGGCACGTCATTTCTCCGGTATTTGGCATTTGTTTTGTATGTTGAGCTCATTTGTATCAGCAATATGTAATTCCTTGTTTGATGCTTACTGGCAGAGGCTTGTAAGTGTGACTTTGGGGAATAAATATTAAGATAAGTCTGCAGTGTGGAAAAAAGTCAGACTTGAGTGTAAGCAAGTTTGTGCTAGTAAATAATTACCTATTCAGTTCTTGAGAGGAATTTACTAGTAACTATCTACTTGAGATGGAAAATATGGAAGCTGTAATATAAGGACTGAAAAACAAAACAAAACCCAAAGAAACCACCTCCGCAAGGATCTTTATTTATTTTGTATTCTGCATCTAAGCCAGCAATTTTTGCAGAACACAAGCTCTTATTTACCAGGGAAAATTACTGGCCTAGATTTCAGAAAGGCTGAGCACCCATATCTCATTTTAGAGAGCATGGGAGCTAGCTGCTGGGCTCCAGGAATGTCTCGGAATGTCAGAAAGCCTCTTCTCCCTTCCCTCCTCTCAGCCACTCTTGAGTTTTTTCCTAAAAGCCTGTTCATAAAGGTGGCCCTCTTTTGGGGAATGGACAGGAACTGATGTTGTGTCCATGTCCTGGAGGATTTTCCAACAACTCAGGTTTGCCTGCTTCTTGTTTTGCAAATAAGTAAGGGAGTGAAGTGGATGTGTCTGGTTGGCTTCAGCACGGCCGCATGGGACTCCATGGCCAGCAGTTGTTCTGTTAAGGGATGGATGTGTTCCAGGTGGCAGCTCTGTGCTGCCAAGTTGTGGTTTTGGGGTTCTTTATGGAAGAAGCAGAAAGTAAAAAATAGCTTGAGGAAGAATAAGAGAGATCTGTATGATCCTAGAATGGGAGATGGAGGTGGGAGAGGGTATGTAAGAGGGGGAAAGAAGAGAAGAAGCCATCTGTATTTAATGAAGCCTGTAAACTGTGGCAACAGCAGTTTAAGTGTTGCAAGACCTTAGTTAATCGAGGTATCGAGCATTTCATGGCTTTGAGGTCCCTAACTATCATCCCCACCTGGCAAGCTTGCCATCTGTTGCAGTAGTGACCTAGAGTTTTGCTGCAGGGAAATACTCTTCTGCCGGTTTTTTGTACCTGCCTTTCAGTTACTGCTGGAACTTTTTTGATAAGACGTTCTCAAACTTTGGTCTGAAAAGAGATTTCTGGTCATGTGATGTTGGTTCCTAATGTTTTCCCACCATCGAGTTGCCCTGCACAACCCTTCTGGAAATGTGAAGGTGGCTGTTGATATTTCCTTTGCTGATAGACGGGCAACGACTCGGTTGCTGTAGAATTGCACGTGGCGATGGTGTTGCAGTAGCTCACACAGAGGAGAGGAAGATCTTGAGGTTGCTGTAAAAATACTGTCCTTGCTATGAACATCTTTGAAAGCCTTTGTTTCAAAACTGGGCTCAGATTTATTCAGTTCTGTGGTCTGAACAGGAAACATTAAACATTAGATGTACGGGTGCCTGGAAAGCGTAATTAAATCATACAGGAATGGCATGTGATCTACCTGGCAAAACAGTTGACCTTTTAACTTTTTTTTTAAGTGCTGAATTACTGCAGCTGTCAGTGAATTTCTCTGGATTTGAATGTTTCCAGTATTTTCAAATTGTTTTAAAATACAGTGCTGAAGTAGCGGAATGCATTTTATTTTACTGTTGAATGATTTAACTGTTATAGGATTGTGGCGAGGTCAGAACTTTCCCCTTCCCAGAAATACATTACTGTCACTGAAAGATTAGTGGGAGAAGAAATCTGTATTTCAGCTTTAACTTGAACTTGACAGTACATTCTGCATACAGCAAATCAACCTACATTATTGATGGTTTATGTCTTCTACAAGGCAACAGAGAGGACTACCGTGATCTCAAAAATAACCCTTTAAAGTAGCTGTCTGAAAACTGTCATTGAATTTTAATGTGTAACAGCTAATGGATGGCACTGTACATAATGCCAGTCAATATGACACTGTGTTTTGAAAAGGGCAGATGGCTATTTTTCAACAGGCGATATTGATATATAGTCCGTGGTGGACTGGGCCAGGTCATCTGTGAGGGATGTGTTTCGGCTTTGAGAAGTAAGAATATCAATCACTTCATGAATTTGTCAGCCTCAATTTTTTTTTAATTTTGGTTTTTTTCTATTTTCTGTTTATACTTACTGAGTTACAGGGAAGTAATTTTTCTTAGGTGGCCTATTTCAGTCATACAGTGAGTTTTGGAACTAGTAAAACTTCATTGGCTAAGCTTTGGAGATTTTTTTTTTTAACTTGTTAAAAAGCATATTATTCAATATACCTAGTTTAATTCAATATCTTCTCATAGGAAGAGTGCTCTTCACAGCATGGCAGAAATAAAACTCAATCCGTGAGGCTTCTGTAGTGCGCTTCTTGCATTTCTATTTAGTGAATACAGTTCAGTGAGGAAACCTGTAAAGTGATGAGCGAGAGATAAGAGCAATGTTTTTCACTACTGAAAGAAGTTTCTCGTGTTTCCTGAGCAATAGCAGTTTTAAATGTAGCCAGGTGTTTGTTGGTATAACTGAACTCTGAAACATGTAAGGTATATTGCTGAATTTTTGTTGCTCAGTATGCATCAGGGCTGGGGTTTTTGTTGTTGATGTTGTTCAAATATAATATTGATAAATACATGTGTAATTAAAACTCTTGTTTTAGAATTTTTTTTTTTTGCCTGTTGATAATTTACACAATGGTTGGTGATTCTGTTCTTCAAGGGTAGGAAAACGGTTACAAATCTTAGGATCGCTATAACTTTTAAAAAACATATAGTAACAAGTTCCTGTCAACTTTGCATTAAAAATGCAGGAGGACTCTCAAACCATGAATGTGGTCTGGAAGGAGGAACAAAAGTTACAAAGAAGGTGCAATCTTTGAGGAAAAAAAAAAAAATTATATTTTTTTGCCTGCAAGACAGCAAGTGCTGATTTTTAATCTTGGGAAACAAATGAAGAAAAATGCAAACACAGGTGAAGTTGTTGAGTTGCACTCTGAAGAGCACCCTGAAAAGCCAGGTCCTCAGAGAGTAAACAGCTGTCTTTGCAGCTGTAAGTTGAATGTTTTCTTAGTAAAATATAAAGAATTTTTTTTTCTTGAAGTCGTGTACCTCCTTTTTTTCTCCCCCCACCCCCCGCCCCACCCCGAGCCAATCCCAAAGGAATGCTGGTTCATGCAAGATTTTTTTTCACCTTAAAATTTTTGAGCAAATGTGTTTATACTTTTAAATGGTGCACAATTAGAAATGAATTATAAGTGGATGTGCAGTTTCAGAGGTGTGCGGGGAGAGCCTGAACCTGTTTAATTTAGTCTAATAATGCAGCAAATGCAGTTGTGTATTTTATAACCTTGTTCTGTGGAAATGTGTTTTTGTTTGGGAGTTTTCCCATTACCTTCTTGACATCTGCATGGTTACAGATGAATAGCTTGACCCAGTTCCCCAGCAGGGAGAGCAGCGTGGCTGGGCTTTCAATGGATGTGTCACTGACAAAGGAAACATATGGAATATTTCATTCCCGTCTTTGCAACCGGTGTTTGGAGCTGTAAGGCCAGAGGACTGGGGCCTTCACACTTGATAGGAGATCAGTAAACTAACTACAAGGTTTGCTGTGAGCCTGTAGAATCCTCTTGCTGAAGGTGTCACTTTGCGTTGCTCTATTTTGACATGAGACCAGACCCCAAGATGTAAAGCAAAGCCATTTTGGCATTGAAACATTGATAACGTGACTATGCAGTAGAGTTAGCTGTGGTTGCTAGTATGCAACCCTGAAATATGATGCTAACAATTTTTTTCCTCAACTGTTTGAGTGCAGTCAGTCTTTCTGTGTGCAGACCTGCTGGATGTTCCTTGTTGGGAAGAACAGATGGATCTGGCCTTTACTCACTTCATGTGTGTAAAAGCTGTGAAGGAGCCTTCTTTTCCTGTTGCTATGGTTGAAAGCCTTGGAAATGTGTTGGATTTTGAACTAGAGGAGAGCTTGTTGATACTGCAAAACATGATTGTAGCTCTCACAGCAGTTCTATGAGCTACCTCTACAAATTAGGAGCCCTTGAACCTATGGAAGAGGCTTCCATGCCGTTTGGAAGATGGATGCATTTAGGCCAAAACTTAAATGTTCTTCAAGGAAATTTTGCAAAGCTGCCTCCAGCAACAATCTACAAAGTCCTTGCTCATCTCTGCTAGCTGTGGTTTCACTCAAGGGGCTGCCATCCTGAGGCACTGGATGCCCACCCTGTTGTGTTTCCTCTGGATGTCTCCTGGGGATATTGGTGGTCTTTGTGGAATTGGGTGAGGAATGCTGAACTGGGAAAAGAACAGGGTATGATGCTGTGTAAGTGGCTCTATGCTGCATATGGTTGCTGACTTTGGACCTTAACAGACTCCTGCCTTTTTGGTACCTTTTTACTGCTGTTGGTTTTAACAGTTGGGTTGAAAACAAAAAGGGGGGTGGATGTATGTGCTAATATTGACCAAACTGTTAATATTTTACAGAACTGGTGTGAGTCTTGCTAGGTGTAGAAAATCTATGTCTTTTTCCAAGGGCAAATCTGCTAGCTCCATGCTGAGTGTTTAGTGGAGGTATTAAATCTCTTCAATATCCAAGACAATTAATAATTTATTTAGAATTGATTTACTCTCTCTTGACACCTTATTTTGAAAAATTTCAGCTAGTTTGTTTACATGTTTTGCTTTTTTTTTAACTTGCTTCCTGCAAAGACAGGTCTCTAGTTTCCAAACCAAAAATATGCAATACCTTTATATTTAGCAATTTTAAGCAGAGTCTTGATTTGTTTCGAGGACAAATGGCAGTCGTTTATTGCTCAGCAGAAGTCTCTGCGATTGTGCGTCATGGCCAGTTTTTCCTCCTAAAAAAAATTAATATCTTTCTCAACCCTCCTAAGTAATTGTGCCAGTAGAATAAATCTTCAGCATGTTCAAAAGAGAAGGGTATTGTGTAAACAGTAATATATCAGAAAACCTGCATAAGGTTAGGACTGTTTGCACTGTCCTTGTCTCTTCAGTCACAAAAGATACATTTTTCTGTAACGTAGCATCAGATTGATGCTACCCTGCATGTTTGTCTTGTCAAATATATTCCACTTTTCCTTTAAGCAAAGTGCATCACCTGCTCTCAGTTGATTCAGTACCACCAGGAACAGATAATAGTAAAGTAAAAATTAAAAAAATATTCATTCTTAATGCCATTTTTCAGTGACTTGGGCTCAGCAAGTTTGGTGTCCTGTGATTTATTTTACTATAAATCTCAGGTTGATAGGGTAGGCCAGTTTGCTCTGCAAATTACTCTGCCCATAGTTTGTCCTTTGGCATCTTCAGAGGGATTAAACAGCTTTTGTTTTATCTCTGGCCTGCGAATGCTTGGCAGGAAACAGCTCAGGGCTTGCTCCTCACTCACAGTTCTTATGGACTCCTGAGGTCTGTTGGGCTTTTGTTAAAAAGATGTTTGGGATGGCTACAGGGGAGCTTTGTACAGTTTGATCCTTGACTACTTGCTGTCTTAATGTCCATGCCAGACCAATAATTTTTTGCCCCTGTAAGGTTTGTTACCATAATAAATAGAATAGAAACAAATGCTTCAAACTGTAAGGAATGTACTGTGCGAGTCATCACCAAGTTGAGAAATTCTACTGTGCCATGGCAATATGAAATCTTCCTCTGGGGGCTTTGGTTGTGCCAGCAGAGAATATGTAGCTATTGATGTCCCACGGAATGGACGGGTTGTGTTTACTTCACATGCTTTGTTTCCTGGTGACTGCGAGACATGTACTTGACCACTTGGGCCTTGGACATCATGCCTGTACTGTCCAACAGTCTGCATGGCCAGAATACACGTAATGGAATAGCTTCCCATTGCTCTTCTGATTTGGGACTCTCTTATAGAATACCATGCAGTTTGGCAAGCATTTGTGGGTGTTTGTCTTGCTGTAGCTGATAAAACCATGTTACCCTTTTTGGAGTGTTTTTCCCCTCCCCACCATGTTAAGAGTTTAGCTGGACTTTGTTTCTTCTACCATCTTGAAGTAGTAAATATTAATCGTGTTAGAATTTGGTATGGAGTGACCTATGTAGAACTGGATCTGTAGGATGGCTAAACAAGCAACAGGTATTATTCTGGATGTTGGATGACTTTTCAAAATAAGAGCTTCTGCCTTTTTTTTCCCCTGCAGCATTCAGGAGTGACAGCATCACTGGGGAGTTATCCTACTTCTCTTCAAGCACTGGTTGAATGTGGGAGTTTCACTGATAGCTCCTGTATAAACAGTCTCTACTTGGTTTTTTTCCCACTTTATAGGTACCTGGAAAATGGAGGATTCTGTGTGGTGTTTATAATCACAGGATGGTTTGGGTTGGAAGGGACTTCATAGATCCAATTCCAACCTCCTGCCATGGGCAGGGACATTTCCCACTGGATTTGGTTGTGCAAAGCCTCATCCAGCCTGGCCTTGAACACCTCCAGGAATGAGGCATCCATGACTTCTCTGGGCAACCTGTGCCAGTGCCTCACCACTACCACAGTAAAAAAACAAAAAAAAACCAAAAAAAACCCCCATTCATAATATCTAAATCTCCGCTTTTTCAGCTTAAAACAGTCCTACCTTGTCCCATCACTTAACTCCTTGATAAAGAGGTCCTCCCCAGCTTTTCTGTAGCCCCCTTCAGCTACTGGATGGCTGCTGGAAGGTCTCCTTGGAGCCTTCTCTTCTCTAGGCTGAACAAAACAAACTCTTTCAACCTGTCCTCATGTGGGAGGTGCTACAGCCCTCCCATCATTATGACCCTCCTCTGGACTCACTCCAACAAACCCATGTCCTTCAGGCGCTGAGGACTCCAGAATGGAACATAATATATGTATATTTTTTTAAAAAAATCTACTTGTTTCAAGAGCTGATGCATTAGATGAATTGTACTGTAACACACAAAAAGGACAAATATGCAGTGTCTACAATCACTCATCCCATGTGCTAAGTATATTTTAATTGTTCCTGCCATTCTTAAACTATCATGTCAAATTGAAATGTAACCTCTGATTTTAAGAGAACATGTGAATCACAGTGTGAATCACCAGTGAAAATGCAGAGGTATTTTTATGTGTGACCATTTTCAGCATTATGGAAGTCCCTTGTGTCTCTGATTTAAGGCAAGAAAAAACATGGAGTAGCTGTGCCTGGCTTCAGGATTTGAACCCTGGCTGTGTGTTTGCATTGCAGTGCAAGCTGACTCTATGACAATGGTGAGGATCCTTGCCTAGGTACAGATCTGACTAGCTCTGTACATTGTTGAAAATCTGTTTGGATTTAGAGAAACCCAGCTTTGAAAGTTAATTGATGGGCTTTGCTAACAGAATTAAGAAACAAGCTATACAGTTTTAAAGTTTAGTAAAGAAGGTGGAAGGGTTCTTGCAGCAGGACAGTACTGGCAGACACTCCCTTTGAGGCTGGTAGTGTATCTCTTAACGCCCATCTGAAAAATTATTAGGAAAACCTTAAGATCTGGCTATGTTACACATTTTGCTTCTCTCCTTTTGGAGCTCATATGCACATGCGTGGCCTTAAATGGGATTGCTTCTTAACCCGACATTCTGATGTACTCTCTTTTTGATTTACATCTCTCTGAAACACATAAGATGTTAGAAATTGCTTTATATCTTAAAAGCAGTTAGCATGTAGTTTACTTTTAGAGAATATACACAAATCGTCCAAGAAGTGTTGGCAAATGACAACCGTGTGACCTATTAAAAATGCCAACAACCCAGATTCTGCTGCTATCTTGTCAGCAGTGACAGTGCTTTGCTGATGCCTTGGAAAGGCTCTTTGCCCTAGCTGTGCAATTTGAAGGAGGAGATTCTCTTGCAGCTTTTCTTCACCAGTTTTTCAAGGTTGTGCAAATGACTTTCATTAAGTTTTCACACAATAGCCCAAGGCTTTTGAGGGAGGACTAGACTAGAAACTCATCACACTTATTCCCCTATGTTGCATTCCTTTAGATAGGGCAGTTTCCAAAACACTACGGCAGCTGAAGCACAAGAGGCATCTTAAACTTTGTAAAACTTGGTCATATTTTGAGAATTAAATGTTAAAAAGATACTATCTGTGGAGAGATTAATGAGCAATAAGTAAACTATGTTGGATCCAGGTTTGCAGAATGCAGTTTGACTGCTTTAGGCTTCAGCACACTCATTTAATTACTGGGTTACTGAATGCTTTCTCCATTGTGGGGAGATGTGTAGGGGAAACCTGTACGTTTATACAAAGAACCGTGAATGAAGGTTGAGGCTACTGCTTTCATGTTGCTTAAACAATCCCACTTTACTTTATTCTGTTTAATTTCCTTTCAGAGTTGTAGGTAGGTCTTGCTATCTCTTACACTCGATTATTTCAGTGTTCACTTCCCCTGTGTGATTTAACATGCATAATCTTAATTATTCTTTTCTGGCCTAGGGAGAGATTTCCTTCCAATAATTAGCTTCACTGCCCTTTACCCTCCTGCACATTAGTTTGTTTGGAGAAACTTAGTTGCTCAGTAAGCAGCTCCAAACAAGGCAGCGCCTGGAGCTGACTTGGAAGAGTAATTTATACCTTTTGCATACCATGTTAAGCTTCAGTTTGCTGAAATCCCAACTACTAGATGTACTGAATTAGCAAGCTTAGGACATTTCTTCCTTAAGAAAGCACAGTGTGAGTTCAGCAAAAAAGCACTAGTTTACGCTGCACTTGGATACTCTAGTGGGACAATACAGGTGAAAAGGAAAGGACGTGTAAGTTAGAAAATATCCATTAATTCAGCCATTTCTTTTTACTAGCAGCTGTTGTTTAGTCATATGCTATTTAAATGTCAAAAGAGAATGACTTCTTATGAGATGAATGTGATGCAATGCTGCCAGACTGATTGCTCCTGTGATAGCACAGAAATACATATTTCATCTTGTGAAAATTTCTCAGGATTATGTCCTTCTGATTGCTCCTCTTGCTATCCTTCCTAAAAGAAAAGAAAAAAGCAAAAAGTAAAGACCAACTGGAATAAAGCACACAAATTCTTTGTTATAACATTTTTTATTTTGAGTTGCTGGTAGTTTGAGGAGGTGTGACCTATAATTTCTTGGAATGGGGAGCACAAAATTAGTTCTGAAAGCTTGTCTTCTGCAGCTTATATTAATCTGTATTATACAAAATACAATCTGATACGTCAAAGGGATGGGGATCCTTCCTCTCTACCATGTTTACTGTAAACAATCCTTACATTATTATAACTATTTTGTGGTAAATATAATGAAAAGTAGCAAAAGGTTCCATTTGTCTCAGGCCTGTGAATGTGCTCTTATTAAGATGAAATAATTACTTTACTATGAATTAAGCAGTAGGAAAATACATTTGTGAAATGGACTATTTTCAGCTATGTGGAAAAAATGAAGTTTTCAATATGACAGAACTATGTGTGCTTTTACACTACACTGCCTTCATTATATTCTGACAAAGAGAGATGGTGTTCTGAATGTTTTCTCAACTTCTGTTCCAAGCTACTGTCTTAAAGCTCTAATCTCTGATCCATTGTGTGGTTACTTTTCTCTTGACTAAAAGTTAAATTACTGCATCTGCTTTATACTATTCAGCTTTGATAGCCAATATAAGATGTATTGGTATTTTTTGTGGGTTCTCACACCATAACTGCAGAGCACTACTTCATTTCTGGTGGCTTACGTATTGGAGTCAATAAGTGAATTGTTATTAAAAAAGAAGAAAGGATACGATTTCCAATCTTAGATAAAAATCTCTTCACCCTCTCAGCTTTCAGAAGGTGATTTTTTTTTTTAATGTCTTCATGATTTTACTGGTGATAGATGGGAAAAAATGGTGTGCTCATGGTGGTAGTAAATGATGAGATTGATAATGGGGAGAACAGGGGGGACAGAACTGTCAGTAGCAGTAAGATGTCTATATCAGGGGCAGGTTTTGAGCTGTGTAGCAAGTTTTACTAGCCCCAGTTTACTGATTCAGTAAACCCCATAGCCTATCAAGGCAGAAGGAACCAGACTTCTTTGAAACAAGTGAGAACAAGAAAAACCAGGTCTTTTTATTAATGGAGCTTGGGAGGGTTATGTCTTATGTATATTTTTGTCCATCTTGCATCTGTTGTAGTTGTCTTCACTGCAACATGGATTTATACATCAAAAAAGAATGCACGTTGACTGGTGGCCTTTAGGTGAAAGCTGAAGTGCAATTCCTCACCTGTAGGATGGCTACAATTAAATTGAAGTATGTTCATGTTTGTTGTGTGGAGATATAAGGCCAAAGAGACAAGGGTTCACTAGTAGAGTTTTCTTCTTGCAGTCCATACATAGAATGCATATTGCTGAAAAGTTGATGTACTCCTGCTGTCTACAAGCAGGCTAGAAATACAGGTGCATTACTTGATTGCTTTTTGTGGGTCTCTTGCTTTTCCATCACGCATGCTTCAGATATGCTTGTGTAAAAAATTGATCCCTATGTACATGATTAAACTTGACAAGCCTTAATCTCTGTTCTAAGAGTGTGGGCTGGGTAGTTAATGTGGTAGGTCTTTGTTTTTCATGTAAATACTTGTAATGTTCTGTTTGCATTAGGTATGCCCCTTTTTTCTTGACAGTTAGTGATTAAAATTACTCACTTTTAAATAGGTGTAGTCATGTAAATACTGAGAACAGAGTTAAACTGAAGAGAGAACTTAGCCTTTTCAAGAAAATTACTAGTAATAAATGCTTCTTTGACCTCTGTTATTTATAATGGCAAGTGATTGCTATTGGGTTTTTTTTTGGCTGAGGGTTTCTGTGAAAGATTACATTTGCTTATATTTATCTTCCTTAAAAATTAGAAAATATGCTAATTTTTTATTGGTTTATTTTTTTTGGGTTGGCAGTGGTAATTATTATTTGTATTCATGTTAGGGCAGAACCCAGAAGTCCAGAGCTGTGCTACTAGATTTAGTTAGCACAACTATCCAGTTTGGGATGCAGTTCTTAACCCACAAAGTCATGCTTGTGACCACCTCTGTCTGAACAGTGGTGTGGTGGGGGTTTTGTTTGGGTTTTTTTTTTTTTTGAAGACCATAGCAATTTCGGTACTGAAGTCCCTCTGTCCTGGATGCTGAGCCACAGCAACTAGGGAGAGGCAAGCCTTACTCTTCGTGTGTCCTCCTTGGAGCTGTGCCTGGGGCCCTAGGAGGCACAGGGAGGGTTTTTATCTTGTTTTGCCTCTTTACTTCATGTTTCAGGGGTGTATTTTCACACTATATTGCAGTTCCATCAGATACTCTTGTGAGGTTTTTATCGAACAGTATGAATTTGGGTTGCAGCTGATGTATTGGATGCACTTAGTGTGACATTTCATGCTCATTTTTAGAATTTAAATTACTTTTCTTGCTTTCTACTGCTTGAGAGGAATCCATCTTGAACTACTGTGGTAAAGAATCACAGAAACTGTCAGTAATATCTAACAGAACTTGAGAGGAAACTACTGATTAATCGATGATGAAGCTTTGCCAAGGTCAGTGATACAATGTGTTCTGATAAAGGCTTGTGAACAGGCTTTCCAAAAATGTGTCTTTGGAGTCAGACCTTCAAAACGGAGTCCTACAGATGTCTTTTTTTTATTCTATTATCTTTTAGTACATTTGCATTGTGTTTCCTTGTAATAGGAGAAAACCATAACACCATGTAGGACAGGTAATAGTCAGGTATTATTTGTTGAGGCCATCATTTAGCGGTCGAAGATAAGCAGCTAGAAGAGATTTGGTGTGTAATACTTAAATAGGCAGCCTGATTTTTTGAAAAGCAAAATCACTGAGCAGTGCTGCTAGATTACCATTCCTGAAAGGCAGGTTACTTCCTTGACTATGTGAGTATAGGTACTAGTGGCTTTTTGGCATTTTTTTTTTTTTTTTTTTTAGAAAAAGAAACAATTAAAGAAAGGTCTGAGCTGATTAATACCCAGTTGCATTTTGCCTGGATGTATGCAGTCTTTACAGCAAGTGGTGCTTGTTAGAGTGCCTGCTGGACATGTAGATAATGTAGATAGAGAGGTGTATTTTAAACCATTGCTGCTCAGATTGGTGTCTTAATAAAAATGTCTTTGTTTCATTCCTTCCTCATGCTGTCCGTCATCAAAAGGCTATTCCCCTTTCCTTGCAGGGAAAGGAGCATTTTGGACATTACCACAGTCTCAGCCTGTAATTCTTTCATGTGAAAAATACACTCTACTAATGAGTTTTGGTAGTTTTTGGCGGCAGCAGCTTCTGTGGCTGGGCTGTTCTCCTGCAAGGAAGCCACCCATGTGCCACTTCTCACAAGATAAGGACATTGCCAGTGGGAGATGGCAGCAGGTTGATGGCTTTGTTGGAAGGGCTCTACCTGCTGCACCCCACACACAGGTGCCCATAAAGACCTCCAGGTGCAGTTGCCTGCTGCTTGACTGGGTTGAAGGGAGAGAGGGAGGGATGCACAGGTATCCCCAAGTGAGCCTGCACCAATGGAGATGGTATTTCAATGGTGTTTCCTTAAGCACTGTTCAATTTCTTGTTTGTGGCTGGGGGAGAAATCCTTTAAGAGCTGCTCTAATATTGCAGCTTTCTATGGCATTTCTGTTAGGCAGAGACTACCTACTCTGCTGAAAAGCAGAGGTAGCCCTCCTATGTCCTGTTTAAGGCACCAACATTGATATTACGTCACTTTGGTCATAAATAATGCAGTACAGATTACCTTCACGTGTATTAAATGCTAGCAGATACTTGATTGTACGCGAGGCCACTAAACCCAGCAGGGTATGTCCCTTCGCCTTCACAACCTCTGATTTCCAGACAATGCTGGTGCGTCATGTGCAGTCTCAACAAATTAGTTCCCTGTGCTACCCGGCCCTTTCTCAGCTGTCTGCTTCAGGATGCCCAGGGATGTTTCATCAACACGCCTTGTTCCACTTGCCTTCGTTTTGGGAGCTGCTGGACGGCGATGGATTTGGACAGGCTGTTGCAGTTGAGCCAGATCTGTGACCCCCTGTGTTTTCTATTTTTCTTGTAGCAAGGGGTGTACAGCAAAGGGTGGGCAAGGAAAGCTTGAACTTCTTTTTATTGATGATAATATTTAAAGGCAAAAATGTAACAGTATTTTAGTTGTGAATACATGGAAACTGTGTGTACTTCTTAATGTGTTTCAGGAATCCCTGTTACTTTTCTTCCTTAAATACAAGAAAACAGGCGTGTAATGCCTCATTGAAAGAAGCCTGTAGGGGTGCTTTGTGAGGGTCTTAATTAAGGGCTTTGAAAGACTAAACAAAAGGAAAAAGAAAATGCTACAGGGTTATTGTTATTCCAGCCCATTGGCTCAGCGAGCTGACCATCCATTGGTGCCTTCTGTCCATTTGGGAGCTGAATGACACTTTTGTTCGTGGTTAACAGAGGTGAAAGAAGCCAATTATTGGCTGTCTTTTCCACAGGGCAGCTGCAGACGGATTTCACTGCAGGCAAATATGGACTTTTCTGCCACAAGGACGGTTGTGATGACAGTTATTTTTGTGGAATTGTATGAAAGAAAACAGATTCCCCCTCCCCCTCCTCCCTCCAGTGACTTGTGTAGATGTTTATTGAAAACTACTGTGAATATGCTGGCATGGAATGGGAATGTGTAAAGGGCTGGATTCCCCACGCTAACAGTGTACTTGGCTTTTTCTCTGGGTGTGTGAGAGAGTGACGGTTTTTGGGTTTCTTTTTCTCCTCTTTTTTTTTTTTTTTTTTTTTTTTTTTTTTTTTTACATCTTTGCAATTGCAGTTTATTTTAACTATAGGATTTCTCTAATTGGTGTGCAGTGTGCATTAACCGTCTTACAGCTGCCAGTTCAGGCTATGCTGGCTGCTTTTTGTGCTGTAGTGACAACCTCTGCAGGTTAGCAGGAAGTCCTAGAACAGCAAAATAAATGTCTGCATGCTATTAGGGACCTCAGCAAGCGTCTCTGTGCTTGAAACTCGCCCCTTCTTCTCCTACGTCTCTGTTGGTTGGTACAGTACATGATAAGATCTCTTCCCACCACTCTTGTTTTTATAACATAATATTTATTCCTTCCCTGCCCCCCACCCTGTATTTTCTTTGTTTGTGCCTCTTGTAGTTTAAATATTTGAAAACACTTGATTGATGAAAAAACAAGTTCACCAACTGTTTTGATTCTGGAGAAATCTCCAATCTGGGGCAAATTTTGGGTGAGGAACAATGTCTTGATCGGTGTTGATCCGTTGTAGTTTGTTGCGCTCAGAGATTTCTCAGCACATTGGGTGCTCAGGAGGCCTGTCAGCAATTGTGGCAGGTTGCTTGTGGTGGCCTCTTTGCAGAGCCATCTAAAATCTGCGTTTAGGTGTAGTTCATAATAATAGTACGGGAAAGAAGGGGAAAAGGTGATAGTCCTCATCTTGCTTGGCTTTCTGCTGCATATGAAAGGAGTGTCTCCTTCTGTCTTCTGACCTTTGGAGATGGAAATGCTATGAGGATGTTTCTTCATCTCTTGGTGTGTACAGAGGAGTTCCTGTTCTTTCAGATATTTTCTCTTCATCAAAAAGGATTGTTTTCCTTTACTGATTTTGGGTTTTTACTGGATTTTTTTTACTGGATGGCTTGTTACCTCCATATGTGACTGCTCCTGACAGTTCCTGCTATATTGCCAGTCCACATTGATTTGAGTTGTTTGTGTGCCCCTTGGGCTTAGCGTGGTGTGGGCAGCCTTACCTTGAGGCTCCTGAACCATCAGAGCCTGTGCCTCTGTATCTTGGGAAAGAAGTGTCCTGCAATCTGATGGTCCAGCAAAGGACCCTGCTTTGTCTAGCAGGAGGCTGGGAAGTGGGCTTTGTCTTAGGGTTACTTGTAGTACTAGTCTGTCTTCTGGGAGAGATGTTGGTGGCCAGATTTGGAAAGCAGTAACGACTTGTCCCCCCTTTTTTTTTTGTTCTTCCCCAAATGCTTGTAGCAGTATCTAGTTTTTGCTGCAGACTTTAGGGGAGAAAACCCACTGTTATATATACAGGAGCACCATGGGTGCTGCTGTCTCTAGATCTTGAATATTGATGCTTATCATGTTGCTTTATGATGGCAGAAGATGCAGGTTGGGGGTGTGTGGAAATAAAGGCTACACAACTTTGACCGTTGAGGAAAGAGTTGTGCTTTTCCACAAGGCAAAGCATACATGAAGCTTTGTCTCTTGAAATAATTAGTTCTGTGGTAAGTCAGATAAGAATGAACTGATTCCTGATGCTCTTGTTATGCAATAAAAAATAAAATGGAATTAATATACTTACTTAATGTCTCTTGTTCAGTCCTGTACTGTTGCAGTAGAAGCTGAACCTGTAGTTCTTTAAGAACTTCTTGGCAGGTGTTTTGTGTAGCTTTCATTTTGATTTGTGTCTAAAGTTCACTAGAAGGTAAAGTGGATGCTCAGCCTGAGTCTTGATGCACGTAAGGATCTCAGCCATACATTTCAAATCAAAAAGAAGACTGTAGCTGAAACCAGTATAACCCAAAAGGATGGGAAGCTCATACAAAGCGAGTGAGGTTGCTTGGATTCTTGTGTTTAGCTGGGCATCTTGTAGGCAACAGGCAGCAGCCCTTACTTTACCATTTGTTGAAGGTATTTGTTTCATGAGTGAAATGCAAGGGTTGTACGCTAGTATGCACGAAAGCTGCCACACAGGAAACTATAGCAGACTTCAACTCTTCAAATACTGTTGAGTGGAAATAAGTCTTCTCTTGAGGTATTGTGCTATAACTGATGATCAAGAATTTTCTAAAATCTAAGTTTGACACCTGCTTGTGCTTTGGCAGCTACTTTAGGATACCTTGAAAATTACTGTGTAAAAGATTGTTTAGTTCTATAAAGGCCATTCCAGGTGCTTCCCTGAGATCTATTTTGACACTAGAAAGTTGTACTATGTGCTTTTAGTTTTCCCACAGTGTATAGGTAATTATAGTGCTGTGTTTCAGAAAAAGATTCTTTTTCCAGAAGTAATTTTTAGTTATATCCGAGTTACAGTTAAAAATAACTGGAAAATTCTTAAATGCTCAAGCTCTGCTGTATGTAGGTTTGGATGGATTGAAATGTTTACATTTTGTCTTCATTGTATTAGTGAGTGTGTTCGTGTTCATGCATCAATGTAGGGCTTTTCCAGGCTTTTGAGGCTCTGGTTGCTTTCTAAACATTAGGTGGGGCAGGCTGGGAGACCAAAATAAACTAGAAGAAAATGAATAAAATTCAAAGTACTTAGAGTTAATAAAGTTGACATTTGTGTGAAATTAGATTTGTAGCTGTTTGTGTTCTCTTTTTGCAAGTGCAAAACCACTCTGAAAATGTGGTCCCCCAACCAAAAAAAAAAACCTTCTGCTGCTGACTGGGCAGCTCAGAAACTTCAGCAGCTTTACCCTCCTCCTTCCTCTCAGATGCAGGAAGGATTGTTCTCCTTTGAACCTGGTGTTTGAGAAGGAGAAGCAACCTGTTCAAACCCACCAAATAAGATTCTGCTAGGGCAAGGAACTGAACCTCATGGGTCTGTGTCTGGAGTTGTAATGGGGAGCTTTTGGTGTGAAATGTTTGTTGTAGCAAATACTGTGTTGCTAGGTGGAGTGAGATGTGGTGTCCTTGGAGTCCAAAGGGTGAGTGTGGCTCCCTACGTTCCTGTTGAGGCGGTTTAAGTTTTATGGAATTGCCCTTGAAGCTGTTAAATGGAACAAAACATGCCTGGTAGGTGTGCAGCAAGGACTTGAGACTGGGGAACCCAGATGTCATTAAACTGGTTTGATTACATAGCATGGTGATGTTCCTGGTGTTAGAGTAATGGTTGTTCACAGAAGTTTTTGATAAGGAAAAAATGCATGAGAACTTCCTCAATAGTAGTGAGCAACACCTTGGCTTGGTCATGAGTGATGCGTTTGTGACAGGTGTAGCAATATGTGCTTTAAGTTAAAACCTGGATATATCTCTAACCTGTGGCTGACTTAACTCATTAAAGAAAACTCAGAGCTATAAAGTCATTTAAAAATGGCATAGTTGCCTTTGTGGTTGATCGGTTCAAGTTGACTCCATGATGGTGAGGACAATCATTGCACTTGGCAATTCTGCCCTATTTTAAATTTGTTAAAAACATAGTAATAAACGTTATTTACTTTAACCAGGACAAATACCTTTCTGTGAAACTCCTTGAGGGAACCTGCTTGGTGTCAATTTCATTGAAGGCGTGGCTACATGTTTTATTTTCTTGTGTGACATTCCCATTGAACCCTTCAGTACCTTTTCTCCTTCCTGCTACGCTGCAGTTTGCTGCCCCGTAGTCGTGCTGATACAGCTTACTACGAGGCCATGTTACATACTGGACAGCTAATGCCATCTGATTTTTCTTTTTTAAAGAAGTTTGTTTAAATTCAGATTATTATAGTGATCTGATTACAGCAGGCTGCCCATAATCAGTTAAATTGTGGCGGTGGAAAGCAGTGGGAGTAGAAGCCAATTCTCTTTGTCAGAAAGATAACACATGGTGCAAGCTACATTGTGGTGGGTGTAGTAGGCTGAAGCCTCAATCAAGCATGTAATCGGTTTCTGTGTTCTCCTTTTCCCTTAATGTGTGGAGATCTATGGATTAAAAAAAAAAAAACCTTCTGTTTACCTTTACTGGCTTTTACTGATAATCTCAAGTCTTGCTCACAATTATGACTGTAATGAATGGTTTAGACACATGTGTTTGGGCTAAGATGATCACAGGTTCAAGCCACTTCCTGGATAATCGTTATTCCAGACAGTTTACTGGAACTGCTGTTAGAGGAGAGGAAGGTATTAAAGTGTTCCTCAGAGTTTCCCATATCTGGAAGATGTCAGTGAAACACAAAAGTATCACTAATAGGAGGGGACAGCATTTTTAATGCTTTGCACCAAAAGGTTACACTGCCAGGTGTACAACTTGCCTTAGTCTTGCACGTAGCCCCAAACCGTGCTGTCTGGAGATGGGAAACCAGCTGGATGAAGTACAGAAGATATGCAATTGGCATAGAATGATTACATTGCTTAGATTTGATCCCCATCAACAACTGCCATGCCAATTGCAGAGCCTGACTGGCAAAGGTGCTTCACAGTGGTCCTTTGAAAACTGTTGGTCTTTACATATTTTAGCTGCTCTGCTGTTCTCCTGAAGCCCTCCTGTAGTCTGTATTACCTCAAGCAGCTGTGGGTCTGAGGGGGTTTATCACCAAATACTTATAATGTCTTTTATGATGTTTTGGTCTGGAGTTACTCTTGGAGTCTGTGAAAACCGTGTTACTTCTTAGACGTGTCAGAAGGTAGCTGTGGTGTAACCTCTGAGAGCTTCTGACCCAGGTTTTGAGTACTAGCAGAACTTGGGAGTTTGGTTACAGATCAGGGGTGTGGATGATAGGAGTTCCCATTCAGTTGTTACGGACTTCCTCGTGGTTTTGCAATTTTGTTTCTTTGCATTTTCTGTTAGATACCCAGAGGTATACAAGTGTCTCGGCACAGGTTTGCCCTCACCCTGCTTGACTAACGTGTCTGTCACACTCATGGCTTGATTTTTTTTTTTTGTACTCAAATTCCCTTGCGTTACTGTATTCTGGAGAGCAGGTAATTATAAAAACATGAATAATGCATAATTTTGCTCTCTGTAAATAATCTCCGACTATGTAAGGGAAATGTTCATGCATTGAAAGACATTTTGTTTCCTCCTTCAGTTTACAAT
The DNA here is from genome assembly GCA_033558105.1 of Coccyzus lansbergi. NCBI lineage: Eukaryota > Metazoa > Chordata > Aves > Cuculiformes > Coccyzidae > Coccyzus > Coccyzus lansbergi. The sequence goes on from JAUMJK010000097.1 coordinate 5,604,497, forward strand.
AAGCCCTTCCTTCAGCCTGTAATCCGCACCGAATGTGTGGCTCTTAAAAATTAACCGAAGAGCATGTTAACTCGCACTATATTCCCATTCCAGGATACGATCTCTTTCATAATAATGCAGTGGAATTTTTTTCTGGGTCAATTCCCCACCATGTGTCAACATAGGCCATTAACCGTATGTGTGATTGCTTAATGGCTGGCCTGCAGTGACTCAAATACCAGTTCAAAATAGGTCTTTGCATACAAGTATTGTTCTCTCTAAGATCTTGATGATGGCTTGATTGGCACATGAATAGGGTACATTAGAGCTAGTTACTGTGTCTGAAAGAAAGCTAAGACATCGTGTTGGAAGAAAAAAAAAACCCAACCCGCAGGTTCTTGTGACATGGGAAGGAGGAGGCAGGAGAAATAACTTACAAATATGGTGGGGGAAGAAGGGGATGTCGCACCTCTTGCAGGAACAGACCTGTCTGAATTTTTTTAGCCTTTCTGTGGCTGTCAGTGAAAATGTTGTAGATCCTGCTTCTGCAAAATGCTAAAGGATTACTGGGATCAACAAGATTTATGTGTTTTTTGTAAGTATTTCTACTGAAAAAGGGCTTCACTACTCCATTTCTGACAAGTCCTCAATATCTTGGTCCCCTCCAGGAGTCGGGGTTGATGGATTTGGTTGCTTCTTTGGAAAAGCAGGTTAAGCGGTCGTGCAAACATTCCAGTTAGTTTGAGGCACAGAGAAGTGGGTGGAAACATTGCATGTAAACTCCCTGCATAGCTATTAGAACATATTTTCTTTCTGTCACTGCCAAATGGTGTGAACGTACACAAAGGAGTAACTGTTGGAGCAATCCCATGTCCTGTTTCCTTGCAAAAAAACAAAACCAAAACAAACCAAAAACCCAAAAACAAACCAAGGAAAAATAGAATTAATTAATTTATTTTGGTAAGGATGTGGTGGGTAGCAGCTGGGCATAGGACATGGAAGCAGCAGTGGGCAGAGGCGATTGCTTTGTGCAGGTTACTTCACCTTTGCTTGCCTGTTTTCACAGAATCACAGAACAACCAGGTTGGAAGGGACCCATCGGATCTTCTAGTCCAACCATTCCTATCTAACACTAAACCAAGTCCCTCAATACCTCATCCACTCGTGCCTTAAACACCTCCAGGGAAGGTGACTCAACCACCTCCCTGGGCAGCCTGTTCCAATGCCCAGTGACCCTCTGCGTGAAAAACCTCCTCCTAATCTCCAGCCTAAATCTACCCTGGCGGAGCTTGAGGCCATTCCCTCCTGTCCCCTGTCACTTGGGAGAAGAGGCCAGCTCCCTCCTCTCCACAACCACCTTTCAGGTACTTGTAGAGAGTAATGAGGTCTCCTCACAGCCTCCTTTCCCTCCCATGCTGTTAGTCTTGTCCAGTTAAGCCTCAGACTGCTCTAGGCGAGGAGTGTCTCTGTGTGTTTGTACAGCGCCAATCCCGTTGACATGTTGAACTAGGGCCCTTAGCTTCTTGTTGCAATACAAACAGCAGGTGATAAGATGTTGTGCTCATTAGAGAGATAGCATAGGTACTTAGAAAATGGCAAGTGTATTTGCTGGGTGGGAATGCAACCTGTGTCTTGTTTAGCCAGTCACAGCAGATGTTGACTAAGGCTTTAAGTATTTGGTTATTTCCTTTCTTACAAGAATGTTTCCTTGAAGAAGTGGAAAAGAAAACGTGTTCATAAATGAAAAAAATGGCATGGCTGATAGGCCTTTTGTGACTGCAGAATGGACTGTGAATACAGAACAGGTTTTTGTGCTTTTATTTGTTAGAGGTCAGTCTGATCATGTCAGAGGCAATAGGACCGTGTTTAAGGTTGTTGGGCAGAGATAGAATCACAGCAGAAAAACTTACAATAATGTAAAAACTGGTTCAGCTCTTCGGTTTCATTTTATCTTTACCAGTTTTGTCTGTGTTAAAATAGGTGAAGATTGGAAGGAGGAAAACATGTTGGGTCTCGGCAGTAAGATGGGAGTTTATGGGGTAGTTGATGCTGCAGAGTCCTGGTTGTTGGCACACTCAGAAGTGCCTTTGAGCAGGGTCTTTCCCGCTGGGAGATGGGCACTAGTGGTTGTGCAGATCTTGTCAGAGATTGGGAGAATTTGAGTTTTAAATGCAATACCAGTCTTATCGTATTATTACCACATACGTTTTAGCTAATAGAATAGGCCAAGGTGCCTAAACCTTTCAGTAATAGCTGAAGGTAGTATGCAAAAGTTAAAAAAAATTGCTCAGGTTTATGGGGTTTTTTTAGAACTCAAGCACTTTCTAAGTGTAGGCTCCTCTGTAAACATCATCTTTCCTTTGCCTGATATTTGTTTTCCTTCTGTTCATGATTTGTAGCTGTTGCGGTTGGCATGTCAGTGTGTAAGGTGTATCCTTGAATTCTAGCTGTATTCATTGGATTCACAGTGCAGCCAGTTATGGGTCAAGGCAGTAGTAGTGAAGTAGTGCTTCTGGAAGAGAATTATTCACATCTTGTTACCAGGAAGATGCAGTAAAACAAAAAACACCCCCAAACTTCTTTCTTTTTCATTGAATTAATTTAATTAAAGCTTCCTTGCTGACCCTCTGGACTTTCTATGCTTGCATTATGTACTGAATACAGTTAGGACATGGGACAGTATGAATATGCAAATTTATTGACTCTGACCCTACAGTGTTTTTACTTTCATCCTGAAGGAATGAGCCATAAAGTAGGGATGAATTTCAGCTCCTGGTCTCCACGTGTGATTAAGTTGAAAACTACATTGGTTTTCATCATGTGAGGGTTTCCCTAAAGCTTCAGCTTTGTTTCAAGACCGTAATTCCGCAGTACAACTTGAATTGGTCTAACCTCAGTTTCTCTGATTTCTCCCCACTGCCCACCCTCTGTTCCAGCTCTCCTGCCTCTCCCTGCTGCCTCACACTAGGCAGTTCTCCTGGTTAATGCAGATCTGACTTGGACCAAATTCTTAGCGCTGACCATCATCGTGCAGCTACAAATACTTCTGTCCATTTTTTCTGGATAATAGACAAAGAGTTGTTGATCTTGCACACTAAGAAAAATATCTGTTGCTTTGTCTTCTTGATCTTCACTGAGGTTAATGTAATTGGGATGTTCTCCACATATCAGTGGTCCCGGTGAGAATGAGTGGCTCGTATTTTCTGTGTTTTCTAGCCTCATATTGACTTGCACTTGCAAGTCTGCTTTTTTAATGTAGTTTCTAAAAATATTAACAGCTCCATCTTTTCCTAGGACTACTGAAGCTAGATGAGAGAGTTACTACCTGGGGAATTTTGCATAGGATTGAGACCTTTTACCTAATAGTTTTGTACAAGTAGGTAGGAGGGCTTTATTCAAATATAGATAGCTCTGCCTAAATCATTTTGTAAGTGTTATAATTAAATAACTCTGTGGCAGAGGGCCCAGACCTTGGAAAAGCCTGAATGGAGCCTACAGTATTACATGCTATTATCTATCAGCAAACAGGTTAAGCTTGCTCAGAGGGAGTATTTTATAGGATTTTAAAGGTGCCTTGTTGAAACATGATCTTCTTTCCTTCAACAAACACTCCTCTCTCCCTCCTTCTCTCCCTCTCTCCCCCCCTCTGTCTCTTCCCTTCTAAACTTCACAAAAGTTAGAGATTAAGTGGAGAGCCAAAAAGAAGCTAGCTATTAATTAAGTGATGGGGAGCACCAGAGTAATTTGATTTTTTTTTTTAAGGAGCCAATCTCTATTGGGTTTGACAGAGATGTAATTTTCCTTTTCTGTAACTAGATATTTCATGTCTTTTTGGCTTAAGGACTGTTTTATAAAGTGGAGTGTTTTAGCTTGCTAGCATGTGCAGAACTTGAATGTGGTGGGAAGATGCGTGTGCCCCCAGTTCAGTGCAGATTCAAGTTTGATAGCAGAGGCTGCAATGCAGGATAGAAAGCCTAGCAGCAACCTCTCCTGTGAGTTTTGGGAGACATGCCAGCACACCAGAGCTGGGTAGTGAGGAAAATTTCTTTTCCTAAAATGTGTACACCTTTTGACTGGGGAGAATGTAAAAAAAAAAAAAAAAAAAAACGACTGTTGCAACTTAAATGTCCTCAGGCCAAAGAGAGACCTACTTCATTTTCCTTTTAAATGCCCCTCAGTTATTGTGGGTCTATTGGCTTTCATTCTCTGCCTATATCTTGGGCTACCTTACACATCACTTTTGCCTTTCCTTTTTATATCCCTCTACAGGAAGTCTGTGTTGGCTGTTTTGTGGTCCCTCTTTGCGGTTGCAGCTTTTTTTCTCATGCAGAAATTATTGTCCCCTTCCTCTGTTTCCATAGCCTCTAGTCAGCTTCTCTGTCTAATCAGAATCCTGCTCTGGCAATGGGTAAGAAAGATGTTAAGGATAAATCTAACAAGAGTCAGGCTACTTCTGTAGTAGAGCCTGAACTTGAAAATGAGAGACAAAGCAATCTGTGTCCTGCAGGAAATGCTGTGAGGTGCTGTGTGTTTTATCGAATTCTCTTGTGCTTGGTACCACTGATGTAAGGTGTGACTGAAGCCACCTTCTAAAGATAAGTAAGAGTTTCTGTTTTTAAACAGTGAGAGAATTAGTAAATTGCTGTTCAAGATATGAACTATTTCTGGTCATCCTGAAGCCTGAAGAAGCTTGACTTTGGTTAGTGCTTTGGTTAATCCTTAAAATAGCTCTCAACAAACAACTGAAACTTTCCATCAGGAACTGGGAATTCTTGCACAGGAGGAGTATAATAAAAAAAAAGTCTGAACTGCATTGTATTGCCTATTATGAGGTTTCTGTAATCTCCACTGCTAGTTGCTTTGTTGCTCTCAGGGTAGTTTAAATCTCATTTTATTCAGAGAGGAGGTGAGATGTGGTGTGTTTTTACTGTGTCCAGCAAAAGTGCTGTCATCTCCCAAGTTATCTTATCTCATTTGATGCCTCTTTTCAGCAGAGGGAGGTTTTCATAGTTCTTGGCGTCTTTGCTGGTTAGTATATGTACAATATATGTACAAGTGTTTTTTTTTTTAGATGCATGTTTCTGTGTTAGGTGAACCTAAAAAGGGACCTTGCCAAACTAAGCTGACAGTGAAGGTTAAAGTGATGGTCAGAATAACCTGAAAGGATCTACTCAAGCAGACTGAGGACAACAAACAACTGTCGGAGTACTATGGCTTGATTTTTCACTTTTGGCCTGTAAGAATTAGTCCCTGAAGTACCTAGGATTGTGAAGTAAAACTTTCAGAAGGTTTCTTCAAGATGCTTGTTTTAGTTGTTTGCTTGTTTGAGTTTTTTTTTCCTTTTTCTGTGATACCTTCCTGGAAGAACAACAAAACTTCTGACCAAGTGTGTAAACCTTATTTATTGTTCAAAACTGCAGGCATGGCAGCAAGAGCGCTGTAGGAGGGAGCATGGTTGTGTTTATATTCTGGCGTTGCATCTCTCCTGCCTGAAATGGCGAAACTAATTGTGACTATAAGACTGTGATTCATGTTATCCCTGAGATGCAGCCTCTTCTTGCTAAAGAGGTTACCACCTTCGGCTGCTCATCATTTTAGTTTCGATGCCAGCTTCTTGCCTGATCACGCCCTGACCTGCCTTGGTTGAAGTTGGTTAGCAAGCAAGGATTCAGCCTGGCTGCTTAGCACAGATAAGCTGGGTTAATGGCTAACTGCTGGAAAGTTTAAGTCTACTTGACTTCCCATTTATTTTCCTGATGAATCTACAGTTGAAAAAAACCCAAAAAAACAAAAAAAAACCCCACCCAACCCCCCACCCCCAACCTCTCAGCAAAATCAACCCTCACGCGCCCCCCCCTCACCCCCCCAACCAACCTGGGCATTCCTGTCCTCATTTTTCCCTCTTAAAGCTGTTGTGTCCAGCTTGCACTTCCCAGGGTTAATGTCCCAGATGTAAACATGGGACTGAGTTTAATGTCAGGACAGAATTGTAGGTTGCTGGGGCTAAAAGATCATACTGCGAAGTAATGAAAGAACAAGAGATTTAAGATAAGCCTTTCAGATACAGAATCTGAACTTAAGTGCACCAGTAAATTTTAGGTGTTTGGGTTCTTTGGTGTTTTGTTTTGATTGTTGTGTTCGGAGGGGGGTTTTTTTGGTGGTGATTGAAAGGTTTGTCAATATTGTTCTGCTTTTAGGGGACAGTATATAATATCCCAGTCCAGAGTGGGTTCTTCAACGTAGTCCTACTGAAATTAGGCAACTGCTGATGTGATCCTTCTGTTGTGTGATAGCATCATTCCATGGATGGCGCTAGAAGTTGCGGAAGTACCCTTGGGTGTTTGTTTTGTTCATTCTCAGAACTCTGTTTTCTATGTTAGGACCTTAGATGAACTCTAAACTCACAGACCTGAGTTCTTTCTGGTAGGGGAACACATGGAATAGGGCAGCTTCTCAGTGGAAATTTCTTTGATGTATCCAAGCGTACTAATATTTTGTCTTTATTGCATGGGCAGCCTTCTTGATTCTTCATAGACTGATTTGTTTCTTGGAACACTGTGAATAGTAAAATGAAAATTAGCTGAAAGAACAGCAGTAGAAACTTGGCAAGGACTATTTTTGTTCTGAGTGGTACTCATTTGGGGGCAATTTTTGCCATTATTTTGTCATAATATATGATGCTGGTCCATTTTTTGTTGTAATGCTTCTATAGAGCATAGGCTACTAAAGGAAGCTTCCAAATTAACTAGGCAAATGTTTTAACCACTCTCTAAGTCATCTAATATTAAGGTATGGATGTTTGCTGATAGTTTTTATAAATTCTCCACTGAACCTTGTGAACTTTGTTACCAGCAAATTATATCCCCTTAGACTGAAGATATTCTAAAGAAGGTATTGCAGTACATCTTTGTGTCTGTTTATTTCCGTAAATGCAGTTTTGCCGAAAGTGAACCTTAAGTAGAATTTGTGGATATTGATAATGCTTCTCAAATCTTTATTGTTAAGGTGTTCTGGTTTGCACTTACAGCCAAGAAGTCTACTCCCTTTATTAAAATTGTAGATGCTTTGTCTTGGAGCTACAGGCAAAAAACATTCTTTGCTAATTTCAGATCCCAGAGAAAGCAAAAATTACTTAGAATTTGGATGTCAGCCATGCTCTGTGTCTACATGGTTTCCACTGACTTCGTTTGTGGTTTGCATATGACACTTCTGAAAATTAGGCATTTATAGTTCTGGAAACTTCAAGACTACTGCTTTCTGCTCAAAAGAGCTGTTGCAGAGTGCGACAAATGTGGTTGCAGTCAAAATCCTAGAGAAAACAATGTCATAAAGTGCCTTCTGATTATACGTACTGTAGGCTTAGTTTTACTATCACCATTTAATATGGTATACACAACAGTAGGGCTTTATATCATCTGGACAGCCTTTTGAGAGAGTGGTGCTTTTTCTTGTGCAGGTTACTATTTCTTAGGATTCATGTAGTTTCTCCACCTCCGTCTGCCTTGTTCATGATTGCTTCCAAGTTGATACTAGAAGGGGATGTATAGTCCTCTGGTAAGGAAGGGAGTAGCCTGATGTGTGAAACGCATGTATTCATGACAATTTGAAAAATGTACATGGGGGGTAGGGAGAATAAAAGTTCCAGTCTCCCGTGGAGCAAACAGCTGACGATTCATGTATTTGAGACTTTTATTTCCTTTCCTACACAAGAAGGAAAATCCCTCCTGCAGCAACTGCAGCATCTCGCGGTACCCAATCGTGTTGCTGAGACACAAAGCGCCTCTTAAAGCACATGGGCTGTAGAGTTCAGCAATAAATCATCTCAAATTCAGCTCCTTTTCTTGGTCTGTCAAAATTTGGTTTGTTTTTTATGTGCTGAACCTTATTTTGATCTCCATTGCTCTTGAGTTATATTAGGATACTCCCAACAGATGCTGAGGAATATCTCTTTTGGTTTGTGCTGAGGTATGAGAATTGGAATTCTGGCCTGATATTTAAGAAACATTTAATTTAAACAGTTGCATCTAGATTTAATGCAGGAGTGCACTGCTCATATCGGTGGTGGCTGGTTACTCGTGCTGCTCAGTTGGGAGCAGCAGGCCAGTTGCCAGATACTTGTCAATCTCAATGTAAATTCACTGACATCGGTTGACATTGTCAACTGCAGTAACCGTGGGTTTTCTTATGTAGTGCATCCTGTTGTCAGTGTAAATAAGGAACCTTTTTTTAATGAGCTGTGTTAGATGTTATGGTCTGGCAACTGGAGGAATAATGTAGGCGCTCTTTGCAGGAAGTGGTTTAATTAGATGCTGTAGCTCTTTTGGTCATTTGTAAGGCACTGATATGGCATTTGGTTCATCATATTATGGAAGAAGCAACACCAACTCCTCCATGTGCTCCTTGCTTCCCTTGTAAAACTTTGGGTTCTCAAGGGGACTGGTTTTGCTGCTACAAAATCATTCTGTGGGGTTTTGTTCCCTTTCAATATATCAGGAAGAGTCTACATTAACCTTTCTCTGCCTAAGCAGAAGAAGTGGCAGTTCCAGTTGAGGCAAATGTTTGAATGGCACTGGTTGCTAATGGATGGGCTGTGAATGTCTGTCCCAGGAGTAGGTAGAGGTTTTTAGGTGGCAAACAAAGCCTGCAGTCCTGCTTACAGTCACCAGCCCTTCAGGTCTTCCTGCAGCAGTGGTACTTGTTGACTACCAGTGAGATGGAAAGGGTGGTTTGGTTTTGGTTGTTTACTTTTTACCCAAAATACATGGGGAACACATACATGCTAGTAAACAACGTGTGGAAGACAACAAGCAGAAGGAAGCTGGGAGGGCTGTGCTAACAAGTCTCACTGATTTGCTCCTTAAACTACTATATGCATGTAAACTACTACATGCATGCACACAAACACACATATATAAAAACGATAACCAAGTGGAAAGTAAGAACTTGGGTTATATCATGAATTGTTAGGTAGTTATTAGTTTAATTGTCAAACTGAATTGTTTTCATGCTACTTCTACTCACATTGAGTAATGACTTGCTTTAGGACTGGATTATCTGTGATGGTTATGTAGGTGTGAACTGAGGTGATGGCACCAAGTTTGCTACTTACTGCTCCTTCAGGAAGAAAAAAGCTGAACAGGTCTGCATGCCTGTCATGTAAGCACTTGCTGCCGGCCTGTCTCTGCTCATGGATTGAGAATGAAATCTGTTTAAAACTATTACCTTGAGGACTTATATAGGTTTTGTAGAAAAAAAAATTACTGTGGTGGAGCTGGGACATGTTTCTGCTATTCTTGTCAGTTGTTCCAGAAGCCACATTTGCCAGAAGCTCCTTATTAAGTCCCAGTGGATGTATTCTTCTTTTTTATAAGACATTGTGGGATGAAAATCTGCGTGGTGGGTGGTCGCAGTCTTTTTTATTATTATTATTTTTTCATATGCTGTGGTTTTAGAGCTGACTTAATGATCTCTGTTAAAATTGTGTGCATGTGTAAGTTGGTAAATATTACTACTGTGGATAACAGGACTGTAGAGCCTCTTCCATACACGCATACCCTGTAGTTCCACAATATTTTTTTTTTGCTTACAGGCATGAGAAAACGTTTTTATATCAGCTTTCTGTTGTGTAGGTCTTTGCTGCAACTGGATTCTCAAATTACTGTACTTTGAAAGTTTAGCAAGCAAATTTCTTTCTAAAAGGAGATATTGCTGTGTGAGGACAAAATATTTTTTTCTGTTATCATACCATCTGATTAGGCTTTCTTTTTCACCTCCTTTTTCTAGAGTCTAAAAATCCCTTGCTGTTTATTGATGAATCTGTATTTTTTTTTCTCCAGAGATATCAGCATGAATAACATCACAAGGCTACCAGAAGATGCATTCAAGAACTTCCCCTACTTGGAAGAGCTGTAAGTATTTCACACGTGTTAAACTTTTGCCATAGTGTCACATGGCTATGTGAAGTTGAAGGTGTGTGGGGAAATAGCGTTGAGTTGAGCTGCAAACAGAGAAAGCAAATATACTTTTAAAAAAGAATCCTGTATGTGTTTGGAAACCGGAACAGTAAATGCTACTTACAAGGGACTTTTTACCGTAATTATTTTAATCATGGCTAGATTGATGACACATACTAATTACAGTGTTATCCACAGATAACCTAAGAAGTGTGTAATTATCATTGTTTCCGAAGGAGCTATGGTATAGCTGTTGCATAAATTCCATAAAGTGTAAGTCGTTTCATTTACTGAGCAGCTTGCTCCCATTTCCCCTGTAGGCTGCAGATGCAGCATTCGCAAGCCCATCCTTATCTACATCTGAAATTCAAGTTCTGTGGTACAGGGTTTCTTGTCCTTAATCTCTGCCAGAAATTTTCTTCAGTTCCCATCTCCCTTTTGTCCCACTATCTTTTTAGCTTTTCTTTAGGTATTACTTAGGTGATACTTGGACTTCTGAATCCTCAAGCTGCATATTAAGGCTTGTTTGTCCCATGTTTTGCTGAACCTGAAGTCTTTGCAATGTTGGAGCACCTTTTTACAGCATAACCCTGGATTACATTGAGTTTCAGGGTCAATAAACAGGAAGAAGGCTTTGACTTTGATTACTGTTTTAGTAAGCACTGTTATGTGGCAAGTGATTGTGCTGTGCCTTAGTTCCCTTATCTATGAAGAGAGGGTAATGGCTCAACCTTTACCAGAGAGCGTTGAGAACTTCCAGTAACCAACAGATAAGACAAAAACCACTGCAATTTGCTTTGCTTCTTTTCCACTTTCAGTAGCGAAGCAAATTCAGTGGAAAAGTAGCATTTAGAATGCAAAATAAGGCTGTCCTTATTTGTGACTATGGCTACACTGGAACTATGAATCCTGTGCTGACAAGTTTTTCAATAAATACACCTTAGGGAAAGAACAGCTCATTTCCCCAGAGAGATAAACCCTCATAAAGTAGGGAGATGTTCTTCTGACATTACAGACAAGGAAACTGAAGCAAAGAATTTAAGCCATTTGTAGAGGGCAACATGCTAAACTAACTCCATAGCAAGACTGCAGATAAAGCCCAGAACCTTTGACTCTGGTTATCTGCTAACACCAGTGCAACCACTCCACCTTACTGGAACAAAGATATTGAGAAATTGATAAGAGATGGATCACTAGCTTCTGAAGAAAGGCTTGCATTCCTGAAAGCCTCTCTTTTTCCTTCCTTTCACCACAGCCAAGCTAGTTTTCCTTCCTTTCAAGCTAGTTTTCCTTCCTTTCAAGCTAGTTTTCCTTCCGTTCACCACAGCCAAGCTAGTTGGTCTAATAAGGTGTTTCACCTCTCCTTACAGTTTTGATCTCTCTCATATCCTGGTAAAATAGCAGCTACCATTACTAAACACTCAAATAACTCCATTTTCCCTGGTTCTTAAGCAGTTTTGACTCGGGTCAGTACAGTTGTAAAGCGCATTTGGGCTTATTTATGTCAGATGAATTGTGTGTGATATCTTATTTCATGCTTAACAGGTTCTGGTTTGTTCCCTCTGATTTTAGGTATTGCTTAAATTTGCAATGTAGTTGAGAATACCTCAAGAAGGAAAAGAGATTTGCCAGGATTTCAGATGGTACATGTGTGTAATTGGTGCAATTTAATAAAAGCTCTGTGGCACGGGTAGTGAGTTTAAAAAGAAATAAAGTCAGAAGCCTGGGAACGCTTGCTTGGTTTAGAGTGTATAGTAGCCAACAATCCCATGTCTTTTGTAGTACACACTGCTGTATGTCTGTATGTTTTGTTAGATATTTGTAGTCGATTTTTTTCCAAATTCTTTTCGTATTTCACATGTGGAAAAGTGAATTTTTTCATGTGAAATTTCCGTCATATTTGACACTTGGAGTTGAAAACCCAAAACAATTCTGTTTTTTCCAACTTTAAAATTACTGTGGGAGACTTCATTTTTTCCTTATAAATAATTAAGCAATAAAACCTAACCGGTGGGTGTGCATATTGTGTAACTTCCATAAACCTCAGGGTGTGTCAGGAGGTAAAGAGAAAAGGTAGAGCCTTCAGCCATCATCTATTGTGCTTTTGTTGCCTAAGAGCCATTTGCTACTTGTACCTCATTGTCCCTCTAAATTCCATCATTTCAGTTTGCAAAAATATAGGCTAGCATTAAGCTCAGAATATATGTGAACATCCAGAAGCATTAAATCATTACTAGCATGCTTGCTCAATGTATTGAAGCAACTTCTGGGGCAAAAAACAACAACCCCAAAGCCAAAAAAAAATCCAAACAAAAACACACCCAAACCCCAACAACTTTCCATTAGAAACAGTACTTGCCAAATGTTGGATATATTTGAATCAATCCTAATACCTTAGTACAATGGAAAAATAAAATACACTTCTCATCGTTACCTCCTACAACTGCATGGGTATAGGTAGGAGAATCTCCAGAAAGATGGAAAAGAAACGGTCCAATTCAACAGCCATCGGGGAGGCAGAAAGACAGAAAAACATGAGAGCAGGCCCGTAAGTAGACAGTGCTTCTCAGTTGAAAACCATTAACTGGGACTTGTGAGTTGTTAGTAATGTTTTGCAGCAGCAGCCTGCTTTGAAGTTGAAGCCTGCTTGCTGGGGCTCTGGCTGTGTCCCATCAGCAGTGAAATGAGGAAATGTCTTCCTTTTCTTTAAAGACCTGGTTATGGTCATCAATGCACAAGTCAACTCCAGGTTTCCTTGCTTCAGTTCACATTCCTCCTAGAGTGGAAATAATAGATTCAAATAAAAGCAGCTTCTTTCTTTAATAGAAAAGACCGGCACCAGGCGTGACATTTTTTTTCCTTCATTCTGCCCATTCTTTTTTCTCTATGGGATAGGACAGGGTGCAGAAACCTTCCGATCTTGATTTTTGCTGTTTCTGGAAAGAAAAAAAACCCCACACAGTTGTACTTCCACTGTACAACCACAATTTTCCCTCTCCACTCTAAGATGATTTTCAGATATTCTACCTGCTTTTATTTATAGTTGAACAGATCCAAATTCTGACTGCCAGGCACTAGCAGAGTTGCTTTTTCTGCAGAGAAACCTGGGTGTGGGTCTCCATCCCAAAGAAAGAGACAAAGTTAAAGCAAAGGAATGTTGAAGTCTAAGCTAGAAGTGACTTTTTCATCTAGAACTTTTCCCAAGAATTACACGCCTAAAGCAAATGAAATTCCCACAAACTTAATGGGAATGTGGTAAGTACCCACACCACCATGGACTCAAGTAGCAGTTCATTCAGGAAACAGCACCAGACACTTTCCTTTTCGTAGTATACTTTACCTCTGCCATTTGTCAAATGCTCCGGGCCATTAGCCCCTGACAGACTTAGTTAATTAATATTGCAAAATAGTATCATGGAATTTAATTGAGTGTAAATGGGAGGCAATTAGATGTATTATGTAGACAACTGCATCTTATGCAGTGCATTTCTGGAGAGGATGCAGAAGGAGTCATTTAAAATGGAGGTTGTAATTTCCTTAATGCAGTGAGTTATTTGGTAGTCTGGAGAGACATCAGAGGACCATTTTATGAATCCTAAAATGAACATTAGTGAATAAAAGCGGAAGAAGCAGTGTACCAGACTTCAAAAAAGCTGCCTTCTTGATTAAAAGGTGCCTTCTACGTCACCAAAGGGGGAGCAACCTTGGTGCTTCGATGTATGCATCCTGTGCTGTTTTTAGATGTGCTGGGTTATCTGAGACACCCACATAAGACTGACAGGTCTGACGCAGAGCGGGGACGGATGGCAGCTGGGGTTGAGTGGAAGAGAGCATCTGAAATGACACTAAACGGCTGTGTCTAGGGAACTGTCACACTTGCAAAGTACCAAATCCACAGGTACCATTGTGATAGCGTCCTACTTTAGTATTACTTGCAGGTAAAAGCAAGTTTGTGGGCAGAATCTGCCTGTTGCATTCTGTGCTCCACGTGCTCCTCTTCAGCCTCGTCATGCATGTCGCTGCATAGCAAACTTATCATATGTCTGTAGGATTCTTGCACTATTTATAAATCTTATAAAAATTCTCCATCTTTGTGTAACCGATTCCCATCTGGAAGTAATTTGCAAATGATTGAAACAGCAATGGTCAGAGTCAGCAAGGAGCAGACCACCAAGGGTTTTGCTGCAGCAGTTAATGAAGTATATTCTCCAGAAAATGTTAATGTAAATACACTGCAACCCTGAACTTGATATGGAAACTAAAAATCCTTGAAGAACTTGGCCACAGTTTTCTAACCACACCTTGAAGTATTTATAGAAAGCTAGAAGAGGGAAATACAGTTAGATAATATAGTGTTTTTAGAAAGCAGAAACCATCTTCCAATGTTAATTTTTAACTAGAACAGCCAGGTTGTGTTATGTTTTGATGCTCTTCTAAACGGATGCAGTTTCTTCTAATATTTTAAGTTAGCAGAAATAGTCTGAAGTATTTTAACTGTATGATTTCTAGTCACTCCATTTGCCAATGATTTGCTGGATGAATCAAAAAGACACTGTCTCATCAAGAAAGGCAAATCAAAATTATTCTTTAACAATTTTCCGGTCTGCCTTCAGAAACGCAAACCACTCAAATAAAGCAAAAATCCCCTCAACCTAATGACCTTTTTAACTGTGTTTTGATTTCCACTCTTAACCCTTTAAAATATTGTCAGCTTATAGCACGTGCTGTCTGAAATGAAGGACGGGTCCCCTCCCAACCAGTCAGCCACAGACCAGGACTCTGACCTTCTCCAACAAGGCTTAGGGAGGATGCTCACTGACTGTTGAAGAGTTGTAGACCATATGAGCAGTACTGCAAGGAAAGGAATCGCTCTTTAAGGAAACAAGAGACTGCAGTGCTCGATTACCTTCCTGTTGTATGCTGATGCCAGTCTGTTGTGTTTCTGGATTATGTTAAGTCTCTCTCTTCTGACGTTCCCCTCAGATATATGTATTTTTTTTCATGAGTCAAGGCCAGGCTTTTTATTAAGGTTTTTATTTGCTAGCTGGTGAAAACGGTTAGGGAAATGAAATAATAAAAGAAAGGTTTAGATTACTGAAAGCTTTTCTCTTTTCTGAAAGACAATGCTAATCTGCTTTTTGAGAGGTAAATAAACAGCAAGCAAGAGACAGCATGTGTGCAACTGCAGTTTTTCAGGGAAAGAAATAGCACAACTGAGAATTTGCTTGACTAATTATATCCATGCTAATTACAGCATTAAGAGATCTACTTAAATATCTCAAACCCCTCTCCCCCTGTCAGCCAGAGTCTCTGATCATGGCTTTTAATTGACAAAGTATGTTTTAAGAACATAAGGATTAATTAAATGTGTACTGGCAGTGTAAATTAGGTGTTTTTGCCATAAGGTTGTAATCAGGAAGTATCTGCAAGGGAAATGTCTAGAGTTAGTTTTCCTCTTGACTGCAGCTGAAGATGACCACCTGGCTGAAATGTCACAGCTGCTTGCTTTTGTAGTATCTATTTCAGTATGTAATTTAGATGGTCTCCTTCCTTCTAATTTCTGCCTCGGCACCAAGTTGTATTATCCTTGGGGAGGGAGGGGGAGTGTCTGTCTTTTTTTTATTACTTCTGTTATATGAATAAAGTATGTCTTGGAGTTCTGCCAAGGCCACCAAGGCTGAATTGTTAGTTTGGGATGCAGGGTCTTTCCTCACCTGGCTGTAAAAGCATTTGGTGGAAGGAGGGTTTCTGCCCTTCGCTGCTAGGGCTTTGAAAATAGTGTTTTCAAGGTAGAATACAAATATGGATGACATAGTACAATTCCTCTCCCGTTCATAAGTATGAGTAGTCCCAGGATTTGTAGAGGGAAGCTGGAGATCAAAGGGCTTGTTTTAAGTAGAAAAGGGAAGGATGAATCTTTGTGAGAAGTGGTCCTCATGCCCTGTGATTGCTGACACGTTACTGAGGCTGTGGTTAAACATCCTCTTGTGAAACCAGCTGGTAAGATTGGAAATGTTACCGCCCTCTGTCTGTCCATTCAGCCTCACCAGCAGAGCCCAAGGAACAAGCCAAAAGCTCTCTTCAGCTGCTCTGTTACAAAGGCAGCCTCTGTAGACGTCTTCTGTTGGTATTTCAAAAATAGCCAGCTGACGGGTTGGAAGCTGATGAGCGCTCTTCCTCCATCTACCAGTTTTGAATATTTGAACAGATGGAGGAGGTAATTTCCTCAGTTGCTCCAGCCTGAATTCCAAGAGGTAAAGTTCCAGTGAAGAAAATGCAAGGTGTAGGTTTCACATGTGGTAGCAAGTTAAGTGCCTAAGCTTTGACTTGACCAGCTAGCATACATTAGAAATGTTTGCTGCCTTGTGTGCGCTGAAGCTTTAGAAAGTGCATCAACGTGTTGTAACTTGCACCTTCAAATTCTAGTCAAGACAAACCTTTAGGCAAAGACTCCCAAGTAGAATTAACCGCAGTCAACTAAGATATTTTTAAACATCACCTACTGCACTAGATGCTAAATGATGTTTAAAAACACATTGGCCAACTTGTGTTTAATTAATGTTTTCTTATCTATGCAACTCCTAAAACTCCTTGATTCTGGATAGATTGCAGTCTTGCTGATACAAGAATAAAGTTTCTGTAGCTTAAAAGGTTCTTGCTGTGCTTCATCATTGCATATTTTTCCTGTTTGTGGGGACAGATGCTAGTAGGTTGAGTAAATTCCATTGTTTTTGGAAGATGAGGAAGTTTTTTTCCAATTTTTGTTTCGACATGTTCATTTCAAAAGTTAGCATGGTTGTGTATGAGGATCCCAAGACTGGTTATTCTGCTGCAAGTACTTTTAAATGGAAGCAAACTTTTACCTTAGCTGCTGTCTTTGATTTTCAGTGTTCAGCATTATTTTCACATGTGTGTGCACACAGAAACTGTCTTAGGTAGATGCCCTGGAGGCTGAACTTTGTGGTATTATGCTTCAAGACCTGTCTTACGAGCCCAAATTTATTACGCCGCCTGAGCTGCCAGGTTGGGGCTGCCTGAACATATAGACCAGATAAGAAACTTCTGGAGGCCGAGCAGTAGCTTCAGAAACTCTTGGGCTGGGTCTCTCCAGGTAGAGTAACCCAAACAGTGCTTGTATCATGCAGTCAACCTCCTCTTTTTTGTTTCATGAATTGGAGTGTGGGACAAAAAGTGTTTATAGGCGAGAGAGCAGGCAGCTAGCTTCATGCTCAGGCCTCAAAAGTAGTTGCAAAAGCCTTAGTTATTCAGACCAAAAAAACCCAGAAAACCTCCAAATCCTATACGTTAGAGGTAAATGTGTCATACCTGTACTCTGAAAAAAGTAACTTAGTTCATTCTGTCATTATAGTGTCTTGGTATGACACTGTATGTTACCATAAGACGATGCTGTGAAAAATGAAGTTACTCTTTTACCACTTTTCCTCCACTCCTCTTGGGTGCTTGTATTTTGGTATATTTTTTTGAGTACTGAGTAACTCTTGCCTAATGAGCACTGGCCAGTTTTATCCTGGAACAGAAGTAGTGTCCAGTACTCAGGTAAAGTTCTTTTCCTGCCCTTCCTATAGAAAAGTAAAATTCTAGATAATTCTGATAACATATCTGCTTGCTTTTTCCAGCTGGCAGAAAGTTAACAGTTGACCAAAATGTGAAACAAAGATAATATTGAAAAGTACTCTCGCTTCTCTGAGGTCATACGTTTTGAAGGTATCTACAAAACCTGGGTCTTATATTTGCCCAGTATGTATCTGAAGTGGTTAGAAAACTGGTAACTGAGATTTAATTGCCAAGTATATGCAGATTTAATCCTATTTGGTATATTGCAGTATCACTTGTTATATGCATGGTCATTCAAAAGATCCCATGCCTGGAAAGCCAGTAAATGCCAGGACAAGAGACAGCCTGTACAGGCTGAAGCGAATTTGAGGTCTTAATATTTCAACAGTCATTTTTTCACCCTTTCATGTCTGAACACCAACATATTTCATGATCTTGGAAACCTTCGGCGCA
Source organism: Coccyzus lansbergi (assembly GCA_033558105.1). Taxonomy (NCBI): domain Eukaryota; kingdom Metazoa; phylum Chordata; class Aves; order Cuculiformes; family Coccyzidae; genus Coccyzus; species Coccyzus lansbergi. The sequence continues at coordinate 5,622,457 of JAUMJK010000097.1, forward strand.
TCCAAGTAGCATTATCCACTAAAAGCATAAATTTTAAGTCAGTTCAGTTGTTGCATCCCAGTTGATCAAAATGGAGCTTAGTTACTTTTACCCTCGTGTCTCTGCTTTACAGACTTGGTAAGTGAAATGTATTTAGTGCTAGGAGGGACAGTAGTGATGCTGGAAGAGCTGTCAGTTCAGTGTAGCCGACCACCTGGTGATCTACAGGGGTAGCAGAGATCCCGTCTTGTGTGTTGCTCTGTTCTGACCTGTAATGAAGTTGGTATCCAATCCACAGAGCCTTCTTTGGGTGTTGGAAACCTCTGAGCTGGAGCTGTCAACCACAAATCCCCTCCTCTGCTTTTTCAGCAGCTGGCCCACCACTTTGGAAGTTGTTCCCAGAGCACAGATAAATGTTCCTGATCTCTCAGCATCCATAGTGAAAAGGAGAAGTTTACTGTTAGACATGGATTTCTCAGGAGTCAAGAAGAAATAAAGTCCTGAAAACCACCCAGCTCCCTGGTACTCTGCCATGGAGTTATTTAAGTTTGGGCATTATGATGAGGAAGGTGGAATATTTGTCTTGGGTAGCTCCTTCTTGAGTAAACACGGTGGTGTCTGCAGTGCTTGCTATTTTGTGCAGTGAGAAACTGGAGGGAGATAGAAATCCAGAGCAGCAAAACCTGGATCACCATATGCAGGCTCACCTGAATGCCTTGAGATAGCTTTCAAGGGGAAGGCCCGCCTGGCCTGTGGCAGAGATAAGTAAAGTTATCATGACACAGTGCAATTAGGGAGATGAAGGTGTGTTTTATACAATGTATTCTGCTTTTCTCTTTGGAGGTAAGAGCAATCAAAGTTGCTTACTGCAACAACTTGTCATTACTGCTCTAGAGTAGTCGTTGCTGAACTTTAAAGACAGTCAGTTTAGTTTACCTGGACCTTTTAAAACTTAGATCAGCAGTGCATTTTGAGAACAAGCTATTACCTTGAAGTTCAGAGTGACTTTGAGAAAGTAGTAAATGCTAGAAAGGGAGGTCTGAGGATTAGAACTACCTACTCAGCTGCATGGAGCTGGGGCAGTTTCAATGCTGGTTGTAGTTACAGACTTTTTTGCTCCTGGTGTGTTTGGCTGACATAATCTTGATTTTATAAATAGTGGTGGAGGTGGTATAATACTGAGACTCTCGCAAGAAAAGGAGAAGAGGGAAAATGTGATTTCCATTAGCAACAGCAGAATAAAGTATCCATTTAGTTATGTTAAATTGGCGTGGAAGAATCTGTAGGTTATTGATTGGCTTCACAGCCAGGCAGCAGGCTGCAGCTGACAGAAGTCCCAGAGGGGCTGTTCACTAATCACAGATAAGCAAAGCTAAGTTTAGTCTGGTGATACAGCTTCCATTTACCAGCCCATCCCCTTCTGCAGCTGCCCAACTTGAGTAGGAGCTGGCTGTACATACAACAAATAAATGGTAGCACATAACTATGCGTTATCAGTTAAGAAAACTGAATTCTGTTCTGAAGTGACTGCTTTTATGGAATTGGTAGAACCTGAAGCTCTGCCCTTAAAGTTTGTCAACTCTAATTCGTAATATCCAGCAAATGTGTCTGTAAGGCATTTGCAAATGTTATTGTACCTGCCTATGGCAGGGTGGTTGGAATTAGTTGATCTTAAAGGTCCCTTCCAACTCCAAGCATTCTATGGTTCTGTGTTTTCTGTTGAGGGATACCATGAAACAAAACTCAAGTTGGTGTACAAAGCACAAAGAACCCTGAAAAAGTTGATATTAAGGTATGTAAAGGTGGTGGAATAGTTTGATTGAAGACAACAAAATGTAAAGAAATTGCAAAAGGGCATATGGGGAAGCAGTGAGGTGTTTTCCAATGGAATGAAAATGGATAGAAGATGGAGATTTAAAAGGAGATGGTGAGTGGACACAGAGGGACTGTGGAAGGTTTAGCCTTGACCAGATCTTGAATTGGGAGTCTTTAGTCTTACTAGAAAATAGCTAATGTAGAAATAAAAATAATAAATCCAGTGATTTATTATGATGCATCAGGATTTCAGTCTGTTAGTATTTGCATTTTCAGTGTGGAAGTAATATTACAGTTGATCCATGGAGAAAGTAGCCGCTGTATTGTTAGCACAAATGAAAGGTATAGCCTGGGTTAGGAGGACTCGGCAATAGCACCAGCGGGGATGGGTGGGCGGACAGATGGACACCTGGAAAAGCACCCTCTGCCCATGTCTCTGTGTGTATGCACAAGATCCTCAAAATCACAAAAGGAGACCTAATTTTTTTGTTCAAGTAACGTGAGGTTCACCAGCATCTGGGATAGAAGACAAGCAGAGGCGTTTCCAAGAAGTTTGTGTTGCATCCTGTCAAAATGAGAGGGATGGTTTTAATTGTTACAGACAAAAAATGTATCCCTGGGACATCCTCCCTGATTCTGGAGCAACACCAGCGATTAACTTGGCTTGGTTAGCATGCAGCTAGATTGCCAGACTTGTAATTGCAGAAGTTTTAATTTCCCAAAAGAGAGAAAATAGTCTTTGCTGCTTTCAGAAGAGTTTCAGTGCAAGAAGCTATGCTTGCTGTGTACTATGGGAATGAGATACTATGGAAGATTTATTCCCCAGCCAGATTGTATCCTGATTTCTGTAATACCAGCGATGTGTCCTCCACATCTGGAGAACATTTACTGTGTCATTTGAAATAATGATTAGAGGGTATTGCTCACCTACCATATATGGATGAATAGCAGAGGTGTTTTGTCCTCTGTGTGTCCTGATCTGTCGTTCTGCTATACTGAAATTTCTGTTATCTCTTTGAATTTGTCCAGATTTGCAAAAATGTTGTCCCATTGAAGCACTCGATTTTTTTTTTTTTTTTAAGTAAAAATAGACAACTATAATTTTCAATACTAGGCAATTACTAGAGGGTTGCCAACCTAGATGAAAGGTATCTAATGTGGTCACATATTACTACTGGGATTCTAGTGCAGAAACCTCCAAGGTGTAACTTGGGTGCACTGATTCAGGATACCTGCAGTCCTGAGCAGAGTTTCCAAACAAGGGAAGTAAGAAAGAGAGAGCAAATTAAGTTTCTGGGGCACTTATATATCAAGGCACTTAACAGTAATCTATTCAATTAAGTCTTCACTGTTTTTGTGTACGAATGAACCTTTTGGAGGAAGAGCTCTTTCCTAACGCAGTAATGCATCTTGACTCAGTAATGACAGATGGAATTCCAGGTGAGGTCTCAGAGACTGTATCCACTCAAGAAGGAGGGAAGGATGTAGTGTTAGCTCTCAATTGCATAAATGCAGAGCCATGTTCAGGTGCCACTTGAAGTGTGGAGTTGTCCCTCCATGGGTGGTCCCAAACTGGTTAGTGAGTCTCATACAAGGAGGTAAAAGTTGCATCCTTTCTGTTGTGCTAGAGTTTGAGACCTGGTAAAGCTCTGATTTTTCTTTAGCCCATTTACTCTGTGTGTGTGTATGAGGGGTAGCAGAGAGAAAGAGAGTCACTTTTTAAATGTTTCATTGTTTTTAAGTATTAAATTTCAAAATCTGAGTGTGGTTATTTGAGAGAGGCACTGAAGGGAGATAATATGTAGAAAACCTAACTGCGTGATTTCAGTGGCATATTATTTTATGTATTTTACATGTGCTATATTATATATTACGAATTTTTAATTTCTCTCTTTAAAACAAACTTGGTTATGTAAGGAGAAATCTTAACCATCTTCCCAGCTGCTGCATGCTGCAACAGAAGGAAGTGGATTAAGAGCCATATATGATACATTGGTCTTTGCCTGCTGGAGAGCTGTAGCTGAAACTTCCTAATGAGCAACCGCGCTCCCCAAGGCTAGGACGTGAATGATAAATGTATATTTGGCAAACTGATTAGTAAAGCCTTTGCACACTTGGCTAGTTGTATCCTGTTTCCTGGAAGGGTGCCAGATGTAGGAGGAACGGAAATGTAATGGATTGCAGGTTGTTCTTTTTCTGTTGGTTGGTTGCAAAAAGGCTGAATAAACAGGAGTTGCCTTGAGGTAGGCAAAATCTTGCTGTTTGAAGTCACGCAAGCCTTGCTCTGGCTCAACTGTATTTTGTTTCCAGTGCTCTGTAGGTTGTGTTAGTGACGTTCAGTGAGGCTATTACATTGGACTTGGCTTCTTAAAACCAAGTCATAATCCTCAGCCTCTTAAGAAGAAAGAAGAGGTCACAGCAGATATGAACCTCGTGAAGTTCAAGTGGCCAAGCGTAAGGTCCTCCGCCTGGGGCAGAGCAATGCTAAGCACAAATATAGGCTGGATGGAGAATGGGTTGAGAGAAGCCCTGAGGAGAAGCGTGTTGTGAGTGCTGGTGGATGAGAAGCTCCATGGGGGCTGGCACTGAGTGCTCGCAGCCCAGTAAGCCAGCCACATCCTGGGCTGCATCGAAAGAAGCATGGCCCGCAGGTTAAAGGAGTTGATTCTGCCCCTCTACTCAACTCTGCTGAGGTCCCCACCTGGAGTACAGTGTCCAGCTCTGGGCCCCAACATAAGAAGGACATGGACCTGTTGGATTGAGTCCAGAAGAGGACCATGAAGATAATCGCAACGAGAGAGTTGGGGTTAATATTCAGCCTGGAGAAGAGAAGGCTTTGAGGTGTCCTTATGGTCACTTTTCAGTACCAAAAAAGGGGAGCCTACAGGAAAGCTGGAGAGGGGGACTTTTTACAGGGCCACTTAGTGATAGGACAAGGGATGTAATGGCTTGAAACTGAAAGAGGGTAGATTTAGATTAGATTCATTACTATAAAGGTGATGGGGCACTCCAAGGGGTTGCCTAGAGAAGCTGTGGATGCTCCGTTCCTGGAAGTGTCCAAGGCCAGGCTGCATGGGAATTTGAGTAGCCTGGTGTGATCGAAGGTACCCCTGCCTGTAGTAGGGGAGTTGGGACCCAAACCATTCTATGATTCTGTGCCTGACGAGCTGCACACCAGCCCATTTAATGGGGAACCTTGGCAGTGCTTCCAGCCAAATCTCCCTGATGAGCACTTAACAAGGCTGTAGCTTTTTGATACGTGTGATAGGTAGGAATCAACATCAACTAGCATTCAGGTGTCAAAATAGTTCAGAGCTATAGCCTCAGTTAAATTTATCTTGATTTAAGCATTTCTATTTTGATGCTTTGAACACTTTTTAAGATAAACATGTGTTTTGCAGATCCTCTCTGGTGTGGAGACCCAGCTTCATCAACGTTTGTTTCTATTTACAGTGAACTTTTATGAAATTATTAAAAAGAAAGCCATTGAAATATTGCAAACCTCCCTCCATGTCCACCTAGATAAATTTAATAGTGTTGATTTGGGCAGCTACTGGCAACAAAATCAATCTTAGGGGAGTGTTCAGCTGCCATCTGAAATTTTTTCATTCATGTTAAAAATTAAAAGTATTTGAGAACTCACGACATCTCCAAAATCCTGAGGTTATTTGCAAATAGGAGATTTCAAGAATGAAGTATACTTTGCTTCTCTATTTTTCTTCTGGTTTTAGGCTTATTTGGCTATACACAAGCCATACAGACTAATGTTTTCCAGCAGTAAGAAGTTGTGTTATTGTTTTTTTAAAAAACCCCAATAAAACAAACTAGAAGAAGATGAGATTTAAACACACTTGCAATGATAACTATGGCGATTGGAGTGTACCTGCGAATACAAGGACCAGTTACCAAGGTCTATTTTAGCAAATTATAGTAACATAGTTTTCTAAAATTGAGTAATATCTGCTGCTGTCACCTTCCTGTTCATGAGAAACAGCCCTTTTCTGCCTTTTTTTTTAATAAAACCATTACCTTTGACAAATGGATTTGATAAACATAACTAGTATGCTCTCTGTCAGACAGCATTTTATCAGGTCATTAATTCTGCTGCAAGCAGATTATGTAGGCATCAAATGCTTTGGATAATCTCTCTTATGTAGTTAGAGAGCAAGATAAAAATGTCATAACGTTGCTATGTGTTGGCAAGCTGCAGATGATGCTCTTATTTCCTTCATTTCCCTCTTTGAAATAATATTTTTCCCTGGTGTATCTGGCTTGCCTCACAGTGCCCCGTAATAGCAGACCAGGGTTTTGAAAGTCTGTAATCTTTGTTAAAGCACATGGAGTGGGGTTTTTTTGGTTGGTGTTTTTTTTTTTTTTTTTTTTTAAATTAACATTTACTGTGTTGTACATAGTATTTCAACCAGATGATTTAATTGTATGTACAACCTTGTCCAATGTTGCTTTTATTCAGCTTGGACATAAAACCAAGTCTAAAAGCAGATACTTTGTCTAAAAGGATGGCATCTTTTGGCAGCTGTAGGTTACCAAGTATTTTGCATTATTGTCATTTTTACCCTTAATAAAATAGCTCATGTCACAACTATTAGCAGCTCAATGACGGCTGGACCACACAGGGTCTGCTGGTCAGGGCAGAGGTAAAAAGGTTGAAGGAAAAAAAGGAATGGAGGAAGGGAGAATGAGCTATTTGAAAGCAGCTGATTTGGCTGCTCTTTCTGCTTTCCTGCCTTGTCTTCTGTAGCATCTCCTGTATTTATTGCTTTTAATGTCATGGTGGTTTTCACAATTTGCTTTGTGTTAGTGTCTAGCAGTCCAAGTCTGAAACTGGCTGCGTCTTGAGAGCAAGACTACAACTGAGGATCCTGTTCCCTTTCTTCCTCCTACAAAACAGTTTTCTATCCTGAAAAGTTTGTCCAAATAGCTGACCATAAAGATGAAAAATGACCAAGATTGGATCTTGGTAATGTCAGCAGGCATCCTGTCAATTGTCAGCACTGTGAACATACCGCCTGCTTGTGAATATCATCTTCACACTTGGGATTCTCTTAGAAACTTTTCCCTACCTTGTGCTAGTATCCAGCTATTTTTATTTAATGGTGTAGTTTCCTTCTGTGTAGATTAAAAACACACAGGAATCAGAGTACGATTTTCAGCAGAGCAATGCTGAAAACCAAGGAGTCGTGTTAATAGTTGGTAAATGCACTTTGCAAGACTAGTACCATAATAAGATTCTTTATTATTCTGGGGTATGATTTTCTAGCGTGTTTGCAGAAGTGTATCCAAGAGGCAGAGTACTGTATTCTCATCCTTAAAAATGTGCAGTGACTGAAGTAACTGACGCAGGCTTGGAAGATCATGAATAAGGCATAATCTGATGCAAAATGCATAATTGCCTGTAATATTTGAGATATTACTGATTTTCTTTGTTAGATGATTGTACAAGTACTGTATTTTGTGACTGAAATTATTATTGCAATTTTTTTCCAGGCGACTGGCTGGCAATGACCTTTCTTTTATCCATCCAAAGGCCTTGTCTGGGCTGAAAGAACTCAAAGTTCTGTAAGTAATTGGGTTTTAAAGCTTCATAGCTAGCTGTATGCTTTCTTAGTGCACTTGCCAGCCTGTTTACTGGTAAGGCTGGATGAAAATTTTTCCCGTTTCTCTGCTGCTCACTGCCCTCCAAATGATAGCTCTACTTTTTTTTCGGTAAAGCCTGCTGTAAGTGGTGATGATAAACAGTGGTGAACTTGACTAAATGGTAATTGTGTTTAATTAGAACACTTACTTGCTTCTGAAGTGTATGGTGTAGCAGCAGAAGAAAAAACCCTGTAATGCTGTTTTGTTTTCTCCACCCACTCAGCTTAGTCAGGTACCTTGACATTATCAGGTCATATTAATAGTTAGAGATGGAAAAAGATCTTTGACCTTTGAATTCTTCCCTTACCGGTGATAGAAATAATTTCTATAGTTTGCTTCTTTAGGTGAAAATGGCTTGCTATTAGAAAAAAACAACTTTAATTTTAAAAAGTTAGAATTCTGTGCCTTGTTTTCCATGGGCTGTTTTCCTTTCTGAGATAAGAATATTAATTTCAACTGTTCTTCTGTAGCTAAGGATAAAAAAGAGCTTTCTGTTAGAGGGTTTAAAAACCTGTATGCAGAAATTGTAGCATTTATGCTAATGTAAATATTTCTGATTGCTCGTAGGGTAATACATAGTTAATTAAACAAATATTTTTAAAATGTGGTGGAAAAAACCCCTGTGATTGTAAAGAAAGAAGCATAAACAGACAGTGTAGGCAGGGTGCAGATTAGGGAACAGTCCATCTGCAGTACTGTATGTGATCACATTTTGTAAATTGAGTGGAGGCTGTCAACGATCTCAAAGGTCTCCTCATTGGGGTTCTTAACACTGGAGATACCTGAAATTCTAACAGTTCTTAAACAATTTGGGGCTTGTATACTAATTAACAATTAACTTACTTATCCAACTGTATTTTACCCTGGTGTGCACTAAAATCTAGTAATATTTTATAAAGCATGAGTTTTCAATTAGCTATATTCTCTTTATAGAAGAACTTGTCATGTGATAACATGTTGTCCCATAAGACAAATTCTTAAAAAACCCCAAATCCCAGTATAACTTAATTCAGCTTGGCTCTAGTTTCCTTTTTTGTCTTTTTAATGTTATGCCCAGAGGTGCTTTGTTGTGAACACACTTTGTAAATTAAGTTGTTAATGTATTGTGTATTGATGCGGCTTTAAGAAAAACTGGGGTTTTGTGCATTTTGTAGCATGGATACATTCATTTCACAAGAAAATAATAAAATATCATTCATCGTAGCAAATTTGTACTAGTGTGAAGTTGTCAGCCTCTTCAGTAAGTTCCCAGGGGAATTTCAGCATGTTGTGTCAGAGGCTTGTTCTGTGCAAATTAACGCAGCTAATTTATTAAGTTGTAAATAAAGCTGAAACAGACCCTTTTCTTGTTTCACCGCTGCCTTTGGGTATCTGTCTTGATAATTGTACATGCTTTCACGTACACTAGAAATGTGTGAAACCATAACAGGACTATGGGCTCTTCTGTCACCTCTTTTGTTGATAAGGATTATTGTCAAATTCCACTTTGCTAACACAGTTGATTTTTTTTCAGAACCTTGCAGAACAATCAGCTGAAGACTGTACCTAATGAGGCCATCAGAGGATTAAGTGGTTTACAGTCCTTGTAAGTTTTCTTGCTTTGCTTTTATTATTTTACTCTCCAAAAGTTCCACTTTCAGTCGCTTTAGAGACTTCTGCTTCATTCTGTAGAGTTCTGAAATATGATCATGTATATGTAATAGCATACCTGGGCTTTCTGATACTGAAATTCCAACTAGAGCAAAGTTTCCCAAGTGAAGTTCATAAAGAATTCTATTTGTCGTCTTTGGTAGGGTGACCTAAATGCACACTCTTTCAAAACATAAATGCAGATACAAGATGGCTGCATAAATGCGGTGGTGATGGAGTTAAAACATTTATCATCCTTCTTGCATGTCCTAAGGTGTTTAAGCAATTTTGAAATGTTGTGCAAAAATGAATCATACCCAAGTCTTTTGTATCCGGAGGAGGTAAACAGTTTTCTGGGAAGGAGTATTGCTTGAGACATGCATAGTATTGGTTTTACTGGAAGGTGTTGAAATCACAGACAGTTACAAACACCTCAGCCATTATTGCTGGTTGCTCATGAGATATTTCGTATATGCTTATACCATCTCATAGGTCATTATGTTTTATAAAACATCTTAATCAGACCTTAATAGTTAGTTACAGCTCTCTAGGTGGTAGATGCTTATCACTGTTCTGAGGAGGTGGAGTGGAGAAGGGCTTCCAAATTTTCCCTCTCTTCTGCTTATCTGCAGGGAGAAGGTGCAGATTAGCTATTCTGTCTGTGCCAAAATTTAGGTTTCTGGCCTAAGATCCTGTTTCTTCAACTGTTGTATCTGATTATGGAATAGTTTGGCAGAAATAAAAAATTAGTTTTGCAAAAGAGCTTTGCAGACTCTTGTGCAACTTTGCAGAGGTGCTTTCTGCATTCCCTAAACTTGGATCTTGGCCACTACCTTCACATGGTTGCTCAAATATTCCCACCTTTTCCATCTGAAGAAAGCACAACAAGCAGCATGGGGACAGAATGAGATTGTCTGTGGATAATCCTGCTGGGGACAGGGTGTCTGTGCAGCGCAGGGATGTGCCACCTTCCAAGGCAGCCATGGATCTGCTTCTGCTGGGCTGCTTCCCAGCAAGGATCTCCTGCCCATGATGGTGAGCGTGGGAAGCACGCAGCTCCTAGCAGGAAAGAGCAGTGAGTTTTGATGCCACAAGCTGGCATGAACTCATCCAGGTGTTTGAATCCAAGAGTAGGACAGATGCAGGTTTCCATTTGCAAATTTAATGTCCACGTTACCTGCTTGGTATAGTGTGCGCGTAGGAAGAGGGAATACTTTGGTCTGAGGGCCACATCCTGCTTTGTTCAAATACTGTGAATTGTAATAAGAATCTTTCAAATTACATGATGTGAATAACCCTTTAGTAATTATTTAAAAAAACAAACCAAAATTCCTTCCTGGCTTACAGCAGTTCTGTGATGCCAAAAAAGAAACTACAACTTAGTAAATATTTTTATTGTCTACAAATGGTCTGTTTCATTTTCAATGAACAAGGGTTTTTTTGTCCACTTATTTACAGTAGTTTTTGTTCTCTAATTTAAATATAAAATATTAAATCCCCAGTTGCTGGTTTGATAATTTTATATGCAAAAAGAAAGGGACAAAATGAAGTGAGAAATAATGAATATATAAATTAAGCCAGCATCTTTCCCTTTTAAATTTTGTGTATTTTTAATACGATTGGAAAGATGATGTTAGGGCCATTTTAAAAAAGCAGGTATTTTAGTTGTTGAAAAATCATGGAATCATTTTGCAATATTGTGTAATGTAACCTGTAAAATAGCTGAACATAACATTGCAATTAAAATATAATAGTCACAATTAAAAGTACAGTGAGCTTCCCCTGTTGAGGAACTTCACTGTTTGCAGGCAAATGATAAAATGTATTAATTTTAGGAAGGTAAAAAGGAAGAAATTGTGTTAATAAGTAGCAAGCTACTTGTTACTGCTTTTTTTCAGAGGAACAGAAGACTGAGTTTTCAAAATAGCTGTTAGAAATATGTTTGGCCAATCTGATCTGGAAACCATCAGTGCCAGAAGCTCAGAGGGATTTTTCTTGCATTGGTGTGGATAGTACTGTGGGTTGTCCTGCTCTCTGCTTTTGAAAGGGATATCTGTCTGTGTTGCAAGGTTGCCATAATTAGTCAGAATTGGCAGCCATTTGAGAATAAATTGGATTTTGAGGCAAGTGTAGTGAGAAATGTAAAGCGTTTTTTTCCTGTGCAATTTGTTGCCTGCACCGGAATGCGTTTCTGTCATTTTGACAAATTTCAGGAAAGCTTTCAATTTATTGCATCACTTGTAAAATTACAGTGTAATTATGCATACCCCCTGCTAATGTAGGGAGCACCTTCTGTCTGGCAAAGGAATGCAGGACTGAGTCTCAGAATGAAGTTTAAGTGCCAGTGTGCTGCTTTATTAATTTAAAAAGGAGGGGGCGGGACAGGGAGGAAGAGGGATGAGGAAAAAAGTGATTCCCCCTCCCCTCAAAGGAATTTATGTCAAAAATGGATTTAAAGCTCCTGAGCTTCTGTGACCTTCCAAAACAAATACCTCTTTGCAGAATATATGCTAAAAAACCTGCTTTTACCTTTATAATATATGGTCTCCATCCAAAACCTGCAAGTTTAAACATAGCCTATTTGACTCTTTTGGCACTTTCCCAGTTTGCTCTGAAATGGGCTTTAGGGGGATTTTTTCTCATTGAAGACACAAATTACTTGCTCATAAAACTTTATAGTATATTGATAATCACTTGGTTTGCAACTCCTGTAGAACGATCCGGTTTCTCTCTTAATGTGCTCCAGTTTCTAGCTGCGTAGGATGACGGTTGCCACACTGTGTTTTATTAATGAGCCCAGTAAACATACCTGGGTGGAAATAAAGAAGATGGTTACAGAAGCCTCATGATCTCTAATGTTTATATTCTAGCTGGCCAGTAGCCAGCCTGGTTCAGCATACTAAACAACAGCTCTTTATTTTCTATTTACATTGGATATTCTCCCAGCTCTGGCCTCAGAAAGAGTTAGAATACAACCCTTATTTAGGGAGGTGAAATTTAGCAAAATGAAAGTCTTAGTGAGTGGAAACTCACTGTCTGGCACCTCAGGAAAGATTGTCAGGATGTGTCCTCCCATTGTGAGATGCTGTGATATCTGGGACCATGGGACAGGCACTATGACACAGAGAGCATTAGGATGGCCACCTTGTACCTGTAGCTTTTGATAGCAGAAAAACCTGACAAATAAAGAGCTTCACGTATGTAAGCAACACTCCTGATGCATTTTAATTGCTGCTAAGCATCAACAGTGTGTTTTTGTTTATCACAAGGTGATGAAGTCGTACACTTTGTACTTGAGATCTGGAAATGGTATCGGTGAGGTTTATTGATGCTCTCTCGTCTTGGTCAAGGAGAGAGCCGGAGGTGGGAGAGCAGTGTGCTGCTCCTGCAGCGTATGTGGAGCTGGAGAGGACCAGGAGGTTGTTTCAGAGGGGCACTTCTGTAGGTACCTCAGCATGAGAAGCGTATTTGACTGCCATAACTTTTTGTTTGTAACGCTTCTTATTCTGAGCTTTGACACAGAATCTGGGGATTTGTTAAATGGTTCTGTAAAGTACAGCAACTTCTAGCATTGCTCTACTTCACTCCAGAAACCCAGCTACATGTGAATTTGAAGTCATAGCACAGAATATTCAAGTACAGTCTCAAGTGGGAGACAAATACTGCAGCTATGTTATTTCAGCAAACACTTCCACATGCAGAGCAAAGGAGAGCTGTGTTCCATTTAAACTCAAAAAAACTAATTGCTGCTATTTTTGTAGGCATTTGCCATCACATCCACCCATTGTTTTTGAAAGCTTGTCATTAGCTACTAATGTATTGGTGACAATTTATTATATCTGTAATTCAGGAAACGCTGAGGTACTGTCCCTGCACATGCAAACAAGCTCACACAGAGGGAATATTGGAGCTACATTATCATGTCACATTCCCAAATTGTGGGCACTGGGACTGTGCCAGCGTGGTACTCAACTGTGATACGCCTGCCTTACTCCTCGTGTGGGCGTTCACCTGCGCTGCAGGGTAAATGTCTCCATGCCTGTGGTCAGCAGTAATGCTCTGTGGTACCTGGTTGCAGTTCTGGCTCCCAAGCCTGGTCTACTTGCAGCCTCCATGGCAGGATCGTAACCAGTTTTGCAGTCTACCTTCCTATCTTGCAAGCTTGAGGCAGGATCAGGCAGGAGGCGTGAATGTGCAGAACTGGAATGTGATTATATATTCTGCGAGGAGGAATTGGCTTGGCCCAGGCAAGAAAGACTGGGGTCCTAGTGTGGGATTGAGAGAAAGAGAGCAGGATCCTGCTTTGCAGGGTGAAAATACATGGAAATAGGTTGGGAACACAGGATGGAGACATATTTCGGTTATTCAGGATGCAATTTAAATCTGTTATAGTTCATATCTGCTGGAGCCTTGCATTTCTAGCTTTTTCTTATTTTAGGAAGGATTCCTTATACAGATCAAGTTACACTGCGTTTATTAAAAGAAACAAACCCCAAATACAATCTGGAAATATTCTGCTGATGCCATAATGAAACCACACAGATTTAAGTGGTAGTTCATGTTGGTGACAACAATTTTCGTACATAAACCATAAGCATATTGAAAGGTAGGGAAAATCCCTGAATTTGGAGAAGATACGCAAGCACACTCTTGAATCAAAACCCCCATAGTTCTGTTTTGATTCTGCTTTTTTTTTTTCATGTGTGTTTTATGCCTTCTGTGGATCATTTTGTGATTCTGGATTATAAAGTTTTTAAGGACAGGTTTATCTGTATGGATAATCTTGTCTGGGAGGCTGTGGGAAGATGTTCATTGACAGCAATGAGGGATGAAGTTAAGAATCATTATACAGTCTTAGATATAGTATATACCTTCAACAGATGGCAGATGGTTTCTCTGCTAGAGAACTGTTAATGGGTTGTCATCTCCACATCTCCAGAGGATTTTTAGTTCACTATTTCACTGTTACTAGAGGGTTAAAGGCCAGCCCTCAAATGAGCCTGTGTTAAGCTGAATAATTAAACTATGGGAAAGGGAGAAATTCACACACGTTTTCTTTGTAACCTGCAAAAATAATACAAACTTAAATAAGCTGAATGTGATTTTCTCCTTGAATTTTTGCAGAGTAAAGAATGTACAAGAGTGTGCTGAAGAATCTTTAAATATGAGCAGTTTAAATGCACTGCTTCATGAAGTTTACTTGCTTGCTGAATGACAAGAATCTCATTTCTCTATGGCCAGTTTACCTTTAGAAATTGTTCTGGTTTTCTTGAAAGTGAAGTTTGGGTATTTCTTGTGAGTTTCAGGAATCTCTAGGATTTTTGGAACCTTGTTTTTTTAACTGTCTGGGCTTACTTAAAGAATTGCTAGTGTTTAAGTATAAATGAGATTGCTTAGAACCTGAATGACTGGCAGCTGAAGCAGGATGGTGTAAATTACACAGCACGTAGGTAAGGATCAGCTCAGTCCTTTATGGGTAACTTGCAGCAAACATCCCTACCTGGTAGCGTCTTAAATTTTTAAATGGAAGAAATGCATGTGGTGGCACATCCATATTGGTGGATGAAATAGCTTTGGCACTTGTCATTCATTTGAGAGCTGCTATAAACTTGTCTTTGAATAAAACAAATCCTTGTATTGATGTTCTTGATACATACGGTACATTGAGCAAACGTGCTGAGTATTTTACAGCAACTCTGTTAACATGGTGGGTTTATTGCCTTACCTTGTAGCAGACTTTCTTGGGTACCAGGCTTATCAGCACTCAACTTCAAAACCTAAAAATCTACTCCAGTGCTATTCGAGTGATTTCTTTGTGGTTTTTGAAGGAGCACTTTAAAGAGCAAAGTTCTTTAACAATTGCCATTGAGGAGAAATGTTTTAACACAAGAGTCAGGAGTGATTTTATTAACAGCAGTATTAAACTCTTGCTGTTAGTACAGGGCTGTTAAAATTTCCAAGTCGCTGAAGTCTGGAAGGCTGAGTGTGGTTATAGAGGAGATCTAGCGAGGCTAACTGTGAGGCTGGGATAGTAGTTCCAAACAAGGCTGCGACAGCCTCCTCTTCCCAGGCAAACAGTATTAACAAAATGTATGATCGTGTGTTCATATTAAATATGATAATGTTTATGAGATATATCTTGCATCCACAACACCCAGGTTACCTTTGCAGCAAGGAGCATGACTGGTTCCTTGCGGAACATCTACAGCGATGGCCACTGGCCATATCGGTGGTTTGTCCTAGGAGAGCAGGGGTTGACCATGCTGTGCCTGGAGAGATTGAGAGCAAAAGACAGGATAGTTTTTCTCCTCTTACTGAGCTTTGTGCTCGGCTCTCCCCTTTGCATTCCTGCTCCATCCACACTGGCCTGGATCATGCAATGCTGCCGCTTTTGCAGCCTGTCTGTAGTGTGGCCAAGGGATGCTCTGCCCTGCCTCTCCCTCATCCCAGTCCAGTGGGGAGGCAGGGCTATCACCTAGCACTTGGCATCTTTTTGAGGATGGGTGAAGAATAAACCAGAGGAGCAACACAGAAAGGACCAGGCAGCTAGGGAAGCATGAGCACAATCCTGGAGGCCTCCCTCATGCTGCTACTGAGGGTTGCTTGCAGGCTGTAGGGTACTGCTCTAGGAAATGCTGCTGACTGTCCCAAACAAGGCCATGAGTATCCTTTCCTTTTAGTGTTTATAACCCTTTGAGCAGATGCTGTGCCCGGTAACAGTACCCAGTTCATTGGGCAACACCTGCTTTTGTGCAAGTGTTATGCAACAAAGTTTCTGCTGAGGTCTGGTGTGGTACAGGGATGCTTCTGAAACCAGGGGAGGAAGGGGCTTGGCTGGCTCCTGGGAAATCCCAGGGAAGCACTGAGGAGATTTAGTGATTTTAATTTCCCTCCCTTTCCAACCCCTCTCCCCCCAGCCTTGAGATCCTAATGTTCCAGAAATGAATAAATTTATCAAAGTGAGTTTTTTAATTTCCTGACTTCATCCCTTGTGCATGCTATTATGTATTAATAAAACAAGGTACCACCTTCCAGGTAGCCACTCTCCATTTACTGGTGTACTCCTGGCAGGCCTGACCTGACATTTGTAGTGAAAAGCTTCATGAAAATTTGAAATATGATGGAGTCTGAGGATTTTGCATATGTTTATATTGTTATGTAATTTTTTTTAGAAGTCATGTATATGTGTGTTAATATGGAACTTTTATTCAATTGAATTGAGGGTAGGAGCTTATGTTAATTTTACAGTTACCTTAAAGCTCAGTTAATTGCTTGAAGACCCTTAACTTGCTATGTTCTTTACTTTTATTAACAATATGTCACATAGTGATAGAAGAGTTGCTGAATGCATAATTTTCTATCATCCTCCTGCACTTTTCTTCTTGTGGAGTTGGAGTTTGTGTGAGGAGGGAGCCTGACAGGCAATAAAAGTGAGGATGACAGCTCTGCAAGTGAACTCTGAATTTATAGACTATAGGTCTCTCACAAACCAGTGCCTATGGGGAAGTTGGAATTGGAGTAGCTTCTGAAAGGTTAAGGAATTTAAGTACATGCTGCAAGCTCTGATTTAAAGAACATAGTCTTATCTTTAGCACTTTAAAGGAAAAGGACAGTTTTCATAAATGTTCACTCCTAGGAAAGAATATTACTTACACTTTGGGCACTTACCAGAGCTAGCGAATGCTCTTTTAGCCCATCTTAAAGAAAAGGTGTGGTCCTTGGTTGTAATACTTTGTGGAAGTTGTCAAATATTTTAGGCTTGCTTTTTCAATTGTTCTGCATAAGACTCCATTAATGTGCACTTTGCATTAAGTAAAAGCATTTTAGTTATGTTTTGTGTTTTAAAAAATAATGTGGATAAGCTTTGACTGAAGAGAAAAAACGAGAAAAAGTAATTGACACATCAGGCTTGCACTAAAAGGCATGAAGGAACACAAGAAACATGGATGAGACGGAAATGGCCAAATTAGTTAAAAATAAAGTATTGTAGTATGACAACTAATAACAGTAATCCAACACCAGTAAATGTTTTTTGTGTAACCATAATGATACCTACTTGAATTCTTTTGATGCTGTTTGTTCCTATAACATTTGTAAATCATGAGTTTTCCCTTTAAAAATGTAAATGCAGTGCTGAGGTGCTAAGGGGTATGGTTTAGTGACTGATGGGAATGGTTGGACTGGATGATCCAGTGGGTCTTTTCCAACCTGATGATTCTGTTATCCTGTGGTTCTGCAGCTGAGTGAAAACTCTGGGCAAACTGTCCTTTTCAACAATTTCATTCATATATCATTTTGCCTCTGAGAAAGCTTTGGGTTAGTACAGGGCTTTTCAGAATCAGAGATCGGGAAGTTGCTGTTGTAAATGGGGAGTGAAGAGACACAAATAATCACAGCAAGTTGTTATATCTTTCTGCTTGACTTTGGCTTTATGATTTGACACCAGTAATTTCAGTTCTTTTCATACATTACATTTCTGAAGATGGTTCCAAATGTTTGCAAAGTGACGAAGAGCCAGAAAGGCACGCTCTTCCACCTTCCAAACCTCCCTGCTCAGGGACAACATTGAGTGGTGGTTGTCCTTCCTTACACAGTTTTACTGCTGTGGCAGGAGATGAACATGACAGACTTGGATGGCTGTGGGGAGCCATCACTTTAAGATGCAGTATTAGCTGGGTACCGGTGATATTTGCGCTGAAGGTCTTGGCAAAGCAAGCTAGGATTGAAGTGTCCGTCATCTATGTGAACCTCTTTGCTCTTGCTGGCTTAGAGTTCAACTCACGTGTTGCATGTGTACATCCTTCCTCTGATCATCTTGTGCTTTAACTGTGGGAGAGGAGGAGCAGGAGGCCTTGTGTGTTTTTGTTTTCCAAAGTCTTCTGGAGTAAATGGAATTTAGCAAAGAGCACAGTGAAAATATAAACACGACCATAGACAAGTAGTCCGAAGGACTGAAGGCTTCTCAAGGACGCTGCTTCTTTTGGAGGGGAGAAAAAATGGGCAGAAGGGAGGTAGGGAGAAATCAGTTGAAGAGGAGACGCAGATATGTTTATTCCACTGGAAAATCATTCCTTTGATCTTCACGGAGGTGTGTGAATTTAGGAGTGAGAAGAAAGACAGGTAATTTCTAGTTTTGTTTTTTTTTTCTTTTTGCTCTGAAGCAGAGCCGCAGGCTTTTTTCCTCCTGTTCTCCCTCCCCCCCCTTATTTTTTTTTCTTTATTATTATCAGGCATTCAGTTTCTCTCAAACGTTCCAGTCTGAGTGCAGCCTAAAAGCATTCAAATAAAATAACATACACACCTGTCAGACCATGGGGCAAATGATAAGGGGATGCCAGTATATGAACCATAGGAATTAGCTCTTTGATCTATAGCTTTAGAGCTAACGGCACCTGCCTCGTCTTAGGAGAAAGCCTTTGATTGCACAGTTTTGTAAGTTCCCCCCCTGAATTGTGTACTTGTCACTTAATTTGATGTATTTTTTTGACTTCTTGTTACATTCAAGTTCAGCTGCTGACTCTTGCTCACTATGTGCACCACAACAGCAAAATTTTCTTTCACAGAAGTGGATTAAGTGCGTTAATTCTTGATCAAGCTTTTAGTCTTATTTAGAATTCAGCATGTCCTTTTTAAATGTTGGGTCCAGAAGCATTTTCACTACTATTTAAGCTGTCATGACTGTGCCTAGAGACAAATGTTATGCTGTCACTTGGTCCGCTCTGCCAGCCCAGAGCGGGACGGGTTGAATGGCTGGAGACAATGACTTTTTAAACTAACCCAACCAGACTTTCAAGATCAGGTCTGATTGTGGCTTTAGAAAAACAGTGAATATTTAATATAAGTCAAAACCTGTGCCGATTTGTATCATAATAAACATCAATGCTTATATGTGTTTTGTTGCCCCAGATAGCGGCATACCTACCACAGCTGGTACACTGGTCATCTCAAAGTTGTTATGCCAGGTGTTTTCTTCTGTGTTTGCAGCAAAGTCACCACAGTTCAAATGTGTGTTGACCTAGGGAAGACAGCCTCTAGGTCAGAGGACAGTCAAACATCACTTGTCCATTTTTTTCCTTCTTGGGGGCTATCGCTGCTGACTTTTCTTCTCATTGCCTTATGAAGAATAGCACTTCATTAACAATTCTGCTGCTTCCTGGATCATCCCTTGCAGCTCCCCATTCCTGGGGCTTCCATCTCTGTAAATCCAAGCTCAAACTTTTATATGGATGGTTTTCCACTTTTGGCCCCACTGCATCTGGTTCCATGGTACAGTGTAGACAAACTTGAACTGGTCCCCATCTGTGTCTCTTGCCTGCTCTCATTGGCAATGTAACTATCCAAATAACTACACTGCAAGTGTAAGAAGGTGGAAAAAACCGAAGTTGTTTAAGGGCATATTGTATGTGGAAGGAGTACATGTCATTTTTCACAAGAATTTCTGCCGTTTCTGCCAAAACCGTGAGACAGGGAGTTGCAGTATCAGGTTTGTCAGTTGTCATGGATAAAGATTCTGGGTGAGACTCTTGACAGTAACACCTGCGCCTCTCCTTGTCAGGGCTTCAGGTCTGGAGTTGAGGCTGAGGACATGCATTGTAGCTTCCTAGGTTTGCAGGTGCGGAATTTTTTTTTCTGGTGTTTTGCAATGTGAAGAAGTGGTGAAACACTATAGCTTAGGTCATTTGGTAACTGTAGTAGAGCTAATTGTCACAAGTGGTTTGCCATTCTTTGTGAAAGATACTTAAATCGCTGTCCATGCTTATTACTGTTGCTAATGTGAGTGACTGGAGTTAATTTGGTGAGGAACTGTGATGGCAAATCCAAGAATACACAATAGCCAACAGTGCTAATATGCTATTTTGCATTTATCTTCTGGATCATGCTAGAAAGGATCTAGTGTCGGTGTGAAGGGTATTTCTCAGTTTTAACTGATGACAGTGTTCTACTTTCCAGGATAATTCCTAACTCTGACTGTTAGATAACTGGTTTTAATCACCCTGTTCTCTAAAGTTATCTCTTAAGGTGTATAGCAGTACCACAAAACGAAACATGTAACAGTATACAATGCTATCAGTGATGTAGCTATAGGGATAAACAGTTCAAATGAAGACATGTACAGTATCAAGCTACCATTTTAATGATTTATTCCCATTTTTGTAGCTGAGGAATTTGTGGGGGAGAGGTATTTATCTAGTTACCAATTCACTCTAAGCTGATTATAATCATAGGAAGTTGTTGATACTTTATTTTAAAAAGTCCGAGAAGAAAAAGTTTTTAAGGCTTTGTTTTAGTGACTCTTAATTTTCCTTGAAAAGGTGTTCATGTATCATTCAGTAAACATTCACATTTTCTAATATTAAGTTATTTGAGTGAAACATATTTAAGCTTAAAAAATATTCAGGAATAATAGGACTATAATTGATAATTTTACTTATTCGTGAATTCTTTCTGTTTTATTGTAGGCGTTTAGATGCTAATCATATTGCTGCCATCCCAGAAGACAGTTTTGAGGGTCTGGTGCAGTTGCGTCACTTGTGGTTGGATGACAACAGTTTGACAGAAGTTCCTATCCTCCCACTCAGCAATCTCCCCTCTCTGCAAGCATTGACACTGGCTCTCAACAAAATAACACACATTCCTGATTATGCGTTTACAAACCTTTCAAGTCTTGTTGTTCTGTGAGTATTTGCAACTATATTTCATAGGTCACTTTGATTCTCTCCTCAGTTATAGTTTGATTAATCTAGGATGGTGCTGAAGGGGTATTTTTTGCCATGTTTTAGCTCGGTTGTCTAGGAACAGCCTATACCGCTGGTACGAGATGATACCATGTGTGCTACACAGCCTGCTGAGGGTTTGCTACAGACTTTCTCCTAAACAGAAAGTCAAGCAACTACAGGTATTGAGACTGCTGTGTGTTCTCCTGACATCTCATTTTAATAATGAATATTTCAGATCAATGATTGTCAGAGAAAGCTTTCAGAGATACTGAAAGAAGAAAATATCTCCTAGACCTGCTTCTGTATAGTCTTAAGTATCTTTGAGGATTAATGTGGAAAAACAAAGCTTGATTTATATATTTAAATTGTATTTTTATGACACTTCTGGATAGTGAGTAAAGGCTTAAAATCAGTTGTCTTGACTGTGGGTAATCTGTTCTGTTCCCATATGAGGATGAAATATGTATGTCTGGAAGTGAAAGACCACGTTTTATATCATCTACCTCATGCAACATTTTTTCTAAACCATTTAACTGGCTTAATTTCATAGAAATATCTACTGATTTGTTGACTTATATGAAATCGTTCACATATTTTCATGCTTGTTTTGTTTTTTAGACATCTTCATAATAATAAAATAAAAACTATAGGAAAACACTGTTTTGATGGATTAGACAACCTTGAAACCTTGTAAGTATGCTTCTTAAAATAATTTTTGTTCAACATTTGTCAGCTTAATCCAGGTTACTCTACTGATACGGTGAATATTTTGCAAGTAAGGCATGTGCACAACACATAACACTGACTGCTAGGTCCAGCTCAGGTTTCAGAACTGAAGGCTCCACCAGAAGTAATTAACTGTGTTGAGAAGCAGGTAAATATTAGCTTGGGTGAAGTGTCATGCCAGATGATGTGACTGTAATGTTCCCAGCCCTCATCTAACTGGTGTGTCTTTGCATTGCACTTTACTAAGTCAGGTGGATATATCAGAAATGTTGGAGTGGCCCTGTGGATATGGCTAAGGGACAAATATTTGTTTCTCAGATTTACTGTAGGATTAAGCATATTTAAAATACTGTGCCAAAACTGTTGTGTGACAGCAGGAGGTGTGTCAGAGGGCTGCAGTGGGCTGATTGTTTGCCACTATTGCATCAGTGGCCTGGGCACCACAGCCTGCCAAGAAGGCTGTTCCTCAGGCATCCCTGCAACTCTTAAACCCTTCCTCTGCAGGCTGGTAGCAAACAGCCCAGTTCATGATTCCCAGCCTCCTGTACAAGAGTTTGATCTGAGTTCACTTCAAATACTGGCAAACAGTAAAGTGACAGGAAGCATCATCTTCCCTTTGTCCCATGTCTGTTGTTCCTGCTTAAAATTCATACTCTGCTGAGAACTGGGTGACCGTAGTGGACAAATTGTAACTCCACAGTGCTCCTCAAGCTACAGAGTTATCTTCTTGGCAATGACTGGTCTTCAGCCCCTTAGGTGACGTTCCTCATTTCCCTTCAGCTCACTCAGCAAATGTGTAATAAGCGTTATCTCCTTTAGCAGTGCATTTTGTTATGCTTGGGAAAATGCTAAATAAATAAAACAAATAAAGGAGGATGAGGGCAAACCAGTGACAGCCTCTGTTAACATGAGGGATTTGGATGAATCCAGGAATGCTGCTCACTACATCTGTCTTGTCACGCTCTTAGAACTTCAATTAAGTCATAATTAGATACTGTGTAAATACACACAGCTCATTTAAGAATCAAAATGTTTTACTCTCTTGTAAGGAGTTGGTTCTGCGGAAACAGACTGTGCCTGGTCCCGATGTTACTGTTAGCAGGGTGACAGGTTAACTGAGATTTCAACAGATCCCTGTCACCAATATGTGCTCACTCAGTGTGATGAGATTTCCCCCTGCTACTGTTCAGTATTCATAATTGTTTGCCACAAGATCTCCTATTACCTAATGGCTTATTTACTGTTTAGTTTATAAAACCAGAAAGAATTTTTTTTCTGAGTAAGCTACTGAAGAGTAGTCATTTATACCTACTTTTTTTAAAAAAAAAACAAAACCTGTGAAATCTTAGTTTATTTCCATGTAAATTCTGCTGAAGAAAAATCTGTGAGCTGTTGAAAAATACTGAACTTTGCTTTAAGGAAATGTCGTTAGAGGTAATATGAATAATCCTCTGGATAATAATTTCTTACCTAAGTTATTAGCTGGTTATAAGGCATGTAAAACATCAGAAGAGTAAATCTAAGTTAAAAATGAAGTTATTCTATGGTCTAGTTAAAGTTGTTCTGAGAACGTTTTACTTTGATTGAATTGTGCTAGCTAAAAATTATTTTAATGATTCATGATCTGTGTTAAGAATTTTATAATTCTCCTGCTTTGTTTCTTCTAGGGATTTAAATTATAATAACATGGTAGAGTTCCCTGAGGCTATAAAAGCACTCCCAAATCTAAAGGAGTTGTGAGTATTACTTATTGTATAACTTATTATACTTTTTCAGCAGTTGTCTTTTGCCTTTCCGTAAATAGAGAAAAGAAATTCCTGGATTTAAGAATTCTTGTCTTCAATGCAGCAGCCTCGGTCAGATTAAGCTATGCTAAGTTCTGCTATAATTAAAGGAAAATATAGTCATCAGCTAGAGAGGGAATCTATTGAAAATAATTTTGGGTTATATAAACAAGCAATTTATTCAGCAGAACCATTAGCATAGATCTTAATCATGAGCTGGTTTTGGCCTCCAGTAGCAGAATTAAGTATTCGCTGATCACACATTTTCCTTGTTTGTCCCCTCCTTAAGAGGGGAGGGAGAAGAGAGAAAGCACAGGATCATGTTTTGGACAGAAAAGTTTCTTTCTAATGAAATATTTCCACTTTAGCTGATGTGCAGTAGACAGAAATACCTTCAAAGTTATTCTTGCAGTTTGACTTACTTGTTACGTAGCTACAATCCCTTTTTTGGCAGGATTGGAAATTGAGTAGGTGTGAATAAAATGACTATTGGTTGAATCTACTGGCAGTATATCTTATAAATGTTGCTTTTCTTCTTGGCCAATATTTTTAGGGGATTTCACAGTAACTACATTTCCATAATTCCTGATGGTGCATTTGCAGGAAACCCCCTTCTAAGAACAATGTAAGTCATTTTCGTGCATCTGGTTTGAGTCTTTAGTAGACAGGGACTGTAAGAACAGTGATTGAAACGTGTTTTTCATTTCCCAGACACTTGTATGATAATCCTTTGTCTTTTGTGGGGAACTCGGCATTTCAGAATCTTTCGGATCTGCATTCCCTGTAAGTATCCTCTCAACTATGTAGTACAACAAATGGATATAAAATGCTGAGGCTAAGAACTCAAAATAACTAAGTTTTCTGACTGCCTCTTGCCTTGTAATTTTTTTTGCAGTAAGCTTTAATAAACATTGTTATTGTTGGGAATATCCAGCTTCTTAAGAAGCTCTAGTAAATATGCTCAACAACCTTTTCTTCAGAATCTTCATTACCTTGCATAAGACGTAACCTCAGGCCAAATGCTCAGGTTCTTACTTATACAAACTGCATTTTGTCCTTGGTGGTTCTTGAACAGCGACGTGGGTTGTGAGAATGTTTGGCAGGTTAGTGCATGCATGCTCTCAAAAGAGAGCAGTTCTAGGGGTGACGAGGAAGTAAAATGCAGTGAGACTTCAAAATGAACTACAAACTACCTAAGAGTTCGTTTGCTAATAGAGGAGTGTTTTATTAAGCAAATTACTCATAGAGAAAGCAGTGAAAAGATTGTTTTCATGTAAAAAATCTAAACAAAAGCAGTAAGCATGTTTAGAACATCTTCTTAGTGAATATATCTAAGCAGAATTGAATGTCACAATTGTTTGCATAATGCAGCTGACTTCTATGGGGATTTTTTTTTTTTTTTAGGGTCATTCGGGGTGCCAGCATGGTGCAGTGGTTCCCTAATTTGACAGGAACCGTTAATCTGGAGAGTTTGTAAGTATCTCCTAGAGAACTAATTTTCAATTAGTTCTTTGTTTTGCTTCTTATGAACTGATTAAAATATGATTAGTAGATCTGGAGAGCAACTGGATGCATGTTCTCTTCCTGTCAGTAACTGCAATTGTATAGCTCTCCTTACTGTGATACCTGAGAGCCCTTTAATCTTTAAAAGGAGGAGCTGACAGCATGAAAAGGCCAGTGATACTAACCTCACACTCACAGACCTGAAAAGCAGCGAAGTTGTCCTTTTCCAAAAAGACAAACAAACAAAAAAATGCTGGTTGGTGAATCCAACACTCCGATAGCTGTGACACCATCCTCCTCCTGCTCTAACCTATGCTTGTTGTGCCATCTACCATCAACAATGCAAACATTCATGTATTTTTTCTTCCACAGAACACTCACAGGGACCAAGATAAGCAGTATTCCTGTTGATTTATGCCAAGAGCAAAAGGTTCTTCGAACTTTGTAAGTACACACATGGTGCTCCTTCATCTGCATCAGAAGGTTCCAAAATAAATTTAAAGCTAATTTAAAGCAAAAGTATTGCTTAGACTTGCTTTTATCCTAGTAGCTTTATCAATGCTGGAAAACTGATTCTGGTTTCTTCATTCTTCAAATCAAGACTCACAGCAGAGTTCATGTAATGCTTCATTTCTGAAACAGTCCTCTTTATGCAATGTGTTTCTTTTATAAGTTATAAAGGTGGTGCTGCTGAGCAGTCTTTCGTCTTCAAATTCACTATGCCACCCTTCTTAACACAACAGTAAACACCTACATTCAGACGTTAAGTGAAGAGTTTAGTTATAGGGCTTTGATGACTTCCTGTGTTTGGGAACACAGTAGAAATCAGTAGGAACTGAGAGAAATGGAGATGAAGATTAGGAAGGGGATAGTAATACAAAAGAGCAAGATGGAAAAAGCAGTAAGGATGTATTAAGTGCAAACAAAAAAAAAAGCAAACTGGCAAATGAAACCATTAAGAGGAGAGGCAAAGCCATGCTTACAAAGGATACATGCAGGAAAATCTGGAACAAAAGCAAATGCTGAAAAATCTTCTGTTTTATAGAATTAAAACTAGGAGAACAGAATGACATGGTAGGATTTATTTTCAAATATCAGTTTATCTTTCGAACAGAAATTTGAAGATCATTTGCAAGCTTCTAATGTGCTTTTCTCCTAAATAAAATCGCTCACCAAATTCAGAGACAAAAAGGAGGAGAGGTACAGAAATGTACTTCTAAAAATGTTTACATGAATAGAGTGAATAAAAGGGAATGAATCACCATCTTGCAGAGTTGCATAGACAGCCTTATGTCTGCTATTTGCTGACTGTTGCAAGCTTGATACTGCAGTTATGTCTTGCTATGTTATTAGGTGTGTATGTTTGTATAATCAAATGCATAGAGGAGCCAGTTAGGATGGCTGTGGAGACATCACACTTGTGATTCCCCTTATGATTTTCTCTAAACTGCCTTTAGTTCTTCCACAGAATGTTACTAACAGGAAGAGTTTTCTGCCAATCCATTTGATGGTTACAAATGATGGAATGTTTTAAATAGAAGGGAGTTGCACTAAGCACTTTTCTCTTATTTTCTGTTTTGAAGGGACTTGTCTTACAACAATATTAAGGACCTTCCAAGTTTTAAGGGCTGCCGGTCCTTGGAAGAAATGTAAGTAGAAATATCTATTGTTTATTACCTCCTTAGTATGCTGAGTCCAAATTTATAGAAATTTCTTTGCTTCATGTTTGGTCCTAAGTACAGTTTTAAGATTAAGACCAGAGAGAGATAATATGACCAACTCCTGTGGAGCATACTGGTCGGAGAATTAACCCCCTTTGCTTTCCTCAGTTAGCTAAAGTTTAATTGTTCCTGTGACACAAAAAAAGAATGAAGGGTACCTTAATCCTGCATTTCATAGTGGAATTACTGCATGCAAAATTGGAATGAGCATTTATGTATTCTTCCTACCTCTTACCTCTTCCATTTTTCTTCAGTTTGCCTCAACCTATGCGTGTGTAAAATGGGGTTTTTTTTCTGTAGTACCTGTAAGACACATTCAAAACCCACCTTAGTCTATGCTTGTGTAAAATGTTTTTTTCTGTAGTACCTGTAAGACTCATTCAAAACCCACCTTTGTTTTTCTTTACCCTATTGCTTTAAAGCTTCTTTAGCTGAATTTCCAGACCCTACACAACTTTTCTGCCTGCATGTGTTCCTTCCTCTCCTTCTATCTCTGCTGCACTTGATCTTCTTTCCCTTTAACCAGAGTGGGGCAACTAATAGACTTCTCGCTTCTTTGCTGCTGTACTCTTGACACCTTCAGGCTCGTTATAAAGGGACCTTAGGAACTGGAAGGGTGGTTTGCCCATTAGCTCTGAAAATGTTTCTCAGCTCTTGTCTTTCATAAATCCATATTTTAGGAAATGGAAGTGCACTCGGGGTTAGAATGTGCCTGAAGATTCTCTGCAGAATTCAGTAGATTTGTTTTGAATCCCAGTGTGACTCTTCAGAGTTCACAAAATGTTACTTAAGGCATGGACAGCATTCTACCCTCCCTTAACAGTCTCTTCTAAATGAAAATGGGTTGTAAGTAGGATTAGGTAGGGGTGGCATGAAGCTTCATGGTTGTACATGTGAAATGCAGAGCAGATACCTAAACCATTAGCCTACAAGGAGAAACAAGAAAAAATTGATCTTTGGTAGGGCTAAATCTATGTATTAGGAGGCACCGAGCTATCCCTTCATGTGAAGTCAGCCCTGTTTGCCAATAAAGTTCCGTTTCTGCCTCTTCACTTTGCAGTTCCTTACAGCATAATCAAATCCATGAAATCGCAGAAGATACCTTTCAAGGACTGTCCTCCCTTCGTATTCTGTAAGTGTACATTATAGCTTATCATTAGAAGAGTAAAACAAGATAATTTGTCTGATTCCTGTTTAAACTGATGTCAGTGTGGTATAACCAATCTGATTGACAGCAAAAGGCCCAGGTATGCTGGATGCTAAGGTCAAGTACACTATATATAAGACACACTAGCAGCAACCAGTTTCAGTCCTGTTCTTTCTGTTCTCCATTTTGTTTTTCTAGCCTATGAAGATATTTTTATATATATATGGAGATAAAGAAGTGGGGATTTTTTTTGGTAGTCTACTATTTTGCATTAGACAGTATTTCTTAGAGAAATCCTGTCTAATCCTGTCTGTTTTCTGCAAGAGGAGCAGACCAGTAAACAAAATTATCCCCTTCCTTTTCTAGCTATATAAAGATTATTTAGGAACACTAGATTTTTTTCTGATAATTTCAGAAGCTGACAGGTGTTTTAAAAGGAATCTCATAACATAAGTCGTGGTGTTCCAGCTGGAGCTGGATTTTGAAATCCAAGCAAGTAGATGCCATTATTGTCTTCCTCCTACCGCTGATAATGTGCCCTGCTGCAGATGTGGTTGTCTCTGAAGGAACTGTCCTGGCATTGTCATCCTGGGAATACTGGGTGGCTTGGGAGAGAGGGGAAATTGGAAAGTTCTTTGGCTTTTCTGCCAAAGGTATCATGTACAGCACAGTGGCTGTTACAAAATTTTGACAAGACTGCTAAAATAATGTCATTTGGCATTCATTGCAGCGACCTCAGTAGAAATCGAATCCATCGGATCCACAAGGATGCTTTCACCACTGTTGGAGCTATAGTTAACCTGTAAGTAGGCTATTCACTGCAGCAACCTGCTCTCTCTGTCATTAAACTGCTGAGGCAGTGATTTTTTTTTAGCTTAAAACTGGTATTTGCCTATTGAATGTTTTATCTCTGTGAATTGCGAAACCCCTCATGAGCTGATTGCATACAGGGCAGCCTTCTTGAAAGTGCAAGCGTTTGCCAGACCTCAGTGCAAGACTGCAAAAAGTCTTCCTACTCCAATGAAGTGTACACTGTAGGAGCTTCAAACTTACCTTGTTGTAACATTGTCTTAATATTCACATTTCAGAGACCTAAGTTTCAATGAACTCACTTCAGTTCCAACTGAAGGACTGAGTGGACTGAATCAGCTTAAACTTACAGGCAATTTGGAGTTGAAAGAAGCTTTGGCAGCAAAGCACTTCGCAAAGCTCAGGTAAGTTGGTAAATAGTGCTACAGAGCACTTAGCTTACTTTGACAGTAACAAGGAACATATCAGTAAATGAAGCCAACTTAGATCATGCTCATGACCAATAATCAGGCACTTGGAGTCCTGTAGGGCCTTAATATTGGCATATCTGAAAGGGCATCTGACTATTTTGGTGTAGAAGCCACTTGCAGACAATTTTCTTGGAACCTTTTATATTTTTTCCTCCACCACTTCTCGGGCAGAGATCATCTGACTTCTGAGTGGTGGTTTTGGTGGATTCCACTTGCTACTGCACTGAGCACGTCTGTCTTTCAAAGTGAGGAAGACAGGAACAGGTGTCTGATTCCATTATCACCACACTTTATACATGTACTGTTTATTCTTGGAGGCAAATGATAAGGGTAACAGTAATCATTTAAATAAAAGCCTGGTACTGATTTCAGTGGGAAGTGGATCAGACAGTGATTAACTGCTTTGTGTTTTCAAAGATCTTTCCTGCATGTGACTATTTCAGTCCTCAAGAAGCAGTTAGAAATTGTTTCCCATATTGTCTGAGGGAAAAAGTGGAGGAAGGTACTGTTAATTTGTCTAAGGCCAGCAAAGGAATCCATCAGACAGACCTCAGCAGTCCTGTGGAAAGAGCAGATTGGTTTTTGCGTTTTGATCTGTGTTTGAGAACTAAGACATTGTGGAATCTGTTCCTCCTGAATACTTAGGAGAACAGAATTCAAGAACAACACTGCAGATAAATGATGATGTAGCCTTGGGTCAGAAAAACTAGCTTCTGTTCTGCTATTATGTCATTTTTATGTGGATTTTTTGAAAATCTGTATGCAGCTGTACTGCCTCTCTACCAGCATTAATAGTAGGTACCATTCCTGTCAAACACACACAAAAAATATTAAAACCAAAATGTTATTTGGGGGACACAAAATGAAGTAAGAGAAAGAAAGATCTATCTTATTTACATTGTGGTCACCTGGGAATTAAATTTCTTACAAAATGCTTACTCTTTAATTAACTTAATTAGTTTTCAGTTTCATTTGTACAGCAATGCCACAAACACCAATCAGAATTAGTTTTGTATATGGAGTAGAAAGAGTAGAAAGAATAGAAAAGAAAGCTAAATGTTACAGAAGTGTCTTTGTACTCCGTGCAGCAGACAAGACTTGGATGCACCACCTGTCCTTTATCTCAGTGTAAAAGTTCATCAAAAATGGTTACAACTGATCCAATTTGAAATAGATTTTTATTAGCTACTGTGGAAAAAAGAGGCTTCAGTTTCAGTACTGAAGTGTGCCACTTAAGATTACTATCTACTAAAAATATTTAACTCAGGTTACAAAGGGTAACACTCTCTTTGTTGTTCTGCCTGTGTTTCAGGTCGCTCTCTGTACCATATGCTTACCAGTGCTGTGCATTTTGGGGTTGTGATTCTTATTTAAACTCTAATGCTGAAGATTCCAGTCACCAAGATCAAAGTGCCTTGATGGATCGTGAGAAAGGTAAGTGTTTCATTGTACTAACCCAGCAGTATTAGTTTGAGCCAGACTAGACCAAATATGTCTATGGTTGTCTTTCAATAAGGAAATTTAGAAAATGTAAATCTTTATAGGAATGCAAAAGCTGTCTCTGAAAGTGCTTAGCAGCTGTCTACAAACAGGCAGTGCTATGTTCTTTTTAAATGTTTATGATTTGCTTGTTTAAGAAAAGAACAATAATCAATATTCTAATTATCAATATTGTTTCTGTTGTTTTCTGCTAGAATAAAAATGTTTTATGGCTCAGTATTTTGACCTTCCTGTTTAGAAAGGGCTTGTCCTTCCACTGGCTACTTCAAGGCCCATAGATCTTTCTCTGGTGATGAAAGATATTGCTGCTTTGTTATAAAGCATTGTGAGTGGCTGGGCAGCAGTAACTCAAACGGCTGCAGCTATTTCCGCACTGAGTGTTTGACCTTACATGGCAAACCAGAACAGCTTTACTTATTAAAGACTTGAATGTTGGTGGAGAGTTAGGTCTTTGATCTTTCAAAGAACTACTTCCATCCTAAGCGGCTTCACTGCATTTCACTTTTTCTCTTCCTACAACTAACCTGTTTTTAATTTTCACTTGGATACAGCTGATGCAGATGTTCTAAGAAATGAGGAAAATGAGGAATTGGGGCAGACTATTATTCATTGTACACCAGCAACAGGTAACTCTTATTTATAATGTGCTTTAGCCACATTGTGAACTTGAGTCATGGTGTTATGCAAGCAGCTGTCTGCAGAATTACACGTTTCATTCCTTGTAGTCATTCTATACACAGAAGATTAAATTCTACAATGCTTGGGTGAAACTTCATTTGATGTCAGTGTTGTTTTGGATGAGCAATCACACATTTGGCTCAGCCTTGGACACATAGCACTATATTGGAGAATCACGCTAGGAAAAAATCTAAAGTTTGTTCCCATAAGCAGAATATAGAAGACTATAGGTTTATTTGGCACTTGCTATGTTTAATGCCCCTAATTAATTTTAATGTCCCCTAATTCTGTGTTACTTTTGTGAAAGAGATGTCTGCAAAGCAGAGCATACTGTATGGACGCTCATCTGTTTCAGTGAGAAGTCAGCCTGTGCTTTGAAAGCTTAACTCACACTGCTGTCGCTGATCATTTTACCAAATCCTGATGTCTTTGTGGGAGAGAGAATGAGGAGTGCTCACGTGATCTCTTCCCCAGCCCTGCTATAACAGCATTAATTGACAGCAGAGGGCTGCTACATGTAGCTGGAGCAGGCAGCAACACTTTAAACTACTAAAAATATTTGTGCTATGAGTAGTCTTCTGGTATACCAGAGCTACTCCAATTCAGGCCTGAACAGCCCAGGAGTGTTAAAAATCTTTGGTCTTGCAAACAAATATTTTCATTATAGGCAGCTTCCTTGCTGCCCTTCAGCTTATCTTCCTTGAACTGCAAATTTCCACACATGATTCCACTTGGCTGCTAAAGCGCTTGCTGTGATACCTCCTACTACTTTACCTCTGCCACAAGCTGTCCAGAGGATTCTTTCTATACATCTTGTACTCTCCTGTTTCGTAAACAGGGCTACATAGATGTGGGGAACAGTGTGCTTCCACTTGAAGTTATGTATGAATGAGCAGAGGTTTTTCAATTCTTGTTTCATTCTCTTCTCCTAAACTGCTACTTTGCATCCATTGTGGAAATCTCTTCACTCTCCACCTTTTGGTCTAGCTCCCGCTTTAGTATACAGAATATCACAAGGATTTCTTATCACACCCAAAAATAGTTGTGGCCAGAAAGTCAAATATATTATTAATGGAGCTGTATATGATCTGAGAATTAATTTGACCAGTGTTACTTATTTGGTTTTGATCTCCTGTTCACAGAATGAAAATTCAGATGGTGTTACACAGGTTAAATTGTTAAAGCATTTAGCTCTCTCTTTTTGCCCATTCCAGAGAAGCTGTAGCTCTAAAACAAATGAAGAGCTTGTTTTACAAGTTCACAATTTGCCTTACTTTTCACCAGTCCCTCCCATACTAACAAGTTGTTTTCTGTGCCATGCTGTCGTCTGGCCATAAGTAGGACACTCCACCCACTGTGTAAGTTGTGAATCATCGCTCATCTTGTAGATCCACTTTCCGCTTTGCCTGGTGGCAAGAACAGATTGCTGAACAGTGGTGCTCAGGTAGCATAGCACTGAAAGCTGTGAAACTCATCCTTCCTCAGGTGGGCTGGAATATTAGGGAGTGAGTAGGGTAACTTTTAACTCTATTTAGAGCCTGGGAGAAAGACAGCAAAGTGTGGTGGGTTTTGATTCTCTTAAAGATACCTCACTGTGCAGGTACTAGAAAACAGACTTCAAATTGATTTTGGAATCACAACATCAACAGTTTTTAATTCCCTAAGTAGGAAGATATTTTTACTTTTAAGCAGATTGAGCTTAACAGGTATTGTTGAGTGATGTCAATATACTGTAAAAGTAATTATTCTGGTGAGGATGTCTTACTTAGGAATACCTGCAAAAACAGTGACTTTACTGATGATTTAACAAGTCTGATAACCCAGTTAGCACCACTGTTTCATGCCCAGAAATGAAGCTTGCTCATTTAAACAAAAAAAGTGATGATTTTTTGACTTGTCAGTTCATTAACTACTGAATGTTGCTTTAGGCCTTGGGAGATTTTTGCCCTGGCATTTAATCATTCTCTGCAGTTGCTCCAGCCCGTGTTAGGGATGGGCCGTACTTACCTTTCACCCACCTAAAGTGAAGGCAGGAGCTGTTGCAGCTCAGAAGCTCCAGCCAGAGGTTGTAGCACAGTTTTTCTGCTCTGCCTTCAGCTCCCTGAGTGCCTGACTGCGGAGAGAGATCCCAGCTATTGTGCTTCGGACAATTAGCAGTGCTTAATGGGGATGTAGGAGAGGTTAAACTCTTCTAATTGTTACTTAAAATCAGTAGGATTTCCCCATGGAATAAATAGCAATTAGAAGGATTAGAAGGGTAAGCAGAAGTAGTGACCTTTTTTCCTTGTCTTGCCTCATTATTTTGCTTGTTGGACTCTTTTATTATTTAAACTATTTTAAGTGGCAAAAGGAGAACAAAAAAAATCATTTTCCCTATATGACTTTCCAAGCTCAGTGCCTTTCAGTGATGAGAGTGGAGGACAGAACTTGCTGTGAATTCCTGTCCCTATTAAAACTGATAAATTGAATTTGTTGGCTCTTCCATAAATGTTGTGTGGTGACCAATAGTTACTCTGGAAAGCGTGTTTGTGAATCAGTTTTTGAGAGAATATGTTACTTCAAAAAAAACCTTTCCCCTTGTAAGTTGGTTGTGAACATTTGCTTTTTTTCTTTTACCAACTTTTGAAACGAAGTATAAAATCTAAAGAAAATAAAAAAGTATGTAGTTTGCACTAATAAAAGCTATTTTGAGTGCCTAAAAAGTATTCAAGTTTGTTTAGCTACCTTGTTTATACAGCATATTCTCAAGTGACAATTCATCGCAGTAATTATTAATTCAGGCATAATTAATTAGTAAATAGCTTCAGCAGAATAGTTTACTTTCAACTGACCTATTTATCAGTCCAGCTGTGTACTCTATTCATGAATTAATGAGGAGTGCTTTTGTAATACCTTTTGAAAATCTTCCTTGTTAAGAGCCAATGTTTTTCCTAAACTGGTTGTTCTTCTGTTTTTCTTTTTTTTTCTTCTAGGTGCTTTTAAGCCTTGTGAATATTTATTGGGCAGCTGGATGATTCGACTTACTGTCTGGTTTATTTTTTTGGTTGCTTTGTTCTTCAACCTGCTGGTCATATTAACAATATTTGCATCCTGTACTCCATTGCCTTCTCCCAAACTGTTTATAGGCCTGATTTCTGTCTCTAACTTATTTATGGGAGTCTATACTGGTATTTTAACTTTCTTGGATGCTGTCTCTTGGGGAAGATTTGCTGAATTTGGCATATGGTGGGAGACTGGCAGTGGTTGCAGAGTTGCTGGGTTTCTTGCAGTCTTTTCATCAGAAAGTGCCATTTTTTTCCTGATGTTGGCAGCTGTTGAACGGAGCTTCTCTGCGAAGGAGATCATTAAAAAGGGGAAAAGCAATCGCCAAAAACAATTCCAGATTGCAGCAGTTTTTGCTTTCCTGTGTGCTGTGGTAGCAGGATGCCTGCCACTGTTTTATAAAGCGGAGTACTCAGCATCACCCCTTTGCTTGCCCTTCCCCACTGGAGAAACACCTTCATTAGGCTTCACAGTAACTTTAGTGCTCCTGAATTCATTAGCATTTTTGCTAATGGCCGTTATCTACACTAAACTGTACTGCAACTTGGAAAAAGAGGACCTCTCTGAAAACTCACAGTCCAGCATGATTAAGCATGTTGCTTGGCTAATCTTCACAAACTGCATCTTCTTCTGCCCCGTTGCATTTTTCTCGTTTGCGCCATTGATCACCGCGATTTCTATCAGCCCTGAAATCATGAAGTCTGTTACTTTGATATTTTTCCCGTTACCGGCTTGCCTGAATCCAGTTCTGTATGTGTTCTTCAACCCAAAGTTCAAGGAAGACTGGAAGCTGCTCAGGCGCCACTTGACAAGGAAGAATGGAGCAGTAGCAATTGCTGTCAACGCGCAAGGGGGCTGTGTGACACAGGACTTTTACTATGACTGTGGCGTCTACACGCATTTGCAGGGTAACATCACTGTGTGTGAATGTTGCGAATCGCTGCTTTTATCCAAGCCCGTGCCCTGTAAACATTTAATAAAATCACACAGCTGCCCTGCACTGGCAGTGGTGCCTTGCCAAAGGCCGGATGGCTACTGGTCGGACTGCGGCACCCAGTCAGCCCATTCTGACTACGCAGATGAGGATGATTCTTTCGTGTCAGACAGCTCAGACCAAGTGCAGGCCTGTGGCCGTGCATGTTTCTACCAAAGCCGAGGATTCCCTTTGGTTCGTTATGCCTACAATATACCAAGAATTAAAGACTGAAGGGCTTTTAGCCATCAGCTGTTCTAATAGAGGTATAATGCTTCATAGACTGTTGCCTGTTTTGACATTTTGAGCAGGAAGCACTTTTGTAGTTGTCATTTAATGTCATTTGTAAAGAAGGGAAGCGGGCAGTAACTTCTTGAGCCATACATGTGAAAATAACTAAAGAAATAAATCCATCGCCCTGACTGTAAATAATTGGTAAACCAATTTTGTTACCCAATATTTTTATTCTTTCCACGCAATAGTGGTTTCTTTTATACAGTTTTTTTTTTTTACATGCTAATGGTGTGTTTCCACGTTGTACTCCAGTTGTACTTTGCTTCCGCTGTTGGTGAGGTAAGTTCTGTTGATTAATTTCTTTCTACCAAAGCACAACAGAAAGGACAACAATTCAGTAATAAAGCAATTATTTTTAAATGTGACTTTTCTATAATTAAGCAAAAGAAACACTTGTTAGCTTTGTATAGTGTATTCAACACTGAATCTCAGGATGAATTTTACTGCAGGGCCAAAAAAGGGATTAGTTCTCCCATACGTAACTGTGACAGCAATATAGGAATACCATGTTTGTTTTGTATTTTAAGCCAGCATTCAATTTTAAAAAAGGCTTTGTTACAATAAAACTCCTGTAATCCACAGTATCTGTAGACTATGAAATAAGCGTATTAAGAGCTGTCAGGAATAATAGGGTTGAACACATTTTTCTAGAGGTGACACATTACTTCAGGTGAACCACAGCAGCTTTCTTCATTGTTATGCAGTTGGGTCGCACTGTCAGAAGGAACAGTGATGCATCTGGGTGTTGTTAGCAGTGCTGTCAATGTGAACAGCTCATGTCTTTGTAGAAAGACTGTCTAATACTCTGCAGCCTGTTGGATGTTACAGCACCTCAGTAATATCTATGAATAGACTGAGATTTAGCAAATAGAAGGAAAACAAAAAGCAACTTTGCAATAAAAGTATTTTTACAAATTATTTTACTGAGAGTGAAGTACACTGTGCAAAGGCACTGATTGTCATGTAAATCAGTGTAGTATTTTTAAAGCATTCAAGTCCTGGGACTGAAATGATTTAAGTACAATCGGTGATCAATTTTATCTATTTAGTATCAAATCTGATTGATATAAAGTTATGAATGCATGATTAAGTAATTATGTATGCTTCTTGAACAATATGCTAAATCAAGAGCAAATCCACTGCCATCCCAGTTACTCCGGAGACATTCTCGTTAAGATTTAAATCTAGATTACTGTTTTAAAAATTAAACTGTATATACTGTTCATACAATGAATTTTTATCTTTGTATTGTAAATTATTTGATAGAACACATGATGGGAAATGTGGCTTCAGTTCATTTTGTTAATTAAAGCTACCTCCTAAACAATAGTGGCTGCCAGTAGCAGAACGTTTAAAATGTGGTTTATATACTTTTTGCATTGTAAATAGACCTGGTTGTATATTGTCACTGTAATAAAAACAGAATCCTTGTATATCAAAATCATGTAGTTTGTACAAAGTATGGGAGGATTATTTACTGTTTGCTGTTAATTTTGTAAGCCAAAATATTCACATGTAAAAACAAAGGAGAAGAACAGCAACCCAGAGTTGTTAATTCTTATACCTACACTCATGAGTATTACATCTGCAATTAGCATGGAATGTTACGCTGAAGGCAAATAAAGGGTACACAAGTATTGATTATTATTTATCTCTGTCAAAAATGAAGGCTGAAAATGGTGCTCATGTAAAATTATTGAGCATAGATGATGTCATCTGTTCCCCACTACATGTGGTGAGAATTTTGGGGAACAAATGCCGGAAAAATCAGAAAGTTGCCAATTTACAAATGGATTTATGATCTCTAGACTAATGCTGACTCTTGGCATGCAAAAGGTTAAAACCTTCAGAGCAGTGTTTGCTCTTTTACAAAGCAGTCTTTTTATTAAAGGTATTATTATGTACCATGTTTGAGTTGAAATGTTTTTAGTATGACTTGAGAGAGTCATAGAGATGATTATTTTGGTTTTGATGCTATTTCTGTGCTGAGAGTTGCAAGGGGGAGTTTCAAGCCTTGGTTTTGTTTGAGTCCTAGTCTGTACTACACTTCCTCTATGGCCACCCCGTCAAAAGTAAAGGGAATACTTTAACAAGTTACAGTCCTTCTCAGAAACGGCAATAAATGTCATAATTGGTAGAGAAGGAAATCCAGCCATCAAGCTTCCAGAAAGCCTGTTGCATTTTCAAACGATGTTGAGTATGGATTTATTTCTTCTTCTATTTTAGAAATAATTTTTCATTGAAATGCTATTAAAATGGTCAGATGTGATTGGAGTTCTAGCATTTCACTGTATATTATTATGTTTTTTGGAGTTATGCTAATGGTTGACTTTTAATGCAGTCAGTTTAGTTCTTTTCCAACACATGCAGGTGTTCTCTGCTGGTAGAGATGAAAGAACATAGGCACTAACTACTAAAATCAGCCTATCAAGAAGTGGTGTGGCAAAAGACTTACCTGTCTCAACACTGCCACTTGCCTGGCTCCTCTGGATGATCACATAAGGAGAACCCAGAGAAATCCAGCCACCAGGTATTTAGTGCCTCCTTTGTTGTGTCTTTGCTGGACAAGCTGGTGACAGTAACAGGGACACAAACCTTGATTCTAAACCCTTCTAAACAACTATTGTACTGATCTCCAACACTGAATTTAGCTACCAAAAAGAATTTACTGTTGACTTTAAATAAAGGAAAGCTTACAACAAGGGGAGCATTCTTTTGTTGTTGCTTTGTTTCCTTGTCTTCTACTGTTGTGAGGAAGCAGCTTTCTGCAGGAGGGTAGGGTTAGGAACAAAACTTCCAACGTTGCTGTGAAGGTATTCCCTACTTTTCCCCTACTAAGAGAAATTTCTTAAGACAGCCATTTGCCTGCTCCGGGGCAGCGTGCTGGTGAGATCTCTTAATTTGAAATGGAGCCTTTTTATCCTCTTACAAAAATAATGCATCTACTTAGCAACTTTTTGGCCTGGCTCCCTTTTGCCTTTTTTTCATTTCTTTCCAGTAGACCTTCCTGTGTTCAATCATAAATTTACTCAGAAATGTCAAAGTTATACAAAGATACTTTTCTCCAATAGTTCTTTTCACTGTATTACTATTTTTAAGCCTTCAGTTTTAATTTACAGGGTAATATATTTAATTAAAAGCACAATGCAGAGTTTGTTTCATATGTACTCTCAATTTAATAATTTTTAATTAAATAGATGCTTTTGATCTTTTACTGCTAGAGTAATAAGTTTATTTTTAGCAAGACATGTTTTTAATATTACCTTTCACATATCATACAGTAGAATCTGACCAATTTAGCACTGGAGTTCAGTTGCAGATGATTCGGTAAATAAGGAAGTAGAATCTGACATGGAATAATACTGCACAAATGGCTCTTTACTGTTGTAAACTCAATGTGGAGGATGAATACACACATTTCATATGTTGCATTCATGGCATTATATGACTGTAAAATAGCCTCATTTAGGTTTTACATAAGGAATACTAGTTAATGGTCTCTGTGGCGTTTACTGTAGGGAAATTATTTAGAATTTAGGTTAACAAAATAAAGTGTCTTGCTGGTTTGCTGTAACAAAAGCATAACCTGTGAGTGTCTTGACAGTGTCGGCCACCAAATAAGCAAGTATATCAGTTATTAACTGACAATTTAAAAGATAGACGCTTTGTGCAAAAGCATGAATTGGCTAAAGAAGTGAAGACTGCTCAAAAGCAGGAGGCCTGTGATCTCCAACTGACATAAAACAGCTGAGCCAAGTCAGAATCCTGTTATTGATTTAGAGAGATGAGATTTTACAATGAATGGGTTTCAGAGTTCTTCCATATTGCTCTAAACAAGAGAGAAATTCTTATCTCAAGGCCGTACTTGAAAGCAGATGGCCCCACATCTGGAATCCGGACTGGGACTAGCAGTGGGTGCAGTGTGTTGCACCGTACCATGAAGGGAAACTGAAGCACTCTGAGGCCTCTCAAATTTCACAGCCTCTCTAATCAAGCAGAAATACACATGCACGCACAAAAATAGCCAGCAGACAAGTACAGGCAGTGCTCTGACACAGACTGTGGAGACAAGCAGTTTTCTGCTTTGCTTTTGTGCCTACCACAACATTGTCTTCAGATATTCCAGTGTGGGGAAAACAATAATAATTTAAATTCAACTATATGTGGTTCAATGTTAATTTTTTTTTCCAGGTTGATAGTAAAATTAAGATATTCGTTATTTTCTGCACTTGGGACACAACAACCCGGTGTGGTGCTACAGGCTTGGGGAAGAGTGGCTGGAAAGCTGCCTGGCAGAGAAGGACCTGGGTGTGTTGTCTGACAGCCAACTGAACGGAAGCAGCAGTGTGCCTAGGTGGCCAAGGTATCCTGCAGCCTCCTGGCCTGTATCAGCAATGGTATGGTCATCAAGATCAGGGAAGCTCAAGGCATGTTGTCTAAGACGTAGTAAGCTTTTTTTCTCAGTAGGATTGGTTTTGGGCTTTTTCTGTGTTCCTGAATGTGAGCGTAGAGGGCAGCAGGATGAGGCCACTCGGATATAGTGCATCTCTTACTGCAACATGGAGCTAAAGTGAACTGCTCTGACAAACATGGAACCACCCCTCTGGTTTGGGCAGCGCAGAAGGGGCATTTGGAGTGTGAAATACTTGCTGCAAATGGGAGCTCACATTGATCAAGAAGGAGCCAATTCTATGACTGCGCTTATTGTAGCAGTGAAGGGTGGTTATACGGTGAAAGAGATACTGAAGAGGAACCCAAATGTAAACCTCACAGGTAAAGATGGGAACACAGCTCTGATGATCGCATCAAAGGAGGAGCATACTGAGATCGTGCAGGGTCTTCTTGATGCTGGAACTTATGTCAGTATTCCTGATAGAAGTGGAGATACGGTGCCGATCGGGGCTGTCAGGGGAGGTCTCAGTAGGATTGGGTTTAGGTTTTTTCTGTGTTCCTGAATGTGAGCATGGAGCTCGACATTACATACAAAAGCAATCTTGCATGATTTTTTTCTTTAAGTCTGGATACTATTAATCAAGTTGATCTAAGGGGTTTCTTTCTGATGGCTCTTACGTATTTGGAGACTGAGCTGATTCAGATTAGAGTTGAAATGCTAAAATTCAGCTACTTCATAAAGAAGAATTGGCAAATTCAAATATTTCTTAGAGTTGACAAATCAGGGTAGTTGGTGATTTAGGGTAGTTGATTTATGCCTAGAATTTAATTCCTTTCTGTGTTTGTTACCTGTAGAAAATTATGTCAAGACAGCAATTTTATGTGAATTGTTTTTTCAAATGCTGTTGATAGCAATTAGAAACTACTAGTGAGCAATTTGTCAGGAGCATTTGGATGTTTAGTCATGCTGACTGGTGTGATGGAACAGACAGAGCATAGGGCTGTGACTAAATTGCTCTCTGTTTACTCTGAATTTAACTCCCTCTTGTTAGTTACTTATTCTGTAGTCTGTGATGCTGTTAGTACTTCAGGTAATGATGAAAGACCGAATGTACTTTTTGTCAATTCTTTGGTGAGAAATTAGGTTGATTTTTTTACAACAGTAACAATAGGGGGGGGTGTATAAAAATATATAAAAACATATTTATTTCCTACACTAAGTTGTTTGCAGCAACTTTTGTACTTCATCACATCAGTTTGATTTTGCCCACAGGCTTAAGCGGTGTTGGTGCTTAATTTCTGCCAGGGCAGATGCTTTTTAGACACAGTCTTCTTTCCTATGTTTCGCTATGGAGCATGTCCTTGTAATGTGCTGTTAGTCTGCTTGTCGGTCCTCTGTGGCCATGGGAGTTGTGTACCTGAAAATGCAGGATTGTTGTTTCAATCTGTGGTATTTTACAAAACGACATTGTCTGGGTTCTTGCCTTGCCTGTATTAACCAGGGCACAGTGGCTGTGGAGCTGGATTGATAAGTTGGGCAGAGCATTAAGGAGAGGGATAACACCAATTCTATTTCATACTTTGACTTTTCTCCAAAGTTGGATGCTTCTGCCATTCCAGTAATAATGTTTTCATTTCCCAAAAGGTGAACTGGCTTTTGCCACCCTCTGTGTAGGCTGTATCAATGCATAAATGCTGGTGCCTTGTCACAATTAAAAGATTCGTTAATATAACCTTTTTGCCCAATTCCTGTTCTTGAATATCAAAGGAATTACCTTATTCTGTATAACAACACAGGGAAGGAAGAGAAAAGACTGATATGTTTGTGTCTGGCAAAGTTCCAGCTTTGCCTTGAGATGCCTATTTCATGGTTTC
Source organism: Coccyzus lansbergi (assembly GCA_033558105.1). Lineage (NCBI taxonomy): Eukaryota > Metazoa > Chordata > Aves > Cuculiformes > Coccyzidae > Coccyzus > Coccyzus lansbergi. Next base: position 5,664,167 of record JAUMJK010000097.1, read on the forward strand.
TGGCCATCCCAGATGAGCAGCTGTGGGTCTTCATTGGATGTGAGAGGTGCCCAGGGCAGTGAGCTCCAGAATGTCTCAGTTTGGTGAGATAGAACTTCCTGTATTTTTTTACTGTTCATTTAAGACTGTTGCCAGTCTTCCCAATGAGATAGACTTTGAGGTTGGGAGAGATTTTCAAGCCTTCCTAAGGAGTTTTGAAATTATCTTGGTCTGCAGCTTAATGAAATTCTGACGTTTTCATGCCCACCATGATGTGGAGCTTTGCTCACTATGCTTGTTTAGCCACACAGTAAACAACTTTTATACTTCTTTTACTTCCTAGCTGCATGAAGCACATACACAGATGTTCATGTAAAACCACAGGTGATTTGCATTTAACAAAGTTGAGGCATTGCATTGTGCACCTTGTTTCCTAAGATTATAGTCTGATTTGAAATTTTCTTGTTGTAAGTTTCCTTGCCAGGAAACTCAGGTTCTACTGAAATTTTGTTGTCTGCAATACCTGAATCATCGGGTTAAATTATTTTAATGGGTGTAATTTGTTCTGTTAGACACTGTAGCGTGTAATACTTGAGTCTTTATTTGATGATGATCAGCTCAACAATCTGTGAAGTGGCTAGAGTTACTTTAATGTCACCAATATAAATTTGCTGCATAGTAGCGTAGTCAATATTATAGGAATGTTTAGATCAGGGATGCATTGAGATCTTTATTGTATTTTTCAATGGAAAACTGTGCCAGATGATTGGCTGGTTATCAGCACATACAATGAGCACAGGATAACGTTTGTTTTTAACTTACAGGAATTATAATGGTATTTCTCAAAGCTGCCAAGACTGCAGTTTCCCATGAGATGGTAAGCCAAATTAGGATGATCCATCACCAAAAGGGGGAAATCCCTCACAGATCTCTCCTGCCCTTCCCCTCCTTCTTCTTTGTGTCTAGGTACTCCTGGTATTTGCCATGTTGTGGCCTCAGTGCTTGTCAGGCTTCTCCATATACTTTAACTTGTTCAGACCACAAGTTACTTGGCCAAAGAGCTGAATGGTTTCTATTGTGTTAGTAAGGTAATGTGATTGGTCTAGTGAGCAAGGAGGAAGGAGAAATGCATGCTCCTGAGAGAGCTGAGAGATACAACCCTCTCAGCAGAGAAATGATAGGCTTGGTTGCCTATGAATCTGCAGCCCAATTGTCAAAAAGCCCATTGCAAAATTCCCAAGTATGGTCACTTGGGCATTCTTTATGACTGAGTTAATGATAGCATCGAACTATCTCCCAACTAACATCCAATCTGAACCTACCCTGGCATAGCTTGAGGCTGTTTCCTCTCATCCTATCACCTGTCACTTGTGTAAAGAGACCAACTCCTAGCTTGCTACAACCTCCTTTCAGGTAGTTTTAGACAACAATAAGGTTTCCCCTCAGCCTCCTCTTCTCAAGGCTAAACAACTGCAGTTCCTTCAGCTGCCTCTCATAACTCTTGTTCTCCAGGCCTTTTACCAACTTTGTTGCTCTTCTCTGAACACACTCCAGGACTTCACTGTCCTTCTTGTAGTGAAGTGTGCAAAGCTAAACATATTTGAGGTGTAGTTTCACCAATGCTGGCTTCCCTTGTCCTGATGGCCATACCATTTCTGATACAGGCCAGAAGGCCTCTGGGCACACTGCTGCTCCTGTTCATTCGGCTGTCGGACAACACACACAGGTCCCTCTATGCCAGGCAGCTTTCCAGCCATTCTTCCTCTAGTCTGTACCACTGCACAGGGTTGTTGTGTCCAAAGTGCAGGACTCTGCACTTGGCCTTGTTAAACCTCATCCCACTGGCCTCAGTGCATCGATTTGAGCGCTGGGGCTGCTCCCCCGTCCCACTGTTAACCACCCAGGAGCTGTCACAAGGCCACTTAATTAGTTGAGAGATCTGCCACAGCATCGCATATTGTGAAGGAAGCTTTTGTGTGTGGAAATGGAAGGAAATGTTAAAAAGAAGGCAAGCTTTGCTATAGAAGCATTTTAAATACTGTGCAAAGATGGCAAGTCTGATGAGTCAGAGTCTGTTGACCTGTGTAGGAGAAGGAAATGTTCCCGCTCTGAAAGCGCTTCTGGAGAAATGCAGGAATGTAGATGACAGAAACGAGAATGGCCAGACTCCACTCATGTTGGCTGCTGAACAAGGCAATATAGAGATTGTCCAAGAGCTTCTCACGAAGGGGGCTAATTGCAACTTGGAAGATGCAGACAATTGGACAGCTCTTATTTCAGCAGCTAAAGAAGGACATACAGCTATTGTCGCAGAGCTGCTCAGTCATAATGTCAATTTGGTGCATCGGGATTTGGGAGGATGGACTGCCTTGATGTGGGCCTCATATGAAGGCCAAACTGAAGTAGCTAAATGGCTGTTGGAGAAAGGAGCAAATCTAAACATCACAGGAGTGTGATACATTGTTTATCCAATTATTTGGGCAGCAGGATGAGGCCACTTGGATATAGTGTATCTCTTACTGCAACATGGAGCTAAAGTGAACTGCTCTGACAAACATGGAACTACCCCTTTGGTTTGGGCAGCACAGAAGGGGCATTTGGAGTGTGAAATACTTGCTGCAAATGGGAGCTCACATTGATCAAGAAGGAGCTAATTCTATGACTGTGTTTATTGTAGCAGTGAAGGGTGGTTAAACGGTGAAAGAGATACTGAAGAGGAACCCAAATGTAAACCTCACAGATAAAGATGGGAACAGAGCTCTAATAATGGTGTCAAAGGAGGGGCATACTGAGATAGCGCAGGATCTTCTTGATGCTGGAACTTATGTCAATATTCCTAATAGAAGTGGAGATATGGTGCTGATCAGGGCTGTCAGAGGAGGTCACGTTGAAATCGTTAGGGCCCTGCTCCATAAATACACTAATATAGATATCAGAGGTCAGGATAATAAAACTGCTTTGTATTGGGCAGCTGAGAAGGAAATGCTACAATGGTGATTATATGATTCTAAGAAGTTTTTCCTTATGTTCTTGATCACATCATCCCCCATTGTGTACTGAAATCGGGGATTACACCAGGTGTAAGAGTCTTGACCCAGGTGCAGGCAATGTCTGCCTCGAGGCTGGTAGTATACCACTGTAGGTGCTAGGGCCAGGACTATTCAACATCTTCATTAATAGCCCAGATGGTGGCACAGAGTGTAGCCTCAGCAGATCTGCATATGACAAAAAACTTGAAGGACTGGTTATTAGACATGGTGGTTGTGCTACCATTCAGAGAGAACTCCACAAGGGGGAGAAATGGGCAAACAGCAATTTTAGGAAGTTCAACAAAGGCAAATAAATGCAAAGCCCTACATCTGGGAAGGAAACATTCCATGCACCAATATAGGCTACGGGTCAAGTGGCTGAGAAGTAACTTTGTAGAAAAGGACTTGGAGGTCCTGTTAGACAACATACGCTTGCAACAAAGAAAGCCAAGTGTATAGTGTATATACGCGTGTATATAGTGGAGTTAGTCCACCAAAAAGCCTCAAAGATGATTATCAATTTGAAGCATCTGACATCTGAGGAGAAACTGAAAGAACTTCCCTAGAGGTGTTTAAGGGACGGGTGGATGATGTGCTGAAGGGCATGGTTTAGTGATTCATAGGAATGGTTGGACTTGATGATCCAGTGGGTCATTTTCAACCTAGTGATTCTGTGATCCAGCCTGTTCAGATCCCTTTGCAGAGCCTCCCTATCCTCCAGCAGATTGACACTTCCTCCCAGCTTGGCATCACCCATGAACTTACTAAGGGTGCACTCAATCCCTTATTCCAGGTCATTGATAAAGATATTGAACAGAACTGGACCCAGCACTGAGTCCTGGGGGACACCACTTGTGAGTGACCTCCAGCTGGATTTGTTTCCATTTATCACAATGCTTTGGGCCTGGTCATCCAACCAGTTTTTTACCCAGCAGAGGGTGCACCTGTCCGGGGCCACAGCAGCCAGTTTCTCAAGCAGAATACTGTGAGAAATGGTGTCAAAAGCTTTACTGAAGTCCAGGAACAGCCTTTCCTTCATCAATCAAGCTGGTCACCTTGTCATAGAAGGAGATGAGGTGAGTTCCTTTCATAAACCCATGCTGATTGGTCCTCATCACTTGGTTGTCCTGTGGCAGCGTGTGCTTGGAGGCTCCAAAGGGATCTAAACAGGCTGGACTGCTGGGCTGAGAGCAATGGTATGAGGTTCAACGAGACTAAATGCTGGGTCTTGCACTTGGGACACAACAATCCTAAGCAGTGCTACAGACTAGGAGAAGCCTGCTGGAAAGCTGCCTGGAGGAGAGGGACCTGGGGGTGTTGGTTGAGAGTGACTGAATAGGAGCCAGCAGTGTGCCCAGGTGGCCAGGAAGACCAATGGCATCTTGGCTTATATCAGGAACGGTGTGACCAGCAGGTCCAGGGAGGTTATTCTCCCTCTGTACTCAGCACTGGTGAGACTGCTCCTTGAATCCTGTGTTCAGTTCTGGGCCTCTCACCACAAGAAGGATGTTGAGGCTCTAGAGCGAGTCCAGAGAAGAGCAACAAAGCTGGTGAAGGAGCTGGAGAACAGGCCTTATGAGGAACGGCTGAGAGAGCTGGGGTTGTTTAGTCTGGAGGAGGCTGAGAGGAGATCTCATTGCTTTCCACAACTACCTGAAAGGAGGTTGTAGAGAGGAGGGAGCTGGGCTCTTCTCCCAAGTGACAGGGTACATAGGACGAGAGGGAATGGCCTCAAGCTCCATCAGGGGAGGTTTAGGCTTGACATCAGGAAAAAAAAATTCACGAGAAAGGTCGTTGGGCACTGGAACAGGCTGCCCAGGGAGGTGGTTGAGTCTCCACCCCTGGAGGTGTTTAAAACACGGATAGCCGAGGTGCTCAGGTACGTGGTTTAGTGGCAGATAGGGATGGTTGGCCTCAACGATCCAAGACGTCTTTTCCAACCTAGCGACTTTATGATTCTATAACTGTAGTGTGCAACACAGTGACTATTACGGCCGAATGGCTTTCCCTTCCCCGGGGCGGGCCTGCGGGAGGCGGGGCCTGCGGGAGGCGGGGCCTGCGGGAGGCGGGGCCTGCGGGAGGCGGGGCCTGCGGGAGGCGGGGCCTGCGGGAGGCGGGGCCTGCGGGAGGCGGGGCCTGCGGGAGGCGGGGCCTGCGGGAGGCGGGGCCTGCGGGAGGCGGGGCCTGCGGGAGGCGGGGCGCGATTGGCTGAGGGACGCGGCGCCGCGGGGGCTGCAGGGAGCGCGCGGCGTTCCCGGAAGCAGCCGTTAACCGTCGCGCTGCGGCTCAGGTGCTGTTCGCAGCCATGAGCAGCGGCGCAGGGAGGAATAGGAGCAGGAGGAGGGTTACCCGCCTCAGCCCGCTGTCCTACGACAGCTCGGAGGGCGACGAGCCACTCAATCCCTCCGGCTGCTCCCCTCTCTCCCCCGCGTTCCACCTCAGCTACCCGAGCGGCGAGGAGGAGGAGGAGGAGGAGGAGTGGGCGGCGGCCTGCCCGAGCCGGTGAGGCCATAGGTAACCCCTGGGGCTGGGCCCAGGGCAGAGCAGGAAGCCCCGAGGCCGCCCCTGCGTCCCGTACCCACCGCCTTCCCCTCCAGTCCTCTGGGACAAGAGGGAATGCGTAATATGCCAGGGGAGATTTAGGCTGGAGATTAGGAGGAAGTTTTTCACACAGAGGGTCATTGGGCATTGAAATAGGCTGCCCAGGGAAGTGGTTGATTCACCTTCCCTGGAGGTATTTAAGGCACGGGTGGGTGAGGTCTTGAGGGACTTGGTTTAGTGTTTGATAGGAATGGTTGGACTAGAAGATCTGATGGGTCCCTTCCAACCTGGTTGTTCTATGATTCTATGATTATTTCACATAAATAGGAATTTGTTTGTAGAGATAAGCGCTTTAGGGGCCTTGTTTCCTTTTTACTACACGTTTTCCTGTTTTTACTGCGTCTTTGGGAGCTGCAGGTCACTGTAGTCTTTCTATGGGCAGCTGAATATTTGGGAGGGTTTGTAATATTGACCTGAGCCCCAGACTCCTTGCAGGTTAAAAAGATGGAGCCACTTCTGTTATGCTTTTAAGTGTTCTTTCAGTCTGTTTTGTCTAGTGTATGTATGTCCATGAGGGACACGGTTTAGTGTTTGATAGGAATGGTTGCACTCGATGATCTGATGGGTCTCTTCCAACCTGGTGATTCTATGATTCTGTAGTGATATTCAGAGTAAGTTTTGTGTATATGCATTGCACAGGTCTTGTTCCCGAGGCTTAATTTCTTTCCTTTGTAATTATATGCAAACTTTATAAATGTTTCCCTTAGGATCTTCTCAGTGTGATAGGATAATAAATAATCCTTATTACTTTAAAACAGAAAGGTGAAAGCAGGGTGTGTCTGTCTCATTCTGAAATATGACCTTTGCAGTGGAAACTTTGCAGATCTGAGCACCAGCCAGAGTGAACTGAGCTAAAAGTGCCACTGGGGTAATGGAAGGATAGCTGAGCTTCAAGAGACTGCAGGGTTTTAGAGTGCATGTCAAACTCCCATGGAGAGCAGTGCATGGCTCACACATGGAGTGAAGGAATGTGGGCCATGCTGAATTTTTCCTACAAGAATTTATTGGGAAAGGTGCTAAAAATCTAGGGAAAGTGTTTAAATGTAGTCAGAACCTTCAGAGCAAAAAGGGTATTAGCCTGTTCACAGTCCCTCCTGTTTCAGGTTTTCTGTTGTCTCTCCTTTCACTCCTTCCCAATAAGTAATTTTGCCCACATGCATTGAAGATCTGCAGCACTTGGTTCAAACTACTGCATGGCTTTGCAGCTTAAGATACTACTTGAAGCAGCTCTCAATTTTGGGGGCTGTTGCTGCAGTATTCCCTGGCAGCATCAAGGCACAGCTGAAGACAACCTCTGTTAGGGCCAGAGCTGGAACAGTCTCATAAAACTCATTATATACTTCCCTCATGCAGGTACTGCATCTGAATAATACTGGTGCTGTGTTGTAATAAGCGTCTACCAAGTGTTCATATAGCAGCTTCCGTATATAACTGCCAAGATCTCAAAGGTGTAATAATAAAAAACACTTCTTACACAACCACTACTCCCCCACCCCCCGTGTATGTACTTACTCTCTCAAAGAGTCATTTTGTTGTTCTCTTAAAAACTATGCAAAAATTAGCTGGAGGCAGATGTTTAATGTGGGAAATGCAGTATTTGCAGAAGAGAAAAGCTGAAAACAAGGCCTTGCGAAATGGTGTTAAGCGTTTTCATTATGGATCAGTGTTATATTTGATGGCATGACTTAAATGAGTCTATGGTAAGTGATAATCACAGTATTTTCTATTAATCAACTTCAGTTCTAATGCCAAATGTACATAATTCAATTGAGATACTTATTTAAATACAAATAGATGTTTGAGAATGCAATGCTTTTAAGAAGCATATTACTTTAATTATTCCAATTTTAATTATTCCAATGCTAACATTTCAGTAAACGGTCCCACGAAATTAAAGGTCTGTGTAGCTCGAAATACATCACCAGAGAGAGCATGACTGGTGTCTGGGATGCACACTGAAAAAGACTAGGTTCCAGTCTGGGCTCTAATGCCATCAGAGAGCTTTAGACATAGTATGCAGAAGAAGAGAAATGCTTCTAACAGTTCTTCATAGTGAACTTGTTTTCTCTGTTTAAACTTCTTTATTTCTGTTATTTCTTACTTGTATACGATTAGGTTTTAATTTATTACTGCGAATTTTTGCTTTGAGAGGTTAACAGCTTGAACTTTATATAAGCACTGGTACAGGAAAATACATAGTAAATATTTTTCTTCTTAATTCATTCCTTTTACTCGTCTTTTTTCTCCTAGTACAAGGTGCCATAATGCAAATCGTGCACAGCAAAAGAATATATTGAGGGAATATCCCTGCTCAGAATGTCAAGTCTGGACAAAGTTGTCTTGGTTTCCTGAATTTGAATACGTAATACTTTTATCCTTATCTTTAATAAAGTTTTCAGAGAGTTGTTTTCTAACTGACTGTGTTGTTACACATTCTTACCTTATTTTAGGTACCTGTTTGAAAACAGTTTCTTAAATTTTTGGTCTTTGTTAATGCTGTAGTGTAAAAACTCTAGAGTGCACCAGGATGTGTTGGATAAAGCCAGGCTTGGGAATGCTTGGCCTCTGCTCCTCTGTCTGAGAGTTGGCTGTGTCAGGATGTCCTGTCACTGCCATTGTGCTGCCACATCTTTGTGGAGGCACAGTATAAAGAGGGTTGGGGGTGATTCTGTGTGGGGAAAAGAACCCTTTTCCAGATTAGTTTCAGTGTCAAGCAGTTCCCCTGGATGTGTCACAGCATGACTAGTGAGCAGTCATGTTACCACATGCACGTGCATGTGTGTGTAATAGTAAAAACTCCTTTGCACTGACATTGTCCTGGAATGCTTTGTTTCACAGGAATGTGTTCTGAAGGTTACTGGGACATTTTCCATGAATATGTCATGCTATTTATTAAAAAAAAAAAACCAAAAAACCCCCACAGATATCTTATGCTCTGGTATCTTAGAGGTCTGGCTTCTAGCACTTACCCTGTACTAAAAGCGCATGGCAAGAAGTAATTTGGGGGCTGCTGACTTTACTGTGCAGTGAAAGCACCTATTTCATGGTAAAAAACTGACTGAATGCCTTGATCACATACTCCATTTTGACTCTATGAAGAATTTACTGCTTTGAGTGTCTCTCCATGCCCCATGCACACAAACAGCCCCCAACATTACTTCCCTATTACTTTGTGGTTTCTGTCTGTTCATGTAATTGCTCTCTTAACTCACTTCTTTCAAGACAATACAGGCTACAAGCGTCCTCTCCAAGTTAAAGTACGTAAACTAACCTAGACAGTTTTAGATTATTTGGGCTGGTTTGGTTGCCTCTTCTGTAGCTTGAATTCAGTAAATAATTACTCACTGTAGTGAAGTAGGTACATAGGTATTTCCAGAGCCCATATGCCTGTTTGAAATACTAAAGTGAAATCTAATTGCACTGTTTTGTTGTTAAGAAAAAATTCTGTATGAGATCGAAGAAGTCCTATAAAGAAATCTATTGGCATGTTTCCATTTTTTTGATCAGTCTGAGCCTTATATAGTATCTTACTTGTGAGATAGTGCAGGTATAGAATATTATAAAAGGTATTTTTGGCCTGGGGCTAAGATTGCTGCATTATTCATGAGTAAAGAAGTTATGAGTGAGTTATGTAAGATATCCTATTAAAAGTCTAATAGAACCTTGTGTGCTGTCATCAAGTACTGTATGCAAGCCGTATTTCTTAAATGTTTTCTGTGAAAAGTCAGCAGGATGGAAAATTTTACCTATTAGAGAGAATGGATTCTTAATACTGAGGTTGCTTGATGCCATGAATCCCGTTCTGTAGGATTTGAAAGAACAAGTATTTTTGATTATAATTTGCTCATGCTAAAGGTCCCTTGATACATGGAACCTCTCCGTGACCAAGGTCAGGATGTTAATGTTCAATGCATAATTTCCCTTGTTTTCTGTATATGAGAAGGAATTTTGATGTTTCTTGTGTTTGTTTTTGTTTAGTTCACAAAAGGTAATAAAAAAGGTCTTTTCCACACTTTGGAACATGAACAAGCTAGAAGTTAGTAAGTAGAATGTAAGGGAGCCGCTCAGAGGTACACTAGAAGTGCCATTCATCTATTCCAGGTATTGCTAAGCTAGTAGAAAAACAATGTCATTGTTGTTGCAATAAATGCCATTTTTCAAGGTAATAGCACTGTTTAACTTTTTCATGAAATACATTTCAGATAATATTCTTTCACCTTTGTTGTTTTTAATTCAGGAAGACTGAAGACTCTGAGGTAGTTGGGGAAAAAGAAGAGTCGCCTTTGAAAGATAATCTTTCACCATGGGACAAATGGTTCATTGGCAAAGAGAAGGAGCTACGTGCCCGCTTACAAGCTAGAGCTGCAGAGGTGAATACTTCCAGTTGGCTTAACATTGATGTTAAGTCTAATAAAAGTTAGCAAGTACCAAGATTATCTTTTCTTTTTGATTGCAGAAACACAGTTTTGTCGACTACTTTTTAGTATCTTGGGCCTTCATAGTTTTCGTATGTGACAGTGCTGACACAATTCATGCTACGTGCATTCTTTTTTGCTAAATGTTACGTTTCACTGAAGTGGTGCTATATAAAATTTTGTTTCTCCAACTGTCAGGTAATGGTTCTAGTTTAAAGGATTAAAACATATTTATATAATTGGTACCTTGATTTTCATCATGGGTACATACGCCTGCATGTAGGTAGCAGAAAACGACAGGGCGTGTGCTGGGCGTAAGCATGCCAAGCTACTTGGTTAGAAATGAGGTACGATGTTACCCACTTAGTGTGTAATTATACAACTGTTTGGTGTCCTTTCCCAGGACCTGTCCAAGCATTTTTTTCCCCCTCCTTCCACCTTTTACCCCCCTGCAGACAACCAGTTCTTGAATAATGGGGCAGGGGTAGAATTGAGTGAGAGCGCTGTATCTTTTCTTGAGAAATATGTTTGTAGTTGCAGTTTAAAGTCAAACTGGAAATATCATAGTGGTTAGAACAATCACGTCAAAGTTAGGTCATTTCTCATTCTAGTTACTGTTTGACCTTGAGCAGTGTCCTAGTCTTTCTGTGATTCATTTTCTGTAAAGTGAATATAGCATAACTGTTATGCTCCTTCATGCTGTTGATAAAACACTCAGATGGAAGGTTCTGGATCAGTCTTTTAGATGCCAGTATAACATCAAAATAGTTTGTTAAACTTGAGGAATATGTTCTGATCCATTAACGTTCACCACGCTTTTCATGACTTCCTTCTGAGTTCCAGTTTGCTAATTGTATCTTTGTGGTTTGATTTTTAAGTACAGAAAATGAGCAAAAGTAATTTCTGGTGTCACAATTTCCATATGGACTTCTCATGTGGTCTTGATGAGGAACTAAAGCAATTTATTCTTGTGTATCAAACAATAGCATTTATACAGTACTAAATGTAATCTGGAAGGGGTCTCTCAAATATAAATTAGAAGCAGTCCTAGGACAAGTGTTACCTAAAGCCATGTAGAAATTCATGGAATAGATAAATCATAGAATCATAGAATAACCAGGTTGGAAGAGACCCACTGGATCATTGAGTCCAACTATTCCTATCAAACACTAAACCATGTCTCTCAGTGCCTCATCCAACCGTCCCTTAAACGCCTCCAGGGAAGGTGCATCAACCACATCCCTGGGCAGCCTGTTCCAATGCCCAATGACCCTTTCCATGAAAAACTTCCTCCAAATCTCTAGCCTAAATCTCCCCTGGTGGAGGTTGAGGCCATTCCCTCTTGTCCTGTCCCCTGTCACTTGGGAGAAGAGGCCAGCTCCCTCCTCTCCACAACTACCTTTCAGGTAGTTGTAAAGAGCAATGAGGTCTCCCCTCAGTCTCCTCCAGGAAGTGAAAAATCTGTCCAGTCCCCAGCTCCTGTCTCACTGCATGTGACTGAAAATCACCCCCTCATGCTGCCCAGGCCTGAATTCAAAGGACAATAACTTGTAAAACTCCAAAACCAGGCTTAAAAGAGGTTTTCTTTGGGTTCTTTTTGCCCACATTTTCGCTGTCAAGAGATTTTATCCACAGGCTTTTTCAGTAGCAAAATCGAGAGCAAGAAAAGGGCTTTTAGAAGTAACCACAGGAGGACACACAGCTCAGCTCCAGGCAAGCGGCTCCGAGCCCGCTTCACCGCCTCCAGCACACACCGGAACCTGCCAGGCAAGGTGCAAAAGCAAACACTCCCCCCCAACCCCAGCCACTCTCAAACGTCTCCCTCAGCACTAGCGACAGAGAAGCCGCCACCCTTCTGGAGCCTCCGCACATGCCCTGCGCTGAGAAGATGGCGGCGACCAGAAAAATGTTTCATTTTTCCAAGCGTTAGATCTTAAACTGCAATACAGGCCACTCAGATGGCTTATACTGGAGGAAAATAAACAATCAACGTTTTTGCAAGATGCCAGAATAGAATCATAGAATGAATCTTAGAATTGTAGAATGATTTGGGTTGGAAGAGACCTTAAAGACCATCCAGTTTCAACCCTCCTGCCATGGCAGGGACTCCTTCCCCTAGATTAGGCAGCTCAAAGCTCAGTCCAAACTATCTTTGAAAATTTTGAACATGGAGCGAGTCCAGAGAAGAGCAACAAAGCTGGTGAAGGGGCTGGAGAACAGGCCTTATGAGGAATGGCTGAGAGAGCTGGGGTTGTTTAACCTGGAGAAGAGGAGGCTGAGAGGAGACCTCATTGCTCTCCACAACTACCTGAAAGGAGGTTGTAGAGAGGAGGGAGCTGGCCTCGTCTCCCAAGTGACGGGGGACAGGACAAGAGGGAATGGCCTCAACCTCCACCAGGGGAGATTTAGGCTAGAGATTTGGAGGAAGTTTTTCATGGAAAGGGTCCCTGCAAGTCAGAAATATGAGTAAACATTTGGAGTGGAGAGACATTTGGGCAGTGGCAGAGGCTGCCCAGGGAGGGGGTTGAGTCACCTATCCTGGAGGTGTTTAAGGCACAGGTTGACGAGGTGTTGAGGGACATGGTTTGGTGTTTGATGGGAACAGTTGGACTCGATGATCTGCTGGGTCTCTTCCATCCTGGTTCTTCTATGATTCTATGATAGTGGATGGTGTCTTCTAAGGTACTTACAGTGCCGTCACCTTTTAAGGAAACAAGGCTCCCTGCAACACACATCTCAACTCAAAGGAAGTGTTAGTTGCTGTAACTTTGCCTCAATACAGTTATATTTTCAGGCTCTGTCTGTATTGTGTTTGCTTTGAGCTCTCTGTAGGCTCCAATTTTTCTTGATGTATTACTAAATTAAAATAGTGTCATAAGAAGAGAGAGTTCTCTCTGAAACTGACTACAATGTAGTGACCATAAAATTAGTTTCATGGAAGTAATTGTATCTGTTTGAAGGTATGAAACCTCATTGAAAAACAGCACTTCTTTACTTACGCTGCTAGGCATCTCAAGTGGTCATTTTAGTAACATTTTTATTTTATTGATTCATTTGCTTGTAGAGGTAAACTGATTGCATATATACTCTATGTTGTAAGGATAAAATACTTCAGAATTTCTTCTCCCATCCTCAAAATAAAGCTCATGTTTCAAAGTTTGCTAAAATCTGCAATAACTTTGGCTTTAATAAGCTTTGGGTTAAGCCTTAGGGTTCCCACAAGTGATTAATATCAAACTTAGCTTTTGATGCCTTTTTGATGGCCAGTAAACCATATAAATTTTAAATATTGTAGATAAGTACTGCTGCAAATTAAATTTCCACTGACTGAAAGGGCCTTTAAATATGTTGAGCAGTGATTTGTTATGTTGACTTTTTTCCAAAGGCTAATTAAAATGCATATTTTCAGTGCATGTTCTAGAAATTGTACATTTCTAGTAACTGTATTTAATTTCTGTGTTGACTGTCACCCATCGTTCCCAAAATATTCATGAAGGAAAACATTGAAAATCTAATGCTTACATTGTTTTAACTGCAGCACTGTTTCCAGTATTGAGGGTACCAGTGTTCATGGTCACCACAGATTTAAGCTATATACTTTTTCTTTAATTAGGAAATGATTATACGGCTTGAAAAGATGAAGCAAAAGCAAGAATATGAAAAGAGGAAAAGGATAGCTGAAGAGAAGCACAAGGAGTGGGTCCAAAAAAAAAGAGAAGAGGTAATTACTGCTTTAGATGCAAATGTTCTAGCACGTACCATGTTAAGCAGACACGTGTGGAATTTACTTAGGCTGTTTGGACAACCCTGGTTTTGGTTTGCTGTTTTAATTGAAAATTATAAAACCACACTAACACAGTTAAACATTTTTCTGAGACTGATTTATTTTTTTTCCAAAAGGTACAATGGTATTTGTTTTCTTAGTAGTCAGATAAGTGATAGTTCATCTACATCTTGTGCTGCAGCCTTCTGCGAATTATAGCTGTGGTTTTGATCTCAGTATACCCTACTCTTTCTGACTTCCTAGCTTCAATGCCTGAGCATTTTGGGTAAAGTGTACATCTTAACTGTCTGCAATGTTTTGTACACCAAGTAAAGCCAAAGTACTGTTGTGGACAGGCAAATAGCCTGGTAGAATTTAGAAGGATAATTGAGGTGTGAGGCCTGATACAGGAAATTCTCAGTAGACCACAGTTAGCATTTTTTTCATCCAAAAAGTCATTTCTGAGTAGGATCAGAAATTGTTTTTAACTCTCTTGAGAGGAATGCCTAAGTCTGGGGTCAAAAGCAGACAGAATCCTGACCTCAGTGAGGCACTGTTGCATGCAACACAAAGCAACTGTATGTACTGGGTGACAAAAATGGGAATGTTTAGAAGGCCTGGGCTTGTTCAGCCCACTTTAGTTTGTGGGCATATGCATTCGTTGTCTTATAGTCTGTAGCAATACCAGTTGCTTACAGTTCTGTAATTCTGGTTCTGAATAAAATCAAATGACAATTGATTAAAAATATCATAATGGCACCTGTCACAAGTGTCTCCACCTTCAGCTTCTGTAAACTTCTACCCGTTTGGGTCTTCCAAAGGCCTTTGTCTTTGTAGATTTATTGATTGACTATTTCTTTTCTATTGTCAATAGAAGCAGGAGGGGTTTTTTAATGGTAATTGCATCAGTTTAGAAGACAGGGTAGAAAAACATATATGTGTCTATACTTTGTCATATTATGTTTTGGAAGGATAAGGTCATCCTTAGGCCATGTCCCAAGCTTTTACCAAAAGTAATCTGATTTTCATTTAAATCGGATGATTCATTGGCTAGTATTTCCTGTAAACCACACTCAAATCAAGAACAAACTGAACTTAGAAGTTTAGCTGTCTTTAAGATATTAACATTTGTGCTGCATGCATCTTACCACTTCAAGTTTCCACAAGAGCATATGTGGATTTGGACACAGATTGAAGGCTAAATATGTAAATTCAATGATTAAGAAGGTGTTCAAAATTGTGTGAAGATTTCACATGAAGTTTAAGGTTAGATTCTTAGGTGTTGACAGTTGCTGTAATTTTCTTCGGGAGTGTGTATACCTCTCCCAGTTAGGAGAGCTCACTTCATTTCCTCCTAGAAACATCAAAAGGCCCTCCTTGAGGCAAAATTCACAGTATTCTTGCCTGAAATATGCATTAAACGCTCACGTTTTTCACATCCAGTTACTGATTCTGAGCCCCTGTTTGTAGAATGCAGGAACTGCTTTACTTGACAGGAGGCAGTGCTTTCGTGGATCAGCACGAGTCTGTATCTTTCTCTATTGCTGAATAGTGTACTGACAGGGGAAATAATGGATAGTTTTATACATAACACTTTTCTTCATCTTGAGCATCCAGCACTAGGAGACACTGCTGGAAAAATCTTTGTACTGTGAATGTGAGATACGTTTATGTCAGAAGGAGGACGTTTGTGTGTCCATGAAAAAAAAACCTGCTGGTTTTCTGTATGCCAAACCAGTATTCCCACAGTTTGCTTCATGGCAATGTCAGTTGTGCTGTTCTGGCTGTTAAACATAGTTCTTTACGGTGAGGTAAGGAAGCAAAGCTTGAGCACTATGTTTGTTCGCTGGCAGTTTCATTTTTTATTGTTTAATATATATTTAAAACTATATGCTGTGAAAAATGAAAGACTCGTAACAATTTAATATTCTACTATGTAAATAGCTTTTGTCATTTTAAAGTTTGTTAATGAAGTAATGTATTGTAATATGAACTGTAAGAACATCCTGAGCTCTGAATATATTTATGCAAATA
Source organism: Coccyzus lansbergi (assembly GCA_033558105.1). NCBI lineage: Eukaryota > Metazoa > Chordata > Aves > Cuculiformes > Coccyzidae > Coccyzus > Coccyzus lansbergi. The sequence continues at coordinate 5,679,988 of JAUMJK010000097.1, forward strand.
TGGCAAAATTTTTCAGCTTACTAGGCATTAAAAGTTTAATAAAATCAACTGTCAGGTGCTACACTGGTTCTATTGATGCCTTTATAATTTTCAGTATGATACTAGATCCCTGCTGGACAAAAACAGTCCTACTTTTCTCTCTCTCCTAAGGTTGAATTGTTCATGGGCAAATAGTAAATTGTCTGTTGTCTTATTGTAGGTGCAAGAGCTCCGTTTTTTAGAAGCTACAGGAATATTAATCAAAATATTTTAGCTCTAACAATATCTCCAAGCGTGCTTTTGATTGCAGAATAAAATTTAGTTGAACCCCACATGATTTTGTATATAGTTAAAACTTACATTTCTGAGCTACTCTTAGATTTATTTGTAAAAATGAGTACAGCACGATGTTAAATGCTGAGAAGGCATAGTTGTCAGTGTTGAGTGTCGTGTTTTCATTATTAAAGTAGCCTTGATTTGAGTGTTATGCAGAACTGGACATAGATCAGCAAAGCCATTAGAATATGCCTTAATCCTTCTGGTGTCTTAAAATGTTTGCTTGGTTGTCAGTTCCTCTGCTTAGACTCCAGTTTGGTAATGAGCTCTGTGGAGGTGACACACAGCTGAACTGTGAAGTTTAAAAAGAAAGGAATTGATGTCCTATTTTTTTAATTTTTATTTTTATTTTGAAAAATACATAAGCTGCTATCTGAAACAGTTTGGATTTTTTCCCCTTCATTTGCCCTTAAATTAATTAATTAAAGAAGTACATAGCCTTCTTCCTGGAAGAAGACTTTAGTTTGACAGCCTCATCTCCGAGGGAGGAGGTGCAATATGGAGAACTCCTTGTTAAAGTTTGGTTTATAAAATCTTTGTCTTTCCACTCTCCGTGTCTTCCTTCCTCTGTGACCTCTTATTAATATTTCTCTAAAGAACTGAGGATGGTTTTGGCTGTGGACCTTTCTGTAGTCTGACATGAAATGTTGTCTTCATGTAAGCCTCTGCCTTTATAGTGTGTAAGTGTAATTCGGGTTTGAGCCTTGCCCGCCTATCAAGAGTGCTCTGTTTACAGGACTATCTGAAAACAGTTACATATGACTGACTCCCTAATGTTTTGCCATGCAATAGAAAGCTTGTTGACCATAGCAAGTTTTTTTCCTTCTCCCGTTTTACATGAACTTTTGATCCTGGCATGTGGAGTCTCTTTTATTCCTATCAGTAACTATGGGATTGAACACCTAAGTAAGATATGTGTAATTGCTGCATTCCTGATTAATTGCGTTCAAATCAAAGTACCAAAGGCTTTGAGAAATGCCTTGTGGATGCATAAACTGGGAATTGTCTGTAAACTGATGTGACTAATTCTTCAGATCATTATTGTAACAGCCAGAACTTCTTATGAACTGATGCTGAATAAAATATTAGGATTAAAGATCAGGCCTAGTGACAACAGCTTTTTGATTAAATATTAAAGAAAACCGAAAACAGTGATGCAGTGCCCTCCACCCTCTGTTTTATTCAGTATTATATCTTCCAGTCATATTTAATCCATCTTTATTGGTACTTCAAGACTACTTTGTTCTTAGAATGCCAATCAAATATGAACTTAGAAATACCTAGAGTATTCAAATCATATGTATGCATATGTGTACATGTAAATATTTATATGTTGTTGTGGATTAGCCCCAATAAGGAGCTAAGCCTCACACAGCGGCTCATTCACTCTCCTGCAGTGGGACAGAGAAGAGAAGAGAATCAAAATGGTAGAAGTGAGAAAACTCCTGAGCTGGGATAAAGACAGTTTAATAGGTGAAGCAAAAGCTATGCATACAAGTGCAGCAAATAAACAATTAATTCACTATTTCCTCATCGGCAGGAAGGTGTTTACCCTTTGCCAGGAAAGCAGGGCTTTATGTCCCTTTACATGGGAAGACAAATACTGTAAGTCCTATCATCTTTTCCCTTCCTCTTTCTCCTGCTTTTTTGCTGAGCAATGCATTATATGGCATGGGATATCCCTTTGGTCAGTTGGGATCTGCTCTCCCAGCTTCTCATGCACTCCCAGCTTGCTCCCTGTTGGGACAGAATGAGAAACAGAAAAGACCTTGAAGTTGTGTGAGCACTGCTCAGGAATAGCTAAACTACTATTACGTTCTGGACACTGTTTTGATCACAAATCCAGTACATAGCACCACAGGAGCTACTGTGAAGAAAATTAACTCCCTCCCAGAACAGTGTATATATCTAAAATCTCAAAAGCAGAATGCTTGCATCCTAGTAACTAATTCTGAAACTCATGTTAACATCCTCTAGTCTTTAACATGTGTGTAGTACTTTGTCAGATATCACATTAATATAGCATAGGAGTGCAAGTGTCGTTACACACTTGACATTGAAAAAAATTATTATTCTAATACAAGTGTGGATTTGATTAGCATTAGAAGTGCTTCCTGCATTATTACATAGAGAATAATTCATCACTTATGCTTTCTTAAAAGTATATATGAGCAAGGCAGGTGTTAATCGTAAAACTTTGATGTTCAACTTTTTGTTGTTAATGTTTTCTTTCATGGATCCACATTACTTAGTGAAAAATATAATTCTAATGGAAAACAAGTACAGGATGGGAACATTCTATTTTGATACTTTTGTACTGGAAATTTTGTTCTTATAATTTACTTTGCTGGTGACTGATAGTCTTTGTGAGAAGTGAAAAGCAGTAAGAAGTACAAAAGCCTAGACTAAAATAATGACCAAATAACGAATAACAATGTTATTGGAGCAGACTGTTTCTTGGTCTTACTCCAAAAGCATCCTGTTTAACATGTATTTTATCTCATCTTTGTTAGTATGGGACACAGATTGTTGATCAGCTTGACTTTCAAGTTAGAGTCATGCGCTCACTCATGCTAAATTGTTAATTATTTTATGAGAAGCAGTACTGCTTCAACACAACTGGTAGAGAATCCTGTCATCCCAGCTTGCAATCCTGGTAGATGAAGTCTACTCCCCATAGTGGGACATATTAATTTCAATCCCCTCAGGCAGAGAGGTAATGAAATCTGGATCTTTCCTTGTCCTGGGTTAATATTCGAACAACTGAACTCTTGTTCTGAGTCAAAGCAGTGGTTGCTGCTGCATTTTTTGTAGTCTGATGCAGTATGTTTTTTGCTGACAGTTTAGACTTTAAAGAGGTGCTGAGACGTTCACCTTTTTCAAGACTAAACCCTTTCAAGAAATGTGTTTGTGAACAAAGCTTAAATATCTAGCATAAATACTTTCCAGTCTTGAGAACCGACTACATTTCAGAATTCAATTTTCTGTTTATATACCCAAGTCTCTCTCTACATGTCTAAAATTTTTTTGTGACTCTCTGCTTAATTTCTTAAAGGTTGTTTTTCTGCATACTGTGTTTTTTTCAGCATCTAGATCTGGAGTACTTACAAACAGACTTTTTCTTTTTTTGGTGCAGTATTACTGTGTCTTTATGCATAAGCTTTTCTGTAAGGTAATGCATGACCAACACCATGGTTATAATTTTAGGTTACACCTGAATCATACTTGTGTCCAGACCTTTAGATTTCTGAAAGTAGAATGAAACAATTTCTTATGGTTAGTATAGAATGAGTTTTAGATTGAGTTATGGAGGAGGAATTCAGGGTAGCAGATGATAAAAATATGAGTGCTCTTGTATTTCATCAGCATTCCTGGAGTCTTCAAAAGGAACAGGCTTTGGGAGAAAGATCCATGTATATATCCACTTGTCCAGTGACTAGACTGCAGTGGGGTCTGCATTGACTTTCTATGAACATGAGCAGTAAATCATTGTAAACCTGCCTGTCAGTAGGCAACTGCAGCTCAGTGTTCTTTCACTGGCCTCCTTTCTATCCTCGTTCTTTTCACATGCCAGTTCTACAGAGATTAAAGAAGTATTTCTGTGGGCTAAGCTTGGTGACTGAGTTATGTAATAGGGAGAAATCGAAAAGATAATAACAGTTGGCTGAACATCCCAGATTTCTGAAGCTGCCAAATATGATTGACATTCAGGATTATTATGAGGATAAATAAGGAAATTGAAATGTGTGTTCTGATGTTGGCAGTGTGGACTTCTCCTATATTTTGCCATCAGTTAGCATAAAGTGAAGCTAGAATATGGTAGATAAGATCTCAGAGAAACAGTTGTGAAATAGAACCATCAGTCATTGGGAGGAAATGTCACATTCTGCAGACCAGAGGATGGGAGAAGATTGCTGTGAGAAGTATCTTAAAAATAAAAACCACAACATTAATTTCTGCAAATGTTTCTATTCAGTGGCACTCTACATGGAAAATGCAGAACAAAAAGCAGCTCTGCTCTTTACCCTTTCCAGCCCCTCATTTAATCATTGCTATGAAAATACAGAAATACATATTTTATTATTTTTCTTCCAGTTGGATGTAGTGTCTCAGTTTTGATGGGGTTTTGCCTGGAAAATTATTTAATGTTTCAGCCTTCTGTATGGAAGAAAGTGGGATGCTACTTCAGATTTTAAATTCATTTAATAATTCTCCATGTCTGATATTTCTTGAAAAGTTAGTAGTTCTGCTGATGAGCCATTGGTTTGTCACTGACTTGGTGAGACACATGCTGCTTACTGAATCACCATCGCTGGTCTGTGGGACAGCTGGATTTGTTTTGGGTGGGGGATTTCCAAATACTGACCTAGCCCAGGATTTATTAGGTTCTGAGGCTTGATAGGATCATAGCCCAGAGCAGTGAACCCACTGATTTATATCCTTTCCCTGTAATAATGTGCTTTGGGTGGGGTGATGGGAGAACGAGCCTTTCTTGCAATGAGTAATTGGATGTTTTACAATCAATACCTTAATTTATGTAATACCTGTAATCATATTTTAAAGTATACATAGATTTACTAGTGGTTTAGTGAACAGATCATGTGTATTTTGAACACAAGATCAAAGAGAATTTTTAAAACCTATTCTGACAACACCAAGTATAAACAAATTATATAATTTCCCTCCCCCTATATATATGTGGAAGGAGGGTGAAAAGAGGGTTGAAGGACAAGTACATTAATATGCACATTCTTAGCGTTTCTGATAGGCTTGTATAAAGGAAAGTAATGAGGGTGGGGGAAGCTGAGAAGGCCAGGGTGACAGGAGCTTGACATGGAACAGGTTATTAAAGCAGCTGGGAATGTGGCATGCACTAACTTTATGAACGAAAAGTTGTTTTGTGTATGAGAGAAAGAGGAAGCGTTTCTGATTTGTCTGCAGAATAACTTTTAGGCAGCTGCAAAGTCTGCAGTTCTGCAGGGAGTCTCCCTGTCTTAAGGATGTCTCACTGGAAGTAAAATTTAGCAATAGTTGTGGTTTTCATGGTAGTGTGCATGACGTATCGTTGTTTACATAGGACCAAATGAAATTTTAGGTTGGCCTAGGTAGTAGCTAAACTCATCTGAAGTGTTGTGATTAAAGATACCTAATTCAAGGAGCTTCCCTGCCTTTTAATTACAGTCTTTAGAAAAGATTTTAATATATTTTCTGGTTATAATTGTTGTCCATTATTGAACAATTCTCCTAGATATAGAAGGGGATCATTTTTTTCTGTGTTCTCCTGTATTTATTTTCATGCTTTATATATGATAAAACCCTTAGCTAAAGACTGTTGCTGTGCTAGAGCCTTAGTTTTGTAACTTACTTTAATCTACAATAGAGATAAGCCAGCAAACAACAGGATTTGAAATCTTAAGTCTTCTTCACCAGTGGTTTTAACTCACTGTTTTAATATGTATCTCTCAAATGCATTAATGCGTTTTATGTGTTCCAGACTACTATTGTGTTGAAACAGGAGTTGTTGAGAGATGCATGCAGGGAATATTTGGAAATGAAGGGACAGAGGAAAAGCACTGAATAAATGAGAGTAAGATGAATCTTAGATGAAGGAGGAGGAAAAGCCTAGACTACTGCTTATTTGTTTTTCAGGCAGCTGATACATGTTATGTACACAGTTTGCCAAAAATAGATTATTTTTCCTTTTTAACTTATTTAAATATGGAGGGGTTTGTTTCATGATAATAAAGATAATTTCCATTCTTCACTAATACAAAAATATTTCATAATCTCAACTTTTTTGTTCTAGAATGAAATTAATTTTTTTTATTTGTCTTAGTTGTAAACACTAATTTTATCATGTGTACAGGCCTTACAGTCATATCATTTCCATTATTTTGTTGTCATATGGAGTTTTACATTCCAGAATGTGCATTAAAATTGGAGTGTATTCATATCTGACCATTTTCTCTACACTGCAAACCAGATTCAGTTGACGTTAGCTATTATGTATTAGAAATGAAATGGAAAAAAAAAGAAATGCAGTTAATAGCTAATTGTTTTATGAAATTGTGCAATGTGTGCGCAAATAACTTTGTTTTGACAAAAGTATACCAAAACAGTGGTACTGAAAGTATCCTCATGGTTTAGGAGAAGCAGCATCCACCTTGGAGGTTATGGTAAATACAGTTAGTAAGCATAACTTGTAAAAGGCAGAGAAAAAAACACAGTTAATGTATAATTTAACTGCCAGTGTTAAAATAGTAGCAATTCTTCTCGTGCTGGCAAACACAGAACGGGCACACTAACTCAAGCAGTTCTGTAAACCAACTTCTTTTGGTATGAAGTCTGCAGGTTGGCTTTATAACATGCTCAGAAAAAAAAAATGAATGCCAATAGTAAGCTAAGATTAAGCTTAGAATTATTTTTTTAGTGTGACAGTTTCATGTAGTGCGGATAAAGATTCAAACATAAATGCATATATTATCCAGTACTATGTCTTACAAAAATTGGCAAATGTTTTAACCTGAAAGCAGTGCAATTTCTCTTTATTGTCTCTGTTTTTGCATCATCATCTCATCCAGTAAATGGCAAAAATGAATTAGTATTTTGCAGGGGAATATAGACTATAGTTTTTATTCTGTATTGTTGCAACTTAATGGGATTACTAGTAAGTTTTGGTGCAGAGCATAAGGACTGAATCAGCATATATCCATTGAGACTGAGAGAACAGTGCTGGACCCTAGTTCCGATATTATGGCTCCTGCTTCATTATGCATAATTGGATTTTCCAGAAGTGCAGTAAATCTGGAAAAAAGATATGGGAGGGGACTAGGGAGGGAGCAGGGCAGAGCTTTAGCTTTCTGCCGTTTTGTACGTATAAGAGGTGAAATGGGAAGTCGTCTATTCCTGCTCTTCTCATCTTTTCCATTTATTTATTATAATTTGTGGTTGTAGTTCTAGACATTTGACATCAATGTTATGATAAACCAACACTTTTATTCAACAACTTTTTTCTATAAGGTAGAAACTTTGATCTTAAGTCTTCTGCCTCTCCTGCGAGTGATGTGCACAGCTCGTCTGGTAAAGATTTTTGCCTCTGTGTTTATGCAGGTTCTTCAGAGCTGAGCAAGCTTAAGCAGAAGTAGTACTGAACCAGTAGAATCCCAGACATTTTGTAAAGGTCACAGGGGAAGGGAAATAAAAGCTGCTGTTAGTCTTCAAATTAAAATACCTCCCTCTCCAGATCAAGAAAAGAACACTGATATATGCTAGTTTGCTTAGAGTACATTCCCCAATATGTTGTGTACCATTATGTACAGACACACTGAAAAGATGTAGATGTCTCTGTATTGTGTCTTCCAAATTATACAGGTAGTAGTTTCACCTCCCTGTCACTTACACCAGAATGTGTTTTCTCATTTTCCCTTTCATTTTTTGAAGAGGAGAAGTGCGTAGATTGATTTATAGAAGTCTGCATGCTTATTTGCTTATACAAAATTTAGAGAATACTGCCAAACATGAACTGGATTTTCATGTGAACCTCTTATTTTTATACCAATTTGTGCTTAAATATGCTGAACAATCTACATATCTCATTGACTCTTAGCAGAGGCAGTTTGTCTGACTTCCATTTGGAACTGTACTGGCTCTGGATTCACTGAAAAGTACAAGTAACATACCACTGTTAACAACTGCAATATATATTTTCCAGAAATACTGAAAGTGTCTGAAGTGTTTTAAAAAGCATCTGAATAAATAAAGGAGTAGTAAATATAATAACATAAGGAGTTGTGAAAGTAATTTTTTTTATCATGTTTTGTGGCAAATGTGTTTATTATATCTGCAACCTAATGATGAATAGGCTCTGTCTTCAGAGAGCTTACAATATGATTTTCAGGGTTATGGTAATTTTATTTGTAAAATATGTAACAAAATTAACTGTGTTTGTCAAAAGACTTGCCCACTGAAATACACTTAAAGTTTCTATTATCTTTCTTTGATCTGTTTGATGTAGGAAAGAAGGGAAAGGGAACGAAAGTTGAGCAAAGAAATGGCAGAAAAAGCCACAAGGGAACTAGAAAAAATGCAATTACAAGAAAAGGCTGAAGTAAAGTATGAAGAATGGTTAAAGAAGAAGAGAGTTGAAGAGGCAGAAAAGAAGAAGAAAGAGAAGGTAGTAATCAACTAATCATTTGGGTGGGGATACCAAATCTTTAATTTGTATTAAATATGATGTTCGATTAAATTGATTACAATATATCAAATGGCAGTGTTGTACACGAGAAAAACTTCCAAAAGGTGTGGTGTTGGTACATGGAAGATGTTGAGGTGTGGTCAGCAAAGCAAAGTGCATATTAATGCATTTTTGTTACTAGTCTTTGCAGGCCTGCTGCAGTTGTGATATGATAAGGGAAAGAGAAATACAAACTGCACAGCGTACCTTTATTACTTAGTCTGTTGCAGGTGACCCAGGCAAAAAATAAATGGCATTATGCACTTTCTCCTACCACCACTGTTACATTATTATTATAGTTCCACATATTTCTAATTAAAAGCATTTTATGTCTGCCTCTACCAATCAGATTCTAGATTTACTTATTAATTTTATTTCATTATGTTATTGATTAATCATGTATTAGTCTATGTATTTTTATAGTAAACTTCAGAAGATCTCTTACTTTTTGTAGACTTCCTAAAGTATGGGCTTTGAGGTCTTCTTGTCTAGAACAAATACTGTAATGAGGATGTGCTTGTGGGAATCACCCAAAATTCCTCTGAAATATCACACATTGGTAATGATTATGCCTGAAAACTGAGAGATGTGTGACCAAATGTTCTATCTGTGAAGTTGATTGATTGTATATTAATTTAATGAACATTTCAGTATAATTTTTTGCTAGGATATATATTATTATACGAGTACCACACCACTGTTGTAGCCAAGTGTGAGGTAGGATTATGGTGACAACAATTTACCTGTATTCCTCCGGTAATTACAGCAGTTGCTTCTTGAAGTGCAGAACACACTTCTAAGTAATTCACAAGCGTGCATAAAAATTTATTTGGATTAACTTTAAAATACCATAAACTGTTTCAATTTTCAGGCATTAATTAATGACCTTAGTTTTGCAGTCTTCCAAAATTTCCCGTGTAATTAAAACATATATAAATATTCTATACTGGTAGTGTTTATTTCCCGCTTAACAAACTGATTCTCTGTCTCTGCTGAGCCCCTAAATGCACAGCACAGTGGCCTTGAGGCCCAAAAAAATGAAAGTCATCAGATGGACTTAACCCACGTGCATTCTTTTAGTCATGTCTTCATTGTGTAGGTTCTTATCAATTAAACTTCTGATTCATGCTCCAGGCTTGTAGGTGACTCAGTCATGGCTGATAAAGGGCCGTAAGAATACTGGCTGAATGGGAAGAGCCAGATGGCTGTCCCAGAGGCAACAACCTCTTTAGGCTAACTGCAGCACAGCAGGCCCTGGTCATCTGCCCATTATGTTCAGTGTAGCTTCCAAAAGGTTTCTTTCAGAGAAACACTGGATTAATGTGAAGGTTGGGTCTTTTTTTCAAATTTAAAAGAAAAAAATGTGAATTTTATATTATTGGGAAGATGTATTTGTATTAGAAAACATATTTGAAATATATTCAGCAGTCTGGGAATCTGAAGAAGATTAAGATTCATTTACCATTTTGTGTATGTTGTACAGAGCTTTATCTATGAGTAACTTAGATTTTTTTATTTTAAGGAAAAAGAAAAAGAAAGGGCAGCTGAACTGCAAGAGAAGAAAGAGAGGTCAGAGAAGATCTTTGAGGAATGGTTACAGAATGCTAGAAATAAGCCATGCCCTGTTTTCAATGGTTATGGCTTCCCACGTAGTAAGTCTACAGGTTTGTACTCCTGCTGCACTTATGTGGTGACTTAGGTTTGTGGTTCTTTCCTTCTACTCTTTTAATGTAAAATAAATCCTGATTTTTTTATTCAGTATTTAATTTGATACATGGGGATGAATAAGGCATAAGTTGGAGAAGCTTTTACTCTGAGATCCTTTGGGAATTTTTCAGAGCCCATCGTGTTATCTGTGAGGAAAAGAATACTACTAGAGAGAATAGTGTGGAATACCAAATTATAATGGATTTTGATGTTGTCGTCTTTGTCAGGCATAGGAATCACTAGAGCAAACCACTAGTTCCTGTGAAGCACATCAGTTATCTGGGCACCCTTGTAAGTTAGTGTTTATGTTACAGTAGCTATGTGCCACCTCATTGCACCTGTATCCCCTTTAGAAAAGAGGTATTTTTGTGTGATGCAAAGATTAATGAGAAGCTGACAGAAGTCCTGTCTGAAAAAGGAGACATGGGAATCAACTTGTGTTCTGAGCTTTGGTTTCCTTTCCATTTAGCTTTGCACCTGCATCTCACTTTCTTGGCTTCTCCTATTCCTTTTTCTGTTTTAAAAGGGAGTGTTAAAAAGAATGCTGTTGATAATGTGGTGTCTTGTGAGTCTCACTTTAATTTTGTAATTTTTGTCAGCCTACAAAATCAGAAAAGCAGGAAGAAATAGCATTGCATTTTATGCTTGAGTGCTTAATTAAATTTTCTTAAAAAATATATCTATACTTTTGGTTGAGGTTTTTTTTTTTAGAAACAGAAAAATTGCAACAGAAAATACTGTAGGACCTAAATTCCAGGCTTTTTATATTTTAGAAAATGTATAAAGCAGGTGAATGACCTTTGCTCTTTTGCTTGCATGTGTTTGCCTTTGTGTTTTGTTTTGGACCTTCATTACTTCCCGACAGCTGCAATCACTTCTTTAAGTGATTTTTGAAAAATATTTCTATATTCAGTCATGTTCATGCAATAAAATTTATGACAGACATTGTTTTACCCAACCATATGATGTATGCAGTGAAATTTCACTACAGACTGATGACTGATAGGGCAACATATTACTTCTGTTGCATTTTAGGTTTTCTGATATTGCTTTATGGGCCCAAAGTTATTAGTTGCAGATTATTAATGTATATGTGGATAATTAGTGTATTTTTCTTCCCAATACAATGAAGAATAATGGTTAAGCAAAGATGGAAAAACATGAGAGCTTAGCATATGTGGTGACAGGAAGTTATGTTTATAAATTCTTTGGAATAATGCAAAGTAGAAAATTTGTAGAAATTTACAGCTTTTAAGTATACAAAGGGCTGAGCATTCTGACTGTTACACAATATTTGACAGTTTATTTTTTTAAATAGAGATGAAAAATAAGCCAGCTGTTGGTAAAAAAAAAAAAGTGGAAGATTTATTACTCTAAGTCATTTAAATTGTGATGGGCCTATGCTGTCTTCCTCTGAGGATGCTGTTGTGTCTTAGTGCAGATGATTGTTATACCTGTTTGCATTGTAAAGCTTGTAGTATAAATATTTCTTTTTAGTTATGTGTATTTTCTAAACATTTTAGGGTGTGCTAATGGAAATTGGTACCAAGTTCCATCATATTGTAACCCCATTCCTTGGAAACCTGTACATGCACCTCCTCCAAAGGAAGACAATATTTGCACTAGGAAGAAGAGTAAGAGACCTGCATCTCGTCAGTCACATGCATCTTTGCCTATTGTATTTTATAAACCCAAGAACAACCTTTGTGTTGGATCCTTGTGCAGAAAATAAAACTCTTCAGTGAACTGGGCTGTAAATATGAAATTATGTGTAGTTATATGTCCAAAACAAGGGTTTTTTTTTTATTGTTTGTTTTTTAAATTTGTGAATAGGTTTTGTATTTACTGTACCTCAATACCAATAAAATGCACAGGGTAGTTTCTTCCCTTCCTCCTTTTTCGTTGTTGAAGAAGTTCTTTTGTGTATGTGATTATTCTTTTGGGTCACATTATTACTGAGTTATTTTAAAGATGCTAATTATAACAGACTTTTAAACAATTCTTGGCTTAATGTGGAAGGAATTCAAGGCGTGCATACAGTTGCAGAGCTATGATGTCACTGGGATCACAGCAATGTAGCGGGATAGCTTACATTGCTGGAGTGCTGCAATGGATGGATACAGAGATGGGAACAGAGCTGAAAGAACGCATGAATTTTTTCCCTGAGGACAGATGATAAGCTAGTTGAGACCTCATGAGTTAAGATAAGTAAATAATATTGGTTCAGTAAGATGGCTTTCCTTTGTTAGTTGGTAGTTTAGTCAAGTATGTTTAGTTGGGTTTTTGGAAATTCATTCTAATGGTTGGGTGGTCTTGTCTTCTCTCTGTTATTTGACTGCTGAAGAGTGCAGTAAAAGGCTTTGGATGCTGCGTTGTATTGCTTCCAGTTCCATCTTTATTTCTCTTCTCTATCTTATTTTAGTGATAGGTGGGAGTGGTTGGACTCAGTGATCCAGTGGGTCTCTTCCAACCTGGTGATTCTATGATTCTGTTCTATAAGATTAAAAAGGGAGATCAAGGTGACCAGTGTTGCAGAGGGCATCTGCTGCAAACCACCTGATCAGGAAAAAGTGTGACATTCTTCAGGCAGCTGGAATAAACTTCATGCTTGCACACCCTGTCTTACAGGGAGACGACTCACCTTAAAGTCTGCTGGAAGAGCACCATGGCTGGGTGCAAGCAGTCAAGGAAGTTTCTGGAAAACATCACTAACTTCTCAAACTTCCTAACACTTCCCTAAAAGCTGGTAAAGAAGCTGACAAAGTGAGAGTCTTTGCTTGACTGGATATGTGCAAACAAGGGAGAAGTTGCAGATTTGCCTGCAATGACCGTGTGATGGTTGAGTTCAGGATCCTAAGAGAAGGGAACAAAAATAGCAGGATCACAACCCTGACCTTTGGAAGAGCAGATTTTGTCCTGTTCAGGAACTTGCTTGGAAAAATCCCATGAAATATGGTCATCAGATAGAAAGAGGGGTCTAGGAGTGCTGGTGATCTTCAAGGACTGTTTACTCCAAGCTCAAGAATCATCCACCTCAATGACAGAAAACCCAAGCAGGAATGGCAGAAAGCCTGCATAGATGAACAAGGAATCTCTGACAAAAATTAAATATAAAAAGGAAGCATATCTTCAGCAAAAGGAAAATTGAGGCAAATGTGAGCCCTTTGCCACAAGGGACAGGGGCTTGGCAACAATGGATACAGAATAGGCTACAGTACTTGATGCACTTATTCAGTATTCAATGGTCCCAGTATCTAGGGGGAAAATCTGGAGAAAGGAGGACAATGCTGCTGGAGGAGTATCAGCTTAGAGACTATCTGAACAAACTGGATATATATGCAAGCCTATGGGATCTGATAGGATGCACCTGTGGAGGTGGCAGACGTCATTGTAAGGGCACTCTCCATTATCTTCGAGAGGTCATGGCAATCTGGGGAGTTTCCAGAGGACTAGAAGAAAGCAGATGCTGATCTTATCATGAAGAAGGAGGATCTGAAGAGCTACAGACCAGTCAGCCTTGCCTCAGTCACCGAGGAAGGCCATGGATGGGGTAAAGGTGGCCAGCAGATTCTTCAGCTGCATTAGACAAAGAGTCAGCCAGTGAGCTGAGGAAAGCGATCCTTGCCTTGTACTCAGCACTGGTGAAAAATACTGAATGCTCTCTTGTCAAGTTTATGTTTAAGACATGATTTGTAGCCTTACTCTGAGTGGATCAGTATATACAATGAGCCTATGACTGCTCATTCTAGGTAATGCCAAAAGCTAACGAGACTGCAACAGCTTACAGTAATTCATGTTAACAGATTATTTGGTTTGATTATGACAGTAACTTATGATACGAATTGGTGTAAAATATCATGTTTAGTCTTTCCTGAAGGACCTCACGTTTACCTGCTGTTAAAACAGTGCAAAGCACATTATGCAATTGGGTTTAATTTTTGGTTTTACACTGTAAAGTTGTAAACATAAAACTATTCTTCATCAGAAGGAAAAGAAAGAAAAAAATGCTTTAAAGAGCAGTGTATGAATCTTCTCTTATTTTAGTAATGACTGAAAATAACTCACATTGGGACTCCTGTCTGCTACGGATGTTAATAGAAGTGGAAACCTGTTTTACTACTTGAAGGTGCATCATTTAAGCTGACAAAATAGGCAAAAGCTAGTACGATTATACAAGTATATTCATCAGTTTATGACATAAGGTAAGTGCACAGGCTGATAGGATGCATTTCGCTTCTACTGTCACTAAGATATACAGGGTGTGCAGTATCAGTCATGGATTTGTTCTTGTTACTACAGTAACAGTGTGTAAATGAAGTGCCAAATATTTATGACTGTGATATATGCAGTAAAGGTTCTTGCTGTATTAGTTAATATCTGCTAAGAATATCTGACTTTCTGCAGTCTAATATCTGTCATAGGGCATACAGAGTGAAAACTGTTAGTTTTTATTTAGCAGTTTATTTTCCTGTTTATTCTAATAGGTAAATAAAGCAAAGATAACAGACACAGCTCTTCTATGAAAGACGATAAAAACTGCTAGCAAGACCTCTGCCATGACTTACTAGAATGTTCTTCTAATGATGTTTATAGGTTATTTCTATATTCTAAAGTACGTAAAGCTTTTGGTTCACTGTAGGTTGGTTTTATTAAAAGGCAGAAAGTAATTTTAGTGGCTTATGCACTATTCTGTGTATTTTTTTGATATTATTTTGACTGTACACACTTAAGAGAAGTCTGGACTTCATAAAATATGTGGAGTGTCAAACTGTGTTCTTCACAGAAGTCTGCACAGCCTGTTGATGTGTACTATCCTGTTAATGTTTTCTCTAATAGTTTTTCAGAAATAGCATGTAGCCACCAGTAAGGTGTGTTGATGTAACTACCTGAGTGTGCGTTTTCTTTAGTGTCTATTTGCTTGTAGTGACGTAAAGTGGCCTATCATATGAATCACAGAATCATAGAATGGTTTGGGTTGGAAAAGACCTTAAAGATCATCTAGTTCCAACCCCCCTGCCATGGGCAGAGACACCTCCTACTAAACCAGAAGACAGATTTTGATAGCATTTATATTAACAGAATATGAACAAACCTATAGGTTTTGCTGAAACATATAGAATCATAGAACAACCAGGTTGGAAGGGACCCATCGGATCTTCTAGTCCAACCATTCCTATCTAACACTAAACCAAGTCCCTCAAGACCTCATCCGCCCGTGCCTTAAACACCTCCAGGGAAGGTGAATCAACCACCTCCTTGGGCAGCCTATTCCAATGCCCAATGACCCTTTCTGTGAAAAACTTGACAAGATTATCCTTGACAAGAATATCCTTGACAAGATTTGTGTTGGCTTGAACAGTGATGAATGACATTTTAACAGGGGTTCCTAACCTAACTTCAGGACTGCATATCTGCACCCAGGGTGAAGGGCTCAATAAACCTTAAATGTGTATTTAGTTCAGGAATAGGAATATATCAGTCAATGTTGAGGTCTAATGGTAGTCTTTCAGATTTCTTAACCAGAATAGTTGGACTAAATACTTACTGGAATTCTGGTCTAGGGGTTTTAGGAAGTATTAATGAATAACTAAAGCCATTACTGTTTTTTTTCCTCCCAACCTAAGATAGTGTTGTTTTTCCTCCACCAAATTTTCCTTGGAAAGGTTTATCGCATCTTCAGAATCAGAGATTTTCATTTATAGACACCCAGCTTCAAGTGGATTTACAACCCTAGAACAGCAGCTTTAAGAGGCCCTTGCTGTGTAGCAATCAGTAGCTTTGTAAATGCAGTTCTGTCCTAACTAAATTACAAATAAGGTTAAGGCGAAGTAGCTCATGAGTGTTCATATTGGCTTCGATTCAACCGGCATAATGGTTTTACTGAGCAAAGAGGAGAAATCTCGTTTGGATTTTTTCCACCAGGGTATCAGCAACACAATAAAAAGTCCTGGTCTTGTAGCATAATTTAAGGTTGCATGCTACAGAAAGCTATAATTTCTTGATGTTGCGACAAATAATTAATTTAAAACATTCTTTATCAGATGTTAGAAGGATAAAATCTTACAGTTTGTTGTAGCTTAAACAGCATTCTGTACCCTCTCATTATGTTCTCCTGGATTTTTCTACTCATGAAATTTCACAGAAGATCAAGTTGCAGAGTCTAGAATTACTCACTAGAAACAATCTGAGATCTTGCATCTTGATGTCTCTGCTGCTAAATAATTCTAGACTCAACATTAGGTTATTTTCATCCCCTTGTTTTTGCAGAACTTCTAGTTGAAAGAATTCACAGACCACTTCAAAATCCTGGTTGCTACATCCTTCTAAGATCCACAGCCTTTCCTCCTCTGCATCTGTCAGTCAAGGAGCACCACATTCAGCTTCACTGTGAAGAATTACATCTCCTGTGAACTTTTACTGGTTTTGAAAATTACTGGGTAGGTACTCCCTAAAGTAGCATGATTTCTGAGCAATTGACAGTGGTTCTTTGCACAGATATTTTGGAGTTGAAAGCCTACAAGCAGTGAAGTGCATCAAAAGAAGTCGCAGAGGATCATATGGTGAGTAATCAGTCAACATTGTAAGCAGCCTTGCATTCTTAGGAAGGAGTCCTCCTAGTGCTATATATGAAGTACAACACAAAAAAACCCCCAAGACTTTGCCTATAATTCTTCTAATACAACAAATGCAGAAAATCAGCTGTGATTACCTTCAAGGTATTTCCCTTCTGAGGTGACACACAGCTTCATACAATACTGCCAACATTAAAAGCAATTTCACATATCTTTTTCTGAAAGGCTGGTGAGGAGGCTGTTATTTTTGTTTTCCCTTCTTCTTTGAGTAGAGGCAGAAATCACAGGGAGCCAGGGCTGGGAAATAGGTAGGGAGTGTGCTTAAGCACAGTGATGTTGATATTAGCTAAAAACTGCTTCACAGACAAACTGTTGGGGTGTTGTGCACACTCACATTTTCTGACAGAGGATAAGAAAATGTATATATTTGAATAAATGCCCAGTGTTAGTGAATGAAGCAATTAAGTTGAGCCTTGTCTCACTGTGGCAGGTTAGAACACATTCTATAATCATCTTTTTGTCTCCTCCTGCTCTTGATTCCTGAGCTGTAGTGTTAGTCTCAATTTTTTTGTGTCACACCTTTTAATTCAACTTCATGAAAAATAAAAATTTTGTTACTGCTTCTGAAGTTGAGCCTAAACCCAATAATTGCATTAGATTCTAATAATGTCCTTGCCAGTATAATGTTTAATTACAAAATTAATTACTTGACATGTCATTTTGAAAAGCAAATTTAAAAGTTTTCTGATATGATATTCACTGGGAGATTTCTTTGTGATTTGTGAGTAAATATGGAAGGTTTCATACTCTCTTGCTGTGGTCAGAAGGTGAATGTTCCAGCCTGCTGTCCTCCCCGAGACAATATGGTGAGATGTGTTTAAACTCAGTAATGAAAAGGAAATCTGAGCACCCTGATCTAGTAAAGCGTGTAAACACTTGATTAGCTTTAAATGTGTTAGAGAGATCGTTGATAAAGCAGGGCTAAAGTGGTCATGCTTTCCTGGATTTGAGGTGTAGGACTTAAAACCCATTCAGTTACCATAGTCTCTACTTCACGCATAATGATATGTCCATTTCATAATGACCTATTGGACAGTTCTCTAAAAGTGTAGTTAGCTAAGAGTAAATTTTTGCAAGAAGTGAAGATGTTTTTCTTAATATCTGGACTTAAATGTTTGTTTAATTCACGGCAAATTTGAATTACAGAAAACTGGCAGGGAGGGTGATTTGAAAAATGAGATACTTGAACCTCTTAAGGACAAAATCTGTTGAACTGTGCTGTGGCCAGATGTAAGGGTGGATTCAATTATGTTAATAGAAATATTGTTACAAAGGACTCAGACTTTGATTTCTTTTAGTGAAGTCACAGCTGAAATGATTTCAGCATTATTTGCACTAGGCAACAAAAAGTGGTTAACACAGCTAGAAAATATCGTAATGATGCTTTTATGTATAGCTCTGTGGAAGATGGATCTTTGACTTTCACATGTAATTTATTTACACAGTGGAAGATTGAGTGTTTTGGGATTAAGGCAACAAGTTGTTAGTAAGTAACCCAGCAATGCCAAAATGATAGTAGATGGTAGAATGTTTTCGCCATAACTTGAGGCTGGTTCCTTTTTCACACTGTGTATTGCTACTAACTGAGGCAGAATGTCCTCTGTACATGGTTGTAACAATTCCAACCCTCAGCACTCCCATAAGAGATGACAAGAAGGACAACTTAAATAATGTGGCATCCTTTCTGTAAGTTTGGGGAGCCATCACATTCAAATGAATGGGCTGGTAGGGAAGGTACTTAACGTTGGCCTTGACGGAGAGACTTGGACATACATATATAAACTGTGGGTTCCATGTGAAGATTGAAAGGAAGGTGTTTTGACTGAGTGGGATTGCCTTTATTTTTATAGATGTTCATGGTTTGTTTGACTCTATTGACCTCTGTGCCATTACTATGGCACAATAACATTATTTTAACAATAAAAAAACATACAACTTTTACTATACCATGCCACCATATGTGATGGTACAGGTACAAAATCCATAATTTATAGATCCTTTTTGTTAAGATGTTAATCAGGGTAAGGAGAAAGCTCTTTGATTTTCCCTTTTTTAGTTGACACATGTGCATCCATCTTTAAATAACAGTTAGTGAAAGCTATGTAGAATATTTATTGGCACCCAGGAGGACAGCAAGATGACTGTGGTATGCCTGAGTTCAAAGAGCCCTTCAAAGATACCGATATAAATCTGCACTTCAGCCTTTGCTAGTGAAACTGTGATCCCAGTTACTGAGGATGGGTCCCAGGAATTCCTGTGTTCTTGCTGGCGAGTGCACTAGTTTAAAGGGCTAACACCAAGGTCTTTTATTTCCACTGTTCAGAAGCGATTTCTTTCTCTGTTAGAATGCCTACTCCAATTAGACATAGCTCACAGTGCTTTGAATTAGGCAGTGACAAATGTATAAAAGGATGTGTGAAGTTTGCAAAAACAATTTTCATAACAGATGGAACTGCCAGGGGTGCAGGAAACAAAGATGAAAGGCAGATGGCAACTGAGGCTGCAGCTGTGAACGGGCAGGATATGGTACCTGTGTTGCATTATTTATTTCACATGACGTAGAAATATACACGGTGTTGAACTGGAACAAGCAGATTGTTGGGCTCATCCAACACCTTTTTTTTTTTTTTTCCGCCCGGTGCACAGTTTGTCAGAGGTGTATTAAAATTATCCTGAGCCATGCATGAGTGGCAACAGCTTGTAGTAGCCTCAGCAGTATAATCTAGACAGTCTGATATATGTTAAGCTAAGCGCCAAAGCTGCTGCATTAATAGAACATTAAAGCTTTTGCCTGGCACTTGTTTGTAACGTTCTGGGCTATATCAGCTGACGCAAACTGTATGAAACTTCCTTGTTTCCTTATGTGCACTTCAAATGGCTTTCCAGAACTTGGTACTGTTTCATATACAAATTCTTGTTCTCCTCAGGAAGGAAAATGGGAGGTAAGTCTGTGTCACTGTACTAGGATTCTTAGTGTAGCGGAAGTGGGTAACATGACCCCAATGAATTTTGCAAGGAAAGTGTTCTCAAACTGGTTTAATCTACTAGTAATAAAAAAAGTTATGGGAACTATAATTTGAAGAAACTCTAGGATCCAGATGTTGCTGATATTTTTTCTCTTTTACTTTTTCAGGGTTTTTTTTCCTGTTGTTTTCCAGACCAAAGTTGTTATTGAGATATTTGTAAAGTCCATGCTTTAATGCTGACCATGGAACCATTTTCACATCCATATCGGTTAAGCTGGACAGCTTTGAGAATTGGTAAGATTTTATGTAATCTCCTGAGTGCAGTAGATGCGCTGGTCATGTTTCATTAGATTCCAACACAAATAAATCTTCGAAAAAAAATACCCCTCCCTTCTTTTCTGTTATTTCAGGTGGTCTGGGTGTGTTGCTCATACATAAAATTGTTAGGGTTCTTCTAAGACTGTTTCAGAGGTATAATATTTCAGGATTAAAATGCTTAAAAAGGAGTAAGGCAGCTAAGCTTCAACATTATACCTTTTAAAACTATTGAAAAGTGGAATTGCAACTTCCAATTTACCCCTAAGCCTTTGATACTTTTAAAGCATAATATTCTTGAAAAGCAGTTCAAATGTTTGGTAAAGTCACTTAAAATATTAATTCATGTACTTCATGCATAGTTCAGTGTTTTGAATAGTGATTTATTGTTAATTTACTGTCCTTGCCAATAAATTTGCAGAATTTGACCTCTCTCAGACACTGCTGTTGAAACTGTTGTGTTTTGTATAGAATAATTCACTTGTAATAAGATTTCCAGAGCCACTGGCCTATAAAATAAACTATGTGAGTTTCAGTCTCTAATTCATGAACTTTGTGAAATATAATACTTCCAGAAGAAGGGATTAAACATCTCCAGGTAATATGTTCTCATTTGGCCATTGAGTCACTCACCAGAATAACCGTAGAAGAAATGAATGGAAATCAATGGTGAGTGTTGACTATTAGGAAATGAATTTATTCTGATGTTTTCCGTAAGGCTTGTAAAAATTTTCTTAATAATCTTATATTTTATGTACAGTAAAGAATAAAATTTGGTTTATGTCGAAGTTTAATGTTGAGTGAACAATATTTTAGGCTTTTGATCTTGATAAGGGCAGGTTTAGCTTAAGTTTGGATACATTTTGGATGATATTTTGGGAAAGGGTTAAGGTA
The DNA here is from genome assembly GCA_033558105.1 of Coccyzus lansbergi. Lineage (NCBI taxonomy): Eukaryota > Metazoa > Chordata > Aves > Cuculiformes > Coccyzidae > Coccyzus > Coccyzus lansbergi. Next base: position 5,701,050 of record JAUMJK010000097.1, read on the forward strand.
GGAAAAGATAGTTCCTCTAATGATGCTAAAACCCTAATTATTTTTACAGTTCTGTCTCCTAGCATCTACAGTAAAGGTTTTGCTGCACTCACCTGTTGGCAATATAGGAGTGAGTGGGAGGTGACTCCAATTTGTACACTGCAACTTGAGTTTCCCTGTGTAGTTACAGAGAGGCTCACTAGGAAAAGAAACGAGATTAATTAGCATTTTGACTTGTATTACAAATAAAGTATTGAAATACTGGGCTACTCTTTCCTTTTAATTTTGCACATATTCAATTTAAAATTACATTTAAGTCCTATATAAAAAGCATCTACTATCTAGACTTTCTAGACCAAATCACTGGTAAACAAAAGACAGACCTCACAAGTTAATGATATGATCTAGAAAGGTACCCAGAGGTCTGTTTGTTTTCTTCTTCCTTCTAATACTATGAAGCATTTTCATTCTGTTTGATCTCGGGTCTCGACTTCAAGAGTAGAAACATGTACGAAATTATATTTTTATTTGCATAAAGATTTCAAATGTATTTCTCTTGGAGTCTTAATATGTATGTGTATTTTTATATATATGAAAAGCATTTGGCTGAGTTTTAGTGCTGCTTCTGTTTCTTAACACAAAAGGGAAGTAAAATGAATAATCATAAGTTTATGAATCATGACCTTAAAAAATAATTCCTATATAGCTGTGTGTAGTTTGTAGAATTACACAGAATACTCTTTAATTAACATTGAGACAATATATAGTGGGTAAAGAATGCTGTCTTGTCATGAAATCAAAGAACTTGATTTAAAACTCCCAAGTTATAGATCTGCCTCTGCCTCCCTGTTAGATCTAGGGCAAGGTAAATAACTTCTCTCTGCCGGAGTCAGAGCATGTCTGAAAGCTACTGTCTTTTATAAATTAGCACTTTTGATTGCAAAGTGAAAACAAAAACATAAAACAGAGTGTGGGAGGCTCAGTTGAATAGCTGGGTGATAAGGGATGCTTTCAATTGTCTGGCTTTTTTGTAATGGCTAGCATGTACAGTCTTACTTTAACTGTACTGATGATCCATTGCTCTAAAAGGCACTGTCTCAAACAAATGCAATTAAATATTATCCAGAAACCAGATCACTACATGTTTTACACTACTTTGTTTTAATTCTGTCTTTGTCTTTGCTGCCACGTTGTTGTTCTTGATTATCAGTTAAAGGCATGCTCTGCTAGGCAACTAAACACATTTTGGCACTGCGAACTTTTTAAAAAGCTGAAAAATAGAATAAAAGCATATTGGTAAAGCATAAACCAAGCTCAAAGAATGCCTGGAACTAACATTATAATCCAGAAGTGCTTTTTCTCTAAAAACACCCAAAACTTTGGCAACAGAAAAAATTATAGTCAACAGTAATGTCCAATACTGCACAAATATGTTCTATGTACAGAGCAGTTATTACTTAGCAAAAGTTTTCCTCTCTTTTACCAGTAGCTTGTTACTATGGTGACTTTTCTACACTTTATGTCCACCCCAAATCCCTTTGGTAGTTCTTTAAGGGAAGAAAAAATGAAAACCGCATGGCAAAAAAGAAACAACCACTCAACCAGTCCCATATGAAACCTTGACTCACTGCAGCCTGAAGCATAGTTCAGAATCCAGCTTTTTGGAAAGACAAGTTCTTCCTGTTGCTGGAGAAGGGAAGGTCAGGATGAAAGTCTGCCATGAATTTCAAATGCAACTTGATTTGCAAAATCAGGAATTGGTTGTAGTGCTGTGTACTTTCAAAAGTGGTTTTAAGTGGTATTTTTTCCTTAGGTGATCACCTTGTGATATACCTCAAAGTGGGTGAATTTTGAGAAATTGCTCATCAGTTTAAATCAGATAAACCTTTCCTAAAATTTATCTTTAGACACCTACCTTATAAAGTGTTCCCACTGTATTCTTTTATGTCACTGAATACACATTGGCATGCTCAGAGTGCAGCAATGATCTTTGAGAAAGGCAAATTAAACTCTAGAAGTGTGTGTTTCTTTCCATTTTATGTAACAACTATCTTAGAGGGTATCTACTCTTCAGACCTCTGCTACTTGGTCAGGTTTATTCTATTAATGCCATTTCAGTTCATAGCAGTTATAGTATTAGCTGTGTATTGTCACTATCACAATTTTATTTTGAGTCTTGTGTTTGGTATTTTTTCATTAGAAACATGGATTGAATGAAAATCTCAGTTTCATTTACAAAAAAATAACCAAAACAGAGAAAACTTCATGTTGTGATTTGTAAGCTAATAACTTACTGAGAATCAACTCATGCTTTTTTGCATGAGCAACACTACTGGTCATTCCAAGATAAATGTCTGTTTGTTTGGATTCCAGTTCCTTCCAGACATAAATTGCACCTGTCTATCAGATATTGACTGTTTCTGTGTGTCATAGCTACCTTCATTTGCACTGTCAGATGGAGAAAATGATGAAGGAGGTCTTAGAAGTATCAAGGCATTAATTTGCCTGTGTGGTTGTGTAGGTTTCTGATAGGACAGAAGAGTTGCTAGCAACCTGTATAGCCTCAGATATTACAGAGTTTCCAGCACTGCTTTGGGCAGGACCCTAACATATCACAAACAAATAAGAAATATGAGTTGTGCTTCTGGTGCCCAGCAGCTTTATATGTTGCAAGATAAGCGACATAGCAAAGAAAAGCAAAAAATAATGCTTCTACTTATTCAATGACGTTGGACTTCCTGCAAATTAACTGGAAGATTGTATTTGGGAAGAAACACACATAAGACTTCTAAAGTTTGTGTGGCTTTTTACAGTTACAAGGTAATTAGGTGATGATAAGCATAAATTTTCAGCACACAGTTTAGTAATGATATTACAGTATTGAAGATTGTGATATGTGAAGAACATCAGGGGTTTTATGAGACCTAATTTGTATACTTTATAAAAAATACTTTTGCGACAGCAGTAAAATATCCAGTACATAACCCTTAATTTTGTGTTCACTGCCTCTAGGACTGCTACTAGTCCTTCTAGATTACCTAGCTATCTATTTACTAGTTATTTCCAGCAGCTCAGAGAACACCTTTAAAAATCCAGACACACTGCAACTAATGAAATGTTTGTAATTTTCTGAGAAGACCTGTTTTAGGAACCTCTGGATGAATTATGATACAAGAGATTTGTCAAAAGTAATTTGATACGTAACCATAACTAATCATGGAATCTCAATCAATGTGAAGGAGAAACTCTCATAGATAAGTAAAGTCAGTGTGAACTCAAGATTCATGAGATCCCCTTTTCTTTTAATCCAAACATTTCTCACAACTTCACAAAAAGCAAAGTTCACATACCAAAAAACATCTGAAAATATCAGGTCAAACATAAGCAATTAAACCTAAACAATTAAAACCTAAGCAGTTTAGTAGGTCAAGGATGTCTGACCCAGCAAAAAGGCCTTCCAGTGGGTAATACAAGAACTGCCTTCAGCTCACTACAGCACTGCATAAAATGTAGGAGCAGAGACCGAGAGGTTTGTTTTCAAGTAGGTCTGACACACAGAAATTCCTACTAAGCCTTTCCTGCCCTGCTAATATCATCAGTCTCAAATGTAACAGGGTTTATTACAGTGTGGTTGGAAAATACTTTTTTTCCCCCCTCAGGTTCTTGGAGGGAAAAAATAAAAAAACTGTCCTATTGCTCCTTTTAAAGCAATATTTTTTTTCTTTACGGAAGATACAAAGCGATATAAATATAGATGCAGCGTATATCCAATATATGTTGTTTATTGAGTATAAAGGTGAATATGAATTTGCTTAGATTAAATTTAAAAAGAAAGGAATTGATAAAGAAAATTATGTAAATAAGATCATCTGACCTAATTTAGTTTCAAGGAATTTGAACGTTTCTCATCATTGCTGAACCTTGCAAATTATAGCAAACCTGGTAAATACACTGATGTTTTGTTTATTTGTTTTTTAAATCTCCATATTTGGTTATGATTATTTGATAATTTTGACTTCCACTTGAGAGAATGCCTTTTGTTTCTCAAGTGTGTTTCGTTTGTTGGCATTACATCTTTCCTGTGTATTCTTCCACGTGTGGTTTCCTGGCAGAATGTTGGGGCTTCTTCTCTCTGAACTAATTTGCTTGCTCTTTACTTTATGGGCCCCAAGAAATAGTTCTATTGTATTTGAAGTTGTTGATGGTAGATTGCTTGAACTGTGTTTGCCAGGGCCATAGGGAAAATAATTAGTATGATCTCTTTATTGATTCAGGAATTAAGTAATTCCAGTTTTTTGTCATATTACTTTATGTCAATACAGTTGGAGAAAACCTGTGTTTCCTTTAATAAGGAAGGAAGGTTCAGGCATCCTGTGCCATCTGTTTCATCACAATTTCTGAATTTTAATTTAAATAAATGTGGTCTATAATGATAAATATGCCAGGTGTCTGTTTAATGGGTAGGACTTAATGCCAGATGTGCACTGTCGACAAAACCAGTAAGCACTATTTGTTTGAGTTCTTGTGGTACCAGCTCTTTGCTAAAGCAAGAACTTGATAAAAACCAGAGCATTGCAATGCTAAAAGCCCCTCAAGATAAAAAAAAAATACTGAACAAAACTTTAAACACTACCTAGAGATGCAGATGAGAGGATTTGCCTCAGCCATTTTAGGGATAGGGGTAAATAGTCATTGCAAAAGCACTGGCTGAGTTTTGCCTTTCCTAGTGGAACTTGAGCTTTCTCTTTGATTACTGGGAGCAGAATGCAGTATGTTAACACAGCTGGGAGTTGGATCCCACACAGGTGGGTTTTGATAGGTGCATCTTTTCATTCATTTCTTTTCCTGGGAACTTCAAGAGTTGTAAATGTACAGTGTAAAAATCATACAGTAATGGTATTCCTCTACCAACAATCCCATAGACTTCTTCTATTGAACAAGTAAACCCAGTGCTCTTTAGTTTACACAATGTAAAGTAGTTTTACTTGCAGTATATTTTTTACTCACTAGATGTCTTGGTGCTCTGTAATGTTTGGGACATGGTATGATTTTTGGTAAACTGAGTCTTTGAAAAGAACCCGAGACATAAGTGGATTCTTTTTTGGACTTATACGTGTTAGCACAAGTCCCACCCATTTGAGAACCTTCTCTGGTTTTTAGTATCTAGAATGTATGTTGTGTACTATGTGATGATGGTATGATCATACACTGGAGGAGTGGGCCTGTGTGAACCTCATGAGGTTCAACAAGGCCAAGTGCAAGGTTCTACACCCGGGCTGGGGCAATCTGAGATTTCAATACAGGATGGAGGATGATGTGATTGAGAGCAGTCCTGCAGAGAAGGACTTGGGGGTGCTGATTGATGAGAAGCTTGACACGAGGCAGCAATGTGTGTTTGCAGCCCAGAAGGCCACCCGAGCCTGGGCTGTATCAGCAGGACAAGGGACACAATTCTGCCCCTCTCTTCTTCTCTTGAGGAGAGGCATGTCCTCTGGACTATTGTGTCCAGTTCTGGAATCCTCAACATGAGAATGAGAAGGATATGAAGCTGTTGGAGTGGGTCCAAAGGAGGGCTACAAAGATGATCAGAGGGTTGGAGCTCCTCTGCTTGGAGGACAGGCTGAGAGAGTTGGGGTTGTTCAGCCTGGAGAAGGCTCTGAGGAGACCTTACGGTGACCTTCCAGTACCTGAAGGGGTTACAAGAAAGCTGGGGAGGGATTGTTTACAAATGCTTGTAGTGATAGGACTAAGGGCAATGGCTATGAACTGGAGAGGGGCAGATTTAGACTAGACATAAGGAGGAAATTCTTCATGGTGAGAGCAGTGAGGTGCTGGAACAGGTTTCCCAGGGAAGTTGTGGCTGCCCCATCCCTGGACGTGTTCAATGCCAGGTTGGATGGGACTTGGAGCAACCTGGTCTAGTTGGAGGTGTCTGCCCATGGCAGGGGGGTTGGAACTGGATGATCTTTAAAGTCCCTTCCAACCTGAACCGTTTTATGTTTCTATGATTCCACAATTATACCAAATAGATCTACTACTGCTTTTTTAAGAAGGAATGGGTACTTTTTGAATCTGAAAACAGTTCTCTCAAGCCAAACAATCAATGTCTCAATGAAGGGTTTGGAATGTTTATCTAGTCCTTAAATCAGTTGAAAATTAATATTTTTAATATGTACTTATTCTACTTCATTTAAATAATAAAATATTTCAAAGCAAATAAAGAAAATATCAGTCAGTGCATTAGGTAAATGAGAAGGCGTTTGACTTTAAAGACATTTTCAATCTATTATGTTTAGATGGATGTGCTGATAGAAATGAGTGGGATTTTTCTTTCATCTGGTTGAACTCTAGGTCTTAATGGATCTCTAGGTTCTCTTATCATTGTTGGAAGCCCATTCTCCTCAACTGCTTTGAAAAGCAAATGTTTCAGTTAGGACTGAGCACACTGCATGCCTTCCAGGCCTTCTTTTGTGGAGTTGACTTCTTAACCCCCTGATCATGTTTGCTTTATCATTTATATCTCCTCCTCCAAGTAAGTCTTGATAGTGCAGGCAGGTTATGGGAAGGAGAGGGAACATGAGGGATTACCTTTTCTCCTTGTATCATCAGACCAGTATAAGGGAGGGGTGGAACAATTAAAGTGCACTCAGTCATGGGATATGAACTAGTTTGGCATGGTCTTAACTAAATATATAACTAATAGAGTCGTGGGTTTCCTTTTCATTTATCCAAGAAGGTAGTATGCTTCTTGGAAACAATACATATAGAAGTGTGGGTATCCATGCTTTCAAAAAAATTTTCTTCAGACTGAGGAGGCAACTCCTCAGCATTGCATAAGATTACTTTCGTCGCTTGCATAAATATCAGTCTGTGCATTTTAATCTAACAAAAGCAGACCAAGAGTTGATATTTAATTAGATTTTCAGATACTTGACTTTCACAAAATATTTCATAAAACATTGTGGAAAGAGTAAACAGTTGTGGAAAGCAAGAATTTGACCTTACTGTTCTTTACAATGCTGAATATTTATGACTGCCTAAAGTATTTATATAAGAGATAATCTGCACATTTTAAATAGGTTCTAAAAATTAAAAGAAGCCAAGGAGAGTAGTTCAATATTTAACAAAGAATCTGTCTGTATTTCCCAAAGTATATCTCACGTATGATAATCATGTGAAATACAATAACTTATATTCAATTCATTAGATCGATGATTCTAAGATAAAATGTCAAATTCAGCATCTAAATTTTTATACTTGTACTTAGCTTACAAATATTCAAGCTCCAGCTTGTAAAAAGTTGAACACCTTAACCTATGTGTTAATTGTTCTTTCTCTTTTTAAAATCTTAATCTTTTTCTTGCCTTGGCATCACTTGGAAGGGTGCTCACTATCCATGAAACAAGGCTGTGGAGTTAGTTATCCAACCTCTGCCATGGACATTCAGGTAACAGAGGGCAGGAGTCTCCTACGCCACAGAGAAGAGCTTAATGTTTGCAAAGCTCAGAAAACTTGGGTGAATGGAAACTTTTGAAATCGTTCTTTGAGTGGGTGCTTGCTTGATAGAACAAGCAAGGGGATGCTGTAAATATGAAGCCCTTTATTGTGCTCCTCACATTCTTGGGAAACTGTCAGCCCTCAGCATTTCTTGTGGTTTGTTTTGTGCATTTCTCATTCTACTTCCAGCTGTTGTCATGAAGTAAGTACAAAACCCACAAAAGAACATGCTGTTACTACAAAGATTGATTGTCTGAGTGAATTTAGGTTTTGACATCTGTGCTGTCAGCACATCTTTATATTTGATATCTGTAGGAAGAAATAGCATGCATGATTTCTGAGATCTGAGTACCTCAGCTAAAGAGAGATTCATAGAAGAGGTTGCCAGAGTCTCTTCTGACATTTTGCATTTTAAGAAGCTGCCTGCTCTGCAATGGGTTCCTCCACTGCAGTTGTCCATTGCAGGTTCCCACTTGGGCCAGTTTTTGACAAGCTAACTAAGACACTAATGGGGAAAAAACCCTGATTCTGGCTGATTTGGGTCTGAACAGCCAGAAAGATCTACCAATCCACATATAAAAGGCATGCTGGTAGGTCAAGAGAAAGCCAAGAAGTGAAAGGAGAGGACTGAGGTCTTGGTGTATGTATGAGCCAATATTTTTCCTGGATAGTTTCTATAATCACAAAACTGTCCTCAAATGCAGTTAACAAAACCAAATACTGACACAGTGTCACGTGTTTCACTCAGAAGTGGTGCAATGTCTATTAGGAAAAAGCATAACCGTGCCAGTTTCTAAAAGGGTTTCTTGACCTGGTTAAGCTGGATTTGTCTTTCTATCCCTGACCAGTCTTGTTTTGTGACAGCCCATCCTGGACATGAATAAAGTAGCATTTTTTTTTTTAATAGGGTGCCCTGTACAACTCTCATCTGTATTATTGTTAAGTTTTAGTTCATAGAATGCTGATACGGTCAAAATCATTATGAAGAGTGGCGCTATTATTTGTTGCCCTCTAGCACTTACGAAAGGATCAGATGAATAGAGGAACAACATTCCAAATCATCCTCTTTCTGTGACTGAAGACAGATACGTTTACAGTCCTTACAATGACCTTCCAGTATCTGAAGGGGCTACAAGAAAGCCAGAGGGACTGTTTACAAACACTTGTAGTGATAGGACTAGGGACAATGGCTATAAACTGGAGAGGGGCAGATTTAGATTAGATATAAGGAAGAAATTCTTCACAAAGACAGTGATGAGGCACTGGAACAGGTTGCCCAGGCAAGCTCTGCCTGCCTCATCGCTGGAGGTGTTCCAAGCCAGGTTGGATGGGGCTTTGGGCAGCCTGATCCAGTGGGAGGCATCCCTGCCCATGGCAGGGGGTTTGGAACTGGATGATCTTTAAGGTTCCTTCCAACCCAAACTGTTCTATGATTCTAAGACAGGAAACTAAAATTATTTTTAGAAAGGAGGCACAAAAGAACTAAAAAGTTTTGCTGAAATCAGAAATTACAGCTTTTAAAATCTTGTGTAGATATCAATTGTGTAGCTATCAATTCAAAGTCCTGGAGTAAAATCACTTTTCTCAAGCTATGCCTTAAACTTGCATGTTTTCTTAACAGGTTAAACAGAGCTTTTGTGTGTTATTATGTCTTGTACTTCATCAGGACTCCAAAGGGAGCAAATGATACCGCACAAGGGAGCTTCCTCATTTTTGAAGACAAGGATGTTAGCATCAGTTCAATTTCCTCTTCCTGTTTGTACAAATGTTCGAGAATAGCTTGGTGGTTTGATGGCATGGGAGAGCAGGCAGATGAAATGATGTTTTTGGAAAGATCAGGATCATCCTTCGTGTCACAAGAGTGGACAGGTGTCAGAGCTGAAGGATTTCTGTCTTGATCACATTTGGACTTTCCATTATGATTACTTTGGAAGTATGACTTTAGAAGAAAGACATTACAGCAACTATTCTTTCCCCCACCCCCAGAGTCGCATTTCTGCAAAATAACATTTTGCAATGTTATACTGAAAGGATTATGAGCACTGCTAGCAAGATGGTACAAGATGGTAGAACAGCTTATTGGCACTAATTCTTACCATCTAGGGACAGGCTGCTGTAAGTACTGCTCCTTCTTGTGTGATCCTCTGTTAGCTCTACCTTTTCATCTTCTCTCTAGAGGTTGTAACCAACAGAGAAGAAATAAATCAGTGTTCTGGGCAAATGGTACCAAAATCCCAAGGCAAAACACAGAAAAAACCCTGTTAACAGAAGCACCTGGTTTACAGACTTCCATGGATTTTAAATAATGTCCTATAAAGAAGGTGGGGTTTTATGGTGATCCTATTTTCTGAGGCCCATAGAAAGTTGTGGTTTATATTTTTAACTACTTCTCTGCAGTTCAGAGTGCATGGTCTGTGCTTCTGCTCAGTGATTCCAGTCAGATGAAAGTTTGGATTCTGCCCAGCAATATTTCTGGCAGGAGTTCACCTGAAGGAAGTTGCACAGCAAAGTATGATCTTGTGCCAAAATCAACTGTTGTAACAGTTTGTCCTCTGGCCCCTCTACCCTATCTGTGTGCAAGTCCTTCCATTTTTGTTCTTGTATTCATTCTGAGTGAAGAGACATTTTACCCTTCTTCTGTGGTTTGGCTGCCACATCTCACCTTTATTGTTAAACTGTTTGTTTCAGACAACTACCTATCAGGCAGCACATGAGAAATTGCACACAGTTTCAGTTTCTTTTACCTAGTGATTTGCCTTCCTCTGCTGGTGTCTTCAATAGCTTCTTCTGCAGGAGTCCTGTAAGCATGAGTATCAGGTATGTATGTACTGAAGATCTAGAAGGAGGGAAAGGCAAAACTATCTTATAAAGTTCTTTTAATGCTGATCTCTTTATTAATATGAAACTTTTTAATGAAGTAAAGACAATTAAAAAGACAATTTTGGGATCAGGAGTTTGTTGTATGTGTGCAACATAAAGGCCATAAGCAATTCTCATGGCATTAGTTGGCAGCAAAGTTCAGTCTTCCGACAGTTTGGCTATCTGGAAGGCCAACTATGTGGTAAGTTTTTCCTACAGGGAACTAAACATGGCTCTAAAGTGATCCTGTTCACTTACAAATAAGCCAGGACACTCAGTCTCCCTGAAAACAGCATAGGAGTAATAAAACAAGTTTTCCTTGCTTTCAGCTGTTACCCTCATTTACCTTGTACCAGGCCCAACAGATTTCTCGAAGTTTTCCCCTTTCATTTGCACTAACAAGACTTCAGCAGCTGTCTAGGTGTTGTCTTCTTTGATGCACCTGTTCTTTTCCTTCATACTTTTCCCCTCTCCTAGTACCACCGTTACACATCCTGTTAAAAATTTCCCAGGAAACACCTCTGCTAATTCCTCAGCAAACTTGAATATACTTTCTTTGGGGCGGAGGTGACATATGTCAGCAATTTGGTTTGTGTTTCTTGCTATCTTCAACAATTAGGTTGGGTATGGGGTGATGTTTACCCTCATAGTTTGTACAGAGATTTAACTTAGCTCTTAACCAACAGCTGCTGAACAACCTGACTGACTGCAGATCTGAACAGGCTGATAACACCTCAGTAAGAAACTTCTTGTTGAAGTTGCATTGCCTGTATGCTTCAAATAAAAATTCTGAACTCCTAATTCAGGCTATCTAGAATAACTCCGTATTTCCAAGATGTTTAGAACAGAAAATCTGCTAAAGCACCTTCCTTTTTGAGGTGGAAATATGATAGGGGAAAGAGGGAATGTTTGCAGCCATTGAAACTGCCTGTTGAACTGATTTTGACCATATAAGCTAATAAAGTTCAACTGTGACCTTGTTTAAGCCTATTCCAAAAGTGAAGTCATTTCTGGCATCTAAAGCAAGTCCTTGAAGCTTTAAAATCATAGCTCTGTAAACTGGCTTCTTTTGCATTACAAATAAACTATTAGTATGCACCATTTAAGACGTGAATATGGGCTGTTTTGCTTCAACCCATATGCACAGTTCAGAAGGTCAGGCATTACCACAGTATCTGTCCTGTTATTTTAGGGCTCTTGTGTGTTATGGTTGGCCCTGATCACATGGCATTTGGTTTCAGTTATTTTTTCCATGGGTTTGGCTTTTAAGAATAGACACATTTCAAGAAAAATCCAATGAGCTGTAAAGTTCACAAAGGCTGAGGACTGTGATCGCTTTTAGGCTTGAGTAGTTGAAAGGAGATAAGAATCTCATTCTAAGGACTGTGGCTGTTTAATCTAAATATAGTGTATCTAAGTTACTGGTAATAGAGAGAGCAAAATTTGGAATAGGTTGTGGGGTAGGGGAGAGGGAAAAAAAAGTAGAAGCAGACAGTGTTATAGTAGCCCCTAGCAGCTTTCTTACTTAGACCAAATGTTGCTAAATTGCTTGAAATTTGGAAGCAGACAGAGCCAAAAATGAAGAAACAGTACTCTTTTTTGAATTAAAGTCCAGTAATTAGTTTGATAAATAATACAAGGAGCAGAAGAGGGATTCCCTTCTGGTCAAAATGCTGACCATTTGATCCCCAGCTGTGGCTCATCATCTAAACTGGTGTTTTTCTTGTTTCTGTGGTTATTACTGTAAGAAGTTTTTCCTAACCTCTATGTAAAAACCTGTACAGCAAATGTAGGCACCCTTTGTTTTAAGAGTGCCTGGGGGGTAAAGTAAAACTTGCAAGGACTACATTTCCAAATGTACATGGCTGTTTAAATGATCACATACTAGTAGTATTAAAAGGAGTGTGTGTCTCCCTTGTTGTCTCAGTACTGAAAATTTGCCTTGGGGCTTAGAGACTGGTCATCTAGAAACTTTGTTTGCCTCAGATTCATTCCTAAAAATGCTTCTGAAAATGAAATGAAATGTATTAGTGCCAGCGTGAAAGAAGTGCAGTGTGTGTAGCTGTAGATCTGTAGAGATTTTAGTTGGTGATGTAGAAATATTAGAAGGCAAGAGAGACCTGGAGGAATGTGTGCTAAGGTCTTTTAGTCATAAAGAGTAATGTTATGTACACATAAATGCAGAGAACATGCAATTTTATAAGGAAATGTGGAGTCTGGTGAACGTGACAGGGTTTGTTTAATCTTTTCAGACTCTGAAAATAAACCATGGACAACAGAAGTTTGAGGCTGCAGCCTTAACGCTTGTGGTTGGTTTATATCTCATAGGAAGGTGCCCAAGGTTAATGGAAGACATGTTCTTCAAGAGAAACTGCAGAATAAAATCATAGAAAGGATCTGTCTCTCTCACGATATCCTACACCTCCTAGGTACTTGTTGCTTATGCTACAGGAAAGGTGTGTTGCTATCTGGATTTACCTTAAATGGTTTGGTATAACTAATTTTGTTTAAATATACATGACAATATCAAGAGCTGAGATTTGGGTTTATTACAAAATCTACTTCTTTTGTCTCTATTACTGTAATCCAAATTAAAACTTGATTCAAGAATATAGTGTTTTGTTAACAGTTTTATCATACTTGCATTAATTTGGATGTGTGAAGATTGAGGTTTATAATACTATTAACATAAACTTTTGAAGACATCTGATATATTCTGTCTTATTTCTATGCACTTGTCTTAACAATGCTAGAGTAGCCATTCAATTAAACGTAACATAACGTATGTTCCAGAGAAAAGCATAACAGAGATAAATTAATGCATCTACTATAATATCTTTGGCTTCTCTCATTGCAGCATCAGACTGAAATGAGAGATTAGAAAGTTGATGTTCTTCTGGAATACAGAGGCATATTCTTACTTTCTTTTTATATCAAAAAACCCCTTTGTCTTCTTTACTGATTCTTAGTTCTAAGTTTTGTTTACTGGACTGGTGACACCATCAGAGGGAATTACTGAGTGAAAATCAAAAGCATGTGTTAAATAGTTCAGTGAAGTTACAGAACCTCATGTGCAACAGCTCTGGAGGAGGACTGCCATAAAACCAAATGCACTGCTATTTCATGAACAGTAGCTGCACTATTTGAATAATATCTGGATAACTCCACAGTGAAGTGAGGATTAAAACTGGGAACATAACAATTTCCTTGCTATCTTAGGAAAGAAAAGAAAGAAGCAAGATTAAAAAAAACAAACCCTAAGAATGTCTTTTTCTAATTATTTTTCTTTTATTGTTTCTGCATAGTGTTGCCTCATTCAACAAGGACTCAGTTGACTGATTTAACCAAGGCCCCATTAAAATGGATTTTACTCTGGGTCACCTAGAGTTTAAGGAGTTCAGGAAGAGAACAGAAGAAATATTTTTCTGTGTGCTTTCAGCATGCCTCTGCAGGGGCTCTGCAGCAAGTGAACTATTGTGTGCAAAGGGCCAGATCTCTTGGACAGACCCAGTTAACCTGGGAGGGGAGAGGGGAACTTTGTCATTAATGGCAGGAAACCTATTATTTATTATCAGTCAAAACTAAATGTACAAGTCTCCAGAGAGAACAGGGATGTAAAAGTAGCATCACGTCCATTAAAAAGTATCTATCTACTTCTTTCCTCCTTAACAATATGAAAGTATAAAGACCCTTTCTCTTTTTTCCTCTGGTATATTTTGCTAATCCACACAGCTTCCAAATAACTTTTTTCCTCTCTCCTCATGATTCTTCTTCACCTTAAGAAAACTCACCCCAAAATTGAACACAAAAAGGCAGAAAGAGATAATTACTATCCTATCATCTCACAGCCTTCTTAAATTCCTGGAAGAGTATGTACCTGTGTAAACAGTTTCCTTAAACTTAAGGGAGTTTCAATTGTTTAGTGTATATTTGCAGCAGATGAGTATTCTGCAGCTATAGATCTCCAGAATGAAATATGACAAGTAAAAGCAACTCAAATTCATAGAAAACATTGAGTTTTAGACTTTGTTCTTGATTAGGAACCACTTAGACTCAGAATTTGTCTCTTCTGTAATAGAGTTGAGTTTGATGGAGGTGTCACTTAACCCTCAGTAAGGTAGTGAGCTTATCCAGACTGAAATAAGCATTAGTCATAAGTACATAGTACTAGCTCTCACAGTGTGATTCAGCTGGTCTTGGAAAATCTGGAATTTGAATAAGCAGTAGATATCTGCTCTGATTTCCTTCAAGATGGTGGTTGTAGATATTGCGATAGAGACAGAATGTTTTGAATACTTGAATATTGGGGATTTAAGAGGTCATTTTTTTTTCTATAGATATTGAATATCTATCTAAAGATTCAGTTTTTAAAGTATTTAAGATTGCAGGTATTTTAAGATTTAGTACTGGGTGTTCTATATACACAATCATATTTTGATATGTGTTCTGAAAAGGAGAAGAGAATTTTCAGTTTTCTCTGTACAGGAGGAAAAACATTGGGCTAAATATAATTGTTCAGAAGATGAAATAGGTCTGAATTTCTGGTGACCTGGGATTCTTGGCTTAACAGGGGACAAGCAGGCACCAGCATATTTCAGAACAGTCTTCAGTTGTCTCTGAAATATGCTGAAAAAGTACAAATTTGGTGTCAAAATTTGGAACAACTTGTTTAATTTCTATAAATAGTATTGTATGGCTGCTCAGGTTAGGTAACTTTAAGGGTTTGTCTAAAATAAAAATTGGTCCTCAAAGTGACTGGCTTCCACACCTCAGGCTTTGTTTAGGTCTGGTACAGCAAGGGATGCAGAAATTCTGCCACCAAGTATGGTGTCTGCCATGCCAGGCCTGAACAGAATCCCCTGTGCTACAAACAGGGTCATGGGAATAGCACCATCATTTTATTCTTCTGTCTTGCATGAACCACGGACTGTTGCTGGTCAGAAATTTTCCGACAAAATAAGTCAATTCACTGAACTGGAATTCTTGCCAGGAAAGATTCAACTTGCTGAATCTCCTGCTTAGAGGGTTTTGGATTTAAATAAAAAAGGCCCTTTGACTTTCCCATTCTGACATTTTCTTCTTTTTTTTCTTTTTCTATTCCAGTGTTGAAATGCTGCTTTTGCTCAGATAAAGGAGGTCAATATCTGAAGGAAACCTTTCAAAAGCATGGAAGGCAAAGCTGCTCTCTCAAGCTACCCTTCTGCATGCACTTGTCTGGGGACATTTTTCCCTCCAAATTCTCGACTCCTTTTGTGGTAAGGAAAAATGTTTGAGTTCTTAAACGCTGACAGGTTAAGAAAACTGTTTCCCTTGCTGTTCCCCCTGTAACTGTACAGCCCTTGTTCAAAGGCTGATAGGGCTGGGATCGCAGCCAGGACCCAGGCGATTCACTGGGGCTCCGGCTGGCAGCAGCCCTGACAAAGGAGCTGCTCTGAGATGCCTTTGTTTTGCTGTCATCAATGTCCCATTGTTTGCCAGGATAATTGCCCAGTTAATCCTAACTGGTGGGATAATTATATAAAGCTCATGTCCAGTGTAAACAGGAAACAATATACTTTCCTTATCTTTGCCAGGCATTAAGTTCCTTGGACTCCTATCAACCTTCCAGGATTTGCCCTTAATTGTTTACTGCTAGGCAATATAGGGTAACAAACTAACATCAGGGACATGGGATCAAATCTTAATCTCCCTTATTATTTTGGTGAAGTCCCTGGTTTTAGGGCTTAATTTTAGTGGATCTAGGGATTATCCCTGGTTAGATCGTGTCCTGTATCTAATAGCCATCCAGCTGGTTTTTCTAGCTTTGAAATACAGTTCCAAGAGCTTGTGCTTTAACAAGCCTTTTTGCACTTCTAATAGCAGTTCTGCTACTGTGAAAAAGTGAAACGTAATATTTTTATACCCACCTTTAATAAAGAGGACCATTACTGAGTAATAATACAGCTTGCTCTATAAAAGCCTTACCATTATTATAGCAAATTCATGAACACTTGGTTTAATAAAGATTTTCACTCATTCACTTAACTGATTACAGCTATGAGAAGCAATTCTAAAAGAAAAGTGTCTCAGAGTAGCAGGAAGTGTAGTGATAGAAGGTAGGGGAATGGTTTTAAGTGGAAATAGGAGATTTAGATATTAGGAAGAAATTTTTTACTGTGAGGGTGAGGAGGTACTGGAGCAGGTTGCCCAGGGAAGCTGTGGCTGCCCCATACCTGCAGGTGTTCAAGACCAGGTAGGATCAGGCTGTGAGCAACCTGACCTAGTAGAAGGTATCCCTGCCCATGGCAGGGGGATTGGAACTAGGTGATCTTTGAAGTCTCTTCCAACACAAATTGTTCTATAATTCTGTTAGTAACTGAAAAAACATGTTTAGTTTTTCTCCTATTTCAACCCCTAAGATTTAGGAATAGGTTTTGCTTTGCATTCTCACATTGCGTATTGGTGCCTTACAGCATGACACTAAGTTGAGACAAAGTGTCGATCTGCTTGAGGCTTTCCAAAGGGATCTGAACAGGCTAGATCATTGTGCTGAGGGCAGTGGGATGAGGTTCAATAAGACCAAGTGCAGAGTCCTACACTGGGGTCACAACAACCCTGTGGGGCACTATGGGCTTGGGGAAGAGTGTCTGGAAAGCCACCTGACAGAGTAGGACCCAAGAGTGTTGGTTGACACAGAAGCCAGCAGTGTGTCCCGGTGGTTAAGAGGGCCAATAGCATCTTGGCTTGTATCAGAAATGGTGTGACTGTCAGGACCAGGGAGGTTATTCTTCCCCTGTACTCAGCACTGGTGAGACTTCACCTCGAATACTCTGTTCAGCTTTGGGCCCCTTGCTACAAGAAAGACTTTGAGGTCCTGGAGCATGTCCAGAGAAGAACAATGAAGCTGGTGAAGGGGCTGGAGAACAAATCTTACAAGAAGCAGCTGAGGGAACTGCAGCTGATTAGCCTACACAAGTGGAGGCTGAGGCGAGACCTTATCACTGTTTACAACTACCTGAGAGGAGGTTGTAGCATGGTGGGTGATGCTCTATTTACCCGAGTGATAGGTGACAGGACGAGAGCGAATGGCTTCAAGCTGCACCAGGGGACGTTCAGATTGCACGTTAGGAAAAATTTCTTCACAGGAAGGGTTATCTGGCACAGGCTGCCCAAGGAGGTGAGTCCCCATCCCAGGAGGTGTTTAAAAGACAGGTAGATGAAGTGCTTACGGATATCATTTAGTAGTGGACAGGTATGTTTGGACTTGATGATCTCAAAGGTCTTTTCCAGCCGAGGGATTCTATGATTCTATGAGTGGGGCTGTTTGGTTCAGTAGAGTGTTTGTACCAATGAACATATCAACATGTAGCTCATAATAAGAACTGTTTCAAATGTCACTGTGTGCAAACTGTTAAAATGCTAGAGAAAAATTGGACTAGGAAGACAAAAAAAAAAAATCTCACTTTTGATATCAAAGTCACGAGAGGCACAGAATTTCATGAGTACATATTGTACGGTCAGATACTGGGCTAAACCTTATGAGCTAAGTGGATGCAGTCAGTGCTGCCTGTGTACCTTTTCTGCTGCCAATTGCTTTGCTCCATAAATTCTCTTGTATTTCCTTGGCTTGCTAACCTCCAGCTAACCATGCTGGAGGTACTTGTGGTAAATCAGACTCTGAATAATAACATTTCACCAGCGGACTCTTTAGCCATGAGCATCAGACCCTTGCAGACTCTGATTAAGGTGCTTGTAGGGTGCACAAAGTAACTGATACTTTCTGTACTGCTATTCTCCCACTACAGGTTTTGTGGGGGGTGGAGCTGAGCCAGTAGTGGAAGTGGTAGGAACATTTGGTAGGAACATTCCCTACAATAGCCCGAGGGGACTATTTTAATTTGCTTGCATTTCCCAATTAATTTAATGGAAAAGTCATGTCCAAAATAGCTGGAGAAAAGGCATTTGAAAGGTTTATGTAAAACTTCTTAAATGACATGGTGTGTTAGGAAAGGCTTTGGCAGGTAGTATAGAAATGCATCTTTTTGTCATCAACACCCTTTCCTTTCCATTCCAGGTAACATCTCATGGCTCTACAGAGAGTACAATATCTTAACATCTACTAGCTTTGATTTTTGTTAACTATGTTATCTCCTGTTCCATGTGAATTTCTGCCTGGAAGCTCGGCATTGTGCTTCATACAATGCAGCTTGTTTGTTCCTGTTAACCTTTCTGTTACTTTTTAATCATCAAAGTTTTGGTTTCTTGAGTCATCTTATGAAATTCCAGAAGTGCATCTAGGAGAATCAATGAATTCCTCTCATTGATTTTTTGAGGATTTTGCTTTACATTACAAGGAACTTCTGAAATCTGTGGCACTGGGCCAGCCAACAAATCAGATCAATACCTTTTGTCATTTGACTCATTCCTAATCACTGTTGAGAAAACAAGAGTGTGGACTGCTACCTGTACAGAAAATTTCTGGAATAAGTCATCTTTTGGAAGAAATGAAGGTTTTTTTTTTTTTTAACTGGCAGCAAAACTCCAGTGAAATACCACCTGTCAGGCAAATTTCTGCTGGACTCTGGCCTTGTTTTCTTTATCTGGCTGGCTTCCCTGTCACTGGCTCACTCTGAACAGTGACTTTCCCTAAGCTGTAGAAGATGCATGTCCAGGGATATCCAGGGGACAGCAGCTTAGAGGCCCATAGCCTGGCCTGGGCCAAGGGTCTTAGCCAAAGCAGTAAGGGAATGAGGGGGTCTGGAAGCCTCTAACAGCCACTGAGCAGGTCTGAAATACCATTTTGTTAAAGCATCTGGGTCCTTAGGCCAGCAGCCAACAGAGCTGCAAGTGCAGGAACAATTTTGTTTCAGAAAACAAACAGTATCTCACCATGTGTATGTACTTTATCAGACTTCTGGAAAATTTAAGAAAAGTGGTATCAACTGCAAGTCTTGAATTTCAGAGATATGGATCAGTAACTACGTGGGGAATAATAGAAGAAGGTACATGTTAACTTAAATTTCTGACGTAGAGTTTGTTATGCTGGTTTATAGTCAATAGTAGCACTTGTCCTATTAGTCAGGCCATATGATTTTTCCCATTCAAATTTGTGAATAAATGAAATTAAATTATCACAGCTTCTGAGAAGGATACACAGTAAATTAAGTCTATTGGTTTCACAATACCTGCTGCTATCCGCTTTTCCCTTTTTGCTTTTTGTCTTTTCTGTTACTGTGCTCATTCTGTGATCTGTAAGCCTGCTCTGTACAAGCTCAACATCAGTTGAAAGACATTAGCTCTGACAATGCTATATCTGCAAACCTTCCTCAAAATGAACATTCTGAGAGCAAAAAGTAATTTCTGAAGATGTTATTTAGGGCTCCTTGATGAAAACAAACATATTAGCAGCAGTGAACCAGTAGAGATTTTCAGTGATACCCTGAGATATGTCCATTTTTTTCTGCCCATAGCAGTATGTCTGAATTTGCATCCTGTTGCACTATGTTCACACCTCCACTACACAGATATAGGAGGAGCAAAAAGCTTTGGATGGCTTTCAAACTTGGCTTGGAAAGATGCCTCTTGCAACACATGATATGTAGCCTTATAGACAGAGCTGGGTTGTGTTTGACTGCAGTTGCCAATGGAACAGCTGCTCTGTCTAGATCTGCAGGTGCAGTTGAAGTTTTATGCTGTTGATTGCTGACAGAATTGCTTTCCCATTGTGACTGTTTAAGGCTTGTTTTCCTTGCTGATGTTGAGTTCAAGCCCTTAGCTAAAAGTCAGACAACAAACATTTGAGAGGAAGGAAAGACCTGTTGTGCTAGTGCTGTAATTGGATGGAGAAGATCTGGGTTCAAATTCTGGATGTGCTGCAGATTTCCTATGTGACCCTGCACAAACATCCTGATGCATCAGTTGTCGTAGTAAAAGAGATACCGTTTCCTTCCTTACACTGTCTGTCTCCCATACAAGCTTTTGAGAACAAACACTTTTACTTAGTATTTTACAGAACAGCACTTGATGCAGCATGGTCCTGACATTCAACTGGGGCCATTAGCCAATAATAAATACAAACAAAGCAGGTGACCTTGTTCTGCAACAATGACAGCCCTGGACTGTTGTCCAGGCAACTCTGATCAGAAGCATATGCACTGTCTAAAAAGTATTTTATCTCTGATTGCCAGTTCCCTGGCTTATCTAGCCTGCCTGTTATTCTTGTGTAAGGAAACAACCAGCACCAAAAGCCAACGAGTGAAGCTGTAGGTTCCTTCCTTCCCAATCACTTTTTGATTCGGACATGGAAAAGTATCAGCTGCTCCTCATGTTCTGGCATCATTTTTATGCGTAAGCTCCTCTAGTGTGTGTGGTTCCTAAGGAGCAGAAGTGGCACTAGCAGCCACTCAGACCAGTGTCTCTTCCTTCAGTGCTAACAGCCATGACAGGAGGTTATCCTGACCTGTGTTTGTGGTGGATGATACACATGATCAGGCACATGCTGGAGGTCATCAGTGAAGAGAGGGATAGGAATGGGATCATCTCTTGTGATGCTGCCCTGACACTGCTCTGGGTGTCAGCCATGAGTGCATTTCCCACGAGGTAAATGTCAGTGTCTGTAAAGTTTTCAACTGTTACAGAAAAATGACCTTAAAATCACGATTTAAAAGATCTTTAAAAACAGGGTGTTTTGGGCAAATCTTACCAGCTATCAGCCTTTGAGGGTGGAAAATGGCAACTGACCCATTAGTCTGCATAAGTAGCTCTGGCCTGGAAGTGGGTAAAAATGCCCTGCACTCTGAGGAAACTGTAGGAAGAACTTAGCTAAGTGTTAGCATTGTCTGTATTGGTTATGGGTGCTCTTGTTAAATTGCTTACTTCTGTGGAAGATTGCAGGGGTCTCTGGGACTTCTGTGGTGTGGAATGCAAAGCATTGAGAGATTTATAGTAGTTGGGGAGTAGAAAGGGAGTAGTTATGTTGGAGTGGTGATGCCTTAGCAAATGCACTTCATTGTAAACAAGGCTTAGGATGGCTACCGCTAGTATTTGAGTGGTGTCTCCTAATGACATGGTGGGTTGCTAACAGAACAGTAATTCACAGGGAGGAGTGCCCTCTACAAAATTATACTGTCTCCCTTTTAAACTCCTGCTGTATTTCTGGAGGTTTTAATCAGCCAAACATTGGCACACTGTAGGTTATATTAACTGAGGAGACAACAACTTGAAGTGATTGCAGGCCATTAAAGTTAGAGCAAAGGGCCATGCTTTAGGTACGTTTGGGGACTTACAGAAATATATTGACTAGGGAGGCAACATTTTGATCAGGTTTCAAAAAGAGCAAATAAAGAAACCTTTTTGATTGAAATTAATTTTGATTCTGCAGTAAGGTGAGAGAGGGAGGGGAAAAAAATGCTTGCTCAAGTAATTCCTGTCAGTTATCTCTGCTTCCTTTCTGACCTGCCCATTTCCTTGCATTTTCCAGTGGGTAAAAGATCCCTTGTCCTTGCTGCCTGCCTGTGAACTTGTCACATCACTGACATTCCCTCTCAGATTTCACCCATTTTCAGTCTTGGTCCTCCTTCTTCTTTCTGGTTGTTCTGTTTCTTGTCCTTTCCTGCCTCACCCTCCATATCGATTATCACGTTCTTTATTTTTGATTCTCCCTCCCCAAATTCAGGGGAATTCTTTCCACTTCGGTAACTTTGAATCTACCTATGAATGTGTACTGCTCTGAAGCACTTGGTGTATTGTCACTGTTCCAATTAATCAGGGTTTCTGTAAAGGCTGCTAAAGGTCAGTTCAGTGCCTGAACATTTGTGACTTGCCTACAGGAGGTTCTCAATCGGTCAAGCTCATATGACTTTTAAAATTAGATTGTTAAAGGTCTTTGTAGGATTTGTGTGGACTCCATGCCACAGCTAGATCCTTCAGGTCTTAGATCTGTGGTTGTCAAAACTTCCAAAGAGCAAGTGCTGAAGACCAGAATTCTGAAGGTCTGTGTAGTCATCTAACCATCACTGAAGTGGGAGTTGTTGCAGTGCAGAAGTGTTTAGTTCCCTAGTTTTCCCAAGTTCTATTGAGATCTCTCCTTCTGTGTTTGTTGCAGAATCCAAGCTTCATTCTACACATTAATGTGACAGCTGGAAACTGTAGGAAAAGGAGATAAGAATAAGGAGATAAGCCACATGGTAGCAAAGCAGGAAGGCAATATATATAGCTTGATTCTTAGTTGATCTTGACAATCAGCCAGCAGTACAGGTTGTCTGAGACAATTCTTTCATTTTTTACAAGTAGAAACTAAGTTTGTGTTTAAATGTTGGATAAATAATTGTGGGAGGGTGTTCACATTTGTCTGTCTTGAGAAATACTGACCAACTTGTTGAGGAAAAGCTCTTATCCCCAAGCAAGCAATAAGGGCAACTTTCCTTATTCCCAAAGAGAGCCATCTAACATAAAATAATATTTACAAGATTGGAATCACATTGAAGTGAGAAGAGTTAAATTTGTTTCCCATTCATGGGAGGTATTTAGACTACCAGCTTTGAATATGTTTGGCTGTGAGATGAAATACATGACTTTTTTTATAAGGAAAGCTGTCCGTTAACACTGGCTCAATGGTAATTTTATTAGCCTCAGAACCATTCAGTGTTATTTGGAAGAATCTGCTTCATTTTCTGTCTGCACATCTGTGTAGCAGCTGCAGGCACACACTTCCCAGGGCCTCAGTCTAATTTGTAGAATTACAGGGGTTGTGCCTGGCTATAGAAAAGGTCTATTCGTGTTGCTTATGTTGAAAATTTCAGCTTGATGCCTTCCATATGTTTTCTTATTTTGTTTTGTTAGTTTTTTTCTGGGTCCATAATTAACTCTTTGGAAAAAATGTCTCTTAAGGGAAGTTAACCATTGTGTTGTCTAACTCCTGATTAATCGTTTTCAGGAGGCCATAGATTGATACTGTGTCCTCTCTGTGTTTCATGTGAACCATGAACTCAGCTGGATTTCCCCCCGCCCCCCTTCTTGCTTTCTCTTTTAATTGCATACAGAAATCAATTTCTCTGTTCCTGGAAAGCAGCCACTCTCACAGAAGTAGCAGTTGACAGAAGAAGTGCGTATAAAGTACTCAGAGAAGAATGTATCAGCCAAATTAAACCCTGAAGACACTGTTGGATGGCAGAGTGATATTGGCCAGATTTCAGTTTGGTCAAAACACCAAACACAGGGCCTCACTGGAATATTACTGGCCTCTGGCACTAGCCTGCACCTCCTGCTGCCGGGAGGCACAGGGCTGTATTATCCAACCACAGTAAATCAGCAGTGGCAGGGTCAGTCCTGCAGGCAGTTCTGTGGAGATGGACTCCTCTCTATTTTAGTCCAACTGAAATAAACCATATGTTTATCTTCTGCAAGTGAAAAGCATCAGTAAAAAAAAAACTCCAATAAACCAACAACATTATTCCATTTCTGAATCTTTGGACAATGTATCTGTTGTCTAGGGTCTGACTGACCAGGGCTTCTTGCCAGACTAGAACCTCAGAGAGAGAAGTGCCACCTACTGAATAACCACTACCACATCCTGCCCTTTTCCTTTTCTGCCTGCTGTCTAAACACTGTGATAGCTCTGCTCATCCACTCCAACAACAGCCAACAGCTTCATGTCAGATATGTCCTGCATTTGGAGGAACCCTCAAGCTAAATTTTCAAGTGGGAAAAACATTGCCCTACAGAGTGAACTGGGAGGTATTGCTCTGTTGTCTTGTGGAAAATGAAACGAGTTGTTTTTAGAAGTATTTTGCTGAAGTTTTGGATTTACTACTGGAAAAGAAATTGCAGCTGAAAAGAAAGCACTTACTTTTGTCAGGCTAGCTCTAAAAACATCAGTTTGTAAAACTAAGCCAATTCTTTTCCTTTTAAATCTGCTTCTTATTAATCTGTGCTGATCTCAGTTGTTATGATACATTCACAGTGCCTTATTTCACCTCTGCTGTGTTGTCTGGGTTCACTGGAAGAGCCACATCTTTCCTTCTAGAATATGGCTACACAACACACGGTTTGCATCACAGAAATCCTATCATGATGGAAAGAGTAGTCCACGGAGAAGTTTGGCACAAAACACAGAAATGAGATGCAGGCAGAGTTCATAAGATGCTGAGAAACCTCAATGGAAAATAACTTGGATAAAATATTTTTAATATTTCCCAGTATTTTGGGTGGTAGATGTCTTTGTAGGGAAAAATCTCAGTATTTTAATTGTTCCTTCTTTATTTGAAAAGTTTAAAAGACTGTATTTTCTTTATCCATGAGATCAGATTTCTAGCCTCTGAAGACAGTGCAGATAGGTTTCTGGATAATGCGTTGTAAGGAGGCCATTTAAAGAGAAAGTACGTAGCCTATAGGTGTTATGCAGCTGAAGGGAAAGATGTTAAGATGTTATCTATATGATCAGCAGCTCTGCTTCATTGAACTTATTATTATATCCAGGCCTTATGTGACCATTCACCATGTAAAATCACTTCCTGTAAGGAATATAGAGAATTTTTGTGTTTTGTAGTTAAGAGGGCCTTTGTAATCTTCATCTAAACTGACTCTTGCTCCATATTTTTATATCCATTGTATTACCTTCTCTTCCATTTTTTCAACCGAACAGACACAAGTATAGAAGAACTAAGCATTATTTTAATTTTGTTGATCTTGTGGTAACCAGTTGGTAACTACTCAGTCACAGCAACTTGTTTCTGGAATAGTCATCTAAACTTTCAGTGAAGGAAGGAGGAAATTATTTAATTTTTATCACCAAGTTCATTCTTTCCAGTCAGCTTTCTACTCAGGTTTCTGTAGAGAGTGAATTGTTCAAGCAATTGTTAAGAAGGTGATTTACCTACTTTTTATGGGAGCGGAGTTTATCATTTGATAATGTAAGCAATTTGATAATGAATTCTGAGTATAAAGGCAATTTCAAGAAAATGCTGTTCGTTAACTGCATATGGGGTAATGATAATTAACATTCATCTGAAAATTGTTGCACAAGATCCAAGTGCACTTTAGCTACCGTTACCATTGATTAACCTCCAATTATCTTCAGTGGGGCCAAGAATACATCCTCACTTGAGGTCTTTAAGCCTTCTTGCTCTTTCTTTCCTTAACATCTGCTCTCTCCCTTTCTCTCTCTCACCCTAAATTCGCCAGTCTAAGTTTATGGGCTTACTACATCCATCATTAAAATGCAGCAATTCCTGTTTAGCAGCTTGCAGCAGTGTAGCATAAACAAATGAAGACAAACATAGGAATTGGGTGTCAAATATCGTAGGTGGCCTTAAAACTTTGATTTTAACATTTAAAATATTGTTAAGCTCTATTTTGACATTTTAAATTATACTACCTTTTCTTCAAAACCGTAGTTTTATTTCTGACAAACTCAACTAATTCTGTAATTGCTCAAGAGCTTGAAAGCACATGTCGGCAGGTGCAGCTAGAAACTTGCCACAAACCAAGCAGACACATACAATGCATTCAAGACCTTTTTATCTAGTTAAGGGTAGTTTCATCATTGATTTAGGTAACAAAAATGCCAGAAAAATACCATACCCAGTGAAATAAACTGAAGATGACTAATCACATTTTCCTTTTTGTTGTTTACCTTTCATTCATCACCTCTAACTATGACCTTATTTTTTTTATATTCTTTCAGCTGAATTTGTGCAAAAGAAATATATTCTCACATGCTGTGTAACCATCTGTTTGCTCTGGCAAGCTATGTAGTTTTGTCTTTCAGGAGGCTGCTATGATATTATGCAAACACGTCTGTTCATTTGCTACACTATCTTGGTTACCTCAGTTGTTCCAGTTTTCACATCTGCATCTAACTGTCTAATGTCCAGACTTAAGCCAAATCCGTCACTATGTGGAGAACTTCAAAACGAAAGGAAAAGATTATTGATCGTTTAATAACCTATGAGCACAACTCTCTGCTTTGGTTGTCTTCATTGTTTAAAATTAGTTTACGTATGTGCAAAAGAAAAAGTGAAATAATGGGAATAAACTCAACTAAGTCAGGAGATATTTGGAAGTCAGATGCATCTTTGGTTTAGTGAGAGCCTGAAAAAGCAACAGATCTGTGGGAAACAAGAAAATATGTGCATTAAGGCAAAAGGAGTCTCCATTGGTCAGTTTTACTAAAATACACTGGTAGATTGTGCAGTACTACTTTTGTGGTCTGAAAACCAAATAAACATTGGGTCACATTCTTAGTACAGGCCTGTAAGCCTGGGTCCTTGAAGTCAATGAGGCTATACAAGCATATTTTAGCTAGAATCTGTCCTGCATACAAATAAAAATGGTGATGATAGGCTCTTTTTTATGACTGCATAGGTCAAGCTCAGGTTTCCGAAAAACTGTGCTGTCACTACTAAGTACCTACTGCCAGAATTGAATAAAGGAATACAGGTTGTATACTTTGTTATGCTATGGGTATTTTTTTCTGCTGTCATATGGATAGTAACATTGCTTGGATTTTGCTTTCCTTTTTTTCTTTCTCCATGTCTTTATTTTCTTCCCTGCTGACTGCAAGCTACAATAATAGATGGCATCTGCTACGGTTACCCTCCTGAAAAACTCAGCCCCTGGAATGGACTGCTCTGAACTCTGCACTGGCTGAGTGTGAGTACTGTTTCTAGAGAGCTCTCCAGTGATGGGCAAGTGTAAAATTGTTAGTAATGAAAAGTTATGTCATTCTTAGTCTTACAATAGAAACAGGAGTAAAGGTTGTTGTTTGACTTTTTTTCTAAAACAGTGCCAACTACTGCAGTGCTTCAGGACAATTTTAAGGAAATATCTTTTTCTAGCTGATTTAGAAAATGGAAAATTTGAAGGAGGTTAAGGCTTGTTGGGTCAAATTTTGATATGGGTCACACAGTACAGTGTAAATTGGAAATAATTTAACTGAGTAAAATAGGACTATAGCAAGAGGTATTTCATATTATATTTTCACAGTTTTGTATTTGCTAGGATAAAACACATTCTTAAAAATAAAATTTACAGTAGTTTTATTTCCATTAAGAAGTACAGGAACCTAACAGGCTGAGAGAACCTGGAATAGGCTGCCCAGGGAGGTGGTCGAGTCACCTTCCCTGGAGGTGTTTAAGACACGGGTGGATGAGGTATTGAGGGACTTGGTTTAGTGTTAGATAGGAATGGTTGGACTAGAAGATCCGATGGGTCCCTTCCAACCTGGTTGTTCTGTGATTCTGTGATTCTGTGAGAGTTGAGCTTGTTTAGTCCAGAGAAGAGAAGGCTCTGGGGAGACCTTCTAGCAGCCTTCCAGTAAGGGGTGTACAGGAAAGCTGAGAAGGGGCTCTTTATCGGGGTGTGCAGGGATAGGACAAAGGGTAACAGTTTTAAGCTGAAAGAGGGTAGATTCCGATTAAATATTAGGAAGAAATTTTTTACAGTGAGGGTGATGGTACCTCTGGACTGGAGGCTGACTGATGTAGTTCCCATTTACAAGAAGGGTTGCAGGGAGGATCCGGGGAACTACAGGCCAGTCAGTCTGACCTCAGTGCCAGGGAAAGTCATGGAACAGGTGATCTTGAGTGCTATCATGAAGCACTTACAAGAGAACCGGGTGATCAGGCCCAGTCAACATGGGTTTACCAGAGGCAGGTCCTGCCAAACTAACCTGATCACCTCCTATGACAAAGTGACTTGGCTGCTGGACAAGGGAAAGGCTGTGGATGTGGTCTTTCTGGACTTCAGTAAAGCCTTTGACACAGTTTCTCACAGCATTCTGCTGCGGAAACTGTCAGCCTCTGGCCTGGACAGACACACACTCTCCTGGGTAGAAAACAGGCTGGATGGCCGGGCCCAGAGAGTGGTGGTAAATGGTGTTAAGTCCAGCTGGAGGCCAGTGACAAGTGGTGTCCCCCAGGGCTCAGTGCTAGGTCCAGTCCTGTTCAATGTCTTCATCAATGACCTGGATGAGGGCATTGAGGGTACCCTTAGCAAATTTGCAGATGACACAAAGCTGTGTGGAAGTGTCGATCTGCTGGAGGGTAGGGAGGCTCTGCAAAGGGACCTGGACAGGCTGGACCGCTGGGCAGAGTCCAACGGCATGAGGTTTAACACGGCCAAATGCCGGGTCCTGCACTTGGGGCACAACAACCCTACGCAGAACTACAGACTGGGAGAAGCCTGACTGGAAAATTGCCAGGAGGAGAGGGCCCTGGGGGTGTTGGTCGACAGCCGACTGAACATGAGCCAGCAGTGTGCCCAGGTGGCCAAGAAGACCAATGGCACCCTGGCTTGTATCAGAAATGGTGTGACCAACAGGTCCAGGGAGGTGATTCTCCCTCTGTACTCAGCACTGGTGAGGCCGCTCCTTGAATCCTGTGTTCAGTTCTGGGCCCCTCACCACAAGAAGGATGTTGAGGCTCTGGAGCAAGTCCAGAGAAGAGCGATGAGGCTGGTGAAGGGGCTGGAGAACAGAAACTATGAGGAACGACTGAGAGAGCTGGGGTTGTTTAGCCTGGAGAAGAGGAGGCTGAGAGGAGACCTCATTACTCTCTACAGGTACCTGAAAGGAGGTTATAGAGAGGAGGGAGCTGTCCTTTCCTCCCAAGTGCCAGAGGACAGGACAAGAGGGAATGGCCTCAAACTCTGCCAGGGGAGATTTAGGCTGGAGATTAGGAGGAAGTTTTTCACAGAAAGGGTGATTGGGCATTGGAATAGGCTGCCCAGGGAGGTGGTTGAGTCACCTTCCCTGGAGGTGTTTAAGGCACGGGTGGATGAGGTATTGAGGGACTTGGTTTAGTGTTAGATAGGAATGGTTGGACTAGAAGATCCGATGGGTCCCTTCCAACCTGGTTGTTCTATGATTCTATATCCGTGGGCTTCAGAAAAATACTAGTAGTTTGAAGGAAATATAGGCAGAAGCCATACATTGTACTCTGCAGAGAAGAATTTTCCTTTTCTAATTACAATAGGAATTATGAATTAATAGTTTGGCTAAAACACAGTTAATACTTCTCAGGTATCTGTGAACATGAGTATATATCAGAGAAAGTGACTTTTTTTTGGTCTTGTTCATTATTATTTCCCTTTACAGTCTCCCATGCAAAGGGCATTTTTTGATAACTGGCAAGAAACAGATATTAAAGTTTCTTTCCTATGATGGTCTTTCCTTCCAAGGAGTTATCAGTGGTCAGTCTTGTGCTCCTTGATGTTGTATTAAGACAGTTGCTAGGCAAGTGTTGCCCTCCACTGGGAAAGGGATAGATGACATCAGCACAAGACCCTCCAGTTCTCTTCTCTACATGTCCTAGAGCAGTTCCTCTCTTAGGAAGAATTTTGAGAGGCAGAGGGCTCTTGACAATCCTCAAAGGGCATTCTCCAAGTTTTCTGTGGGATATTAAAAGGTATAAAAAGGGTATAAAAGGGGCCTTAAGGCTGTTCCTAAAACAACACAGGCCCCCAAGTGCTGTGCACAACATGTTGGCAAATTGCTGTACCACCAGGACAAATTCACTGGAATTGGTGTGCAAATGTCCGTGGCAAATCTCCAGACTTGCTGAAACTTTCCTTCTCATGTAATTCACAGTAATTCTTGAATGCTTCCCAACTTTTTTCCTATGTTGCTATTTTTATTTTGAGTGGGAAAGGAGGAAAGAGCAAATGAACAGTACCAGATGTAGACACCTTTTATGTAAAATTATACTCTGCTCTTCTAATAGCACACAGAGATGAATTCATGATATGCATTGGCATCGATGTGTGATCTGCATTCACAAGCACATTGTGAAATTGATTCCAAACCAAACACTGGTATTTCATCAGGAAGAAAATGCCTTGGTTAGCTGCTTATGTACAGGATGCATATTTAGAATAATGATGGCAATGCCTCGTCTGACATGTTAGCTTCCAAAAACCAAGATTGGTTCCAATTTTTCCTAAGCCTATTTTGGGAAACAGCAGTTTGGCTCTTGAAAAATTTGTACTAGCAAGAAACTTAATTGGCTCATTAGAAAGACTAATTTGGCAAATCAAATCATAATGCTTTATCCAAGCTTTACAGTTTAATTTAATTTTGAGTAATTTTCAAGACACTTGGGAAGCCAGCTGCAATCAAGGCGGTTGTGGATGTCAGCTCCAGATAAGCTGGGAGCTGGCTGCACCACAAGCAGGGGCTTGGGGATGGCTCTTCTCTAGCACGTGTGGAGCATCGAGCAGGGTCCAGAGAATAATCCCTAGCCCTCTCCAGTGGCTGGTGGATAAATGCTTCTCTCTCGAGAGATCCTTCATTGATAAAAAGAAATGTATGTCAGCTCCTTTGTGATACCTGGATACGAGGGCTCTCCAAATAGTACAGTAATATCTGAAACACAGGAAGGCAATAGCTTAGTTGTTTTTCTGTTGACATCAATGCTCTCTTTTCCCTTTAGAGCTCATCCTGACTTGAGATTGGGTGTTTTGTAACACAGATTGCAGGTATTTACTGACCATAACCGCACTATGTTTTAATGACTGCACAGTGAACCCAGTTGTTTCAGACATTTACAGCTATCGGTTTCTAAACCACTTAAAATCACTGGATTGAGACTTGTCCAGTGTTTTTAATGGACAGTGGAGTTATGTTTAATGGATATACCCAGTTTGAGTGGTTTCCAAATATGCCGCTTAGCTTATATATCACTGTATTGATCACATCTCACCACTTCCTTCAATTCTAACTGCCTTTGTATACCTGCTACATTTACACACATGCACACAGTGTGAGCAATTTGCTGCACAGGATATTGTTGTGTGAGGCAAGGGTTTGCGTGTTTGTATCTGTTGAAGATGTATAAATATAAAGCACTTTGCAGATAAAAGAACTATAGAAATTCTTGGATCCCAGTAAATACTTCTTTTTCTCTCTCCCTCCGTTTTCTAGGGGGCATATTTCTACATTACCTGTCATGTTGGGCTGTGAGTACTCCAAAGCAATAGGACAAGGGAATATGGCCTCAAGTCATGCCAAGGGAGGTTTAGATTGAGTATTAAGACAAATTTCTTTACCTAAAGAGTAGTGAAGCATTGGAGCAGGTTGTCAAGGGAAGCAGGATTTCCTTCCCTGGAGGTGTTCAAAAAACTTGTAGATGTGGCACTTTGGGACATGGCTTGGTAGGCACAGTGGTGTTAGGTTGACAATTGGACTGGTTGATCTTAGAGGTCTTTTTCAACCTTAATGATTCTGTGATTCTGCTCTAGTGATTTAAATGATCTGGAAAATTTGTTTCAAGATAAATCTACTATAGTTTAGTTAATACTTGAGTTTCCTTTGCAGACAAGGTAATAAAAGAAAGGTAGTCACACAAAATAAAAGTAGTTATGATTATTTCCTTTCTTCTTGAGGGAGAAGTTCCTCAACCAGAGCCAGCACTTTGAAAGCAGGAGTTACAAAGCTGTAGCTTGCAAAACAGGTGGTGTCCTTTTATGGGTACACATGCCAGCTCATGAAGATTATGCTATGAATACTTGTTTCCCTCTTGTTATGGAGATCGGAGGAGGAAGACACACTCCACTTCAGCTTCCAAGACATAGGTACACATGATGTCAGGATGTATCCTTTTTCTGCTCCTGGTTTCTCTCTTGATAGTGATGATGGTACGGTACTATGGGCTCAAGGCTTGCTGCATTTGGAAAATACGATAAATGATTCCCTAGAATAGATGGATGTCCGTGTAGAGATGGCTTTTTGGTTATTTCCTGATCAGTCCTGTGGTTCCTAAAAACTTTTCTTTATGTACTTCTCATGTGAGCAAGCTTAGTTAGCCATGGTATGGTACCGTATCACAATGACCCTGTTATATTGTCAAAATCAAACACAAGCATTGGCAATTATTATTGACATGATTGAACAAAGGAGCTAAACATACAAAACCACATCACTTAGCTTTATGAGGGTCAGAATCAGACAAGGGGAATGTAGCAGACTCTGTTTAGTACCTGGCCATTGTAGTGCATCTAGTTCCTGCCTGCACGGACTGTACAACATGATATATTTGCTCTAATTGGCATAGGATTTTGTGGGAGTACAGGTCTACATGCACTCAAAGTATTCGGCATTCTTCTATAAGCCAAATAACACCTCTGACAGAGAGGGTATTGAGGCTATTTGAGATACAGGGTCACTCAGAGGGAAGGTGATGGACTTCAAGTACTTCAGAGCTCTGAGCAGGTTTCATCAATCAGAAGAGTTTACACCAACACACAGAAGGAGACATTCACTCCTAAAGCTCTTCAGTCTGTGTATTAGAAAGAACAATACAGTAAGGTCTGAGGTAAACACTGGGTGTTTTCCCTGAACACACAAAGTTCATGACTTGATAGTTGATCCTACCTAAGGTCAATATTTAATCAGATGAATGGAGTATTTCTATAAATATAGCTTCTTAAGTGTCCCAAAAGCTACATCTATTTATAAAGTACTAGCAAAGGATATTTAAAGTACTTAAAATTTTTCAGTTGATACAAGCCCCTGCAATAACAAGCTGTTTACATCTACAATTACCATGTGGAGTTGAACTAAAGATTAAGCAAGGTTTCCCGTGCCTGTAAAGGTCTATGATTGTACTTCTTTATTATTTTAACAGAATTTTGTACAGTAGATGATGTGAGCACTGTGTATTTTGGGAAATTAAAACAATTACTTCTTTAATAAACACTCAGCAGATTGTGATTAGTTCAGCATACCCGCAGGTGATTTTTTAATCCATAATGCAAGTAGTTACAAAGATACTCTAATCACCTGCAGGAAAAGCAAACCAAACAAAAACACAGCAGGAAAACCTATTTCTGATTAAGCCGGTGGAACTGAGACTAGCCAAAGTGAGCTGGGTGACATAACAAGAATGGAAAGGCCTACTGCTTGATTAGCCTTAGGAAAGTTACTGGAATTTGCAAGTTAATTTGGATCTAGTATGCTCTTTGTTAACAACCTGTTCCAGGATTCTCAGAGGTAAGAAAACGAACCTTCTAATTACAGATGTGATTAGGTGCTGTGCTATCTGTTGTATTAGCACTAACTTGAATGGAGACAGGCTTTAATCCTTTTAACAATATTCAGCTCCCAGAAGTTTAGTCATTTCAGTCTCACCAGGTTTTGCCTTCCTTTTTAGTTTCCATAGTATTGCAGCTTCCAAACCCCTTGTGTAAATCTGTAAAATAAAGGCTTGTGCTGAAACAGGAAACTGTGGCCTCATACAAATTGAGAAACTTTGCAATTTACCTGTGCTGTAAAATTTCCTGGGTTAGAGAAGGAACACCACAAATGTTCTGTCTGGGAAGGTGGTTCTGTGCTGATTTTGCCAACCTACATGTTTCTTCAGAATTTGCATTTGCATCTTGCTATGTAGAGATCAGGGGTACCCACTGTACTGCTAAGGATGGCATTTACATTGTGGAATATGTGATTAACTTGTGTCATTAAATAGTATTGCCAGGGCAGTCTGAGCCATAATCATAGCTAACAAAAGCCTTATATTACTTTTCCTCTGTGATTTTGTTTCTCGTTTAAAGCACATTACAATTTTCGTATCTTTTCACTGTGATGTTGTCAAAGTTTAGAATGTGTATTCATGCACTGTTTTAGTCTGCTTTCAGAAAAGATCTGCCATTAATTTTGGTTCAGCATTTGCTAAATTTTAGGCAGGCTATTGTCTAAACATTCCTAAAAGCTACCCTAAAGTTTAACTAAATTGAAATTAAAAAATAAGATTTTTACATAACATTCCAAGTTTGTACAAAAGAGGAGCCGGATATAACCCACCTTTTCTTATTAAAAACATCTAGTTAGTATATGATTTCAAATCATAAAATAAAGTTTACTCAGCACATAATGAATGGTAGTTGCCTACTCAAACAGTGTCTTGCATGTAGTCAGTAGTCTCTCACCTGGAAACACAGGTTCTTTGCTTGCTCGTGAAGATTACAGAGAGGTACCTCCTCAAGCTTTGTGACCTAACTAGCAATGTTGCCACAATTTTCCTCAGAGTTTGTCTGTTGTTTTGTTGTTCTGTTAAACATATGAGAAACTGTCATGCTTTTTCCTTTTCAGACTGTCCAGACATGCTGCAATGCAACCTTGCTCACAGTAAGAGTGGCTCAGAAGTTCAGAAGTCCTGTGTATTTAAATATTTATATGTATGCCCAATTACTGGAGGTGTTCAAGGGCAGGTTGAATTGAATAAGGCTTTGAGTAACTTGATCTACTGGAAGGAGTACCTGCCCATGGCAGTGTAGTTTGAATAGGATAGTCTTGGTCTTTAAGGTCTCTTCCAACCCAAACCATTTTACAATTCTATGGTTTCTACACTGTTATTGTCATTTTGTCATATATTAGGAACTACACTGTTTCTACATGATGTTCAATGACTTTATGAAAGAAGAAGGAAGTGCTTTTTTGTGTGGAGTAAGGTAGGTTAATTCAAGCTAACTTTACTTTTAGTATCTCTTGGACACTGTAGTTCAGTTGGAAGCCTTCTTTTTGTATCTACTTGCAGGGAGAAAGACACTTCCCTTCCTGTGAGCAAGTCAAGCAGCCGATGTTGGAGAGCAGTTCTGTTCAGGCATTAAGCCAGGAACAGATCCAAACTATCCCAGGTGACAGGAGGCCCAACGACAGGCTCTGACTGCCACCCCAAAGCTTTTTGGTTTTCTGTGTTTTTTCCCCACGTAATTTGCAAAAGCCACTGCACCAGTGTGTCCCATTGGAAAAAAACGATGTACTAAGCCATTACTCTCTACATGGCAATATCCCTTAGCATCTCTTTTCTAGCCACAGGCATAACACTGAGACCCCTGGCAGATCTCAGTACTTGATCACCTGAACCTGAGAACTATAAAACAATGCATAACTTCTGTGTAATCTAATATGTAAGATGACTTTTTCCCTCCTTTTCTTTTTTTCCTCTTTTATTTTTATTTTTGTGTGTTTGAGTGTGGAAAAATACTGTCAGACAAAAAAAATATATATTCTTTGCCTTGTAACAATGAAATGGTAATTTCTCACTGCTTAAATATTAGAAACATGAGGATAGAAGGGATTATCTGAACAGCAGTTCCAAAATACCATGATTATGGGCAGTGACAAAATGGAATTTTAGTTGCAGAGGCTCCATCAAACTTCTCTCCTTGTCTCCCAGTGCCCCATGTACCACAGAAAATTTTCTGATTGCTTTATCACTAAAGCAAGGGTTACAGAAACCCATAACTGCAAACTGTCAGAAGAAGAGTGCAGGAGAGACTGAAAAACGTGGTTTTTTTTCAGAGACCAAGAGCTTCTTAGGTCCATGGATATTTGTTAGGTAGATCTGACAGTGGGAGTTGGATCTTGCCTCATGCTTGCTCTGATACAGTTGAAAAATTTTACGTTAGCCCACACTGGGTGCTCAGTAAAACTTTGTAATGTTCAGAAAAACACACCAACCATTTAAGTGCTTCCGGGTGATACTGCTTGTGTGTTTTAGGCAAAGCAAAAATACTTAGCTTAGTTAAGAAGCAAGAAGGGGTTAAAACTTAGTAGCACGCATTCTTTGGGAAAAAAATGTAGGGAGGAGGGTTGTGGTACCTGATTTGTTTATTTTTGCAGCTGAGGTTTTTTCCTCTTAGGACGCCAGCTTGCTGGAGCAGTGCTCTGTCTACAGACGGTTCATTTACAGTGGCAGGCAGCAGCTGCACTTGGAGCTCTATTTAGTTTATGTTGTGATGGATGACTTGAGTGGGAGACGTGAAGAGTGAATTAACAGCTTTAGTAAAAACACATTGTTTTTCTTCCCATAGCCTTTCTACTTTGTGTTACCTTGCTGTCTTACCTCCCTCAGGTCACCCTTTTTGTCTGTCTAGCTCTCTCCTTGTGTCTCCCGTCTTTCAGGACTGCTTTCTTGCCTTGTTTTTGTTGCTGGGTTTCTTTCCTTTATTTTTCTTCCTCTCTTTTCCCCAGGCTAGTTTGCTGAAGAAACTGGAAATCATTGCTTCTACTGCCTGTGGTCTATTTGGAGTCCTACTTCCTGGCCAGGACGCTCTGCTCAGTGTGAAGACCTCAGGAATCCAGTAATACCCTTGCCAGTGAATAATTCATATCTGGAGAGAAACATACCTTCAAATGCTTTTTCCAGCTGTGTTTGACCTAAAAGGTGACTGAAGGTGATTGCCGGTACCTTCCTCTTGCTTCCCAGTGATAACTGGTTCAGGTGACCTCTCACAGAAATGGTTTAGGATGCCCCTTAGCAAGCCTCCCTCTGGCTTACGACCAGACACCAAGACACGTGGATGGAGTTGTGGCAAGCCAGACCTGTCTCTGCAGAAGATGGTTCTGGAGGAAAATTGTGGTAGTGCATATTCAAAGGATAGTCTAGCTGCTAGGATAGTTGCCAGGAACCTGGGAGGTTGATGCGCAGGATTTTTATTCTTCTGTAAGCTTTTCATGCTACCTTACCACTGTAACAGAAAAATGTCACCGTCCCACAGAGAAATGTCCTGTTGGATTTTGTTTCTTCCTTTTTCTTCCTTGTAGTACATAGTTTTAAACTATACAAGAGGAGTAACTCAGAGTGTAAAAAAAAGTGAATTATACTTCTAACTTGAGCGATAACCTATAGAACTGGAAGTTTTGAGTTCTTGTCTTTATTTTTTTTGGGTTTTTTTTCTTGTTTTTTTTTTTTCTTAAATGTTGAATGCTATAGAAACATGGGGTTAAAAGGGATCTCAACAGATCCCATCACTTCTTCCACCATATAAGGCCAGACAGCCCAGATTTATGAGGTTCCTCACAGATGTTTTCCCACTTACTTTTAGACAACTGCAATGATGACCACGGTGTAGTCTCTCCAGACAATGCATTTTTGACTTCTGCTATTCCAAACATGATATTTTTTTCTTAGTTTTCTTAATTCTTGAATTTTATGTGATGAAATGTAATATCCATTACTTTCCTTCATCACACATCATGGGAATAGATTTCCTTTCCTTTCTGTACCATCCTTTTATTTAATGCTCTACCTGCCTCCTACACCCTCACGTACAAGCTAAGCCGTCCTGGTTATATCCAGATTACCACCTGACTTTTATCCAGTTCCATTAGCTTCTCTTCTTTCATGAAATGCAGCACTTGACAATTAGGCATTGTGTTCCATCTCAGTAGGCTGGAAGGTGTGCTTTGGATGCACATCACAGTGTGACACTGGCCTCTTCAGGGAATGATCTTTTGACTCTGACTGACAACACGGCATCACTTTATCCAAAACTGCCATCCAGCCCATAGTTCCCTTGCTGGGATTTATAAGGCTCTTTATTCCTGTACTTGTAACCCCTTGCATTTGCCCTTAGGGAACAGCATCTTCTTTACAGACCATTTTTCCACATTTGTTTGAAATCAAGTCTGCCCTCCAGCTTCTTGGTTCCCCCTCTTATTTTTGTGTCATTTGTCAATGAATAACCTCATTCTTCCATTCTCCTGACTAGTGGCCATCTACTCCTGCTTGTACAGTTGTACTAAAAATCCCATGGCAATCCCTGGCTGAATCCTAGCTTCAATCTACATTAGACACTGATAAGCAATCTCTTTTCCTATCACTTTTGTACCTGAGCTAGTATATCTTAATCTAGGGTGTAGTTGGTTGAGTGAAAAGAAAATATGAAAAGCTTTACTATAGTAAAACTATGGGATATATTCTCCGTCTGCCTGCAAGGCCTAATATCATATCATAGATGGAAACTAGAGTAGTTTGACATTGTTTGCCCTTAGCATAGGTTCATTCCAACTGCCACTCATGGAGCAACTTTCTTTTCAGTTCTTACTAATAGATTGTTTAATTATATGTGCCAGTATGTTTTGATAAATGAGGTATGCTGTTGGGCCTACAAATTCCTAGCTGCTGTGGGTTTTGCTCCTTTGTAAGAACAATCACCATTTTCACTCTTCTGCAGTTTTCAGGTATGTTCTTAATCCTCCATAGATTTCTACAGATAAGAGGTTGCTGGGGGGTTTGAGATTTCTCTAGTCTTCCTCAGGTTTTTGTGTATATTAGTCTCAGTTGAAAATATTTAACTTACTTAAATACTCTCCAACCTATTCTTTCCGCATTCTTGCCTCTTTATATTAACAAAAAATTCCATATAATTTTATTTACTTTCTGAATTTTAGTGTGTTAAAAAAACTTTAACTACTTTGGTCTTTTCAATGCTGTCTGTCAACAGATTCTTATTGGCCTAAGCCAATGATGGATTGTAATGGACAAGCCTTTTTCCTATAATTTCTCAGGCTATACTGTATTTAACATGACATAGAATCATAGGATCACCAGGTTTGAAGAGACCCACCGGATCATTGAGTCCAACCATTCCCACCAATCTCTAAACCATGCCCCTCAGGACCTCGTCCACCTGTGCCTTAAACACCTCCAGGGAAGGTGAATCAACCACCTCCCTGGGCAGCCTGTTCCAATGCCCAGTCACCCTTTCTGTGAAAAACTTCCTCCTAATCTCCAGCCTAAATCTCCCCTGGTGGAGCTTGAGGCCATTCCCTCTTGTCCTGTCCTCTGACACCTGGGAGAAGAGCCCAGCTCCCTCCTCTCTGCAACCTCCTTTCAGGTAGTTGTGGAGAGCAACGAGGTCTCCTCTCAGCCTCCTCTTCTCCAGGTTAAACACCCCCAGTTCTCTCAGCTGTTCCTCACAAGGCCTGTTCTCCAATCACGTCATCAGCTTCATTGCTCTTCTCTGGACTCATGTCAGAGCCTCAACATCCTTCTTGTGGTGAGGGGCCCAGAACTGAACACAGGATTCAAGGACCAGTCTCACCAGTGCTGAATACAGAGGGAGAACAACCTCCTTGGACCTGCTGGTCACACCATTTCTGATACAAGCCAGGATGCCATTGGTCTTCTTGGCCACCTGGGCACACTGCTGGCTCATGTTCATTCCGCTGTTGACCAACACCCCCACGTCCCTTTCCTCCAGGCAGCTTTCTAGACAGACTTCTCCTAGTCTGTAGCTCTGCATAGGGTTGTTGTGCCCCAAGTGCAGGACCTGGCATTTGGCCTTGTTAAACCTCATGCTGTTGGACTCTGCCCAGCAGTCCAACCTGTTCAGATCCCTTTGTAAAACCTCCCTACCCTCCAGCAGATCTACACTTCCACCCTGCTTAGTGTCATCTGCAAACTTGCGAAGGGTACCCTCGTTGATGAAGACATTGAACAGGGCTGGGCCCAGCACTGAGCCCTGAAGAACCCCACTTGTAACTGGCCTCCAGCTGGAGTAAACTCCATTTGCCACAAAACTCTGGGCCTGGCCATCCAGCCAGTTTTCCAGCCAGGAGAGTGTGCACCTGTCCAGTCCAGAGGCTGACAGTTTCCGTAACAGGATGCTGTGAGAAACTGTGTCAAAGGCTTTGCTGAAGTCCAGGAAGACCACATCCACAGCCTTTCCCTCATCCAGTAGCCAAGTCACTTTGTCATAGAAAGCAATCAGATTAGTTTGGCAAGACCTGCCTTTCATGAATCCGTGTTGACTGGGCCTGATCACCTCGTTCTCTTGCATGTGCTTCATGATAGCACTCAAGATCACCTGTTCCATGACTTTCCCTGGCCCTGAGGTCAGA
Organism: Coccyzus lansbergi; assembly: GCA_033558105.1. Taxonomy (NCBI): domain Eukaryota; kingdom Metazoa; phylum Chordata; class Aves; order Cuculiformes; family Coccyzidae; genus Coccyzus; species Coccyzus lansbergi. The sequence goes on from JAUMJK010000097.1 coordinate 5,740,984, forward strand.
CTGACAGGCCTGTAGTTCCCTGGATCCTCCTTGCAACCTTTCTTGTAGCTGGGCACAACATCAGCAGCCTCCAGTCCAGTGGAACTTTCCCAGTCTTCCCAGATAGTTGGAAGATGATGGAAAGGGGTTTGGCCAGCACATCCGCCAGCTACTTCAATACCTTTGGGTGAATCCTGTCTGGTCCCATAGATTTGTGGATGTCTAGTTGGGCAAGCAAGGCTCTGATCACCTCCTCTTGGACCATGGGAGCCTCGTATTGCTCCTCTATTTCCGGGGTTTGTACACAGGGGGAACAACTTTCTCTACAATTAAAGACTGAGGCAAAGAAGGCATTAAGTACCTTTGCCCTATCCTCATGATTTTTTGTTATCTTTCACAGACTTTGCCAACCTGAATTCTAGCCTTAATATTTTAAATATACCAATATTAATGAAAAGACAAGAGAGAATTTTTAACATTTTCAACATGAAGTACAAATGTAGCTAAATATATGTAGACTAACTTAATATCCTAGAAACTTTTTTGTAGCTGGCTCACTATTTGCTAATTAGTCTTCATCCAGTGACGAAGGATCGTTATGCCAAATTGCATTACTTGGAAAATCTGTGTGGTGAGTCAGTTCTGAACTCTGATGGGCCTCAATTCCCGTAAGAGATGTACAGTGAAGTAGAGGTGGGCTCTGATGTTTTAAATTCATTTGGTAGACATTGACGTGCAGTACAGAATCCTAAAAGGCAAGTGTTAAGGTGAATCACATCCTTTGCTTGCAGGCATAAGGATGTATCTGAGACTACAACAAATGAACCATCAGTTAAATTTTACTGTTGCCTAGTGGGGCTTTGTTTTCAATTTAATAATGAAATGCTGGATTAAATAGAAGCTACCAGTAATATCTATGAGAGGAAAGTAGCATGGCCATTGAATTTCCTCACTTGCGTCATGACTTCTGTTTTATTGAATCGTTTTTGTACCATTTAGGAGGTGTGCTTCTACATGCAATTGATTTTAGGCTGGAAAGGGAGCAAATATGGCATCAACAGACCTTAACAGAGAAGATAACTTTTGGTAGTATCTTGTGAAGTGACCAGTTCTGATGAGTGTCACCTGAACATATGAGATGACTCTAAATAGTAATTGAGATATATATATGTATATATATTAGTAGTAGTATATATTAGGTTTTCTTTTCATTTTTTTAAAATTATAAATCTCACATGAAAAAAGCAATCATTCATTGAGAGTTACAGTCCTACCATCTTAAAATTAATTGAAGTTAAGGCAAAAACATATTAAAAGATGAAGTTTGGGGTTTGCTTTTTTTTAAGTTTTAAGAAGCAGAATAGATGTTATGGGGGGTTTTTTTGGTTGTTTTTCCTTTTTACTGCTCAGGAGAGCATTTGAAAATGAAGTCTTTTCCTGCAAAGCAGTAGTGACCTCTCTTTCCACTGTCAGTGAAAGCTGTGTGAATTTGTTTTGTAAATATAGTATTCAAAAAAACCCTTATTTTCCCTAACAGAAAATGTAGTTCAGTAGAGAAATTGGTCAATGTGTCTTTTTTTGAAGTTGCAGCTACATTCTGGATAATATGCTTGTGGCATAAAACTGTGTGTTTTGAAATAGAATGTTTATAAAACTAGTTATAGTCCCTAATTATTGTTTGTCTTTCAGGAAGAAAGAAAAAGGCTCTGGTGGGCAAGGTGCTGTACAAAAACTTACGCAATCTATATGGATGTTATCACAGAACCACAGGCTGGATGGATTTCGAAAGATCAGAGTTTATCATGCTACCCCAAGGCAAGATTAACTATCACTGTGTTATTCATGAAGGATCTTTGTCAAACTTGTTCTTGGAGGCATCCAAGGATGGACACTCCACAGCTTCCCAGGACGATTTATTCTAGTGTTTTACTATCCTCCCTATTAGAGAACTTTTATCTATTATGTTTAACATAAATTTCTCTTACTACAGTTTAAGCTCTTTATCTCTATTCCTAGGCACCAGAGATATCAGAAGACATAATATGCTACATCTTGCAGCAGGCTTGAACACTGTAATTTAGTCCTTGCTTCCTCAGTCTCATTTTTCTTTTTATCTAGATGACAGTAATTAATTCAGGCTCTTCTCATGGGTCGCTCTGGGCCTCTGGTCTCCCTCTCTCACTTTCCTCAGAAGCCTTCCTAGTGGCTTGTCTTCCCTAAAATGCATCCAAAGCAGGATGCTATGCTTCAGCTGAGGCAGTACCAACCAGGGAAGGACTTCTACATGACTCGTAGGTTCTGCTCCTATTTGCGTCCCAGTGCTGTTTGCCTTTTTATCCTAACAGGTTACATGGCTGATTCATGCTCACCTGGTGATCCATTACAACCTCCAGGATCTGTTACGAAAATTAACAGGTCTAGCCCTGGCTAATCACTCCCTATTTTGAATTTGTGTAGCTGATTAATCCTGCCTAAATGCAGTACTTTTTTTTTGCCAAGAGAGATTTAGGGTGCATTTTCCAGCTAGACAGTTGGTTGAGAAACTCACTTAGACAAGATCCCACAGAGCGTTTGGGGAAGAGGGAAGAATAATTTCTGACTGACCTCCAAAGGTCTCATCCGCCGTCTCCTCCCTGGCTTCAGGGGAATGTCATTGAACTGAACGCTGAAAATACGACAGGCTGTAATACGTTTTCAATCTGATTAATTTTCATTCTTTGCTGATTTTATGGGCCTCACTAATGAGACCCAACAAGATGATTATTTGCCAGCCAACTATCAGAATTTCCTACATGTTTACTCTACACGTGACATTATTTACAACTGCATACTAGAAGCGAATATTGTTAATATTGCAATGCGTAAATATTGTATGAATTAGTGCCTCTCACAGGCAGACAGACCACCAGTCTATTGGACAGCAAAAACTTTGGATTTCATCTTTTCCTAAGATTAAAAAACATGCTAATCATTTTTTTGTTAATGAGAAGAACAGACAGGCATGTCAGAACCTTCCAGTGGTGTTCATCATGGTCCTTTCCAGTTATATATTGAAGAAAAGAGAAGAGCGGGAACCCCATGAAATAGCTAAATAGTCTCTTCTTTAAGGAGTCTAGATAGGTACAGAGTTTTCAAATTCAATTTCCCCAAATAATATTTCAGAGGGAGTTGTTTGGTAGTAAACGCTCCAGAATAACTGTCTGCTTCACTGAGTTCTCAAATGGGAACAAAATCTTTTAGGAAATCTGAGCAGTTATCTAAATACAAGTTGCTGAGTGATTTTAAAAATACAATGCTTCAAATAAAAGTTGCAAATAACAGAAAGGAGCTGGCAACAAGTAAGTAAGATGGTATGACAGTGCATAAGGTGGGCATAAAGCAATAATAGAGTCTGCTGGGGAGGACAGATCAGCATATCCTGTTTTATTGTCTTTGGTGTTGTGGTTTGAGATGTTTAGCTTGACTAATACTGGTGATTAGGAACATGCTGTTTGTTATGAAAACAGCCAAATGTGCTCTATTGTAGTTTTTTTCTGGTTTTTAAACTATCCCCATCATTGTGGTCACCAACTTCTTTAAAGATTTATGTATGTTTTTTTCAGTGCAGTATTTTTCTAAGCATTTTCTAGCCTTATCTGTGCAGTTACAAGCGGTTCAAGTTAGGCCTTCAGTCAAGTTGCTGTTGTCTTCTTCCAAAATACATAGATACAGGGTTTTGCAAGATTTTATTTGTTTTCTGGTCTGGAAATGAGTTTCTCTTGTAGGTAAATGATTATTTTAAGTGTTGCCAGGGTTGCATATGGCCTTTGGTGAAAGTTTAAGCTCAGCTCAGCTGCAGACAAAGGTCTGTCTTAGTCTTAGAGTGCAAGTGAAAATGGTCAGGCAGTCATTTACTTTAATTTCTCCTATATTAAGGTGACCTTGGCTTTTGTTATGAGTTCATGTTTCCTTTTGAGATGCTACAAAACGTCCCTAATGTGTTACATGCCATTGGGTGAGTGAGGAAATCTGTCCCAGAACTACAAAGCTGGATCTTGATATTGTTTCATTCTTCTGGTAAAAAAAATAATACACATTTTTGTTTAATTTATCTTTGCTGACTACCAAAATTCTTGGTAGGCATGATTCTCTCTGTACTTTCTCAGGCAGACAGATGTTTTAGCGGTAGCGCTTCTATTCCTATGTCTGGTTTAGCTGCGGGTCAGCTAGTGGTGTATGTCACCTGGTCACCTTCCTGTATCGCTTCTGTACCCTTTGGCTAGGGAGCTTCCATAATGCTCTTCAATCAAGCATAAGGAAGGAGAAAAGGGACATCTGTTTGAATGATTTGTGTGCCACTTAACGCTGCTTGCAGCGTTCCTGTGTTCTGCAGCTTGTATATAGTAATTAAATACTCCGATGTGCTTATGTGATTTACCCTTGGAGTCATAAGAAAAATTCCCTTGACTTATACAGCTCACTGAGTAACAAATGCAGTCCTTGATGTCCCTGATTCACATTATGGCCGTAAAACTTGGATAAAAAAGAACCAGAACTGCTAACCACAACATGCACTTCTAATTAACAATTTTTCAGATCCTACTTAATTCCTTCCCAGCTGAGCACTAGACAATAATCTCAGCACTAGAAAATAATTTTAGCACTACAAAAAAACTAATCTTTTTTTCAACTACAGAGCACACTCAGAAAACAGAAAAATACCCTGTAATTTTGTATTTGCGATCTGCTGTTGGGTGCTATTACATGAATTTCGATTTCTTTATACTTGATGATGCAGTCATGCTCTCCATTTTATAACTCAGTATTTACTGCTAAAATAACTGTGAAGATAATGAGAGGTATCCTTTGGTGCCAATGCTTTTGCCTGTTAATGAAGAGAGAATTGAGCTTTTTGTCAGTCTGCAATTTTCCAGTTTGCCCTTGGCCTCAACAACTGGCATAGGTGAAGCAGATAAACCCTCATCATTCCCTGTGCTGCTGTGCCTCTAGGCTGTACACACCACATACTCTTGGAGCTCCTCAATCCCTCTTTTCTCCTTGTTCATTCCCTCCTCATTTTTCAATTCTCCCACAGTCCAGAGAACCTGGATGATGGTTTATATTCTTCTCTCTTATTTTCTCTCTCCATTGTTCTTTGTCCTCCTGAATACCAAACTACAAACCTTCATTTTCCACTTCACCTTGACTTCACCTCCCACTTCACCTCTGTCAGGACTTGTGGATGTTCTTCCTTTGTCTGCCATCAGTGGCTACTAGTTTATAGATCTACTGGGTGGTTAATATAGAGCCAGTTGAAAGTATTGGAGGTGTACTTGTTTAGATGCACTAAGATGCATTGCTTTCTACAACTACCTGAAAGGAGGTTGTGGAGAGGAGGGTGCTGGCCACTTCTCCCAAGTGACAGAGGACAGGACAAGAGGGAATGACCTCAAGCTCCGCCAGGGGAGGTTTAGGCTGGACATTAGGAAAAAATTTTTCATGGAAAGGGTCATTGGGCATTGTAACAGGCTGCCCAGGGAGGTGGTTGATTCTTCTTCCCTGGAGATGTTTAAGGCACAGGTGGAAGAGGTGCTGAGGGGCATGGTTTAGTGTTTGATAGGAATGGTTGGACTCGATGATCCGCTGGGTCTCTTCGAACCTGATGGTTCTATGATTCTACAATTATTTTCTCCTTAGCGTTTTCTGGATTTCCTCTGAATCTGTGCCTTCTTGACAATCATGGATGCGCCCTGAAGTATTGACATGGATCATATGCCATGTTCAAAAATGAAGACCAAATTGCTGACTACAAGGCTGCATCTGTTGCCATTTGTAGAGATGGGGCTAGTAGGTACATAGCCATTAGCAGAGTGCTGAATTGCTGTGGAAATCTAGCTGCAATAGTGTAATTTTGACCCAAGTGAAGTCTACTGCACGTTTAGAACTAAACCTAGAAACTTATCAGGATTTTTAGTTTGGCATTTTTGAGAGAGACAAAGAAAGAGAAATTTTAAATGTTTCTTACCTGTAGAAAAGACATGCACCCAACCTCCAGAAGAAAACTTTGAGAACAGTAAAAAAATAAAAAGACAGTGTTTTCAATGCAAATTCATCCTGACTGTATTGTCTATGAAAATACATTTAAACTTCTGACCTCTCTAAATGCTTTTTCCCTCCACCACGCACTCATTGTTTGCCAAATTTCCAAACATGATTGGAACTTACAAAAACTTCACAGAAGTTTTATTGGAAAAATAAGAACACTTGGCTCTAGAAGAGTAAAACCTTAAAATGAATGTTAAAGGCTGATCCGCTTGAAATCTGTGAAACTCCTATATATATTTGCACTACAGGTTGAAGGCATTATTGTCTTATTGATGGGTGTATCTTTCATCAGGCTGATAACAAAAGAAGGTATCACAATATAGCAAGATGTCATTGCACAAATAAACAGAGGATGTTAAAGGTGAGACTGCTGAGATAGGGTGGGGCACAGGTTGGTGCTGTGAATACTGTCTTTCCTGATGGTACTGGAAGCGGCTGTTTCAGTAACACTAAGAGTCTTGCAGGCAGCATCTTTGTGGCTGCCCCTTGATAGTGTATTTGTGTGTGTAAAGTGTAGAGAGGAAATTGTTTTGACACATGTTAGTCTTAGGGAGATTCCTAAATTCAGATCTGAGCTGCTATCAGATTCTGCAGTCAGAAGTGTGGAAACCAGCTAAATCTGCTAAAAACTCTGCTATCTTCACTAGAACTCCAGTGAGACCACCTAATCTTGAGAGTCTGCCATCACCCTCTGATTATATCTTGCATACTTGGCTGCACCCATATGGAAGAAATCCCTTCTGATAGATTTGGTTTCAGTTCAGATGCCAGTTCTCACGAGGGCTAAATTTACATTTGGATTTGAACACGCTTGCAGCGGGACAGAAACCTCACTCATGCTTAATGCTTTCACCTCTGCACAGGGTAAGAAGGACAGGGGTATATTTTTTCCTTCCTCCTGCTTTTAATTCTGGGATTGCCACCAGCCCAGGCCGCTCATTTCTTTGGGAAGTGGATTGCAGGCATTTGGTGGGACTTTTGCTTTCTTGGTGTGGCGTGCAGTCAACTCTTAGCCAGACTTGGCCAAGCTGTTTAAGGACTGGTCACAAAGCACTGGCAGAAATCAGCTGTAGTAACGCCTTGGCATTGTACGTCCAGTTATCCAGTGTGTAAGCACTACCAGCTATTTCTGCCAGCAGCAAGAGTAACACAGAGAAAGCTGTTTCAAAGGCAGGTTGAAAGTCACATTTGGGTAAGGGTTTTGAAAACCCTCATGTCTTGCAAGTAGGAAGAGGGAAGGGACAGCAATAAATAAAACAAAACACTGGTAAAAGAATAAAGAAAGCCATTTCCACCTCAGAATGTGGCTGGCAAATAGAAGGAGGACTAAAACAGTGCTGTTGAGAAGATCATTTGCACCTCCTGGTGGCAAATAATAATAAAAAATCTGAAAAAATATCCAGATCGGATATTTAAACAATTATTACATTGTAATGGGTCTGGTAAGAATAACCTGTAATAAGTCAGCAGCAAATTCTGAAATTTGCATCTTAGAGAAAAGAGAATTAGATACAACAAAAGCAACATGTTCACAACTTAGAGCTCTGCACATCACTTCTGAATCAAAAGTAGAGCCAGAAGTGAGATATTCCTTTTAAAAGCCACATTTCCAATTAATCCACCTGGATACTTGTATTTTCAATGCAAATATTGCAAGGGAGCACAGTGATGCACAGTAAAACCAGAAAAAAATCTTGTATAAATGTGAAACCAAATGGGCAGTAGATGTTGTCCGCTCCTCCACCAGCAATGAGGCAACATACCTGCAAGTATAAGACAGCAGGAAAATGATGGTTGCATTAGAAAAGGATGTTACCCAGCAACTTTGACATCCAAACTCGAGGGATGCTGTTTAACTCCCCGATTAGCCTTAGGGTCCTGATATATCTCTGGCTTCTGTGACTCAGTTTGTCCTTTGTAAAATTTTACCGGGACTCTTTTGAATCTGCAAGATGACATTGTAATAAGTATCAAATAAGTAATAAGTACCTGTGGAGCCCTTAGAGAAATTCACACTCGTGGGATAGTTCCTCTTGTTATGGGTGGCTTGAACACTCACTGGCCTGAAAGGACTTCTCTAATTTTGAAATAATAAATCAGATTAAAATGCAGTACAAGAATTTCAGTTTCTTCAGACATTGCAATTGTTGTAATAGCTGGAATTTTTAAACTCAACCTGATTACAGTTTTACTGAAATATGTTAAAAGAAACAACCCCCCCTCAATTGTTTTAATCTTCTTAAACTTTTATGGATCTCCAAGAAGTCAAAAGAAGCTGGTAACTGTAATTTGGAAGTGTGACTTGGAAAATGTTCTATGTTCAGTCCTAATTGTGTAATGTTAGGGCAGACTGGAAAAGGAATAGAGATTAGTTTTTCAATTGGATTGTAACTCATCAGTAAACTCAGTAGTGATCTTGCAAGCTTGGTAACAAATGAGATGCAAGCCTTTGTTAAAGTTAGTTAATGTAAATGAGACAAATGATTGTGCAGATGTCTCTCTGGGTTTCACATCTTGGGATCACCACTGACCTGATAAGTGCTTAAATATTTGCTGAATTATGCTTCTAACAGGGCTGTGATTCTTGGGATGGTGTAGCTGTGCTTGTAAACACAATTGAATTAGTAAGAAAAAAGGTTTCTCTATTATAGTTTTACTTTGGGCACTCGTAAAGAAACAGGGTAAAGTGGTTAAACTATGTGTGCTAAATCTTAGAACCATAGAACAACCAGGTTGGAAGGGACCCATCGGATCTTCTAGTCCAACCATTCCTATCTAACACTAAACCAAGTCCCTCAAGACCTCATCCACCTGTGCCTTAAATACCTCCAGGGAAGGTGACTCAACCACCTCCCTGGGTAGCCTGTTCCAATGACCCTTTCTGTGAAAAACTTCCTCCTAATCTCCAGCCTAAATCTCTCCTGGCGGAGCTTGAGGCCATTCCCTCTTGTCCTGTCCCCTATCACTTGGCAGAAGAGGCCAACACCCTCCTCTCCACAACCTCCTTTCAGGTACTTGTAGAGAGTAATGAGGTCTCCTCTCAGCCTCCTCTTCTCCAGGCTAAACAACCCCAGCTCTCTCAGCCACTCCTCATAGGTTCTGTTCTCCAACCCCTTCACCAGCTTTGTTGCTCTTCTCTGGACTCATGTCAGAGCCTCAACATCCTTCTTGTGGTGAGGGGCCCAGAACTGGACACAGTATCTTGCATCTTATCCATTCCTACCTTGAAAATGTTGCTAAGGGCTGTAGCAGTGCTGCACATATAATGCTAGGCAGGGTCTAGGAGTGTCCCTAAGTGCTCAGTAAAAGGCCTGTTTTGCTATTGAGTGTTGGAGGGACAACTGAGATGGAATTCCAGTTTAATGTAAGGTAGTTGGACTTTATGGAAAAGTAGTTGGAGTCAAATGTGCCTGATGACTCAGAAGTGACTGGAGCTTTTTTTGAAGTTTGATAATGACCCTTGATTTGTGGAAGTTAAGTACAGCTTCTGCAACCAGAACTCAGATACTCAGAGGATATTCTAACAGGGAGGGAACATGCATTCTTCAAAAAAAAAAAAAAGATTCACCGGTCTCCATTCTGTCGCTGAAGTCTATCACAACTAGGATGGTGAGTTCACTTGCTAGAACGACTTTCACCAAGGCAGTATTTGGCACTATGAAGTTCCCACTTGTCTATGTAGTTATTGAACCTTTCCCAGGGTACCAAGTAGCATAAGTGGTACATGTCTTATGAAAGGTGACTGAGGAGATCTTATTGTTCTTTACAAGCACCTGAAAGGAAGTTGTAAAGAGATAGGTGATGGTGTCTTCTCCTAAGTAATAAGTGATAGAATGAGATGAAATGGCTTCAAGTTACACAAGTGGATGTCTGAACTGGGTATTAGGAAATATTACTTCTCTGAAAGGATTGTCAAGCATTGGAACAGGCTGTCCAGGGGAACTGGTTAAGTCATGATCTCTGGAAGTATTTAAAAGACATGTGAATGTGGTGCCTAGGAACATGGTTTAGTGGTGGGCTTGACACTGTTAGCTTTAGAGTTGCACTTGATGATCTTAAAGGTCTTTTCCAGCCTTACCTATTCTGTGATTCTGTGGCACCATCCTCATGGGGGTGTATGATAGCTTGGGGCCTGGTGGGTGGAAGAAGGGAAAACGTCTCTAGCAAGTTGTGTTTGAAGTCTTTGTGTTTGCTTCTGTCTGGCCCCAGTGCTGCTGCCCTGATCACTAGCTGCAGTACCACTATCCCTGGGGTCATACGGATATAAGCTTGTGTACCAACAGGCAGAGCTCAGCTTCCCTCAGTGCAATGCAGTGAGGCTGTTGTAGCCCAACTCTACCCAGGTTAGCTTTTCATGGTTTTTATGTTAGCAAGCTCTAAATGCAAAATAGGAAGACCTACAGTGAGGAGTTGGTCTCCCTGGTCCTTTGCCTGATGCTTTATGTACTCAATGTGACCCCTCCCCAGTACAGCTCTAGCAGGCAGTTGGTAACTCTGGCATCTGGTGTACTTGGGCTCTGCTGGTTTCTCATGGGCAGTAGCACTGTGTGCCCTAGGTCTTGGGAATGCTTAAGTCCAGATCCTCCTGGTTTTCTGTTGACCCAAGTGTCCGAGTGCCTTCAGAATGTCAGTCTGTGATCTTGTGATGAATGCATGCTGGAAATATCCAAGAGGATATTAATGTTTTTCATGCATCATCTGTATTTTGCACACTTTAAAAATGGAAGGAAAATGATTCTGTTTTCAACAGCTCTAGAGAAGTCTACCATGAAAGGGACAGAGGTTCTGCAGAAAACCACAGTGTTTGCTTTTATTATGTATGAACACAAGCTTACCTCCAGTCTTCCCAGACAAATTTCTCACAGTTTACACTTTCTGAGTGCCTGATTTTATAATATTTATATTCTTTTAGAGTAGGTTTTGGGAATGCACTCCATTTAGAAAGTAGAATATACACACATGCCTATATAGCTGTATACACTAGGAAATATATACAGAAACTCAGATGCTATGTTCTGGTAACTGAAACTGTTGAATATGTAATAGCACCTGTTGCAGTCGTAACAAGTTAGTCTGTGTTGATTCAGCCAGGATTTTGATGATAACACGCAGCCTGCATATCCCAAGTTCACAGCCTTAAGAAGGGCTGCTCCCTCTGCACTCTGTTGTTCCCGGGGTGCTGGCAATGCAGGATTTGCCTATGTTGTACCATCCACTTTATGCAAAACTACTGGTAATGTAAATGGCTGTCTTAAACGTAGCATATGCTGAAAACATCTCTTTGCAGACTTTTTAGCATCAGAGTTTCATTTCTATGTGTTTTCAGCTTAAAGTCTGAGTACTGAGCTAAAATCTATTGAGCTAAAAGTTCTGTACTTTACCGTTGATAACCAGATTTGCAAATTTAGGTTAATACCTACGTGTCCAACATTGTGCTGTCTTCACAAATTGTTGACATGATCTTCTCTGAAACCTGACAAGCCAATTATTCTTATGATGGATAAGAGAGATTGAATGAGGTTTTAAGTTTATTGTTACATCTTAAGTGGGTTTTTTTTGGTTTTGTTTTATTTTGTATTTTAAAATAAATTGCACAGGCTGGAAAAAAAACACAGGGGTTAATTTCTGTAATTGCTAACTATTCTGTTCAAGAGCATTACACTGGCAGATGAGCAAGCTCTATAGAAGCTACATCTACTTTAAATAATCAGTCAACTGGAAGTTGTTAATTAGGATCTGAAGTAAGAGATCCTGTACAAGAAAAAATGCTTTTTGAGGTGGTTAGCTAGAATAAGTGGGGTGTAAAAAGAAAGGAGAGAACTCAATAAATGAGGAAAGGTTTTCTTCTGGAAGTTGAATCAGTCAACAAAGTCATACTTTCGTGAAAAACAGGGAGTGTAATGCTGAATACCAGATGTACAAGAAAGAATGTAGCCTTTCTGATATATACATTAATCTTTCTCCTGTCATCAGCATTGTAAAAACCTCAGCTGAACTTGTCTGGCATTGTAGTTCAAGAGGATGTGGACCATTTAGAAAGAACCCAAAGAGGAGTATTGATCATAATTAGTAGTCTTTGGTATGACCAAGGAGATGAGAGCCAGTAAAGTTACAGGGTTCAGCTTTTAGAAGAGAGGAGTTTGGGCAATGCAGGGATAATCCTCAAGTATGCAGAAGGTATAATCAGGCTGTAAGAAGGATAGAAAGAGTCTTCACTAAAAGTCCATGTTTTATGTGATGAGAAGTACTGATCTTATCCTACAGGAAGAAAGATGCAGGTTAAACAATAGGAAAAAGCTTTCTGAAAGTGAGGATAATGAAATATTTGGGTTTCTAACATTAGAGATCTTTAAAAATATGATTGGCAAGCATCTGTCATGAATGATACAGGTCTAGATGATCCTGCCTGGGGCAGGTGAATAAACCAGATCACTTCATGAGAGGTTTTCTTTCCCTGTTTTTCTATGATTCCATGTTGAGGCTACACTCACTTATACATGTTTGGATCTAATCTGTTAGTCTAATCTGAGAGTCTATACCAGGATGGAATGTTAAAAAGAGCTTGGAAAATTTCCGTGGGTTTTGGGTGCCTATTTTCCTTTAACTTCTGTTGAGAATACTAGCCCATAAAAGTGTTCTTCATCCAGACAAAGCCAGATAATATTTTGTATGTTGATATTTAAATCCTCTGGCTAAATCTGCATTTCCTTGAAATGTTTCTGCCTGCTCTAGCATGCCCTTGTACATAACACTGCTATTTTTCTGGATGAATCATGCTGAGAACATTCAACAGATCAAACTTGGTATAAAAATGCACAGTCAGAATGTGAACTAATCATCAGCTGCTTTTTTGTTTCTTCTTTAAATGCACAAAGGACCGTTTCCAGATCCCTCCATAGGCCCTGTGTGACTCAAATATTCAAGTGAACAATAAACTGACCCAACAAGATAACAGCCCCATGGGAAGGAAAGGTTTGGCAAAGACTGGTTGATCTAGCATGAAAATGGAACAGAAAGCAGTGTTGTGAAAGTCTCTTGATTCTTTCTTATAAGCTGTGTGTAGTGATTGTCCTTTTTTTTCTTATCAATGCTCTCTATTGTCTACACCTTTGTACCTTCCTGTTGGCAATGGCAGCTGTTTTTCTGGTGCCATTTTATGTTCCACCGGCACTTGTCTTCCTCCCTGCTGCTCCAGTGATTTCTCTGAGGAGTCTTTCCTGGTTTCTTATTCTACACCACAACGAAACAGTAAGTTATATTTGGGTTAGGAAGTTGAGCAACTACATTTTACTGGGAGCCGAAAAACTCCACAACTGACATGTGCCTGTTCTCTGTGTGACAGCCGAAGGAGTAGAGCATTAGCCCAGGCACCTGATGTGCTGCTACTCAGTATGAGGGGCTTAAATTCACATTACTTACCAGTGTACTTTCTACACAAGAAAAAAAGTAAGAGTAGAGTTTTTTCCTCAACCCTTCTTCTGAAACTAGGTTGCACTTTGGAGAAGGTGTGCCTAGAGTAGATGAAGAATCAGGCATAAGCATGAATCTGTTGCCCTGTGAGGAAGAGATGTTAAGAGAGGAGAGTGCCTGCTTGAAACATAGTCTTTGGAAGTACTTGCCAGGGAGCAGGGTTGAACCACAGAAGGCCTGGAACTTTGGGTTTCCACAAAGTAAAGGAATATGTGTACCATCAGAGCATCATATGAACCATGTTTTTTTTAAAAAAAAATGAATCAAGATCGCAAGAACTTCAGTACAGAAAGCTATTAGGAGCTCAGGATAATCTGGGTCTCACACCTAGATGGCTTATGACTCTTGGCCTGGGAAAGATTATTTCAGAGACATTTCTTCTGCATTTCCTACTTGCCATCTTAGTGCCCTCCACATGCTGCAACTTGCCCTGTTTCAGTGGAATTTAATTGCTGGTATCTCTCTGGGTTGACTGGATAAGGAACATTTGGGGAATGCCTTAAAACCATGTAGTCCGGGAGGTAGGTGTAGTTTTCAAAGATCCATCCTGTAGAATTCTGGCTGCAAATTTGTGCCCAAACTGTCAATTTTAGGGCTCTACAATCCTATAGGGCTAGTCTGCTTTCTTTTATTGTGTGCTTTGCAGGCCTCTCTCAGTTATAAATTCTTCACTTTCCTTTTTTATCCTGTTATATTCCTTGCTTGCCCCAACTTCCCATTTCCTATCTTTTTATTATTCCAGTTTGTTAAACATAGTCACGTTCTGTACATGGACGGCACCCAACTACCTATAATATGGTTCAGCTCTTCCTTCAGCAGTAAGGTATCAGTTTGAAGAGTGAATTTCCCTGGCAGTGTTACATGCCAGAAAACACTTTGGTGTATGTTTCTCCTCTACCAGCAGTGTAGAGACAGAGACCCTCAGGAACTGTGGCTGTCTTCAAACTTGCGGTGCTCAGTATGGACATCAGCAGCATGATCTGTGCTAAAGTTGGCATGAAATATGTTTGCTGTCTTTTAAAATGAAGTGGCTTTGGCCTGTTTTTCAATTACAGCGGCAGAGTGTGGCATTGGTGCTGCCAGTCCTTCCATTCCTCTGTGGGACTGGAGCCTCTGTTGGCACCTCAAAAGCAGCCACCACACTGCCAGTGCTCTTCACCTCCACAACCCAGTCGAGAGTCTGCCAGGATCAATGGAAGGACATCAGTGCTCCCCAGGACAGTCTCCTGGTGCCAGGAAAATTGTCTGTGACATCTCTATTGGGCAAAGTTTCCAAACCTTGAAACCAAGGTGACTGTTTGGTCCTGAGACACTAAAAAGCAAGCTGGTCTTATCCCTTAGCCTCAGTTCTCATGGGTGAAATGTCTGTTTACCTGCTACTAGTTATTTCATTAACTTAACAGTATTCTTTGTCCTCTTTAACTGTTTCTCCATTTTTGAATTTTAATTTGCTTAGAACAACATTCTTAAAAGAATTGTCCTTGCTTCTCAGGACAAAATGTTCTGATTTCTGTGGTGAAATAATGTCACAAAAATGGTGTATCTGTAAAGGACAGTCAAAACTTGCTGTTAAGTATCCTTCTTTCTGAACAATTTAAGCTGCTGGTCACACAAAACAGACAGAGTCAAGCTTTATATCTGTGTAGATTCTGTTGTCTTGACTTTTGTGAATGTTTGGCTAAATCAAGCTGTAAGCAATCAAGTAAGGTATCTGTCTTTGTGAAGCAAAGTATGTCTTCATCTGCATTTTGACTCACAGTCCTTCAGAATGCAGCTCCTTTCTCATTTTTAATTGGATGTCATCCAGCCCTACTGTATTTTCCACTTCATCTTCTTCAGCAGTGTGACTAAGCACCTCTTGAGGGTTAGTCTATGACATGGTCAGTTAATTTAAGTTGATAATTTCTAAGAGTTATACAGCTGGACTCATATTTTTGAGTTTCCTTTTACCCCATATTTTTTTTCCCTTGGAATGGCTCACAGAAATGCACACTAAAATCTGCATGTGGTTTTGCTTGGAAGGCATAATGAGAGACGTTGATCTATGTGTTTCTAGTCTGTTTCTACAACAAGAAAGTTATTTTTAATTCTGTACAGAAATCCCCTTTCATATGCAAAAGTGAATATATTGAGCAATTATATTTCAGCTAGAAAACAATGTGTTCTGAGCAGTTCTGGAACTTCTTATTTATGAACTTTCTTCTTTCTGCCATCCAGGTTCTGTTTTAATCAAGGAATGACCTTGGTCAACCTTTGTGTTCCTAAGGTGGCTTTGATCCCAGAGGCGAACTCCACATTCTGCTCTAGGCTTTCAAGACACATTAAAAAAAATTCATTGCTGCATAGACTGATGCAGCCTTTATGATTTTTTTTCCATGATTAAACTTGTCAAGATTGACATATTGGATTTAAGGGAAGATGTTTGGGTTAAAATGCAGATCAGATCATTAGGAAGAGTCAAAAACCAGGCATAATGAAGGCAGGCTGACTGCTGGAGGTGTACTCCTCTGCTGCAACAGCTTGGGCTGCAGAGTTTAGGCAAGTCTAACTTTGGTCTTCAACTCTTATGGTTGCTTAACTGCATTCAGTGATGTCAATAGGATTCTGTGAGGTTAAATTAGATGAATAAGTGTTTGCTAAACTGACCTGTACACACTACAGGAGAGCATATGAATGGTATTGCTGTGGGTAGATGGAGTCACAACTCTGAGTCACGCCCCTTGATGAAACAGATGGAGCATCTGTTAATAAAAGTTGCTCCAACTGGGAATGAAATAAAATTAAGCACAAAAGTCTGGTTTCTCATGTCATCAGTGTATCCAAGCCCATTTGCTTCTAATCAAACTTATTTTTCTTCACACAGCTGCAATTTCCAGTCACTGTTCCCTGGGGCACCTGGGTGCAAATACCCCTCATGTGTGCTCAGAGGAGGGCTGTGCCGTTTGCTCTGTAGCTCTACAGCCAGGGAAGTCGCAGCCTTCCTTTCATCAAGAAGTAAGTGCACTTTCTGTATCTGCGTTGATAAATTTAAGACTTTCAAGTAGCTGCACCATGTGCTTCTTATTTGATCAGGTTTGTCCTGTACTATGAATCTGAGTGAAGATTTGCTGGTGCAGAAAGCTTAGCTTTTCCTCTTATAGTTAATGGAGAAATATGCTGCCTATTTAAAGTAAACATGAAAAGCTTGTTGGCTTGGATGAATTAGGAAAATTTGCATGTTAAAGGATTTTCCAGGTTGTTTACTGTCTCCAGAAGTGTTTTCAGTTAGTTTGTAACAGAGTTGGCTGCTGTGAGATGAATGAGGAGATGGAGTAATGTGTGAAATATTGTTTATTTGTTCTCCTAGAAGGGACTCAAAATAGAAATTTTTTGTTTGGATTTGAAGTGTGAAGAGATTATCTGTCTGACGTGGGGTCAGACAGGGCATTTGCAGTAGGGCTAGAAAACAGTTCTCTATCTTCCAGTGCAATACTTCATCTGATCATGTATGAAACAGCAGTGAACTCTTGAATGACCTTTCCTACAAACCCAAATTCTTATGTATGTTTCTCCTTTTTCTGATTTTCTCTGAGGTTCCTGCTGTGACTGTATTGGAACTGCATTCACTGCCTCTTAAACCATGATAAGTTATGGTGGTATTAACTAATCAAAGACCTACAAAGAACTTCTATTCAAATTAGCAAGTGCTTTTCTTTCTTTTTTTTAATGCAAGTTAATGAAATTCATGAGAGATTATGGTAACAATATGAGGGACTATGGCTTAACCACATGTATACCTGTACTATTATACCTACACTATCTCTAGGTTTGGTATTCCTTATTGCTTGAAGGATTGGTAGGAAGCTGAGTTTCCAAATTGAATTGAAGTGGCAGGATTGGATTGGTGTTACGCACAGGATCTGACGTGACCTCTAGGCAATGTAATTTTCTGACTACTGAGAATATAGACAGCAATGCTGGAGAGTGTAAGACAGTGAGAGAAAGTGGATATTCTTCATCTGAGCAAATGAACTGTGTGTCTGTGATAAGTCAAATTTTCACTCTTTCAAGTGAACTTTCAGTGTAATATGCTTTGAGAAACTTTGCTAAAGGCTCTGTAATGCACTGTATTGATGGTCTTGCCTTTCTACTGCATTTTTTTTTTCAACTGGGAGGTTGAAAATGAGATTTCGAAAGCCAGATTAAACCTCAGAAGCTGCAGTTAAAACCTCACTCAAGTTAAGAGGAGGGTTTCTACTGACCTGTTAACCTCTGTGTCTGCTCCAGTTAATGTTGGTCATTTGGAGTTTGCAGTATGGTGTGTGCCCTAAGTCAGGAATGAATAGCATGTAGTCTTTACAGTGCATTTAGTCTCCTCTGCAAGCAGGAATGAGAACCCAAGTACCTTGTCCCTTATCTTCTGTGTTTGTCCCTTACTTGGCACTGTGTCAATTGTCAGCACTGCTAGCCTGGCTCATGTTTTAGATGGCCTCTTGACCTTTGAATCTTCAGTTGACATATCTGTAAATATGATGCTTCTGGTGAAGTGTTTCACATACTTGGGATCTGACACAGAATTAAAACTTAAGGATTGAAGGCAAGGTATTTGCTAGTAACTTCAGGTTTTTTTTTCTTAATAAAAAGTTCTTTTTATGCTGTATGATAATGAATAAAATATATATATATTCAAGCTTTGGCTCTTATACAGTCCTGCCCAAGTAACACAGCTTACAGATTTCATGTGAATTTATTGGTGGACTCTTGTACTCTTGATCTTTGTTTAGCACTGATTTCTGTACTTCTGTTTGAGTGGAGTATGATAATTCCCTTGGTTTAGGAATGAGCGTGTAACATTGCCTTTCAAGCATAATCAAATCTGCACCTTTGAGGTACCACCATCTCCTCTGACTCAAAAAGGATGAATTCTTTAGCAACTGCTAGTTCTTTGTTCACGAACATGTACATCTTAGATTTGCAACATTTTGTTCTGGATTGCTTGGCCAAATTCTTGTATTTGGTCACATTCCTGCATTTAAGTGAACTGTGTTCCATTCAGCATGTTAGTTTCTAGGGCAGTGTTTGTAAAGAAATACTTTAAAGATATTTCCAACTGTCTTGAGGCATATGCCATTCAGGACTGTTCAGGTTATTGGAGCATCAACATCTGTAATTCCAGGGCTACAAAACATTTAAAATGTATAAACATGATACTCTATACGGTAACTAATGCACATTTAGAAGGTGGAATCCCTTTTGATCAAGATCAGCCAGTATTTATTATATTCAGATGTCCCCAGTTCTTCCTTTTAAAATGAAGGAGCATTATGATGTTAATGTTTTTTTCATTAAAAAGCACATTATGCAATATGTCAGGCAGAAAAGTATTTTAAAGAAAACACAACTATAAGAAACCCTCCCAGGGCAATGAAGACTGATATAGAGTGTTGTCAATTGATAACAGTATGATTTTCCAGTAATCCTGAATACAATGAGTAAGGTAACATTGAGAAGTGGATTGTCTCAACAAGTGATCATGAAATATTTTTCACCTCTGCCCAGTCAAAAGCTTATGCTATTCACACACCCTTAGGGTAACTACTTGAAAATATAACATATTTATTTCCCTGTGTAATCCTCATATTTCTCTAACCCTGTGTATTTCTCTAGCTGAGGCGTTTGTGGGCAGGTTGCAGTGAGGCTGAGAGAAAGCGAGTTGCTTTAAACTTCCCAGGGTGGGCTGAGTGATGGCAGAATGATCATAGAATGGTTTGGGTTGGAAGGGACCTTAAAGGTCATCCAGTTCCAACTCCTCTGCCATGGGCAGGGACACCTCCCACTAGACCAGGCTGCTCAAGGACCCATCCAGCCTGGCCTTGAACCTCTCCAGGAATGGGGCATCCAAGGCTTCCCTGGGCAGCCTCTGCCAGTGCCTCACCACTGTCATTGTGAATTATTTCTTCCTAATGTCTAATCTAAATCTTCATCCCTCCAATTTAAAGCCACTCCCCCTTGTTCTGTCACTATATGCCCATGTAAAAAGTCCCTCGCCAGCTTTCTTGTAGCCCCCTTCAGGTACTGGAAGGCTGCTTTAGTGTGTACACAGAGCCTTCTTTTCCTCATGCTGGTCAACCGCAACTCTCTCAGCCTGTCCTGATGGCAGAGGTGCTCTGTTTCTCTGATGATCTTTTTAGCCCTCCTCTGGAGCTGTTCCAACAGTTCCATATCCTTATTCATGATGTATAGCAATTGTTCATGACTGTCAATGTACTGAGAGGGACAGACTGCTGGTAAATACATGAGCTCCAGTACAGTGATGCGAGGCTGTACCGATCATTTCATGTCATCACTCTCACACCTAACTGTAGAAAATCCAGGCCCTCCCGAGGTGCCAACAGACCAGTTTTATATCTTTAACTGATATGTAAGTGTCTTCCTTCTATATAGACACGGGAAAGAAATAGCTAGGTTTATTTATAGTTGGTTTCCTTCCTCCCCTCAGCTATTTTTTTCCTTACCAAACTTTAATCCCCAAAACTATTATGAAAGCCATTCATGAACTTTGGATGCAAATGAAATAAAAAAGTATGAGAATGCAAAAACTTTGCCCTGAAACTTAATTCAGACCTGGTGAGGTCCTTGAAGCAGGGACAGTATCAATTTTTGGCAATGCTGGAGCCCAGTGTTTCTATCATGCTAAATGTAATCCTAGTACATTAAAGGACCAGGTAGTCTGCTTTGAGCCTGGGGAAATTTTATTATAATAAATAACTTCTCAGAGAGATGGCACTGGCCTGAGTAACTCTGAGAGAATTCCAGTGCCCTGAAATATATGAGCACTGGCTCTCAGCCCCCATGGTGATGTGAGCTGTGTGGAGGCTTATATGATCTTTCCCCTGTGGAAAAAATACACTTCTTTGCTCCTGCTTAATAAAATATATGATGTGATATATTCAATAACTCTATCAACTTAGTTTGCATCTAAGGGAATAATAACACATTCACGTGGTAGGACTGTGCAGCTGCTGGGCCAAAACTTCAGAAACACAAGTGCCAAAGCACTGATCCGATCTCTCAGGGCAAGGGCCAGATGCTGCTCCCCAGCCATGGCCAGCACTGCAGCTTTTGAGCCAATGTCTAGTTTTAAGATGCTGAAGAAGCTTCCCGTCTTCAGCAAGGTTGTTCTGAGCATGTAAATAAAATGCTTGTTCAAATACCTTCATGCTGAAGAGTCCTGGTTTCCTGGGGAGCTCCAATGGGGGAAATACCGGAGAGCATCTGCAAGTGAGTGTTAGCATTGTGTGGGATAAGACAGAACAACACAGACCCACCGTGTGCCTTTTTGGAGCATCTCTGCTGCTTGCAAACTGCAATAGGGAAGTTTTGTAAGGGTAATGAATGCCCTCCAGTGGCAGGAGATAGGGAAATACTGTTTCAGGTGATTTTTTTGGAATTAATATATATACATATATGTATTGCAATTTCAATGTATAGATGTGACCACTTAGAGTGTAGTGGTGCATTAGTAGTGGGTAACCTTGTCTCTGGTCTTGCAGTTCACAACAGCACACATCGAAGTACTAAACCTTGGTCAAAAACTTCAGCAACAGTTACTTTTACATAAGGTAATGGACTTTTGAATATTCTTGCTAACAGTCTTGTGCCACTTGAAGTCACGTAATCAGTCTGTCCACCTTCATGAGCTGCCTATTGATGCAGTTGTGTTTGCTGGAGCAGGCAGTAGAAGCAGAGGCATCCAGGATGATGTGATAACCAGACAGAGATGGGGAAAATGGGAAATGTGGAATCTTGAGTGCATCGATGTCTTGCACAGCAGCATTTTATGTAAGTAGTCAGGTTTTTCTTGTGTTGGTTTTGTTTGTGCTTTTGTTTTTTTAAACAATACTCTCGTAACATGTCCAGACATGTTTGTGGATGAGAGCGATTAAACTATTTATTGCTGATTTATAGTATGAAAACTCTCTTCAGAGGGCATCAAATATGCTGCAGCATATTTCCATGTATGTCACCTTTTGTAATAGGGAGATGATATGGATGGTGTTGAGCACCCTAGTTTCCAAATTCAGCAGATGTTCATAAACAAATAAGAAGTTTTTATAACCATAAGCCAAAACCCCAAGAAGGGCTTGAATTACCCCCACAGTGCTCATCCCAATACATCTGTTTACTGAAGAGGCTTTCCCAGTCTGTAGGTACCTCCTGGTGTTCCAGCAGTGGGGAACTGCAGGGCATATGCAGCAAGGCCAAACAATTGTGTTTGTGAAAAAGTCCAAAATACGTCAGTGTTGTCTTAGGATAATTATCTATGGGTTCTTCAGAGAAAATGGATCTGTAAGACGTTAACTTTGTTGTTTCTTCTTCCCACGTTCATATATGGGAATGGATCTGTCTGATCATGCTGTTTACTGCTGGGGTCTCTTTTTTCTTCAGATTTCAGCTTGTTTTGGTAGCCAGGCATCTAGTGCCCAGTCTGCTCCCAGTATAGGCCAACAGCCTTGAAGCTGAAAATTGGTGTCACAGACAGAATCCTGCCCCACATAGTTTCACTCTGGATTTCCTCACAGTTTAAACAATTGGAATTCACATCTTTAAAAAGAAAATTCAGCAGTGCATATTATTTTTTTGCCATGTCAAGCACTGTCATTACAAATATTCTGGAAATACTCACCTCAAAAAGGGCTGTTGCTACTGTGGTTTTTTTTTTTGTCTGGTTGCCCTCTGCCATGCCCAGTCTGGCTTCATACTTGATTGCTCTTCACTGGGAACACTGGGGTCTTGATCAAGGCCTTTTCAATTGTCTTTGATAGCATTACCTTTTTATTTGCAACACTTAAAGTAAGTCTTCCTTAGGAAAAAAAGATGATACCCTGAGCTCTAAAGTAATATTTTTGAGTGATGCGAAGGCTGCTCTTTTGGAAAACAGATTAAACTGCTCTGTATGTACCATGTGAATATCAGAACAGGTAAAACAAGTAATTTGCACTTTAAATGACCCTGGATGTTGTCTCTGGAAATATTGCTTTTCCATAAAGAATTTTCTGAGTTCGTCATCGTTTGGTGACAGCCCAGGAAAGAGTGAGATCAGAAACAGATGCAAGCATTACTGCAAGAGGCATGAGTCTGTTGTAAACTCCGGCTGGTTTGCTATATGGATTTTGTACGAGTCATTTAGCATTTCTCACATCTCCTTGTGTGCCTCTGTATAACAAGGGGTTTACTATTTAACCATGCACTACTGATGAGGATTACACTTACCATATCTATGGGAAAGAGACTAATATTGTTCATATTATTTATGTTGGTTCAAAAATAAGCTGAGGTCTACTTTCCTTCCTGGTTTTGGCAGATTGTTGATTTTACACTTCTTTGTATATTTTCCCCAATTCAACATGAAGATAAAAAAAGCTCTTTTTTATTTTATTCTTGGAAATGCTTTTAAAAGAAAGAATTACCAGAGATATTAATTTAAAAGCACTGGTTATCATTCTTTTCTTTTAAATGACTTAGTAAAATTGGTAAAGATGCTAAGAGTTGTGTAGATTACTTCAGGGCAAAAAAAAAGGTTTTTTAAAATATATTTTACTATTTCTTTTATTATTTTTTCTTTTTTTTGTTGATATTAGTATTATGAACACTTATAATACATAATAAATATATATTTTTACTAGTAATTCAAGAGCAAAAGAGATCATCAGTTAGAGGAAAGCATAATTTTTTCTTTCTTCATATTGCTTTCCAAAGGCAATTCCCAAATGTTATTTGTCTGCTGTTGAAGGTTCTCATGTTAGAAGTAAAAAATATTTTTTCATAGGATGCTCTGGCTGATATCATGCTTATAGGTTGCAGCTGAGCATTAAGTTTTCTGTTTGCAAACACAAGTTATAGCAGCATGTTCATTCTGCACAACTCAAATAAGACAAGTGTCCAAAAAGTAATTCCTGTTGACTTTCTGGTTGAAAACTCATGTTCTCAAACTTCATCAGTCAATATTGCCTTGTGTGCTTGTGTGCCTATGGGTGTATTGACAGGGTGCTGAGCTAAAAGGAAAATGTGAATTTGTGTTGACACAGTGTTACTTGGAGTAAAAAGTACTTATCTGCTGAGAGAGTCATGTTTAACTAGAGGAGGGGCATTCAACATCATTACTCCTTTGAAATCAAGCACTGCAGTTAATTTGTTCAAACACACAGTTTCATGTGAAGTCTTGCTGCACCATCAGCCTGATCTGGCTGGACTGGGTGCGGTAGTAAAAGTAGTGAATCATGAATCTTTGCCTTGTTTGGTCCTAACAGCTCTGTCTGGCTCTTGCCAGAGACATTGTGCAAAGCTTTCAGGCAGTAGCATCCCTGGAGGTCACTTTGTTTTCCTTAGGTAGAGTTAGCTCCGCTGCCTCTGCTCCCTGCAGCCTAAGAGGGAGGATGTGAGCTTTGAGCATCCATAGGACCAAGAGCTGGCCACCCTTGGACTTTAACCTTACTGAGTCACTGCTCCTGGAGCTCTGGACTCCTCATCTCACAGGTGCACCTATAGCTCAGACAGCAACAAAAAGCTGCTGCAGCTTCCCCTCTCCTCAATACAGCACATGCTTCCATGCTGGTGGTAACTGGAGTTAGTAAAGTCTAACAAATTTTTAATGAGCACTTATCTGCATATCTAGCTAGTTTTGAGGGTCACGTTGGAACCTTGATTCCAAAGGTCATGTTAACCCAGAAAAGGAACTGGAGTACATTCAAACTCCTTCACCCTCAGCACACTGACGTATTCAATTTAACAGAGTAGCTGCAGTGATACCGAGTTTTGAACACAACATTTCTCACTCCCAGTTTAATGTCTGCTCGTAACACTGTGATAACCATCTCCTGTGCAGTTTTGTGGTTTATCACCTTCCCCTTGCCTTTTCCTGAGAACTGTTGACTCCCTCGCACAAATCCCTGAGTCAGCATCTGTGTGCAAGAAGATGCAGGGGGTCTCAAGTGGCGAGAAGAGGACTTGCTGTGTCAGATCCTTTGTGTCCTTGATTACTTTTTTTTAAAATGTATATTCTGAAACATACCCTGTGAAGGAAAAGAATCTGTGAGCTCATGCCATTTCTATGTTAAACAACCCTTTCCAAGAGAACACTTTTCCCCTTCCAGAAGGAGAAGTGAGGGATGTATTTATGAGTGAGGATGGTTGTGCATGGCAGATGAGTATCTGAACTCATCCCATCTTTCCTTTCCTAAACAAGAACCTAAAAATACTGCCAAAATCACTCGCTGCAAAACATAGAATAGAGCTCCTTGGCTACATAAAAGCTGACTGGAGCTATGCCTCTGTTCAAAATGCTCTCAGATTTATAGACCGCGTGGACTAACTGGAAATACTTGGAAGGAAAAAGAAGGCTGTCAAGGATTATTGATTCTTCTCCTTATTCTGAACAAACAAACCTACAGGTAAAAAAGAGCATAGAAATGTGTTTACTATGATGAGACATTTGATCTGGTAGGGAGAAGCAATTGCAGAGTCAAATTCACCCTATATGCTGTCCAAACTCCCAGGGATCTGGGCTGCAGATCATACCCGTTAGTAAGCCCATAACCACAGTAAAGCCTCCTATCAAAAGTTAAAAAAGTTGGAGAAGGTGATTGTAGCAACACTTATCTTTAGCCCATCCTACAGTGATTAATTTTAGGTTGGATCAATTACTTGGAAACCCCATTTCTGTCCTACATAAGCCAATACTACTACACACCAGGCCACCAGTGTCTTCAGTGGCTCTGGGCAGGTCTTTAAACCCCTGCTCTAGTGGAAAAAAAAATTACTTCCAGTGCTGTGGGTACTATTTACTAGATAAAATAGGTCACTCTGTTGTTCTTTTCTGGGGAAAAAAAAAAGCTACTGGAAGCATGTACATTTCTAAGTGGCTGTAGCCTTATCATTTTCCTTCAGCTATTAAGTAGTTGCACATGAGGTCACCATTAACTCTTCTTATTCATGATTTACGTCGTAGGTGGACGAGGTGCTTAGTGTTTGGTAGGAAGGGTTGGACTCAATGATCTGGTGGGTATCTTCCAACCTGGTTGTTCTATGATTCTATAATTTAGAGTAGGTACTAGGGGCTTTTTCTAGGGTGGGCAACTTTGGTTTCCCTGTGAGATAAGGGGATGCTCCTGCTGTGCAAGAAGCTTCTAGGAGCTGCACCTTCTTGCTGGGCACCCCTGCCAGCAAGTGATCCTGAGAAGAGCTGTTGGCATTTATTTGCTTATACACCAGGAAAGTATGATCAAGCTAATCTGTATTTCTTCCTAATTCAGGTCTCTGCTGTTAGTTTCTGGGCATCCTCCACTTTTGCAGTATGCAGCAATGATAATGTGAGGGAGACCAGCCGTTGGGAAGATCCTAGACCAGAAACCCAGCTGACTGCATAGAGGGACATGCAGGACAGCCTGCCCTTAAAGCGTAGTTCACTGGGAATGCTCTAGTCAAAATTTACTATCCCCAAGTCATTTTGCAACTTCTCTGCATTAAGCCTGGCAGCTGATGCCAGGAGACTCGCTTGTAGAAGATGAGAACCTAGGGAGCTGCATTGCTCCCCATACACCTGGGCAGCTACCTGGACAACCCCTCATGCTCATGGTGTTCGGCTTTAAGGCTGTGTGGAGGGTATGTACGTTGGCATCTAGGATAAAACATCCCTTCTTCAGTGTTATGGCCATAAATATCAAAACTTGATGGGAACATAACAAATCTGTCCTAAATTTTGCTCAGTGTTCTGGCTTCCTGGGACACCCAAGTCTGTCTGCAAGGACACTGTTGGAAAACCAGGGGGTGGTGAAGTTTACCCCCCTCTGTGAAGTGCTTTGAACAGTAACACAGAAAATGTCAGGGAGGATGACTGAGCAGAGAACATCGGTATTAAGTGGAAAAATTTCAGGGGGCTTATCAGCTCCTTGGCACAGTAACATGATAAATCATCCATAAAGTGCTTTTCCAGCAGACCTGGCTGTACAATGTGTGATGTATCTGACAGAAAACATCTGTCTGGGCTGCAGCAACTATGTGGTCTGTTTTTCCTATCACATTGGTTTATCTTACTCATCTGATGGAGATAAAATTCCCCTGAACCTTGGCTTCCCCTTGATTGCTGTGCTTTCCAGCTGAGCACCCTCCACCCTGTGCACCACAGCAGGGATCGGGAGCAGACTACAGGCCATTGTGGCTGCTGGTGAGGGGTGAGGCAGGGCTGGCACTTGGCTTCCAACGTCGGTGGGATTGGCAGATAAAACTTCAGTTATGGGAATTTAACATGGCTCAATTTGAATTAGGATACAGGTTGCATCTGAAAAAAGAGAAGGACTTACTGTCTTCCACCAGCTAGGGTAAGGATGTAGTCTCACCAACTGCACTTATTCTTGCTGGACATCAGTGGACCTCTCATGAGATGTTGATCTCTTTACATTTCCACAAATTTAATATGAATTCCCATAAAAGGAACTGAAAACCTGATACTTAAGGCCCCTGTTTAACTGCAGGCATAGTCCTGCACACTAGCTTTTGGCCTTCACTTAGGTCCTGTGCAAAGAAGATGGTTTTGTCCTTCAGCTTATGTTTGCATGGCGGCTGCTATGAGGTTGCACATGCAAAGTTCAGAGAAAAAAGATTCAAACAATCAATGGAAATCTTTGTTAAATCCTACAGACCAGGAAAAGGAACTCTTCCTGCAGCACGTTCAGCCAGAAGCAGACTCTGAAATATGTGTCTGCTTCATATTCTCACTCAGAAATAATTAATCTGACTGGAAAAAAAGAGAAAGTCAGAAGTAAATCCTTAGTTCTAGTGATGAGTGAAGTGCCCTAGAGAAGGCAATGTTTTTTTCCTCTGACATTGATGGTTCTTTTAGCCACTCAAAATGAAAAAATAAATTATGCTTTTAAAATAATGATGGAAATAATGGCAATGGATAAAAGTTAATACTACATAAAGCACATTATTGATAAATAAAAAACACGTTGAGAGTTAAAACAACTAGTAGATTGCCTGCCTCTGGTCTGAGGGAGGTGGTGTTGTGAGAGCAGAGGAGTGATGTAGTCAAGGAGAAGCTGCAAACACAAGACACAAAACTGCCCCCATTTCCTTATGGGGCATGCCTGTAAGAGAACTGCCACCATGTGGCATTGGGGAAAGGCAAAAGGATGAGGAAAGGCTCTATCTATAAATTTTTGCAGTTGCCAAATCACCCTATCGTGTGATCTGACTGTGTTTTCCTTGGCCATCTTTTAGAGGAGCCAAGAAAATGAATGAGTAGGGTTTGTCTCCTACCTACCCTGGTCTAGTGTGTTTACTTGTCAAAGCGAAAACAAATTTGTAAGGGAGCAGCACCTCAAAACTTAATCATCAACAGGGAATTGAAAACAGGAAAGGGCCAGTGGAAAATCTATGGTCTTGAGAGGTTAGAACTGAGAACTGTATCACACTGTAGTGTGTTAACCATCTCCTCTGTCATAAGCAGCATTTCAAAGGTATGCTATCCCAGAGCTTGCTGCTGCAACCTCCTCCTTGCCTGCTTCGTTTCAAGTGCATTGTGTGTCCCCTAGCACATTTTCATAACAACATTCCTGTTTGATTAAAGTAAAAAGGCTGGCCAACTTTTCAGAAACTGAGTATGACATACTCTGGAAATTGCTGTACCTTCTCTATGTCCATTGCTCTGTGATCTTTGCTGCTTTGAATGCTTCCAAAAATAACTTAAAAGAGATTCACGGCCTGATTATTGCCAACACAAGTTGTTATTGATCTAAATGACTGCTTGGAAAGAAAGATGATAGAAAAACCATGCTCTGTTATCCACATGTTTTGACCTCCTCTCTCATTTTTCTTGGGCTAATGGGGAAAGATATGTATCATGACTTGGCAACAAAGAAAATTCTCTGCTTACTTTAAAGTTATTTGGCCCTTTTACATATTAAAAAAGTCGTAAAAATACATAAAACACTTGACTTTAAATACATTTTGAGAATGAAACCAGCTTATACCCAGCAGCTCCTAACCCTTTTGTTGACCAGATACCCTTGACACATAGTGAAGCAGCCCTGGGGCCACTCTGGATTGCTATGGCTCTGCTGAAGATAGCAATGAAAACCAGGAGCTCATTGGTTTCTCTGGACACGCTTCCTGTTCCACAATTCTGCCTTGCAGAAGATGTTACAGGAGACTGGGAGATGCACTTCTCCCCTTCCTTGTGCTCTGGAAGGAGCAGTACTACCCTCCTGCCTGCACCTTAGTCACCACAGCACCAGTCCCAGGACAGAAAGGGTGGTTGCAAAATCCCCTTGCTCCCTTATCTCCCCATGGCCCATCCCATGTCTGATATTGAGATTGATTTCAGCCAGAAACATCCCCTTAGCAGCCACATCCATGCTTTAGTTAGTATCAGACTATGGAGTTTTTTTGTAGAGGTGATGTAGTTAGTTCCCTGACTTTGGCAATTTCCCTTTCTAGAATTTGATCAGCTGTTGTGTAGAAAAATAGGTTTCTTATGAGTGGTTGTGGTTTATCTTCCTTTTTGTTTTGACATGGGGTGGATTATTTATTTCTTTAGGTTGGCTTGTTTGGTTTTTAAAAGGGATTTGTGCTCTTTCTGTGTCTTGATTTTTACCTTTTTTTTTTTTTTGTGCACCAGGACTGGAATTATAGGGTGGGGGGATCTTTTGCTGTAATCTTAAAATGTATGTACAAAGTATATTTATTATGTTAGCTTTTACCAAAAGTTATTTCAAATATCCAACATGAAATATTCAAATATGGACTTGCCCTAAACCAACAACTTTATGAATGGCTAGATTAGAATAAAAAATCATTTGTCTTAGGGGGAATTTGAGACAAGATTGCTAAGGACTTTTTCTGATTTGTGTCAGAAAAAAACATGGGACGTAATAAATACACACTTTCCGAGACTAATATATTTCACATGTCATGAAAGGCTGCATTTAATTTGCTGGACATATATAAAGCAACCTCTTTCAACTTCCAAAGCCGGGCGGTTAATCCAACTTTCTTCTCACAATAAGTGTTTGGAAATCTCTCTGGACTTGGGCTAACTGTCAACGAAGCCAAAAGGAGTTGGCACATGCTGCAGGTAGCTCAGCAGTGGCTGAAGTGGAACTGTGATGAAGTGACCTAGAGATCTGAGTGTGTGAAAATGCCCAAGATGCTGCTTGCTTTCAGAAAGCTTTAAAAACTAGCTGAAAATCTGATTTATAAAAAAAATATTTTTAAAATTATTCATGAAAACAGTTCCATGGGGTTGGATCCAACATTCATTGTGACAAGATGCAATGGGAAGAACAGAAAGCTAGGACAAAAGAGAAAAGGCATTTGCAAATAATAAAATGGGCATGTGTTTTTCTGTTTCTTGTACCTGTGCTGTGAGCCCACTGGATGCAGCCAGTTGCTCACCACAGGCTGGACACTTGCTGCATCATTGACAGCATAAAGGCAACATGACATTGTACCTTCTGGACTCCAATAGGCTAAGTGTAATTATATCCATCAGAACTCTTGGGATACAGCTAAAAACTTCTTCAGAGTTGTCTTTCCAACATGTAACACCAGTTAATTTTTCCTGCTGTTGTAAGACTCTAGAGACAACTGAGTCTGGTATCTGTGATGGCTGGGGGACCCATGCTGGGTGACCAGTGCATACATCTAAGTTTTGCAGGCAGAGCAGAAGCTAGACCTATCTGAAAGATTTGCTATGTCATTCTTTGGTGGAGATCTGGAGAAATAAACTGATCTTGGGCTTCATCCATTATTTATCATAGAATCATAGAATCACCAGGTTGGAAGAGACCCACCAGATCATTGAGTCCAACCATTCGCATCAATCTCTAAACCATGCCTCTCAGTACCTCATCCACCAGCACCTTAAACACCTCCAGGCCAATTGAGTCAACCACCTCCCTGGGAAGCCTATGCCCAATGACCCTTTCTGTGAAGGGTTTTTTCCTTACGTTGAGCCTAAACCTCCCCTAGTGGAGCTTGAGGCCTTTCCCTCTTGTCCTGTCCCCTGGCACTTGGGAGAAGAGGACAGCTCCCTCCTCTCTGCAACCTCCCTTCAGGTAGTTATAGAGAGCAATGAGGTCTCCTCTCAGCCTCCTCTTCTCCAGGCTAAACAACCCCAACTCTCTCAGCCGCTCCTCATAGGTTCTGTTCTCCAGCCCCTTCACCAACCTCGTCGCTCTTCTCTGGACTTGCTCCAGAGCCTCAACATCCTTCTTGTGGAGAGGGGCCCAGAACTGAACACAGGATTCAAGCAGTAGTCTCACCAGTGCTGAGTACAGAGGGAGAATAACCTCCCTGGACCAGCTGGTCACACCGTTTCTGATACAAGCCAGGATGCCATTGGCCTTCTTGGCCACCTGGGCACACTGTTGGCTCATGTTCAGTCAGCTGTCGACCAACACCCCCAGGTCCTTCTCCTCCAGGCAGCTCTCTAGACAGACTTCTCCTAGTCTGTAGCTCTGCATAGGGTTGTTGTGCCCCAAGTGCAGGACCCGGCATTTGACCGTGTTAAACCTCATGCCATTAGTCTCTGCCCAGCGGTCCAGCCTGTTTAGGTCCCTTTGCAGAGCCTCCCTACCATCCAGCAGATCCACACTTCCACCTAGCTAAGTGTCATCTGCAAACTTGCTAAGGGTGCATTCAATGCCTTCATCCAGGTCAATTAGCTTAATCATATAACAGGATAATAATCAGGAGATCTACTTTGCAGATAGAGAAATACTGTATTTTTCCAGTGTTTAAAATTTAAATTTGTGACATAGCTAGTAGCTGGATGTTAGAAACTGAGCAGAGGGTTTGCAACCAGAAACAAGTTTTGATTGTGCATCAGATTTTGGTGGATAGTCTAACATTTTCCCAGTTAAAATAGACGACATGCCATACCTCTCAGAGGCCGTATAGGGATTAGATTTTATACGTACAGGGCTTCACATTTACTGATAAACAGTTTTTATCATTCTTTGTACTCTGAATACTTTGTTAAATACATAGTAGCTTGAATTATGTTTATAGTTAATACAAAAGGATTTATGTGTAGCAAAACTGCATGCAAGCAAAATGATTGTGCT
Organism: Coccyzus lansbergi; assembly: GCA_033558105.1. Lineage (NCBI taxonomy): Eukaryota > Metazoa > Chordata > Aves > Cuculiformes > Coccyzidae > Coccyzus > Coccyzus lansbergi. The sequence goes on from JAUMJK010000097.1 coordinate 5,772,621, forward strand.
GCTAGGAAACTGGAGTCACAGCACTCCTCCATCTGCTCTTCTTACCCATGTATGTGGCAACGTGATTTGAAAAACTGTCCTTTTAAAATAGTTGTTATGAATTTACTTATTTAACATTGATTGATACTGTGTTTTAGGGAAATGTGGACAGTTCAAGGAGATGTGGGTATGTGAAGAACAACGTATCTCAGGCAAAAAAGTATGAACTTTGGGCATCTCTTGTGTGAGTTTTCAAGAGCGTATACTTCACTGAGAAAAATTCCAGCAGCACAAAATTAGATCCATTGAGAACCTTGATTAATTTTGAGGGTGTCCTTTGTTTTCCATGCAGGTGGTCAAAGCTATGGGTTTAGTTGGATTTTTACTGTATGTTAAGTATACAGGATAAATTGGAACGGATCCAGACCTGGACATACTTAAAACTACCTGTAAATTACAATAACAATTTCATATCTGTGTGTAAGACTTCATGTGCAAGATTAGGTATGAGTCCCAAACACTAATCAGTTCCATAACAACTTTTAATAAACAGGAATTTGAATACATTTTTTAGAAAAGTACAGCATAAAAGCAGAAAATATATATATCTTCACTATTAACCATTGATATGAAACCTAAGATATCTTGTTTTAAAGTTGTAAATTGCAGCCTTTACTAACTGTTACATGATAAAAATCACAGTTAAATCCCAGTGCTGCTGGTATCTTACAGAATATTGGTATTAACCTTTCCTCATATTTTCCCGCTTTATAGCAAAGGCAAAAAAATACTTTCCTCATGTTTCCAAAAGGAATCATTAAAGGAGGCATTAAGAAATCAGCTTACCACCAAAAGCCAGTTTTGTTAGTCTATGTCTTAATGTCACAACTTTGACAAAGACATTTCATAACTTACTAAGGAGGAAAGAATTCAAACTGTACCATTCTAGGTCATGACCAAATCTGAATTTATTTTTATTTGGTTATTCATCTGGGTTATCTGTTGACTGTATGTGATGAACAGAAGCTATGGAAGAGCTGGCAAGCTGATGTTAGGGTCTCATTTATGTTAGGTTTTTTCGTGTCAACAAAGTCAATTCTACAGGTACTTAATGCTCTAATTACAGTTTTATTTTAACCTACTACAGAGAGGCAAGAATTTATTTGATTTGCAAGCAACGGTTTGAAAATAAACAGTGGAACAGTGCAGATCTGTGAGTGGAGGTGGGGTTGTTTTTTTTGGGCTAGCAGAATGGGTGAGCTGGTGTCCTGTTTACTCCGCAGCTGTAAGGTTAGTGAAAAATAAACACAGTAGCCATAGTTGTGTATAAAAAGTATTTTTAAAATAATTTCCCTTTCAACATGGCATCTGAATATAGGAAAAAAGATAGGATTCAAGAACTGTCACAAACAAAGGAAGGTACTGTTCACAACAAATATTTAGTAAGTAATACTTAGAAGCTTTTTTTTTGATGCTTCTTTCCAAGGTTTCTAGGAAGGTAGGTATATCTGTAGAGGCAAACAAAGGTACTGTGGTACCCAGTCAGACCAGTAAATTGATAATCTTTTAAGCCAATTTACTCACTGATTTTGCAAAGTAAATAAGCTGTCAGAGGTAGCAGTGCATTTTATATGTTCAAAGACCAGGGCACAGATAAATCTTAAGTTGTTATGGACAATAGATTTCTTAGCTTACAGAACTAAAATATATATTCATGATGTTAGTTTCTGAAAAGAAAACATAATTTTCTTAATTTTTTTTTGGAGGTTAGACAACTTAGGTTTTGCTCATTCTAATTAGAAAAAAAGCTCACTTCCTATTTAGGACCCTCTCCCTGAGAAGCCGGAGCCTTGACATGACCACATCCCAGTCTGCATAGGCACCTTCCAGGTGACGAGTCACTTGTGGTCCAGAAGGGTAGCTTTGGCGACCATGAAGCACGCGCCAGTTATCAAATGTCATTATGTCTCCTATAAAAAGAATGCATGAAGTTTAATATTTGGTATGTTACAGGTGATTCCTTCAGAGCGATAACATGGAGGTAGATTTGTATCAACAGTTAGAGAACAATAATTTCAAATAGCTCTGAGGGAGATACACAGCAACAACACAGTAGTTTTTATTTAGCTGGTCATTCTCAACAAGGGAGGGCAAGTCCCTTTTGACCTCTGTTTCTTTCATTGTATAACCAGGTATTAAAAAGCAAACTGGTAGGGGAATCTACAATGGGAAAAGCAGGCCTTGTTCAGAAAGGCAACTACAGCAAATCCACAAGAAGGATAAAAGGGGTAAAAGCTCCTGGGATGATTTTTATTTGATTAGCATGGCACTTTGTGCTATACACATTCTGCATTACTATCCCTGTTAAGAGGATTCTATGAGAAGAAAGTCAAGCCATTGAAACTTAGGAAATTATTTAAGTAAGGCTAGCATGCCATTTTATTTTTTCTCCCTTGTGTACCACTATTATGAGAAATCTTTAATTAAATAATCTTACATTCATTTATTTTCCCTCTCCCCACCACCACTGCTCTGGTGCATTAATTGATGGGTTGGATGGTACTAATGTAATGTGGAGTACTTTGTTTTAACGTTTCTAATGTGACCCTATAAATTATTTTATTGAATGTTCCCAATAGAGAGATTCATAGACATTTTAAAGACACTAGAATCATAGTACACAAGGCAGTCAGATACACTAATGAATTTACTTTTGTAGCATCTCTTGAGAGATGAGGGACTATTGATATCTTTATTTTACAGCTGTGGAATGCAAGAACAGAGATTAAGGCGAAGGTAGTTAAATATATGCACAGACTGACTTTTGAGAGTAAAGGGAATTTTTTCCAGTATGCTTAATGTTCAAAACACAACCCTGTACAACTCAGCTGAAATTCAGTGCACTTGATGCCTCTGCAAATCTACCTCCAGACACCCTGCATAAGCCACCCAGGAACAGCAGGATTGCAGCAGCCGCCTTTTGTAATTTTTCCAGCATTATGTTGGGTGGGAGTGTCCGATGTAGGGACAGGAGCTGGACTTGATGATCCTTGCAGGTCCCTTACAACTCAGGACATTCTAGGATTCTATGCTGATCTCTGTGAGGGATCTGGACAGGCTTGATTGATGTGCCAAGGGCAACCATGTGACATTCAACATGGTTCCTGCACTTGGGCGACAACAACCCCATGCAATGCTACAGGCTTGGGGAAGAGTGGCTGGAAAGGTGTTAGGTGCAAAAGAACCTACAAGTGTTGGTTGACAGCCAGCTGAATATGAGCCAGCAGTGTGCCAAGGTGGCCAAAAAGGCCAATGGCATCTTTGCTTGTATTAGGAACAGTGTGACCAGCAGGAATATGGAAGTGATTGTCCTTCTGTGTTCTGCATTGTTGAGGCTGCACCTCAAACACTGTATTCAGTTTGAGACCCTTCACTGCAAGACAGACATCGAGGTGCTGGAAAGTGTCCAGAGAAGGGCAACAAGGCTGGCATAGGGTCTGAAGCACCAGTCTTATGAGGAACAGCTGAGGGAACTGGGGTTTAGTCTGGAACAAAGGAGGATGAGGCAAAACCTTGTTGCTCTTTACAAATACCTGAAAAATGGTTGTGGGTGCTGGCCTCTTCTCCTATGTAAAAGTGATAGGACAAGAGGAAATGGCCTCAGGTTGTGCAAAGGGAAGTTTAGATTGGATATTGGGATATATTTTTTTACCAAAAGTGTTGTCGAGCATTGGAACAAGCTGCCCAGTTTGAGTCACTCTCCCTGGAGTACTTAAAAGACATGTAGATGTAGTTCTCAAAGACATACTTTAGTTGTGGGAGGTTAAGGGTTGAACTTGGTGATCTTAAGGGACTTTTTTAACCTAGATGATTCTATGATTATGCTGTCATTTGGTGTCTAAGCAAAGATGATAACTGAATTCCCCATGCTGCTGTTCAGCTTCTTTCAGGATTCTACCCGATATTTATGCCCTTACACTGTTTCCTAGATATTCTGCAAGTCTGCAGCCACTGGGAAGGTGCCCCAGTAATACTGGTCTGGAGCAGAGTGAAAAAGAATGTGATGATATATTGTTTAATGAACAGACATTGTATTATGATGGCACAGCTATCTTATATGTCTCAATTGTGGTGCTATTGACACAACAACTTAAAATTTCCTCTGTGGTTCATGGTTTTGATGTAATGCAAAGATATATTGGAGTAATCAATAGATGGTATTCTCGTCTTTCCTTTCTTTTTTTCTTTCTTGTGTCAAAATAGCAAAAGAAATGTTGGACATGAATGTAAGGATGCAGTACAAAATAAAATAAGTGATAGAAGGCCTGAAATTTCCCCTCCATGCCAGTCTTAACAAAGCTCAAGTGTTTTGACTGTTAGGAAAAACATGTGAAAAATCATCGTGAGGAGAAGCAACTTACTGACCTGGTTTCAGCTTGTAAGTAAACTTATGTTCTGCGCTGTTTAATAAATCATCAAATTCCTTTAGAGCTGCATAAAATGGCCTCACTTTTTCAGCTGGTATGTCAAACACTGTGTCTCTTGTTGCATTATTATAATTGATGCGAATTGCTTGGCCTCTGGAATCCACACTGTGAAACAGTGAAGGAGAAAGAAAGGAATATGTTGTTACTAAATATTTTAATGTGGTTAAGCAACAAATGAATTATTTTGCTGGAATTTCAGTATGTTTCTACAGTGAAATTAAGATTTTTATTTGGTTGGATTTTGATAATTAAGCCTAACTAGGAAAAGGGGTAATCAGGAGAAAGTGTACACAGTTAATTTTCTCAAAAATCTATATTCTATGAACTTTAATTGTAGAATCATAAACTTTTTAAATTCAGAAGAAATTATGAATATTTGTATTCTATCTTTTTATACTATACAGTTCTTAATCTAGATGCTTCAAATTATGGCCTCTCTTTGTCATGATATAGATATACCATAGCTGGAATTTAGTAACAAACCCACTGCTGTTAACCTCTACCTGGGAGTTGCTCCCAGTACCACCACTTCTTGCTCCTGTGTGGAAAAACAAACAAGAAAAACTACGCTGCAGTGGTGCAAAGCGCAGAACAAGTCATACACTGGCAGCGCCCCTCGCCCCGAAACCTACCACCAAACCAGCTCCCCCCAAATAACCACAGACCAAGTCAAAGCAGTGTTTCCCCACAAGGTGGCAGGAGCAGACCTACTCCTACCAACATGTAATTCACAACAGGGATTTTATTTTCCCATCCTGTTGAAAATACTCACTCTATAATCCTCTGTTTACACTGCACAGAAAAGTCGCAGAAGTCCACCCCAACATCTGTATAATCTACAGCAGTAGAGGACAGGATCTGATATGCCTGAGGATTTTGTTTCTTCAGCTTGTTGCATACGTGAAATCCATCTACAACTTCACTTTCACCTCCTGAATCTGTTTGCTTTATACAATGGAGAAACTGAACCTGGAATTAATTAACATCTCATTACAAGAAGAATTTGTTTGGGTATTTAACAGTTCTTTAGTTCCAGTTCCCTCGTATCCATGGTTCTGGATTTTCTTTTTTTGTTGTTTTCTTTTTTTTCTTTTTCAGCAAAAGATGCGAGTTCCCGTTACTGTGGCTTCACAGTGCTCTGCCACCACTATTGCACAGGCAGAAAAATAAAGTAGCATTTTCCTCTTTTAGGATATCTTCTAGTGCTTGCAATCTGTGAGTCAACTGCAAAACTCTGGTTCTGTTTCTTTCCTTTAGGCCCCTCTTTGTGGCAGTCATATAATTTTAAATGCAGTACAGTCTTATCTCTACAAGGAGGATTAGTTTTCTCTTGCAGAAAGAAAACATACTGTGAATTATCTGCTCACAGAAGGGAAGGGTGGCTTTCATGGAAGGAAACAAGACGAGTGTGTCTGTCATAAAGTAAGATTAAGATAGTTTCATTTTGCTTCACAGTGAAATTGCCAAGGTGTAAGTCAGAGCATAAAGTCTAAACTGGCTTTTAGTTACAGCAGTGTAAATTTAAGCTATGGATACAGGTAGTAAACCCCTCCATGGCATTATAGAGCCCATCATCAAACAAAGGGTGAACATTCATCTCAGTCCAACTGCACAAAATGTGTTTGTCATGCCAACAGTGTTCACCTTTCCCTTCCATTATGGTGAATTATTTCTGAGACTGCTAGGAGGGAAAAAAAACCCCAACCCAACAACTAACAAAAAAAACCAAAACAAAAAATCCCCCCAAACAGCAGGAAAAAGAGGAGCAGAGAAAACATGTTTTGTCCCAGAATCTCCTTACCACCTAAACCCATAGTTCTTGATGACAGTGACAAAAGGGGGAAACTGAAATAACCAACAGTGCAGATGATGGTCTTGTTTGGAAAGGATGTAAGCTAATTTATTAATTTGATTAATCAGCTTTCCACTCTCCTTCAATGCTCCTTTTGGCCAATGAACTGTGGGAGGACTGGGGGAACCCACTATAAGGAGCACAACGCAAGCAGCTTTTTTATTCTGTGGTTACAGCCAGCCTTGCATATGTAGGATAAGCAAGACCTGGCACTGTTAGAGGGGGTTGCAGCAATGTGCTTCCTGGTAAATGACTCTGAAAGCATTCAAAGGGAGAATTTAGTTCACAAGATAATTTAGTTTTACATTTTAGAGAGCTAGTACTTCTGCTAGACAAGACGAACAGGGTTTGGCATTTTTCTGTGGATGTACTGGAAATATAGTTGCCAGCTTAAAACCTAGAAAGCCCTAAAAATAGTCTTATGAGATGACTCATCCCCTTGAATACATTTCTTCAAATATAGTAGTAAATAAATCTTAAGAATTCAAATATTTTGTAATAATTAGATAAATAAAGAAAACTGTGTATTCAGGACAACATTGAAACATAATTCAACATGCTTTAATATTTCCTGTAAGGACACTTGAATGAAAAAGGTTACGCTCTTTTTCTAATGTTTCACAGCAGTGTGTGAGCTTTGGCACTGACAAGACAGTGAGCTAATTCACATCTGCTCTCTATTAATGAAGCACTATTCATGGTACAGGTGATCTTGAGTGCTATCATGAAGCACTTACAAGAGAACCGGGTGATCAGGCCCAGTCAACATGGGTTTACCAGAGGCAGGTCCTGCCAAACCAACCTGATCGCCTACTATGACAAAGTCACTCAGCTGCTGGATGAAGGAAAGGCTGTGGATGTGGTCTTTCTGGACTTCAGTAAAGCCTTTGACACAGTTTCTCACAGCATTCTGCTGCGGAAACTGTCAGCCTCTGGCCTGGACAGACGCACGCTCTCCTGGGTAGAAAACAGGCTGGATGGCCAGGCCCAGAGAGTGGTGGTAAATGGTGTTAAGTCCAGCTGGAAGCCAGTGACAAGTGGTGTCCCCCAGGGCTCAGTGCTAGGTCCAGTCCTGTTCAATGTCTTCATCAATGACCTGGATGAGGGCATTGAGGGTACCCTTAGCAAGTTTGCAGATGACACAAAGCTGTGTGCAAGTGTCGATCTGCTGGAGGGTAGGGAGGCTTTGCAGGGGGACCTGGACAGGCTGGAGCGCTGGGCAGCGTCCAACGGCATGAGGTTTAACACGGCCAAATGCCGGGTCCTGCACTTGGGGCACAACAACCCTATGCAGAGCTACAGACTGGGAGAAGCCTGGCTGGAAAACTGCCAGGAGGAGAGGGCCCTGGGGGTGTTGGTCGACAGCCGACTGAACATGAGTCAGCAGTGTGCCCAGGTGGCCAAGAAGGCATACCTGTGTATATATTGATTGCTTTATGCAGATTAATATATTGAGTGCTTTATGACTTTTAAGACAAAATTCGAAGTCATTGAATGCTAACCATATTTTATGCTAAAGGAACATTTCCCTTTCCCATTTTGTGTTGTTAAAACATCAGTGTGTTCACCTTACCCCAGGGGGATGCTGCAGAACAGGGTAATCGGTGTGAAAACATAGTTTCCCAGTTGTATAAGCCACATTGTTTGCATCTGCTTTGTCTTGCACTTGCCAAGTTGGCCTTTATAATGAAAGGGGAAAAAGAAAACGTGTTAAAACAGCCAGCCAGAATGCTAGACAGTACACCATGAAACTGTGAAACTGTAGTACAAAAGACAAATTCTATCTTTGAACATGAAAATATTGTAAAATTGTATGGAAATATTGATGTAGCATGTACTCCCACCTCAGCAATGAAGGCTTATTTAAGCAGTCCTGGATTCAAGCTAGAAATTAAGGATTCCAGGGGACATGTGGCCCTAGTGTAGTATCTAGAAAAGTGCTAGCTTTCAGTGTTGATACTTTGCTGAACACAAAGATCAGTTGAAGACACTAACCAAGAGGTATTTGCTGGGATAAATCACGATCTTAATACTGTGACTTCAAAAATAAAAGAATGGAATCTGACCCATTTCTTTCTATCAACCTTCTGATTTTCCCTGACACGTGGAGCACATTACCAATGAAATATGAGATCTGAAAAGGCTATGTGGTTTTCCCATTATTTTTAAAGATTTATGATCTTGGAAAATGTAGACAGTCCTTTGCGGGGGATCTTTCTCGTAACTTGAAGATTTGCTGCTAAAAGAAAATGTCTTGATGAAAGACTTTGTAACTTCATCCCTTTCTCTGATGCTTTTTTCTGAAGACTATCACCATTTATTTTGTTACATATTTTCTGCCTTAAATTTTGACAATATTCAGTAGGAAAGTTAACTGATAATGGCAAAAATGACCTGTAACTATATTACAAAGACATGAATACATGACTTCACAGCGCATTCAAGATCAGTTTCAAGTGACGCACCATGCAGGAAAATTTAAGACCGAGAGCCTCAAATTTTGTTTGTAGAGCATTCACATGATTGAAGACAGTCCTCAGCAAATGCATGTTGTAGATCCAGACATTTGTCTGGAAAAGTGTAAGTCACCATATGCAGTCCATGTAATCACAGGAGCATAAGTGATTTAAAAGAAAATATGAAACTCATTTTCCTTTGTGAAATACAATACACCAAATATATCACATTGCAGATGCTGTGAGCCTAGCGTTACTTCTCAACAATAGTTCAAAACCAAAATAGGCTAAAGAGTGTACAGACCAAAATCATTTATATATAATATACAAATTATCTTGTTCTAGAGGTAGTATTTAGTATAGGAACTATCAAAATACTAAAACTTAACTTCTGAAATTGCTCAGGGGGGAAACCCCCTTGAATATTTGCAAATGTGTTTAGCTGCCTGGGAAAAATAATTTCTATTATTTGGTACAGCACATATTCATCAGTGTATGACTTAAGAACTCAAGTATGATAACTTCAACCACACTTCCGTAGTTCCCAATTTTATATGTAAAAAAATAATGTGTTATATCCTCCTTGTCATTAGTGTTGAAGTTACCTAGTTTCACTGTATCTTTAATTTAAAAGGCTCCAATATCACTTGATTTAAATTAAATCAAAACCAAATTAATGTATTTTAATTGTCTCATCTAGAAGTGATATATATGTGATTGCCAGGATGGTAATACCTTATAAAATTTTGCAAAAGCAGTCTGTGCTTCTGCACTGTTACACTTGGTAGAGGAATTTGGTTTCTGGGAATTTTCCTTGCACACAAGGAGCTTCGATCAAAGCTCAAGTTACTGACTTGAAGTCAGTGATGATTAAACAGATAATGCAAAGCTAATAGGGAGCTCTGTACTAAATAAAAAGAAAAATCAGCTTTACTTTGTCAAACACTCAACTGAGCTAAAGTATTAACTTGGTCATGGGGAGAGCACACGAGAACTGAAGGAAAAAAAATTTTGGGTAATGTCAGAGGACTGTTGGTCCTTAGGGAGAGCACAGCGGGGTTGAATGGTTTATGGATTATGGTTTAGCAGTTAGGGTTAGATTTCAGCATCAATTGCTCAGGCTGTTTGACGGAGGAGGAAATTTGGCACCAGGCAGGTGTAGCAATTTTTGCATTAAGTGCCAATGTGGGCTTGATCTCCCTGAGCAGAAAACCAAATCTATCTGTTACATCCGTAGCCTTGCAAAACCACCACACTAGGACCTGATGCTCACTTGTGTCATCTGGTTGTCCACTTTATTAAAAATATAAATTTCATTTGTAAGACATATGGGACCTATATCCTTCTTTTGCAGATGAAGCCCTTTGGGATGTGCAGATGGTTTGGCTGTTTCAGTGGGAGTACTGGGGCCCCTAAGGAAGCCCTTCACAGCATGCCAAGCCCTGCACAAGGTTTCAGAACATGGGAGGAGCATGAGGTCTAGGGCATTGAAAGTTGGAACAATGCATTGTGGTTTGACTGGAGACCTTGTTAATGGAGTTATGCCTCTAGAACATAAAGAAAAAGGCTAATTAAAAAATGTGGAACTCCTTGTTGTTTTCATAGGACTGATACAGATAATGTTTCTATTTTTTACAGTAATGACCATTGGTGTAGTATGTGCCAAATTGACATCTAGAAAAAAAGGAGTTTGTTTTCCCTTTTGTTGGGGTTATATTGGGGTTACAATTCAGTTTAAAATTCATTGCCCTGTTGAGGTAATGTTTTATTTGGCATGCTCACTGGTTCCAAATTTATCCTTTTATTTATAATATTTGGTAGATCTTGTATTGGCTGCTAGTGAAATAGCAAGGGAACTACCCAAAGGTCTTATTTTATTATGGTTGTAAAAGCCACCCCAGAATTGGATGCTAGCAAGAAGCAGAGTTTTGTTTTAGAGGTGAAGTGATGGACTGTAAAATGCTGCTTTAAGCCTGTTGTTAAGACTGAAAACTCTATGGGGTTTCTGCTACTGAAAGAAATATGTAAGTGCAACAAGACCAGGCACTGCAATAACTACATCTGAAAATGAAACAGGCTAAATTAGGAGAAAAGATACTATAGGGAAAGAAGTCTTTTATTCTCCATTATAATTTTAGGCTGGGTTCCAGCTACACAGGCTAAACAATGAGAAATTTGTTCCTTATTAAACAACCCCCCCCATCCAAAAATAAGCCAAAACTATTAAAATCTTTTTTAAGACTTCATGTGACATATTTAAAAAACTCTGGGTTATTAATCTGCTTGACTATAGTCCACTAGCTATTTCCTGATCTGTTTAGCATGTTACCCCTTCTCACACATCTATTTTAAAACATTTGAAACTAGTTTTGTCACTTAACTTTTTAAAAATACTTTATGGATAATTTCTTAAACTTCCACAAGTAATAATGCAAAGATTATGCACTATCCTGCTTCTGCTTGCAGTACGTGAGAATTTCTCTCTGCTTTTGGAAAAAGTGTAATAATTTGCAACCCAATTTTCTACTTGTATCTTTTGCAATTAAAGAAACTGCTCTTAAATAGACGTAAACATAAACCAGTAACTCTTTAAAATGCACTGAGAAGCCAAAGCTCAAAAGCAGGGTGTCAGTTTTGCCTGTAATCCACACACACAAATGATAGTTGCTTTTGTTAAATGTTCCCCATAGAATTCATCCAATGCAGAGTTCAATTCCGGGGGCAGGCAGTATCCTAAGGATTCAAGTAAGCTTGTGGTCAAGGTTCATCTGTTTATAAACTCATCTTGTCCACCTCCTTGGCAGGACAATTGTGCTGAACGGTTCTGGAAAGGTACTTTTGTATTAATGTGAGAGTGTTATGTTTGAGTAGGATACCTGTACAGCCGTAACAAAAGAATCCTTACACTGCATCTTGGAAAGAGCTAAACAGTGTCTGATCTCAGAACTGGAGAAATTAAAGCCAAGGTATAGGAAAGAGCACACTCGACCCAAACCAGCCCATTGAGTCTGGCTTTGAACTCCAGAGAAACCTGCCTTTGTGCGTACAGTTATTTTCTCTCCTAGAAAGCTGGCAACGTATTCTGAAAACGAAGTATATTCAAAAGTTTTTATTCCCTCTGCACCCAAAGTCTCAGCTCTGCTAATACATGTTGTGTCATACACATCTTACTGCTTTGGTAACTGTGCCTTTCCCTCAGAGCTGGAACAAATAGTCTTTTTTTTTTTTCAGAACTGGATAATTATCTGTGTGGCTCTCATTGACTTCACCCTGTGGCAGAGCTGGTTTTTGTTACTTGAAATCCAGACTAGTGTGCAAAATTGGTTTTTGGATGTCAGGCTCTCTTATGCTCTTCAGATTTTAATTTAATATTGCTAATTCAACCTAATCATACACAGAAACATAATTAGCAACTGTCAAATGACCTAGAGTAAATCTAACCATGGTGGCTCAGTTGAGCTGATGTAAACCAGACTTCAAAACTTCCAAGTACTACAGCTATGTTCACAATGAAAAAAAAAAAAGAAAAAAATCAACTAAACTCAACTAAATGTTCTAATGAGGTATATTTTCTTTTAAATGTAAAATTCTTAGTCAATTGTAAAATTTCCATAACGTTGAAAGCCTCTTTCTGCAGCCCTATAAATACACGAATTAGCAAATAGGTTTTGGAAAAACAAGAATTACAGCCTTTTATTGTTCCTTTATTGTGAACCCGAATACTTAAGGCAATATAAAACTTAGGTCTAGTCAAAACTAATAGTGAATCTGACTTATAACAGTGAACAGAGCTCTAACTGTTACTTCCTCCAACAGTGTGGACCAAGGTCACATTTCCACTTTGATCTCCTAGAGAACGCTAATGGACAAGAGAGGTCTGTCTAGAAAGCTGCCCAGAGGAGAAGGATCTGAGGGTGTTGGTCGACAGCCGACTGAACATAAGCCAGCAGTGTGCCCAGGTGACCAAGAAGGCCAATGGCATCCTGGCTTGTATCAGAAATGGTGTGACCAGCGCGTCCAGGGAGGTTATTCTCCCTCTGTACTCGGCACTGGTGAGACCTCACCTCGAATCCTGTGTTCAGTTCTGGGCTCCTCACCACAAGAAGGATGTTGAGGCTCTGGAGCGAGTCCAGAGAAGAGCAACAAATCTGGTGAAGGAGCTGGAGAACAGACCCTGTGAGGAACGGCTGAAAGAGCTGGGGTTGTTTATCCTGGAGAAGAGAAGGCTGAGAGGAGACCTCATTGCTCTCTATAACTACCTGAAAGGAGGTTGTAGAGAGGAGGGTGCTGGCCTCTTCTCCCAAGTGACAGGGGACAGGGAAAGAGGGAATAGCCTCAAGCTCCGCCAGGGGAGATTTAGGCGAGACATTAGGAGGAAGTTTTTCACGGAAGGGTCATTAGGCATTGGAACAGGCTTTCCAGGGAGGTGGTTGATTTGCCTTCCCTGGAGGTGTTTAAGGCAGGAGTGGATGAGGTCCTGAGGGACACGGTTTAGTGTTTGATAGGAACGGCAGACTGAACCTCTTCTTACCTGAGCTGAGACAAGGAAAGCATATCCTAACAGTTAAGAAACATTTATACAGAAGGACTCTTCAGTCTCTCTTAATGATAGCAGAGTTGTCTCAAACTGGATGTTGCAGACAGTTGCAAATAGAGAGTTGGCAGTAATTTTGAACAGGAAGGATTATTAAGAGCTGAGGCAGAGTATGAGACAGAATAGTAGATCTCTTAATCTTACAATGCTGCTGAATTAAATACCAAAAACTTCAGAATGCCTTAGTGAAATACATGTTACAGGGCTCAGCAGGTGGAGAATGGGTGCAATACAGTGGGATGCTATGTCAAGAACATTAGTCTAGAAGGTTTAAATGTAATTTCCAGTTTTAGGATCTAGGAACTTCTTCTAGATGCAGTTCTTCATCCCTGAAATTTAGGGAAGCAACTAAAAGCTCTGTTGTTACCCAAACACAAACTCATGATGAATGCTGAAGGGGTTGTGTGGTACTCTTGGGTTGTTTTGGGATTTTTTCTTGCCCCCACACTTCCCATGATGTATTGTGGAGATGTTTTATATTTTCTTTTAGTGGTATGCTTTAACAAAGAATGATTTTTGGTTTTGTTATTTTGTCGTTGTTATCTGGAGCTTTTGCTATATTTGTTCTTAAGTCCAAATGCTTGTGTAGCAGTCTGGACACAAATGGAATTAATGTTTCATCCTTCAGATACCTTTGAGAGGTGGGAAACTCCTTCAAATATGATTGGGGTTGGATGCTTCTCATATGTGTTACTAGAGTCACATCAAAACAGAAATAGGAAGCAGTACTGATTTCACAAAGGAGAATGTTTTACATTGAGACCATAGTAGACTGCCAAACATAGAACTTCTTGACGTTAGGAATGCTTTTAATGGTAGAAAATGTTTCAGAGCTTTGGATGGGGTTTCTGAGCCAATTCTGCTCCCATTTGTTTCAGTAGGATTAACCTGACTGAATCCCAGTTAACTTTGAAAACCGCTTTTCTTTCAGGCTCAGTAAGCAAATAGAGGAAACTACACCTTAGTGAAAGTACATTACTTAACTACTATCCTACATTTATACATCACTCCCTTTAAAGTTTTAAAATTATTTATCATGGTTCATGGAGCTTATAAAAGCTTCATAATGTTCATGGTATTTTAAAGCAATTACCCTCTTCATCCCTTCTTTTTGGAAGGGATGGCATTCTCACAGGCTATTCTGTATGCTGAGTTCACTTCAGTTTCTGCTAATTTCTGGAAGACTTCTTAAGTCAGCTTTCCCAATTTGAAGCATGGGGGAAAGTTCTGCACAGATAGGTTGACTTTGAACATAAATGAAACAAAAAGGAAGGAGGGAGATAGGGTCAGAAGCAACTTACACACTGGTAGAAGTTGCTGGTATACCACACTATCTATGTCTCTTAGAAACTGTTCACTAAACCTAAAAGTTAGCAGCATCAATGACATCTTTATTTCTATAGCTAGTGGTGGAACAACAGTTGCAAAACAAAGATGTAGCAATAAGTCTTAACAAACATTACATCTTGAAGAAGTGACCTTTTGTTCAGCTTCTCCCCTTCACCTCATAATTAAGATTGAGTCAATGTACTTATCCTGCTATCAAAGTGCTACTTTTACCAACCTCACCTGCACTGCATATTCCAGCAGAGCTCATACCAACCTTCACACAGGAGTGTTGAGGGGCAGAAAGTCTTTCCTTCTGATCTGCAGTCTTGAGGAAAAGTTGTTTTTCTGGGGAAATTTGGACGTTTTTCCTCAACTTCAATGTATTATTTTTATACAAAGGAGGAGACACAGGAGGCCTACATGATTTGTTTGCTTTTTTTCTCTGAACTAAAGGCAAATCCAAGTGAAGGGGAACTCTTAACTATAGGTTTTTTTATCTTTTGCTCTACTATGGGGGAGAAGGGAACTTTTCAGATGAGAAACCCTGAATGTTCTGGTTTTGGTGGTTATTCAGACACCAAGAAATCACAACTATGTTTACATGTCACTATGTATTTTTACCAGTTACTTTTTTTAACAAAAAAGTACATCTTCAATTAATCTTTTTTTTTAATATATTTTATAAAAATTGTATCAACAACTGGTGGGGAGGGACAGGGCAATACGTTAGCTAAGAACATTGCTCCTCTACTTAGCAAGGTGAAGGTCACTGAAACAGCTCAGCAAGACTCAAACCTCCCATTATAAGTTGTTTACTCTCCTAGTGGGTGCTTAAGGAGGCAGAGGCTCAGTTTACCATCTCTGGCATCAAAAAAGATGATTTACAAGTTCCTGCTTGCTTTCTTGCAGTCTGAGCTCTTCCTTTTACAGAACAGCAGTCTTAGAAAGCTTGCTAGGACTGGATGTGGTTTTCTGGGACAGACAGGGAAATGGGTACTCTGCCCATCTTTTCAGTGATATGAGACACAATAACATCATTTAAATCTTACCTGGTTTTATGCCTCGAAATCAGACTAAGAAAATACAGACAATTTCCTCTATTCAGAAGGGCATCAGATTAGGGATCTTTGCTTTTATTCCATGGTATATATAAATGTGGCTATCTTGTGGCCATCTTTTATTTGACATTACCTCTTTTCAGGCACTTTTCCTTTTCTCAGCAGTTAAGCTACTGTTCTTTACATACCCTGACTGTGAGAGCAAAGCAATACTCTCATACAGAATATTAATTGACACCACATTTTCTGATGTACAGAGAAGATAAATATTCCACCTTGCTTTAATAAATTAATCCATAAAATACGTCCAGAAAGCTGAAGTGAAGTACATTAGAGGGGATTACATAGATGGAAAAGCAAAGATATTAAAACCTAAACTCACCCATAAAAAGTGAGACGCAGGAACCCAATCCTGTGGCCAAGCTTAACCAACTCTCCCTGCCTAGTAGCAGCTCCTGTTAGTAGCACAATTCCTACTTTCTTTAGGGTGCACAGCCACTTGTATGCACTTTCATCATTGTACATGGCTTCTTCAAAAGGTATTTTGGGCAGTTGCAGCTTCACGTCCCAGTAGTGGCATTCTGAAAGGGAAAAAAAACAGAGAAACAAGCACTTAGCTCTTTTAGCATTAAAGCTCAGGACATAGTTGAAGTACGAAGCTAATAGGATTTCTATGCATTTGTGAATACACCCTCAGTCCTGCAGTCACCCTCCTAAAATGTGGCTCTTGAGCTGGCATGGTTAACAAACAACTTTTATGATGAAATTCCACAAAACATTAGAGTTAAAAACTTTAAAATCAGAAGTTGAATAAAAGACCATTTGGAAAGGATGGGTTTTGTTAACAGTACACCAGAGATGTGCACATTCCTTCTTCTGTCTGTAATGGTGAACCACAGAGTGAAAATTTCAAACATAGACTAAAGTTTCTTGTCTGGGTCAAAATAACATGGAGCGTGCTGTGCTCTGCCTGAGAGGTATTGTTGCATAGATATATAATAAAGAAACGTTTATATTCCTAAGGAAGGAACAGGGGAAGACACAAGCCAATATAACAGCTTAGAAGCAGAGGTACTATATCAATTGTGTCAGTGACCAATCAATTTTTCTTTTGTAGGTTTGTCTTCATGAAATCATATCCAGTTACATCCAATTCTGCAGAATAGTGTCATTCTTTCTTTTTAACCCTGCAGACTTTTTTTTTTAATTAACATTTATCTTAATTCAGGAATATGCAAAGGAGAGTCCAAGATGATAACAAATCCAGGCACTGCAAGAAGGTAAAGATGGAAAGATTGAGTTGTGAGCAAGAAAGTATGTTATGCCTATTCTCAAACAAAATTGATTATAAGACCATATGACAACAGCAGAGCGTTAGAACTGCTATAGCATAATCATATATTTGCTTGCTGAATAGATCTTGTATATAAGAGGATGAAACAGCCATTTGTTAGAGACAGGTATAGATTTGCAGGCAAGAATAGAAAGGGCTTTTGAGTGTGATTTTTCCTCCAGACCTTTTACTGCTCCTCTCTTTCTTTTCTTTTGTCCTCATCAAACCAGCTGCATGACATATCACCCAGTGCTATAAAAGTAGTGCAAATCTATGCAGCTTTAAAATTAAGTGCTGTCTGCCTAATCATTTTATGTATTTACAGCTGCCCAAATATTGTCAAATCTGTACTTTTCTCTAACAAGACATCTATATCTGTATCTACAGATGCAGATTTTTCCAATAGATACGGATTTGACCAATTCTTATTACTATTTTTAGTATCACAGTTCTACAATTGTTATTGCTTTTAATTTAATAATGCTTTTTAAAAGGCTCAAAATATATCCTAAAGCAATCACATTCTGGTTGAGTTGGAAAGTTCCCAGATAGATAAGTCACCTAATTCAGAGAAAGGTAATGAAACTAAACACTGGGTCATAACCAGAAAAAGCCCTGTTTGTTTTCTCTTAACTCTATTCTTTTCTGAGAAAGAATGTACCTTGGTTTCAGACAAAATGGCCTTATATACATGGTCTGACAACAAAAAAAAAAGGAAACTGTACCTGTAGCTTTTTTTTTTTACCAGGTTAAGAAAGTCAACTACAATCACCTTCAGAATAGTTCCCTTCTGAGTTGACACACAACTGCATACAATGCTGCCAATGTTCATAGCAATTCTGCAGATCATTTTTTGAAAGGCTGTTGAGAATCTTTGTCGTTTTTACTTTCACATCTTCTATGGACAGAAAATGGGTTCCTTTGAGCTCTGAGTTGATCTTTGGTATCTCTTCACCATAAACCTCAGACAATAGTTTAAAAGTTTCCATCATGAATTTCTTCAGTTTCACAAGAGGCTTAATGTTAACTCACTGTTCACTTGTGCAGACCAATATTTACACACTGAGGGTAAGAAAATGTCTATATTTGAACACACGTCCATTTGTGCTGACTGAAGCAGTTAAGCTGAACCTGGTCTCACTGTGACAGGTTAGAACATGTTCTATAACCCTCCGTTTGTCTCTCCTGTCCCGCTCTTGGCTCCTGAGCTCTTGGGCTGGTCTCTTTTTTTTTTTTTTTGTGTGTTGTACTGTACATTTGTAAAATACTCAGCAGAAAATGCAAGCATAAACATTCAGTGAGGAAAAAGGAAGTAATAATTAGATATGATAATGAAATCTTGTCAAATTTTTCATTTTATGAAGGGCTACACAATCCAAATCTCATCTTCTACCGTGAATAAGTTCTAAAAATTATGCCTACAGTACTCTCTGTCCAACAAAACTGTACACAGTTAGAAGTCTGATCTGGATTACAGTGCTGGAAGCTACACCTGGAAAAGGAAAGGCAGATGGACATGAAGCTCCCGGATATGTGTTGGGAAGGCGTAGTTTCTCCTCACAGCATAAGTCACAATCTGCCTAGTTCATATACAGGGCATGTCCCTCACCTGATTTAGCTTCTCCGGGGGAGAATACTCAACCTGGCATCTGGACACATCTGAAGACAAGGTGAAGCTTTAGCCATAATTTAAACTACTATAAGACCAGGTCTTAGGGCAAAGCCCTTGGTGGTTCCCTTGTGATCTTCAGGAGCATGTTACCTGTAACTGCAGGTCTCTTGGGTACATGTTGGTAACCAAAACCAGCATCCTGGTTTTCTGGCAACTGCTACGCTAGATATGAAGAGGATAGGTGCCACGAGGCAGGAGGAGAACAACTTGGCCGAAGCAAGCTAGTTCTGCCTTCCCAGGAACCAGTATTTTTGCTCTTCTTTACTAAAAACCCTGGATCTGGGCAATAAGGCATGAGCATACCTGGATTCTGGCTGTACCTGCTCAGATTCTGGGCTTTGCAGTTATTTATTATTTATTGGTTTTGGTTTTCTTGTTTTATTTTGTGGCTTCTTTACTATACACTTTCTTCCTTCTCTGTAAGGCAACCTTGGATTTTGAGACCTTGGCTTGAGTAGAGATGTCAAACCTGGGATTTTCTCTCTTTCACAAGATCTTGAATACAAAGGTAAGAAAGAATTCCTATCTCATGACGAATCTTCATCTTGTACGAGTGGGTTGTCTCATCCTGTCTTGGAGGCACTCTCAATTCCAGTGTAAGCAATAGGAATGTCCTGAATGTTTTTAGAGTTAGGCATTCCCTTCATGTGCATGCGAAACCAGCTTTTCCCTTCTTTCCTCTTTTCTCTCCAAGGACAGATGTCCTATTACTTCCATTTCATTCCTCCCAGTTTCAGGCAACATTCAGCTTTCTCCAGGTGAAAGATGAAGACACAGAGAGATGAAGAATTTAGTAATTGTCCCTTGCTGCTCTTCATTTTCAGGCCTTTGAATAGCTTGTGGCAAATGGTAAGGAAATGTACCCACACTCACTCAAGGGTGAGTCAAGTCTAAGACTCCCATTTGGAGTTCGGAATTGCAGCCAGGAGAGAAGAGCAGGCAACCTGTTCTTCCAGTCCAGGCCTCACCAGCTCCTGAGACACATGCAGAGGTGTTTGGGCTCTGGCCCAGAGAAAAGCATTTCACAGGAGAGCAGCTTTTCAGGTCCACAATGGTGCTGGAACCCTACTTTCAGAGAGGGTACAGGAGAAGACAACAACCACTCTCCTCTTCTTGTGACCCACGACAACAGATGGCAGCTGCTGCAGGAAAGCCTGTCCAGTTATTCATATCTGAGGAGATACACAGCCAGAACAAGTCCTAGCAACCTCCCCAAGATGATTTGCTTCTTGACATTTTTCCCTCAAGATGTAGTCCTTCAAAAGCACTCCAAGAGGGACATTCACCGCTGTGGTTAAATGATCACCACCACAGAGCAAGGAAGCTGAAGTGGTGGTCTGTGGTATGCAAAAAAATAGAAGCAAGTCAACAAAGATAAGACTTGCCTTAAACAGGGAATGGCTTTAAACTGGAGGGAGGGGGAAGATTTAGGGTAGACATTAGGAAGAATTTATTCATTATGAGGGTGGTGAGACAGTAGAAGAGGTTGTCCAGGGATGTTGTGGCTGTCCTATCCCTGGAGCTGCTTAACGCCAGGTTGGATGAGGTTTTGAGCAACCAGATCCAGTGGAAGGTGTCCCTGTCCGTGTCAGGGCAGTTGGAATTAAATGACCTTTAAGGTTCCTTCCAACACAAACCATTCTATGGTTCTAAGAACTGACAGACAATGATTAAAAAACAAGGGAAAAAAGTATCCTACTGCAGGTCTGGCTTCCTTCACCAAAAATAACCTTTCCCTGCACCTTGAAAACTGTACAGGCCACATCACCAATGTCAAGACACAGCTGCTGACCCTGGTGAGCCTGCTCTCTGTTGGTCCAGCCCTGGGGCTATTTTAGGACAAGTTTGTTAACAGCTAATTGGGTACCTATGTGCAATGGTGGTGAAGGACTACCCCTTGGGGATGCATGCCATTGAGGAACATCAATCCAGTAGAGTGTTCTTCATAAGTTTTAAGCTGTGCTGATGTCTTCTAAAGATGTGACTACGCCTGTAATTGTTCCATGTGAAAAATAAAAATGTACATGGGTAGATACATCTGAGATTCATATGGACCACAGAACAGTGAAAGAACTTTAGATGTTTTATCTTTCTTCTCCAAACGCAGCACCAGTCTCATAGTCCCCAAATAAATCTGAATGCAGGAGATGCTGTGTGGTGGGCAGGAGAACAGAGGTCCTGTGCCAGTGCCTCTTGGATTCTCTATGCAAGTGGGATGTGGGCATAACTAAGTCTGATGGGAGTGGGGATGGAGAAGACCTCTCAGAGGTGGGGGACTGCAGCAAACTCTTTGCTAACGTTGAATGGTTCAGATGGAAAACCCAAATCACGAAGAGTGCTGGGAGGAGGGCGGGAGTTACACTACAGCCACCTTGCAGACACAGCAACCACACTGTAAAAGGTTAGACCAAATAAAACACTAAATGGGTTCCCTGACATGGCACAAAAGAAAATATTAGCTCATTGCAGTTAAACCACCTCAAAAGGCAACTCTAGAGATAAACTTGAGATCAACTGAGGTCTACCCTGGCGTTACTCAAGGTCAAAGAAACCCTACGGGGAACATTCTAGGGGTTGTTAATTGGTTGACCTCAAGAAACTCCAAAAATGGAACTCAGAAATGTTCTTTGACCTCAAGTAACCCTAGGGACTAATTGGTTGACCTCAAGAAACTCCAAAAATGGAACTCAGAAATGTTCTTTGACCTCAAGTAACCCTAGGGACTAATTGGTTGACCTCAAGAAACTCCAAAAATGGAACTCAGAAATGTTCTTTGACCTCAAGTAACCCCAAGAATTAGGCCCTGGGTTTACTTGAGGTTCAAAAAACTTCTCAGAGGTCTATTCTTGGGGTTACTTGAGGTCAAACAATTTGGCCCTGGGGTTACTTGAGGTCAAAGAACATCTCTGGGTACCATTCTCAGGGTTACTTGAGGTCAACCAATTAGGTCCTGAGGTTACTTGAGGTCAAAGAATGTCTCTGAGGTCCATTGCAGTGGTTACTTGAGGTCAACTAATTAGGACCTGAGGTTACTTGAGGTCAATCTATTAGGTCATAGGGTTACTTGTGGTAAGAGAACCTCTCTGGGAACCTTTCTAGTGTTTGCTATATGTCAAGTAATCAGGCCCTCAGGTCACTCAATGTGAAAGAGTTTTCCAGGACCCTCCTCATGGTCATCTGACATCATCCAATTAGTTTCTGTTGTTACTTGAGGTGAAAGGATCTATCCTGCGCACGTTCTTACGGTCATCTGAGCTCAAGTAATGATACTTTTTGGTTTCTTGAGGTCAAACTCATTCTTTCCACCATTCTAGAGGTCACCTGGGGTGAAGTAATTGCACTTTATGTTTACATGACATGAGACTCATGGTTTGGCATCATCCATATATCATTTGTTGTCAAGGAATGAGCTCTTAGTGGTAGTTTAAATCAGACTCATGCATCTGGACCTTCTAGGGTCATCTGAGATCTACCAGTTAGCCCTCTGGATTGCTTGAGATCAAACTCATGTTTTGGGATTGCACTTGGTAGTCATGTGAAGTGTGTCTAATTCTTAAAACATTTCCTTGCTCCTTTCCCTGCAGTTGCAGCATGAACTTGCTTTTGCCCAAATGAATTTATTTGGCACAGTCTTTCCAAACACAAGCAGGAATAACATATACTCTTTCAGGTGTCTTCACCAGAATGATCAAGGGCTGCTGTCATTTATTTTCAAATTCCTTCTCTCTTGCATTGCTGCTTCTATTTCTACTGAAATTTTAATGATTTAATAGTTCCACTCTTTTTACAGCAAGTAAGTAAGCTTTCTTCTCTGCATGGAACTTTCCTTCAACCATTCAAAACTGTCAGCATTTCTGCTACTGCATGTGGAACTTATGACATAATTCTCACTTGGACATTTACCCTCAGCTCCCAGACTACATTGTTGAACGCAATCATCAGCATTGTCTCATGAAAAACCATCAATTTTAGTACAAAGGCTACCAAGGCTAAGAATTATCATAAATTTGCTGAATGAAATAATTTTAATGAGAGGTGTGATTTACGTGAAATGTGTTTCCTGATGAAACTGAATTTTTGCTTTTACCAAAAGGTTGTCCTTTCTGAAACCAAGCTCATTTTATTTTATGGCCAATCGTAGAATCACCAGCTTGGAAAAGACCTTTGAGATTATCAAGCCCAACCACATGTCCACTACTAAATTATATCCCCAAGCACTTCTTTCTCCCATCTTTCAAATACCTCAAGGGATGGTGACTCCACCAGATCCCTGGGCAGCCTCTGCCAGTGCTTGCTAATCTTTTCAGTAAAGAAATTATTCCTAGTGTCCAATCTAAACCTGACTTGGCCCAACTTGATGCCCTTCCCTCTCATCCTATTACCTACTACTTGGGAGAAGAGACCCCCTTGCTACAACCTCCCTTCAGGTAGTTGTAGAGTGTAATGAGGTCTCCTCTCAGCCTCCTCTTCTCTAGGCTAAACAACCCCAGCTCTCTCAGCAGCTACTCATAAGACTTGTTCTCCAGTCCCTTCACCAGATTAGTTGCTCTTCTCTGGACATGCTTAAGGATCTCAATGTCTTTCTTGTAATGAGATAGATGCCTGACTGTGAAATGATTCTCTCAGAGACTGCAATCAGAGATATTCTGAACATCCACAGTGCACAACTATGGATTTTCCCCTTCTTCATCTTTCCATAGAAAGAGCCTGTATCTTACTCGTAAGGCTTAAAAATGCATGTGAGACACATGGAGTATGTTAGAGGAAAACATACCATTAAAACTTCTGGCAGAGAGTCACCATTCCTGAAGGTATTTAAAAGACGGGTAGATGAGGTGCTTGGGGACATGATTTAGTGATGGACAGATACAGCTGGATGATCTCATGATGATCTCAAAGGTCTTTTCCAATCTAATTATGCTATGATTCTACCACATTTTCCTGTAGGAGCATCACACTTGCTTGTAACTTGGATAAACATTAATGGTTCAGGTTTTCCATGGGAGGATCTGCTGAGAATAATCCTGAAAGAACTTCAACAACAAAAAAAGATCAAAAGTCTAGAACAATGCAAAATGAACACAGCCAACTGAGAATGTCTATGTTGGCTCAGTGGAGAAATTTTAGTCCTTCTATTCTTCCAAGTGTCAAGTTTGGCAAAGAAGTTGTTCATGTGTTAGGAATGTACAGTTGCTTACAGCTTTGGGAAATATCACCTTGCTGATGCTCCACAGGGTTTGATTTTTTTCAGTTTGGCAGCTAAGATGTCCAATATTCCTCTCACACTGAGTTGTATGCTCCAGAGTCTGGGTGAGGGATATAGTAGAACCATTGGAAAACAGAGGTAGGGAAAGAAATTTCCCTGTAAAATTAGCAGCCTTGCATGAAACAAGGCCAAATATAGTACCCTGTCCTTCAAAATTGTGCAGTTCTAAGCTGAAACATCCACTCTCCCAAAATTCTCTTACTTCTTGACTTCAGTGTATGCCAAATTTTGAAAGAGGTATAACAATAATATGTTCTTCCTCAAGCTATGGGACATCTCACTAGCTTCTCCATACTGATACACAATTGAGCATCAGCTTGATACTCATACTTTCCATCATTCTGCATATCTTTTTGCACAAACTCAAATCATATTCATGACATAGCAGTAGCCTAAAAGAGCTTTAAAAATATATTGGAAGGGTCATTTGTCCATGTGGGGAAGACAAGAAAAAAGAAGAGCCTTCATGAAAAACCTCTTTGTTAATAATTTGTCTGCTTAAAACTACACCAGTCAGGTATACTTTAAGATTTTCAGAGTAATTTGCAAAATCAGTATCGTTTCCTTCAATAAAAGGTGATGCTGCAGCTGTTCAGTGGTGCAGACAAACCCACAAATTAACAACTAAACACCGTGATTTCTTATTTTGACCTCAGCGTTCCTAGGCCAAAATCGCTTTATTAAAATAACCAAGATCATTTCCCCACTCTTTCCCTGACTAATCCTACCAGGAACAATTTTGTTAGACAGCACTGAAACAGAAATCACCTAAGTTTCAATGGCTCCAATGCATCCAGCCAAGAACTCCTAGGATCACTAATATAGACAGACAGTGAAAAGGAAGGAAATTAATCATGGAGCCCAAAGCCCAACTTCTCAGCAGGACCCTTCTAGGATCCTGCCAGTTGTTAGTGCAGTTATCTTCAATTTAATTTGTCTGCGCTACCAGTAGAGGACAGTGGAAGCCACAGTTGTTGGTCACATTTGGTACTTGATGACTCCTGGTGACTTTCTCCTGCAGATGGAAGAATTCCAGAGACAAATGTACAGGGAGTTTAAAATAGTACAGGATTTGAAGTCAAGTGGAATAGTCACCTGTGCTCCTGAAAGAAAGTCACTACAGCAACTCGGTAGTGATTTTATTGTTAGAAATTAAGTTTACAAACATTGCTAGTACATTACAACTGAAATGGTTTACTAGTGTAAATTCATCTTAGGTGTAGGTATAAGTTGAATTAAGTTGCCTTGATAAAAAGCATAACTGTTAACTGTTCTATTCTTTCTATTCCTGTTCTATTCCTTCCACTACCACTGATTGATCTTTATTTACAGGAGCACATACACCACCTCCAGCACATACCTAAAATCATAATATTGCAAGAGTTGTTAATAAAGAGTGGGACCAACATTTCCTCAGAAATAACTTTTTCTGTCATAAAAATTGTAGGTTTAATTGGGGGAGGTGGTGGTATTTTTGTTTTAATTGATAATAACTTCAGCAAAATATAATCTTTTGGAATGACTTTTTTTTTTTTTTTTTTATGCTGAAAGATCCCTTATAAAATCAGTCAAAAGGATCAGACAGTTCTTATAGCAAGTGAGCAGGGGTGTACCCTTTCTGCCTATATTTGAAAAAACCTCCAGCAAAGGCTCTAATTCCTCTAATTTTGGTGACCAAGGTGATGTCAGAAATACCTTTAGGTGACTCCTCTGTACCCTCACCCACAGATTTGAGGTGCAAGTCTACAATTAGACTTGCTAACAGACTTTCCTACAAATTCACAGCTGACAGAGTCCCCAGCATTGTGCTGCCCAGGCAGGTGATAATCCACTGAAGGAAGTTACCTGCAGATGCAGCAAGCTTTGGAGAGAAATGAGAAGGAAAAAAGGCTGGGAGAGTTGGGGTTTTTTCAGCTTGGAGAGGAGAAGGCTCCAAGCAGACCTTATTGTGGTTTTTCAGTGCTTAAAGGAGGCTTATAAGGACAATTGGAATAGGCATTTTAGTAGTGCCTGCAGTGACAGGACAAGAGGCAATAGCTTTAAACTAAAAGAGGGTAGATTTTGACTAGTTATAAGGAAGAAATTTTTTTTGAGATGAAAGCAGTGCAACACAGGAACATGTTACTCAGAGAGGTTGTGGATGTCCCTTCCCCGGAAACATTCAAGTTCAGGTTGGATGGGTCTCTGAGCAACTTGATGTGGTTGAAGATGTTCCTGGTTACTGCAAGAGGGTTGGACTAGATGGCCTTTAGAGGTCCCTTCCAAACCAAACCATTCTATGAGCTGAGCCATTCTCATTGCCTCTGTCAAAGGCTCTCTCCTGGGCCCCAGAGCAGGAAAGAAGTGAGCTGAAGGGTGGAAGCAGCTGTCAGGGAGGAGAAAGAGATGCATTACCTGTAAAATTAATAAAAAATTTTAAAGTTACTCAAAAAAACTGAAGTGAGGACTGAGTGGTGGAAAAACAGTGGGTCCGGAGACTAAATAAAAATTGCTTTTGGTTGCAGAGGAAGCTGGAGCCAAGTAAGGGGAGATGAGGTGCCTCAGCCCATCAGCTTGGGAGATGAAAGCAAAGTGACAGAACTCCAGCAAACACCAAGACTCTCCTAACTGAAAAGCCACACCATAAATTCCTTTCCCCTCTTCTGTATAAATGGCCAGAAACTGCCAACACATCCAGAGGCCTCTCCCATTGCTGCGTAATCTCTGGGGTGACAGCACTCTGCCTGGGAAACAGGGCAGTTTATTTCCTAAGGGGTGACTAGAGTAGGAGGTGTGGAGGAGAGGGACAGCTCAGGTCTAGAAATCCTGCAGTTGCTGAGGTCCCAGGTTCTGAGCAGCCATATCCCCAGAGCCAGCTGCTTGAAGGACATCTGCTCCCACTTCCTCACCCTACCACTGAAATGTTCAACATAGTATATTAAATTCTAATTCACAGGAAAAAAAATTTATCAACTAATCGAGAGCATGCAAACCTTTACAACCTCCCACAACAGCAACACTCTGTCTCCTTCACTAATATTAGCTGAGCTGGCCACAGCACCACAAAGTGGCAGTATATGACTACTGATTTTGTGATACTTCTGCTTCTAACTCTCAGCTCTGCCAATTTCAGGACCAAAATAACCCTGGTGACTGAAATTTAGCAACTTTGAGTCTTGCATATTTTAGGCTTTTTTTATGGAGTATTAATAATGGCACACGAGAATGAGGAAATAAGGTGTGATCCGCTTACTAAATCCAAAAATATGAATGGTATAGTCAAAAGGCCATTTGGACATATACATCTGCCCTTCAAATTACTGTAATGCATAGAAATTGATGTAGGGTAATTTCTTTCTCTCCTGTACAAAAGGATTTATACTCCTTGAATACAACACTGTCTGCTTCCTTGCTCTTTCCTCACTAATTTCCACTTGCCATATGTTGCATATTTACCACATTATTTGTAACATTACAAGTTTGTGCGCACAAACACTCACACACATTCAAACCAAAGTCATTGCATACTAATTGGTAAACAGGACAAAGATGCTCCTTACATTTTGTTTTGCATAACGTTTGCATTGATTAGCTAAACATTACTTTTAAGTCAAGTGTTTTCTTAAATGCTGAATCAGAACTCCCATTCTTGCAGTAAAGCCATAATTTATTTCCCTTGCTCTGATTTATTTTGTCTGAAGCTGCTTATTCTTTAGAGATTGAAAAATAAAGCATGAAATGACTTTATCTGTTCCATAGAACAGTGGTTTTGTTTAAATCATATCTGGTTTACTTGGTATTTTATCTAATATTCTGTTATCCAAGCAATCAAAGGATTAAATACAAGAAATGAGACAACAAACAGCTGAAGAATGGAGATGGCATCTTTTATAAAACATCTTTCCCAATAAAAACTGTTCTATATTTCAAGCCATTTTCAGAATGGGAGCTCTGGGGGATTTCACCTGGTACCTGAAGGCCAAGTTGCACTGCAGAGAGATGTGAAGAGCCACGTGTGATTCCCTCTCCAGATATAGGTAGCAAGTACAAAATGCAAGGTGCTCATGAGAGGAGACCTCATTGCTCTCTACAACTACCTGAAAGGAGGTTGTAGAGAGGAGGGTAATGGTCTCTTCTCCCAAGTGACAGGGGAAAGGACGAGAGGGAATGGCCTCAAGCTCCACCAGGGGAGATTTAGTCTAGTCATTAGGAAAAAATTTTTCACAATAAGGGTCATTGGGTACTGGCAGAGGCTGCCCAAGGAGGTGGTTGATTCACCTTCCCTGGAGGTGTTTAAGGGACGGGTGGATGAGGTGCTGAGGGGCATGATTTAGTGTTTGATAGGAATGGTTGGACTCAATGATCCAGTAGGTCTCTTCCAACCTGGTTGTTCTATGATTCTATGAAAAAGTGAATCCAGACACTACATAGTTAGAACATTTTTCAACAGCTGCAAATTGCAAATTTCCAGCCGCTAGTATTCTTCTCTCCTTTGGCTAAGGCTAGAGACTGTCCAAGAAACACAGCACAGATACTCCAATACAAGCTATTCACATAGACCAGCTTTTATACACTACTCCGTATTTCAAAGAAGCTGTAGCATGATTGACAAGTTGAATTTCACATGTTCAAAAAATGAGAAAAGTGCAATCCTTGAGGAGGGATATAATCTCACCTCATTAAACTCCTTTTTGAGACCACTCCATGCCCTACTGCTCGCTGTTCCAGTGTGTTTAACTCAACATACATCCTTTCACACACTTGAAAGATGGGGGAAAACCAAAATATGAATGTTTTTCTTTTTCTCCATTAAAAGATATGACATAAAAATAGCTTTAGTTACGCTGCGTAAACTGCTAAAAGTATCCTTAGAAAGACCAATTTAAGCTTTAGCATTTGTGCAAGTAAATAACTATTTGAAAACTAATGAGATATTTAAGTTTTAACTTTTCCTTCCTAGTCTTTCCTGCTGCCTTATTAATAAAAATTTTCCTCATCATCCTCAAGTGAAACAAGGCACAGAGGAATATTAATATTTCAAGGAACACTCCAGTAGATTTTTCTCCACTTTGGGAAATAAATATTTGCACATGGAATTTAACTACAACTCCATGAGTCCAAGGCTTCCCCAAGTGTACAGACTGTAAAGTTTTCTTTGTTCAGATTCCCACTTCCCACTGTGCTTACTAGAAGTTCCATCTGATGTGGGATGCCTCTTCTACGGCCAATGGGCATGGGCTGTGATGTTGGGTTTTGGGGTGGTTTTGGGTTTCAATGCAAACATCTGGTTTGCCACAGCACTGCAAAACAGTGCACACTCAGCATACCTACCTGAGACTCTCCTTGACTTTGGTATAACAAATCTGCCAACCCTTATAGTTAATCTGTGGAGAAAATTCAAGGAACAACAACTCATTTGGTTTCTCTCCCAGCCAGTTCCCCTGCAGTGGAGGCAGACATCTGGTCTCACATCTCCAACTGTAGGAGCCAAGGGAGACAGGCTAAATTCAAAATGCTTCTGACTGCAAGATCAATCATTTCTCTGTGCAAAACCTATCAACCATGTGAATCTCACTAAGGTGCTGGCAATTCATCCTTTCCCAGTCTCTGCAGTGTATTCAGGAGTCAACATTGCTTGCTGACTGAAGACATTTAACCACTATAGTATTGCTACAATGTGGAAATTGCAAAATTTCAAAAAAATGGTGCAATTAAAGCCTTTTTAATGCTTAGCTACTTTGTATTACCTCTCCCTCCCTCCTGCCAAAGACAAAAAGTGGTGAATATATAGTTAAATCCTATCTGGAGAGACTATAAACTGTATCTTCAAAGTTCCAATTCTCATACATGAATTCACTTCCAGTAACAAGTGCAGCCAGTATCCTTAGTGGTTTGAGTTTGTTTTTCCTTATAAAGGTACACAAATGCTTATAAATCCTACCTCATATTTCAGAGAGGAAAGGTTCCAAGTTCCCATCCCCTCAATGACATCTTGATGTAGCCAAGAGTTTAGTCTTTGAGCAGGAGTAATCTTTCCCTCCTGATATTTGCCAATGTACTCTGTAATGACTCTGTGATAAATATGCCAAAAGCTGAAAATGCATTGTACACTGCTCCAAGTATTACTAATCTCGGGAAATGAAAGGAATACAGCAGCAGCTGGTATCTGGGAGGAAAAAACTCCAGTGTGGCTTGTAAAGTTATTGCTATTAAAAACATGCCCTTGCTTTATGTCTTAAATTATTCCTCTTAGTCTGAGAGTTTTTATGGTATGTCTGAGCTCCAATTTTCACCTGTTCTGAACAACATTAAGAAAATCTGCTCACATATATATGCATTTCTGCAGTGATGAACCTATCATGAACATGGAAAACAAACAGTTCACTCTTTCTCACCCCTCTGCTGCAACACTTATTTCTTAGATGCTTCTAGACTACTTATCAGGAACACTTTCCAAGGAGCATTTTGAGCCTTACTCCATCAAAAGGAGCAGTACTACTCCATCTCATGTGCGGGTTAGACTTTGGACTCAGTTGAAAGCACTGTTTGCTTTGACCCCAAACTAGTCTGCCCACACAGATTCACATTCAGCCTGTACTGTAACCAGTACAAACTCCACCCAACCTGGGTGGTTATTTCCCTACCTTACCCTCGAATGGCAGCCAAACTGTGGTATCCTGCAGGAAACCCTGAAGAATGTTGAAGAAATATGAAGGAAACGGACTGCAGAGAGTGGCTTTCCCAAGACTGAGTATTAGGTTAGATCAGTCACTCAATTCATTAAGAATGTTTATTGTTTCTTTCCATACCTCCTGTTTGTAAAGGTCATTTAGATTTGTAACACTGGTTCTTCAACACACTTTCAGTCAAACCCTAGTTGGTGTCATCTGCAAACTTAATGTGGATACTCCTCTCCATCATAGTCATTAAGGAAAGTAAGGAACAGTATTGCATAAAGCATAGACCTTTGCAAAGCTTACCTTGACACATCACTCTATCTTGCTGGTAAACCATTACAGCTACTCCGGTTATTTTTTAAAGATGACACCTTTCCTGAGCACATTAATGAAAATTTCATGTGCAGAGTCCAACGATTTATGCTAACAATGTTAATATAACCACCTTGCTTAATACTAAATACACCACAGAAGATGATGAAAAGCAGTCAAAGAACAAGCTTGCATATTTAGAACACAAGCCAAACCACTGTCTTTACTGCACTACATAAACCATTGAAAGTACTAGAAAGGCATAATCTCCACAGACAGAAAGAAGCAGGAAAAAATTTAAAAGCCGTGAATAAAAGAAAGTGATTCAGGGCAATAAAGCTGCACAAACTAGGCAGAAACTTGCAGCAGCCAAGTATCAGCTCAAGGCTGTGTCCATAATAAATGTTTTTACTACTAGCAAGAAGCAATTGGTTGACTATCATACTGCCTTTGTGCAGTTGACTATTGGATGTTTACTTACAGCAGGTGTGTACAGTAAGTTGCACAGTATATATATTTTATTGTGACTTCCTCATCACCTTAGCACAGATTTTCCTACAGCCTTTAGAACCTTTAGTCTTTATGTGTTAGTAATTGTGGGTTTTTTTCAGAGAGATCTTAGACTGATGTCAGTTTTTATCCTTCTAGTTGCTGCAACAGATCTGAGGTCTACTTGCTAATAATTAAGTCTGAAATACACATGAACTACTTTTAAACAATTCAAATTTCAATGAAAAACAGTGCAGGACTTCCTCACTTGACCATCACAGAGACCATCACAGGCAGCTGAGTTCCACATCAGTAGCAGAGAGACAAGTAACAGATCTACACTAAAATAAGTCTTATTTATAAAGACTTCCTTCTTCCTAGTCCCAGATAAAAATGTTGTATGTTGTCCAATATTTACAGTTTGACAAATTAGCAGGTCTATAATTCTTTGGAAAAGGGACAGTAAAGCATACATCATAAAAAGATCCATTGACAGGAAGATATTTAAGCTTTTCCACTTAAAAATATTTTTTCAAAAGTCTATATGAAAATCTTAGAAACTTGTGTGCCCCACATAGCATATTTTTCTCCCACATACCAAATGATAGGAACTTTATTCCCATTTTTATCCAGAGAAACCCTCCAGCCTGAAAAATCTATCAAGAAGCTGCTCTCAATAGATATCGTACTCTCCTCCAGTATTTCCTGGTGGTAATTGATCCCACTCACGTCCTTCATTATTTTAACATGCCAGCATAGCACGTTTTTCCCCACCACGTAACCACAGCTAATACAGTTTCCATTGTACTATAGTAGAAATCTAAGAACATAAGCTCTAAAAGCTGAAGGGATAAGAAAGAGAAGAACGAGCCAGCAGTGCATGGGGAGCCTTAGGTCTCACACAACACGATTGCAGTTGCCAAATTAAAAGTTTTATGTTTACAAATGTAGCCGAACAATTCATAAGAGTTAAAAACAAAGGTCTCGTAGAATAATTTCATGTCTTTATTGATCATTTACATTATGATTAATAAACTGCTTTTGAGAGAATTAATGAGTTGCTGCCTCTTTCGATTTGATAACCATAACTGGGGACAAGGAAAGAGAAAAAGAAATCCCTTTTCTTGATGGCACCAAGTTTAAAAAGCCATCTACGTTCAAGTTAGTACAAAATGAGAAGATGGGCTTTGCCCAGCTCCTGCAGACAGCATGCACGTACTGAACAAACACTTGGAATTATTCAGGGTTTACTGTGCTGTTTGGGACAGTGCAAGTCAAATGCTTCTATACTAATGCGGGGGAAAAAGAAGTCTAGACATCCTAGGTTAACTTATTTCATCCAAAATTATTTTGCCTACAATGTGTATTTTAATATTTTTTGATGTCCAGATGTATTTTTGCTGTATTGGGACTTAGGTTTGTTTATGGCAGCCTAACTCTTGGGGTCACCTTTTATTAATTACTAGTACCAGATAAATTCAAATGACCAAACTCCTTTATCAAAATGCAAATTTAAACACTTTCCTCTTAAAATTGTCATCTCTTGGGACCTTGTAGAGAAACTGAAAGAATCCTTGATGTTGTCAACATGCTAATTCTAACTTTGGCGGAGCTGGATATATGTCCAATATCGTATTACCACATTTTAAAGGACCATCAACCTCTGAAATCTTTAACCTTAGGTTAAGACCTTAACCTAATCTAAGATCAAAAATATTATGCAAATGGGAGCAGGTGCTGCCTCTGATAATCTCCTCCACCCAATATGAAAATATCATGACGACATTTTTTTATTTTCTTTTCGTGTTATTGGGATGTCACTGTCTTGGAAAATGAGCCCCAGCAAATGCAATACAACGCAGTGAGAGGCCTGATACTGGAAACAACCTAGTGTGCGAAGAGTCTTCCACAAGACTCTTCTACCATACACAAACCCTAAATTATAAAGAGAATTTACAAGGTAATAAATCCCTCCTGTGGAATTTGTTATAGAGAACACAAATAAACAGGAGGGAAAACAAAGAGTATCCTTGAGACATCAAAAAAAAGAGAAATAGAAGATGGCTCTTTTGCTGCACTTTTGCAAGTACCTTGTAAGCTGGGCTGAAATGAGCCTCCATGCGCACAAACTCTGTATACTCGCACGGATAAGATCTGGGACTGCTTTTAGAAGGGGAAACCTGACATCTTGTTGTAGAACTATTTATAGTCTCTTTCATCATGCAGTGAAAATCTGACCTACTCTTCTTTTCAAGTTCGGCACATGCCTGACATCCATTTTTTTCCAATCAGAATTATGATGAAAAGCTATAATAGCAGTGACATGAAGAGCAAATAGCCCCTAAAAAAAAAAAAAAAGTAAAAAGCAAAAAGAAAGCCAGCAGTGAAGGTTAACCTCTAACTACAACAGTATGATGAGACTGCTCTTATATTAGTTGAACCAGCATGTAGGGCTGGCATTCCATGTCACAGCCTGTAATTCTATACTGCTGGGATATACTCAAGGGCATGCAATTTGCAGTGTGTAACTCCACTGACCAGAAGGAAGCCAGTTCTAAACTTACCCCCATATGCAATGAGAAATGGGTCTTAAAGCAGCCAGCAAGCAAACTCACGCACTTTAAAACTGCAGCCTTTTTTTTCAGCTGAAACCTGAGAAAAGCTGCGAGAAGCTGTCACAGTGAGCCGGATCTTCTCTGGGAATATGAGAAAGAGCAGAATGGCACTACTAAATAAAGCCAAAATTCACACAGGACTTTATTTAGTTTAACTTTCATAAACAACTTGCTTCAGATCCACTATGGAAAACAGAACTTGCAAAAGCATTGCCCAAAGAATAAAATGAATCTTTGGTGTATATGTTAACTGGATGGCTCCACTGGAGAAGAGTGGTAGCAGAATTGGTTCCTAAACAAGAACTGTATGTGGATGCTGAGGGTAAGATTGTGTAAATGTGTGCATAGGAATGCAAATCACAGCCAGTAGGGCTTCATAATGGGTGAAAAAATGAGTATTACATTTGAAGTACTAAAATCAGAGATCTAAACTAATTCATCTGGACATTAATTAGCATAACATTCATTTTCCATGAATCTACATCCCCCCCCAAAAAAACTGCAACACATCTTGCTACCTTACAAAAGCATCTTCATTTTTCCAAATAAAAATTCCTACTACCTGAAAAAATCAAAGTTTCCCTGAGTGAGGTTTGCACCTTCACCACATTCATTCTGGGAACACACTCAACCCTCCAAAATAGTAAACAGTGTAGTACATTCTTGCCAAAGCTAAAGTAGTCGTGAACTTTTATATCACTGGGGGAAAAAACGTTCATTCTGAATTATGAAGGGCCTGTTCTATGGTCTGCTGAAATGAATGGAAATATTACTCATTGCTTCAGTATTAAGCCAGATATATAAATGGCTGAATCTTAAGAAATTACTTTTGTTTAGGATAACAGATGCTAAGAGCAATAATTGACCTGCAGAAATTGGGAAAGATAACTGGTCCCTTCAGTTGTTCCTACACTGCCAGAAAACACTCAGATGCAGGAGATACTTAAGGCCACATATTTTCCTATTTCTTATCTTTCATGGGGAAACAAACAAACAAATCTCCCTTGTTTCTTAGAATAGAAAACAAACAAACAAACAAAAAAGGAGCATAAACCAATCACAGATTTCCCTTTGGCTGAGCTCTGAGGAAACTAATATCTAGATGTGATTTTCATATCATCACCCTGCCTCTTATTTCTTTTTTTCTAAAGTACTACCCTGTTTTAACAGATGCAATCTTAATTCTGAACACATATCCTCAACTTTCTGCAGGAGCACATCTCACAGGAACACTGTGAAGAGCCACAGCAGGAATCTTGCAAGTTTTCACACGTATCATACTCACAACCTGAGAGGCTGCCAAAGAAACCATTCTAGTGGGTCTAGAACTCAAAAGGATGAGTGATTAGTTTCGGGTAAATGTTACTCTCCTGGGTGCACAAAATGCTTCTTGACCAGAGGAGGTGCAGGGAGCAGGGGACAGAGCAAACACAGTGTGAACTTCAGCACTAGGCTATGCTACACAGTTACTTTTTAACAGAGGGTCACTGAAGGGAAATTTTTCAAAATTTTGGTTATATCTCCCTTGCAATTCTAAATGAACTTACTAAAAAATAAGAATCTAAACAAGTTAAATAGCACGCACACACACCCACCTGCATAGTTACATAGACCACTGACTGGTCTGCAAGGCTCATTTTCTGAGACCTACTAACTCTTTCTGGAAAGAAAAGGCAAATGCAGCCCAGCCAACTGAGCTTCTCTCAGGTCCAGAGGTTAGAAGAGCGAAAGGGTAACCATGGGCTCCTGTTGTGTATGCACAGCTGGCACTGAGCATCAGGAGTGACTGCCACTTCTCCAGTTGGGTAGACCTGGTCCCCACGCAGGGATGTCTAACCAGGACAGCCAGTGTAAGACTCCGCACATTTAGAACAAGCATGACAGATGTGGTTTTAATTCCTACCTGGCAAAAATAAATCCTCTCGCATTTCTGCTCTGGCTTTTTCAGAGAAACATCGTTTTTTCAACCACTCAGCTTCGTATTCGCTTGCGTGTTCATCAGGCCATGTAATAGAAATCTTCCAATATAAAATGAATGATAATTTTAGAACAAAATATCTCAAAAAAAAAAAAAATCACACCGAATTACCAAAAACCCCTGAGAAAGCACAGAAATTGTAATATTTAGATCAATATCACAGTTAAGCCTTCCTTGTAGCATAATGGCCAACAAGTAATGAAAACCCAACCTGAACATTATCCAAATTCTGATTCCTTTTGTAAACGCTCATTTTCACATGAACCCATGACCTAATTTACTGGTTTGTGTGGGTTGCTTTCACTGTGGGAGCTGTGCTTAGCAGAAAGAGCAGAATAACAGAAGTTGGCATGTATTGCTGGGGAGAGTGCTATGCCACAACCCTGAAGAGAGTAAAAATATCTTCCAAAACACTGACAGCTTGTTAAAAAAGAACAAAAAAGACAGGCAAAAAAAAAAAAAAAAGAAATGCTAGGAGAGAAATCCCTCTCCTAGTTTTGAAAATCTTTCCTCCTTTCAAATACATTCAGAAAATGTGGAGTTTTTGTTTGGTTGGGGTTTTTTTAGTTCCTGAATAAAAGCTGGAAAGAAAGCATATGGCCTTGCTTGTCATGTACCAAAAGAGCTCAGTGCAATGCACGCCCTCAGCTGAATTTTCAAGGCTGTTTAACAGGTATCAATTCCCATTTCACATAATTCTGCTCATTCACATTAAGGCAACACACCAGTATAGGTTCAGGATTAGCACAGTGCTTCCCTCAGTTCCTGAGAATAAATGGAAGCAGACAACTCCTCTAGTATCATAATACATTTACCTATTCAAAGAATTAATTTACAGGGCATTGATTCTGGTGACAATCAGCTTAGGAGCCCAGTATTCCTCAAAATAAAATCTTACCCTGTGGCCAAGTCATATTGTGGAGCTGGTTAGCCTCTGCAAACTTACCCTGCAGTGAGGCTGCCCGAGCTGCTAAAGGATTGACTGCTGCATCTTTAACATGTATAAAACACATTCAACTGTGAAATGAAAGGAAGTGAATTTGCATATCAAAGAACTATTACTACTTTTAATAAAACCTATAAAATCTAAATGATACATTAGGTTTTTATACATCAGGAAAGATTAAAATTCATAGGGAGGGCAGTTCCTGTCCTCTCTTGGACAATAACCTCCCCTATTTAATAAAAAAAAGGTTATGTAAATAGGTAGATGCGCATATACATATATATATATATACACACACACACATATATATATACACACACACACACGCACATATATATATAGACACTAGGCCAGCTCTCAATATTAACTTCAGCTTTGATTGCTTGATGAAGTTTTAGCACATTAGAAAGTAGCTAATAAATGGATATTTTTGTTATGGATTAAGGTTGCTTTGTAATTTGTTTTCCTGATTTTCAAGACATTTACTTGGAGAATAAAGAGGGAAAGATAGACATCTGAAAGTGTAATTGAAAGTGTGGGAAATGCCTATATTTTCTCTTGTGCATCTGCTGATGAAGAAACACTCAGCAGACCTTTAAAAAGCATAATTACATTCTATAGCCTGAAGCCTGGTTTTCTGTGCTCTCTCTATAACATCTATAAAGTGAAATTTCGTTTATAGATGGGAAGATACAAATCCCCCAAACTGAGATTATTCCTAAAATCTTCACAAATTCACGGTAGGGTTTGCAGGTAAACAAATCGTGGTTAAAGTATAACCTGTGACTGTCTCTAGTTTACAGATTAACAGATGTTGTCAGATGAATTTCATGAGAGGGTGAATGAAAGTTTGCTTCAAATACCTTTTTTCTGTCTGGCACAGTGACTTCCTTCACCACGATGTTCACGTCCAGGTCCTCAAAGAGCAGCCTGCGTGCCTTGGCTGAGCGCAAGAAGCAGTGAGGACACTGGCAGTTGTCCCTCAGCCAGACGCAGGGGTAGCAGCTTTCACTCCCGTCCTCCCACTCCACACGGATGAAGTGACCGGCATCCAGAGCTTCCACCTTCTGTATCCCTAGGTTCATGTTGAACGGTCGGGTGGTGTGGAACCCCAGAGCAGCTCTCTGCCAGCGATGCTGAGTGTTCCTTGTGAGCAGACTCCTGCCCTTCTGTGCTGGTGGCAGGCAGAACGCTGCGCAGTTGGGGACTTTGGCCCTCAGCAGGGTGTTAGCCACCGCCCTCCACATTTGGGATTCTTTAATGAAGTTGTCAGAGGAAAAATGCCTTCCTGGAGTTCCTAAAACACAGTCAAGAGCAGTTTATTACTGAAGGAATCAGCTTAGCAAAAAGACCATTTAAAGATGATTATCCCTTCCTCATGCTTAAGTCTTTAGGAACACACATTATCTGTTGCTTTCATTTTATGAGGATGCATTCAAACTGATCTATTAAAAAAATCCTTTAATTTAGCAACACTTTAGTTTTATTAATAGTCTTGAACACCTTTGGTTTCTGCATAAAGTTCAATACACACCATGCAAAGGGACTTTTAAAAAGACGCCTCGAGATGAGTGCCACAAATCAAAAGCAGGAGGTGTTAACCAACTATGTTCAAAAGCTAAATCTCTAAAGTACATATTCCTTAACCCCTGCTGTGGCCACTATAGAAAAGAAAAGACAGGATCCATTCTCTTGTAAACACGACTTTAGCTACAACAACAGAGTACTACAAGGTCTCATTTCTCCTTTCACAGCCAGACTGCTTTCTATTCTTTCCTTTTCTGTTTTTTGCTTTTCTTCATTTATTTAAAGCTAGCTACATATTGTACTGCAGAAAGATGACATATCCAAATCTTAAACTAGAAAATAAATTCTGGTCTAATGTTTTTCTTATTCAGAGAAATACTAGGTCTCTCCCTGAATCAATAAATCATTACATATACTTTTAATAGACTATTTAGCCATTTCAAAGTCTGCATATTTGTTCACTGTCTTTTCCTGTTATTTTTGCTCTTAAACTTACAAGGCAAAATACTGATGCCCCACCAGGACTGAAGTCTTCCCTGTCATCTTTGTACAGGGAAAACCTCACTGACTGCAGTATTTGATATGACACAGTATTTGATATATGATGCAGAGGGTCATTGGGCATTGGAATGGGCTGCCCAGGGAGGTGGTTGATTCATCTTCCCTGGAGGTGTTTAAGGGACGGGTGGATGAGGTATTGAGGGACTTGGTTTAGTGTTAGATAGGAATGGTTGGACTAGAAGATCCGATGGGTCCCTTCCAACCTGGTTTTCTGTGATTCTGTGATTTTGACTCACAAAGACATACTGGAGTTGTCAGAAGGGTCTTTTAATTTTTTTCCTTGGCTACAAGTTAGAACTAGGTTATACAGGACCCTTGGGTCTTCTTTTGGTTTTATTTCATCTGACTGAGTCTAGCAAAGCAGAATACTGATCTCTGCTTGCTCTTGTTTGCACTCAGTAGTCCCATTGGAACCCTGTAATTTTGCAAAGCAGTTCAAGCCACAGCTACGGTTTTGTTTGTACAGACGTAAACCTCTTTTATCCAAACATGAGTTCATATCCAGAACGAATATCTTTCCTTTTACATAAATATGTACACAAACATACATATGTAAATATACACACTTTAATTCTAAATCATTATTCAAGTACTACAATCTTCCTCCTAACTGCAAAAATTTACACTGCAAGACTTGTCATAGTATCCTCCTGAGTTTTATCATGTATGACTGCAAAAGTGTGGTGAGGTTTAGGGATTTTAACACATGTTAATTTGTTACTTATTATAATCTCATTGAAACAAGACAAACGTTGCAGCAGAATGAAGGTTTTCAAATCACTGAAACTTTGGAATAACTGGTGTCAAAAGAACCAAAAAACTACCTCAAACTCCACAACTATATTAACAAATTGTAAACATTTACTACCTCTGTACTGGCTTCAGGGTAGTTCTCTGTTGAAGGTAGTGGATTACCTGATGGTGATGGGTCAGATCCACAAATACACCTAAGCAACTAGAATATAGTATAGAAAAAATTAGGGCAATAAACATGCATTAGAACAAGTCACAAAACCATTGCCTCAGTGCTTAGGCAACTCAGAGACTGTTGATACACACAGTCTTCTGAGTCCATAAAATATTAATACTACCCATTTCCAATGCCAACATGATGCAGACAGAACGGAGAATCCTCATGCATACCCCGTACCCAGTTTACTTAAGTTTGGTGAACAGGTTGCTGCACATCAGCAAAACTTGCAAGGCAAGATAGGGTAAAGAAAGATCAGAAACTGAATTGTCCCACATAAAGCACAGCACCTGCATTCACTTGAATTTAAGAAAACTGCTAGAAAGCATATGAGCAACATAAATAGTCAGATCAATATATCCCTCCTGTCTTTCAGTGCATAAGGAATTCGAGCACAGAGTACTCTTCTCAGAACCAATTACCTTTGGGTGTATGGATGTTTTCCTCTGTATACTAAAAATCAGTAGGCAGTTCTTTAGGCATTTTCTCAAGACAAGACCATGAGAACCAGAGTTTGCTTTTGAAGTTTAAGGCCCCCAGGAAGCACCTCTGGCTTAGCAGACGGGGACAGGGGAAATTCTGAGAACTAAATATCCATAATGCATCCACTTACATAGTTCATTACATAGTTTATCTACCATGTAGTTCAAACATTCATGACACCCATCTGTCCAGTAGTTATTGTACACAATTGGTTTTGTACACAATTCTCTCATTTTGTTTAAGTGGCTTATCAAATGATTTAAGTATTACTCTCTTGTTTAGTGTTTAACCTAAGCAAAGGCTTTTCACTTTAGCATGGAGATTATAACTACCTGGATACTTCTTACAAAATAAGTTTCTTCAAAACAAGTGACAGGAAAAAAATATTTAAGCCTTTACTTTCTCAAAATTTTTCAGGGAAGATTCATTAGTAAGTTTCAAGTCCTATTTGAAGCTTTCCAGATGCAAAAGGCTTCTAGGCATCTCTTTTTTTACCATTTAGTTAAGAAAACTGAACTTGCTTCTAAGAGACTCCTTACAGCATTAGTAGCAACAGAAACCACATCAGCATTTTCTCTTACGACAAGAAACTGAGGTAAGTTTACCTCACTGGTAAATTCCACTGGACACTTGGTAATATTAATAAAAATAATTCTATGT
Source organism: Coccyzus lansbergi (assembly GCA_033558105.1). NCBI lineage: Eukaryota > Metazoa > Chordata > Aves > Cuculiformes > Coccyzidae > Coccyzus > Coccyzus lansbergi. Next base: position 5,813,844 of record JAUMJK010000097.1, read on the forward strand.
GGTTTTTAAATATGCACATCTACTTTGCCTACCGTTACTCTCCCCCAAGACTCCAGGCCTACTTAAAGCCTTCTTTTATGTCTATTTATTGAAGTCAATGAAGTCATACCTGCATAACATGACTGTTAATTAGGACAGAACTGGGGCCTCCTGCTCCAGTTTGCTGGTTATGCAAAAGGAAGCCATCAAAATTATTACAGAAAAAATATTTCCCTTGTGATGACGTTAAGCACTTACTCTTTAAATACACCTCAGTGTTTGCATTAAACTTCTCTTTCTGTCTTCACTATAAAGCAGTTTTTGTGGTTAGCCACCTACCAAGAGATATCTTATAACAATAAAAAGTCTGTCTATTGTTTTTCTTGAGTTAGTCATATTATGGTGTCATCATTAAAATGAAAACCCAGATGAAAATGATTAAAAAATTCTGCTACAGCATGCCCTCCAGATATTATTCTTTTTAGACACTCAAATTAAATAGATCTGCAAGTCTACTTTTTGTGCCATACACACAGCATCACAGCAGAAACCTCTCTCTCTGGTAGGATTGTTTCCAGTTTACACCAGTAGGGTGCGAGACTATTCTGAGTTGTGTTCTTCACAGAGGCCTCCTGGCATGTCTTCTTCACTGGAATATTCCAATAAAGCATTTCATACCAATCAGGGTTTTGTCACGACTTCCACCACCCTGCTTCTATCTTCCCAGCTGGGACCTCTGTGTGAAGCGAGTGTCAAGCACACCAAGCCCCTTCTTTCTCACCTGTATCGTGCAAGATCTCAATAATTACACTATCCACCTACACTATCCACCTGTAGGTCATAAACACAGCACCCATGTACTCTGACCCTCTCAGGACTCCAGGATAAGGGTAGCCACTTCATGTTGGAATGACAAAGGTAGCCCAGTGCTGGCATCCCTACTTCCTGGAGCAATCGTAGAGCTAGGATGAAATATTCGTCAAGCAGCACTAACAAGTTCCAAGCTCGCACATGAACGAGAAGCACCTTCCTGATGGCTATTCCTGTTTCCAGGATGCTGTATGGAATGACATCCATAGAATAGATGCCTTTGTCTAGAAATTGTGTTATTCTACATTTCTAATTAAGTGATTTCTCTTTACATTGTGCATATATAGGACATTAGGTGAGCCTGCAAATAGCAGTGAAGAACTTGGAACCTTTCATACCAATATCTTCAGAAAATCCTGCAATTGCTCTCTTAAAAGTACTACACAGAAGCTAATGACTATTTTCCCACCCTATGACAAAAACTGCATTCTTCCCCTTTTACTGCTGAGTGAATCTATAAAATGAGCAAAATGACCATTTCCATTCCTGACTATTCGCTCAGCAAAAACTACTGGATTATACTGGTGCTTTCTCAAAACCTTTATGTTAAGACACAATGCTAAATACTAGGGAAGTACAACTTTAATATCTCAAAAGCTGCAGTCCAACACAGCTAAGCTGTTGGTAAACAAAAACAAATCCAAATACCTAGTGCTGATGGTACCAGGCCACTGCAGAAAACACAGTTCTAGGAAGCTGTTGAAAATGCTCAAAGGAATCAATCACACAGCATGGATTCTCTTATTGTGTTCAGTGTAGTTTTAAAATGTTTGACAGTTGCTTAGAAGTTTGCCTTGTTACTTCCCCCCTCCCCCCCCCCCATTTCTTAGGATAAAAGGAGGCTATAATCTCAAACTAATGGAAGCTAAGTTACCAGCCAGAGTCCCATGATTTTTTTTTCCCCTTACCCCACAAATATTTTCATGCAGAAACTTATCCATATGCTGCTATTTTACACTTGAATTTGCATTCTGTACTAAAATAGAAACAGAACTTACAGGTTCACCCAAAGTTAGCATGCTAATAACCATCGTCAAATCAAATCACAACTGATAATGCAAAACAAATTCTCTGCATTACAGATCTCCACATTTCTTGTCTCTGAGCTACTACTATGTGCATGAACCTAGAAGGCACCACATGTAACTCTGCTTGAGTTGCCAGACCTCAGATTTGCATAGTTTAAAACGAATACTACCAGTAGCTCCTACAAATCACACAGTCCTACCTGAACTTTGTACCAGACTCACAGATCCATATTGTCATTATTCATCCATAATCCTCAGCAGCATGATGAGGGCCAGCTGGGATGCTAACAGGCAATTATATTTTAAGTTGATACCCATCACCTGGAGGCCATGCTTTTGGTCTTCCCCAGCTCTCCAATTAAAAAGTAATGCTCACTATTCTCTTCAGTCTCCTCAAAGCTCACCCCTCCAGACATCTTTTACTCTCCCCTCTTTGCTGACATCAGCAGGAAGTTTATTAACTCCACCTGCCAGCTACTTAAAAATTAATTCCTCTGAATAGCGCTTTAAGACCCATGAACTACAGAAAGCAGAGTCTGCTAGAGCAGGTCGCCCAGGGAAGCTGTTGATGCCCCATCCCTGGAGGTGTTCAAGGTCAGGTTGGATGGGGCTTTGAGCAGCCTCACCTAGTGGAAGGTGTCCTTGCCAATCGCAGGAGTTTGGAACTGGATGACTATTAAGGTCTCTTCCAACCCAAACCATCCTATAATTCTATGTTCTCGTCACATGAAGTTAAGAATTTGCAGAGAAACAAAAGGTATAATTATTGTGTCATAACCATGTTTTAGTCATGATTTAAATCCAGTTTGCTGCATCAGAAGCTGGTCCAGATAACATCCTCATAGAACATAACAGAGGTTAAAACCGCTGCCAGCTGCAGTAGCCCTACAGATGGAAAAACAAATGCATCTACAGGAAATGCCTGCACTCGCCTTACTTGGAACTGAGGTTTTATATCCCGTCAGCATTGCCTGAGTCAAAAATCAATGCAAACTACAGAAAAAGAATAACCCTAGAGTAAATACTTTCATTGCAAGGCTGAACTTTCCCATCTTGTATATGAGCACACCAGAAAGTCTCTGCAGGACAACGTTTGTGTGACGCGGCTGCAGTCTCAGATTACAGCAGAAACAAAGAGCCAACTATATACCATAAGGGGGGAAAAAAAGGCTGCGCATTTATACAGCTTCATAACTGCACAGTTCTGCAGAAAGCCCAGGAAGATATCCTGGCTCAAGGATTCTGTCCCACCCTGGCTTTCAGGTTTCTAAATCCGCCGGGTTAGAATAAATGCCGAGGGAGCCCCTTGGCACGGGTAGCTCCCGCAGGGAGGATGGGATGCAGGCTTCTTTTCTCACTGGGACAAGGACCAGGGGCCGTGCCGGGCTCCCCAGAGGGGCTGGGAAAGATGTTGGAGCCCTGCTGCCCCCCACCCAGCTGCCCTTACCTGCACCGCGCTGCCTCTCCAAGGGAATTCCCTTCAGGGAACCTCTTTCAGACTTCTGGGGAGCTTCACAAACCCTTCCAGCTGCCTGCCAGTGCTTAAAGGGGGGTGCAGGACAGCTAGGGAGGGGCTCTTTGTCAGGGAGAGCAGGGATAGGATGAAGGGAAATGGTTTTAAGCCAAAAGAGGGGAGATTTAGATTAGATTTTAGGAAGTAATTTTTTTTTATTTTGAGGGCAGTGAGGCACTGGCACAGGTTGCCTAGAGAAGCTGTGCTTGTCCCATCCCTGGAGGTGTTCAAGGCCAAGTTGGATGAGGCTTTAAGCAACCTGATCCAGAGGGATGTCCCTGTCCATGGCAGGGAATTGGAACTGGATGACCTTTAAGGTCCCTTCCAGCCTGAACCGTTTTGTGATTAATAAATTATTTAGGCCCCTGCAAAAGACACCAGAGAGATGGGTACTTGGACTGTTCCTTGTTAATCCCTTGCTGACCTTACATGTAGAATAATAGAAAAACCAGGTTGGAAGAGACCACCGGATCATTGAGTCCGACCATTCCTATCAAACACTAAACCATGTCCCTCAGGACCTCGTCTACCGGTGCTTTTAAACACCTCCAGGGAAGGTGAATCAACCACCTCCCTGGGCAGCCTGTTCCAGTGCCCAATGACCCTTTCTGTGAAAAACTTTTCCCTAATGTCTAGCCTAAATCTCCCCTGGCGGAGCTTGAGGCCATTCCCTCTTGTCCTGTCCCCTGTCACTTGGGAGAAGAGGCCAGCTCCCTCCTCTCTACAACCTCCTTCCAGGTAGTTATAGAGAGCAATGAGGTCTCCATTTGAGTGAGAGATGGGCTTTTAAAAGGTATTTGGTCTTGATTTGAGAGCAATGGGTAGGAGAAGCCATCATTTCCCATGGCTGCTTCTCCCCTGTGTGTTACGGCCCTAAGGTAGGTTCTTTATACACTAGATATAGCCTACAGTAAAACACCTTTACAGGCAAGATTTAGTGGGTCTAGAGTTAAAAATCACTGATGTTGTGGCATTAAAAATCCCTACCATTTCAGAAAGGGCAGCTCTTGTCTGCATCCCCTTAGTTAATGGTGCAGATGATTTTGCTGTCAAACAAATCTTGTGAGCAGTAAACTGCAGCCAGATGAGCTTCCTGGGAATAAATTTTAAAATCTCATTAACATATCATAATTATTTAGTGCCCAATACATTCTGTCTGGCAAATACATTAGTGCTGCATTTATTTCAACAGTGTGTTTCTCGTGGCTGAAAGGAAGGAGGTTCTGAGAGACAGAAATATGGTTTGTGTGGTTGAAAGCAATGATGGGTCATAGCACCTACTGGTTTTCAGCTGGAGCTGCCTGTGTTAATTCTTCACATTTTCAGTTTATACTGCACTGGTGTCCCCACCTTCTTCACTACATATAAGCTGGCAGCATGACTGATGTGAAAAAGAAGAGCTGAACTAAAAGGGAAAAACCTTTACTTACCTCTGGATTGGGAACTTTTTCTCAGCTGTGCATGAGCTACCTGCTCTGCTGGACATTCAGCTGCCTAAGCAGAACTTTCCAAAGACAGTAAGGCATTCACAAAGATGAAAAGTTGGCTAGTTGGATGGAAACACATACATGCAGAAGTGAAAATATTCAATGACTGTTCAGAGAATATCTAAGCATTTTGGCAGTTAAAAAGGGCTAAGATTGGGTCTGCAACTTATAGGAAATTAAATATTTTTGTTAGTAGTTATCATTCAACATCTTCAACAAAAAACACTCTTCAAGTGCCAAAGTCAGTGCTGTAATGTGTGCAGTCGGATGCAAAACATTCACTTAAGGGAAGAGTGACAGGAATTCATTGCTTTCAAATTAGGTCTCAAATCCATTTTCTACTTTTCCTTCATATTCTTGCCTTGCTTTTCCCCCCATATTCTCTAAGGAATATACATATTCTAGGTTGTCATGGTTATCTTTCAATTGTTTTTTAAAATTTTTTGTAGTATTTCTAACATATACTTCCCCCGTCCCTTGCCATTAAAATACGTTATTTTAAACCAGGAGTTTGAAATTTCTAAATTATTTTCAAGGATTGGTAGAATGAATGCCTGGCAGATATCTGGGTTCATTTCATATATACTGTGACAAAGTATATACTGTTTACAAATCACATGATTTATTTATACCAGAGTTTTAATTACTCTTCATTAAAAAAAACCCACACAAAACCAAAACAAATAAAAATAAGAGAATCCTGTACCTGCAGATAATTTATAAGGAGCACATATATTATTCCAGGTGTCAATCGCTAATCTGCAAGTGGTAGCTCTTAGGAAAGGGCACTTTCCCTATGTTGAATGCTGATCATTGCTTGAAAAGCCACAGTTTTTTATTTCTGGATTTTCTGTTATTGGCTTTGCAACCTATTACACTCTTTGCCTCTTTGTTTTCTTTTATAACCGTTGCACACCCTATTAAATGCATACTGACTGAAAGGGAAAAGCATTTCATATTGTGCATGTTTATAATTAATTTCTTATTATTACTAATTAAATTTACTAATAAAGTGAATCAATTTGTTTCAAGTATGGAGAAATAAATAATGTTGTGTCTGAATAATATATTCAGAGTTTTTTGATGGGTGAAACCTGTTATTATCATCAACTTAGTACATAAGTATACAAAAAAAATCCCCATCGGGCTGAAAAAAAAGAACTAGAAGAAGTTCTGTTTAGACCTTAAGAAGGAAAACTGTACAGAGGCCAAGAACAGAGATGATTGTTTTTTTCAAGCCAAAAGGGGAATGTTTTGAGGTATTATAAACATAATAATGAGGGTGAGAGAACTGAAATGGTCCTAAGTCTCATTTGGCAACAGGAGCTCTCCAAGGAGTTTGGAAGACTGGGTCTCTATTTTTATAAGGAGTGTTACATAATATGCAAGTGGAAAAGTATCCTGTCCAAGTGGAAATAAAAACAAACTGCCTTCAAGATGACATCATAACTCAGCAAAATATGACTCATTACTGTTGTGCTTGTATTTGCTGAGTATCTATAAAAGAAAGAATTTTGAAAGAGGTATGCTAGAAATACTATGTAACGAAAATCTGGACCTTATTTATTCAACAGTACCTTTACGTGCCTTTTTGCTTGTACTGCACAATTAGTTCACTGGTTCCCTTTGGGCTTTACTCTGTTGCTATCATTCATAGAGGGAAGCACGATACCCTGGGGGTTATGCTGTAGGTTTTCATGTGACTGCTAGACTATGCAGCCAGTTACTGCCAAATAAATTGAGGTTGGCAGCAATTAATAGGCAAAGGCCATTGCAAAATTTAAAGTCACAGGCTAATGTGCAAACAGCACAAGAAGCAGAACATCCTTAGGAAGCAAACTGATGATTGTCCAGTCAGTTATCCAGACCCATTGGTAAGACTATGAACTAGACTAGTATTCCCGTTTGGGTCAGACATACCAAGGACAATGATCTTTTCCTGGTCCTGTGAGCTTCAGCTTTGCACTTGTGTTGAGGAGATACACATACAGCACCTTAGAGCAAGCTTGAGATGTCTGTGCAGCAGGACAGACTGAAACACAGTTTAGAAGTGTAGAGGAATTAGTATTAAATTTGGTAAGACTGTGTATTAACTAAGACTAAGTATTAACTTCGGTAAGACTTTATTTATTTACTTAAATAAATACCACACAGCCTGCATAGGGTTATGAAACCAGGCACAGTGGAAAGGTGATTGGGATAGGAGCTATAAATTAATACATATGTACCACAGACTGATGCTTGGTTTTTTGAAAACCCCACACAGAAATATAAATATCAGACACAAAAACTGGGCCTGGTTGCAAATTAGCTTCCAGGGTAAATAAGCATAGGGTGAACTTCAGTTCATTCTTGCCATACATGGTCAGTTATTCCTCTGCACTCATATCAGAAAAATTAACTGAGTGTGCTTTACCTCTTGTTCAATCACTCTTTTTCTAAGGTTCCTCTTCTGAGGATATGTAAGATACTATACAAAATCACAAACATCATAGCACTCTGACTTGTATGCAAGTTATGAACTAGCTTGTGTTTTGCTGTGCCTCTGTCAGAATGCAAAGTTAATAAGTCTATTGCTTTGCAAGACAACATCAAAATATCAAAACAATTTGCAAGGAATTTAACATATGTACTCATATTACTCCGTGTAATCTCAGCTAAATCACATTAAATTAGAAACAAATTTATAGTCATGAAAAAGGACAAAGCCTGCTGTTAAGAAGAGTTGACTACTCTTGATTAATTGATTAATCAAAGAGCTGTCAAAACGGAAATTGCATGGGAAAGAATTATCATTACCTAGGTAGAAGCATGACAAGCTTTCAGATGAATTTGCATTAAAAAGCTGAGAACATAAAGCCAAAGGCCCATTGAAGTATTTCTCTTGGACCAAGAGCTAAACTGAAAATCTTGGTCACATTATTTTTGAGACGAGATGATAAACAGACAGAAAAAAATATCTTGCAGTTTGGCCAGTATGTCCATGGTAAAGCCTCTTTTATTTATATTAAATTTCATTTATGTTGGTAACTCCTGTCATGGTGGAATGTTTGCAGTGTGGAAAAAGTTAGGAAAGTATGATGCAAGTACATAGCTTTTTTAGCCATCCTGAACTTGCCAATATCTTGTGCTGGATTATGAATCTCTCCCTAAGCCAACCTTCTCCAAGGACTACGTTTTCCCCCTGAAGAAAGTTCAGAAGTGAACAATTACTATTACATAGGCAGTTCTTATGCACTTAAAAGAAGCATACATCCAGCCTAAGGAAGGTTGTCATCTGAGAAAATATGATACCCTTGACATTGTCTTTTCTTATGAGAGAATGTTAATAGCATGTTGGAGACCATCAGCAGTGCCTCCCCAAGGTAAGGCAGCTTTCAAGGAGAATGACTCTACAGGCCATGAATGACTCTGTCCAAGCCACATCATTAAAAATGTAATGATTATGGAGACCATATGTTTTTCTTGTTACAGAATTAGTCATTAAATTCTGCCTTTTTCAGGCAGTTGTAAACCGATCTTGTAGGCAGGATGACAACTTTATGAAGAAAATAAAATAAGCACAGAGTTATAGTGTTTTTATATGTATATATTCTAATAAAAGAATTCTTTTTTTTAGAGCACGTAATGGGGTCAGATTTTTGCCAGTTTCACATACCTCAGGAGTAAAATACGGACCCAGAAATTGTTCAGTTTTTGCTAATGGCTTGCCAAAAATCAAAGTAATAGAAAATAAATTCCCCAATGGGCTGTAAGTAAAAATACATTTTAAAAGATAGAAAAGTGCTAGATTTTGAACATACAGGATTACTTCATGAACAGTGGATGTCAAACACATTGCTCTCAACAATACTTCAGTGTTAGCTGAAAACTACCAATCACAAGAGCGATATCCAAGAAGCATGACTAAGAAGCCGATAAAGTAACATGAATCCCATCTAAATAAACAGCTACATCAGCAGCTGCAGATGCACCCTACAGAATTTCTTCACAAAATACAAGTTTTCAAGGTAAGATTATAGCCAGAGCTGATGCTTTCTCTGTACCTCACCAGATTGTTTCTACTGACTAAAGCAAGCATATTTTTTGCTTGCAAGGTACACATCCTAACAATCTGCACCTAAGCACATGACAACCTAATAGGAACAACAACTGAACTTCAGTTTCTACATCCAGCTTGGCATACACAGGCTCTTTGAGAGGCTTATTGTGTTTTTAAAAGCTTCCTTTGACTTCTCCATTACTCAGGAAGGTCTTCAGTAGGCGAACCTGTGAAACTTTGGAGGTTGCAATTCAGAAAGCTTCAATTCATAGAATCATAGAGGTTGGACGAGATCTCTAAGATTATCAGCCCACCACCACCATGACTACTAAATCATGTCCTGAATTTCTACCACCTAGCCATTCACTTGGCACAGATGTGGTTGTGTGCACATTTGCAGAGGACTTTTTCCAAACTTTTATTAGTTTTGATTTGAGACAACACAGTTTGCTCCATATTCACACTCTCAGCTTCTTCCTGTCCATGTGTGTATCAGTAGATAGAAGAACTCTGCAGCAGTGCACTGCCTTCAAAAGACAGCCACCTGGAAAGGAGTGGAGGGTTTTTCTTAATGTGTTCCTTAAGGAGTTAAATTACAGGCTGAGTGACAAAGAAAACTCAAGTACTAGGCTCTCTATGGCTCTCTGTGACTCTTCCAGTTGCATTACTTCATTTTTTCCCCCCAGAAGACATTGTCATCTGCTCCTCAGTACCATCACCTCTTTAATAAATTCAGAAAAACAATATGTATTTAAAAAAAATCTCCACGATATCACAAAAATGACCAAGTCAACCTAATCTTAGTTTGAACCCCTGCATTTAAAAGAAAGGAAGAGCCTAATACTGATGCAATATTTTAACAAAACAGGAGGACCTATTTTGTCAAAATAGTTGTTACAATCATCCTCTTAAAGCTCTCTGCTTAGAAATCCTTACTGAATTTTCCGTGATATAAAGGTCTTTACTACCTGAAATAGGTTACATAAAACATGAAGGCATTTATGTCTTCTGTTGAAATATGTTTTATCTGATAAGAAAACAAAGGCAGCAAAAATAAGATTGTAAGGAGGATTGCAATATAGTTTTCAAAGTTTTTAAAGAACTATTCTGAATTTAAAACGTTAGACTGCGGGATATCACTCAGCACCTAGGTCTTACAGGCAATTCTTAGCAACTTAATCAGACTGCAGATTCATAAAGGCCATTTAGTACATCAGCTCTGACCCAAATTTGATACATTTTTTATGGAAGTTATAAATATATATATATATTTGCTTAGACCAGCCAAAAATATGTAAATCAAGTTGTAGTTGATTTAAATGCCCTAAAATAGTTGTGTCGTGGCCTCATAAAATCCACACACAACTGACTCTTTTTACTAAATAAGAACTTGTGCATAGACTGGATTCAGATGTGCGCATTTTTTTTTAAAAGAGAACATTTAAAACCTTTATAATCAACATTAGAGAGTAGAATTCTGATTTTGCTTCTATTTCAAATAAAAAAAATGTTTCTATACTGCTGAAACATTAATCAAGATATTTATCAAAATATTCATATTTACCAAGAAATATTAGTATGGATTTTAAAGAACCATGGCTTTTTTTCATTAGATGACAACTTATGGATAGGGATGTTGAGTGGAACAAGTTATACCGTAAATCTCCACAAACCATGTAACCTCCTGCTTTGACAAGTAAGCACTCTGCAAACATTTACTCTCTTGGTATGCTGCTTACATTAGGGTAGATTCAGCTTGACTAAAAGTTTGCTTCTGCAAATAGAATAGCCAAGGTGCTCAAAGCATACTCAAGAAACTGTATTTTATACTGCTACTACGGATTTGCCATTGTCATTTCTTTACTGATGTTGACAATTCATCAGTCATCAACCGATGACTCAGAAAGTGAGTAAGCAGGGATTAAAATGCCTTTTAAGCATCTGGGCACAAATGGAGCTGCATGACATCTTTGGCACCTAGTTCTAAAGGTATAAGATTAAGTGAGAAAGGAGACTGGATGTGAGTGAAACTGTCAGGCACTTCCAGAGGTTGACCCATCCCAGAAATGCTACATAGTTTGCCATGATAGTGGGTGGACAAGACCTAGTGATTCTGATAGCCCTTTTTTCTTGTAGTATGCTGCATCTAACCCTAGTGGTAAGGAAAGCATTACAAATAAATTCATTTTTAAAAGCCACGACCAATTGTTCCTTCTCTTTTGTCAACACGCTTGAAAAATAACACTGAGTTCCACTGAAACAAATTGATAAAATGTTTTCGGTTTTTTTCAGGCAGATTTTCATAGAATCATAGAATCACCAGGCTGGAAGAGACCCACCGGATCATCGAGTCCAACCATTCCTATCAAACACTAAGCCATGTCCCTTGGGACCTCATCTACCTGTGCCTTAAATATCTCCAGGGAAGGTGAATCAACCACCTCCCTGTTCCAATGCCCAATGACCCTTTCTGTGGAAAAACTTCTTCCTAATATCTAGCCTAAACCTCCCCTGGCAGAGCTTGAGGCCATTCCCTCCTGTCCCTTGTCACTTGGGAGAAGAGGCCAGCTCCCTCCTCTCTACAACCTCCCCTCAGGTAGTTATAGAGAGCAATGAGGTCTCCCCTCAGCCTCCTCTTCTCCAGGCTAAACAACCCCAGCTCTCTCAGCCGCTCCTCATAGGGCCTGTTCTCCAGCCCCTTCACCAGCTTCGTTGCTCTTCTCTGGACTCACTCCAGAGCCTCAACATCCTTCTTGTGGTGAGGGGCCCAGAACTGAACACAGTATTCAAAGATACTGGGATCTGAAGATACAAACCAACATCTAAAGTACCCTTCTAGGACATATATCTCACTGCTTTTAGCAAAACAGAGCTGTCTGGATGGTTCGGAGGTTCTTTAAGCACATACCTTCTTAGATGTTTCCCAGTGCCTTCAGCGCTCTGGTGCCGGGTCACTTACATCAACTCACTGCATTTCTGACTAACTTACCCACTGGATGGTTTGCAGCATAACTGAGCACAAGAAACAAGATCAGACCTTAAGCGTGCATCAAACAGTTTCTCTTCCAGTACTACAAGATTTCTAGTTTCTTAAAAACGTTCATAAACTTAAAAAAAATCCACCCCACATGCCCTAGTGTATAATTGCTTTAAATGAAACTTGCTTACCTTTCAAATCTGTGTATTTATTTGTTTTTACTAAAAAGCGAGTTATTTCATTTGGCAGGATCTATATACTCACAAATTTTAGCTGAAAAGACAGATTGCATCAGCATGTTTTAAATCAAGAGTGTCTCAAGCGGAACAATAAAAGAAAAAAAAGTGCTTTAACATTGTTTTCAAATATTTATTAAAACAACATATGAACTTTTTCTCATCCAAACAGTAAATTCTGCCTGCAGTATCTGTAACTTAGTAGCCAAATTACCCCAAACTGACAATTAAATAGCAATGAGTCTAAAAACCCAAACAATCCTCCCCCTCCTTCCCAGTAGGCACTTTTGCTATTGTCTAAGAGCACAAATAATTTTATTAATAGTTTAGCTAGCAAAAGTACAAAGACACCAACAAGAAATGTCACTTTGCTGGCACAGAGTAAACCTTTTTGTCTGCTTTAGAAACACGGTCTGAGAAACCCAGCTCTCAAATTTGGGATCTAAACTACAAATCACCGCCAGGGCTCCTTCTTCTTACTATAAAAATCTACATCAGCATTCTCAGAATCTGACACAAGCCTTTTTGGACGGCTCTTGGGGTTACGATAGCTCAGAGTCACAGATAAGCAAGCCTGGAAGAGTACAAATCCTGTCAGAATAGTTACGGTCTCTCAAGACGCAAATAGAAATCACAGCTTTGAGTTGTGTAGTAGAACAATATTTTACTTGCACAGAATACATACCGTTACAAAAGTTTAAGAAAGTTAATAGAGGGCCAGAGGTCTCACCCTGAAGGAGGATAACGACAAAAGCAATTTAAGCATCTGCTACACGCGAGTCGGAAGGCGGTTGGTGAGCAGCACCTTTATCATAGAATGGCTTGACTTGGAAGGGGCTTCAGAGATGACCCAGTTTCCCCTCCCCTGCCCCGGGCAGGAGCTTTAGCCAAGCTTGCAGCAGGTGAGCTGCAGGAAAACAGAAAATATATAAACCACCAACGGGGAATCGGAGACGAGAAAGCGCATTTTGCTTTGCAACCAAAGGTGAACGATAAGACATGGGGAGTTTGTTTGGTTTTTTTTTTTTTTTTTTAAATAGGGGTATTAACTTAAACGTACCTCTAACCTCCCGGCTTACAGAAACGCGCTATTTGTTTAGGAAACCGAGTATAATAAATAAGTTTTTCCGGGATGAAGGCTGCCGAGGGCGGGGATGGGGGGGGTGACGGTGCCGCAGAGCGAGGGGAGCAAGCAGGGACGGAGCTGAGGAGCGGAGCTGAGGCTCAGGAGCGGAGATAGTCGTTCTTGAGGCGGCTGAGGCGGGCGCCGTGGCTGCGGACGGCGAGGGCCAGGAGGTCGTGCTTGTCCCGCAGGCCGCTGGAGATGTGCCGGGTCTCCCGCAGCAGGGCTCGGGCGTGCAGCAGCAAACCCACGAAGCTGTCTCCCAGGCGGGCCTCCTCCCGGCCGCCCTGCTCCTGCCCTTGGCGGAATTTGCCTTCCAGCTCGCTCAGCGACCGGTCCGAGCTGGAGTAGGCGTCGCTGATCTGGGCGGACTCGCGGCGCAGGTAGGCGCTGTAGCTCTCCTCCCCGTCCAGGTCGTAGGAGATGCTCTTGCCGATGCCTTCCAGCACCCGGCCCGCGTCCTCCACCTGCCGGCCCAGCACCGTCAGCTCCTCCCGCAGGCTGAGCCCTCCGGCCGCCGCCGCCGCCGTCCCGCAGCGCCGCTGCTCGCTCACCCTGAACAGCAGCTGGCAGCGCTCGGGGTCGTCGTTCTCCTCGTAGTCGCCGTCGGGGACGAAGTAGTGGTGCAGGGTCCCGTTGGACATCTCGGGGTAGAGGGGGCCCTCGAAATACCCGCGGGAGACGCCGCAGAGGCAGCCGAGCCACAGCAGCCGCAGCAGCCGCGGCGCCGCCGGCATCCTGCGGGCGCAGCCTAGGGGCGGGCGGCTCCGCGCCGCCCCCGCCCCATCGGGCTCCCCCGGCCCCGTCGCTGCCGCCCCGGCGGCTCCCAGCCCCGTCGGCGCTCTGGCGGGGGCGGGCGGCGCCGCGACGCCTTTAAAGCCCGGGCGGCCGGCGAGGACGGGGGAGCGGCCCCCGCGCCGCCCCCGCCCCGGGCATCGCCCCCGGGGGACCTCCCTCGAGCGTCGCGCTCCGGGTACCGCCCTCGAACGTCGCCCCCGGCTACCACCCGCCAGCATCGCGCCCGAGCAACCTCCCTGGGTACCGCCCTCGAGCATCGCAGCCCGGTGTCACCTCTGGGTACCGCCCTCCAGCATCACCCCTGGGCATTGTTCCTGGGTACCGCCCTCGAGTATCGCCCCTGGGTACTGTCCTCAAGCATCACAGCCCAGAGTCACCCCTGCGTATCGCCCTTGAGCATCACACCCCAGTATCACCCCTGGGTATTGCCCTCAAGCATCGCAGCCCAGTGTCACCCCTGGGTATCGCCCTCCAGCATCACACCCCAGCATCAAGCCTGGGTACCGCCCTTGTGCATTGCATCCCAGCGTCACCTGCCAGGTACTGCCCTCAAGCATTGCACACCAGTGTCACCCACCGGTACCACCCTTGAGCATTGCACCCCAGCATCACTCGCTGGGTACTTTCCCTGGAGCCTCGCACCCTGGCATCACGCCGGGCCATCATCTGCCTATTATTACCCTTGAGCATTGCTACCCAGCATTGCCCACCAGATACTGCCCTCGAGCACTGCATCCCAGCGTCACCTGCCAGGTACCACCCTGGAACATTGCACCCCAGCATCAACCCTGAGCATCATCTGCTGGGTATTGCCTTCAAACATCACACCCTGGCGTTGCCTGCCAGGTACCGCCCTTGAGCATCACATCCCAGCTTCACCTCTGGGCACTGCCCTTGAGCATTGCACCCCAGCATCACCTTCCAGGTACTGCCCTGGAGTATCACATCCCAGCATCACACCCCTGCATTGCATGCCAGGTACCACCCTCGAGCATCGCACTCCCACATTGCCCACAGGCATCGCAACCCGGGTACCATCCCTGGGCATTGTACCCCATTCATTGTCCCCTAGGTACCACCCTCAAGCATCGCACCCCACAGGCATCGCCCCCCAGGTACTGCTCCTGGGAGTCACCCACCAGGTACAACCACTAGGCATCACCTCCTCGGCATCACACTCTGGGTACCGCTCCTAGGCATCCCCCACTGGGTACCACCCCTGAGCATCGCACCCTGGCATCATCCTCCTTAGGTGCACACACCTTTCTCCCCTTAATAAACTAAACCCCTATACACTCTTTATCATTTTTCCTTTAGAAATAACTAATTTGCCAACAGTCTGTTTTCACAATGGCTCTGCATGCCCCTCAGCAAGCATGGAGTGTGGGGGCAGAGGGATAGCTACATGCACACTTAGTCCCTCTGGCCACATGTTCTCTCATTGATTAAAAACTTGAAAGGGAAAATGATGTGGGTTCACGTATAATGCTTAATGCAGTAAACCTTGACAGGGTAAAGATGGGGAAATGAAACACAAAAGCTGCTCATAAATAAAATGTCAGATGCATTTGAGGAAAATCCAAATACAGTTCATCCTACGAGCCTAACTTTGTAAAAGTTTAAGTGTTTCTCTTCCATGAAGTGATATTCTGCATGAAACCAGCAGCTGGATTGCAGCAGGGTTGAACCTTGCATGTAGCTAGCATTAATCTTTCTCTTTTTTTGAGTTGCTAAATCAAGGTGAGATCACAAAAAGAAAATGTCTGTAAAGTTTACCAGTTCCTTTCACATCATCTTTCCACTTTTATGGAAAAAAATCACCAGCTAGCAGAGCTTATACCAAATCTTTCAGTCATCCAGGGTTAAAACTCCCACTACTGTTAGTGATGGCTTTGCATGCAAAAGTATTTATATCTCCTCTTTAATGTAAAGATTTCAACTATCATCCTGATACTTTCTGGATGTTGTAAATAACTGTGATGCTTACAGTTAACTTTATTGGGAAATAGGCCAGATGCTTATATTGCACCTCTGCTTTTTTCACTGTTATTATACTGAGCATTGTAGAACAGAGCCTTATGGGGCCTTGGGGAATTGGGCTCTACAAGTTCTTATGCTGCCATCACATTAGGCACCTACGTTTCAAACACAAGTGTCTCAAGCCCCTTCCCTCACGGCAGCTTCATTCTGTAATCACATGCTATCCTGTTTCTGGGCACACATGAAACAAAGAGCTGCTGTAGAGACCAGGTGCTCTTGATCCCAAGCATGCTGAGCTACATGGGCTGCTCCTTTCTTCGCTTGCAGTTCCTTGAGAAACTCCAGTGAAGCCCTTGTCTCCACATATCCGACTTTGGTGGCTGGTGGCTGATTCTGTTCCCAGGTATCCCTGCTACCAATGGCAGCTCAGAGATAGGTTTAAATACGTGTCGAGGCCCTTTAAGGTACAATGCAGCTGTACTGAATGCAAGTTATAACTGTCAGTATGGCCTTCACTATTTCCCGATAACCTGTGCTATCAGCATTCCCAAGTATTGATTTAAGAGCCTACTGAAGTACTTTATATAAGCACAGAAGGTAATAAGACTAATAAACAACAAGAAACACGCAAAAATTAAACCATCCAGTCAACCAAACAACAAACACCTAACCCAGAGACAGCAGGGGTGATAGCTGAACCTTTTACTTAGTGAATTGCTTTAAGTAGACTTTCCAAGACCTGTAGTCCGTGAAAACCATGTGCACATACACCTCAGAGTGAGCAATATTTGCAGAGTCCAGGCAACCTCTTTTGCACTGCTGAGAACCCAGGCCAGACAGTCTACCCAAACAGAAACACTCCGCATATTTGGAAGCATTTGAAACTTGTAATTAAGTTCAGAAAACACTCATATAAATAAGCTGGATTAGGCTAAGCTTTTGTGCTTCAGCTTTCTATAAAAGGTTTAAAGTTTATTCAACTGAGCCTGCTTGGCATTTGTCCTTGGTCTGTGTTTGCCAACAGGGGCTCTTTCAAACAATTTTATTCCCAGGATGCTCTTCTTTCACCTAATATTTTATTTGGTTCCCAATTCTTTGCCAGCCATAGTACTTTATCTACATGAGTTTCCACCCTGTTACTGCCAGTTGACTGGTTTGGCTGATACTTGGTTTGTGGTGGACTCCACTTCTGAGGTCTCTTCACGGAGACACCACGCTGTAAATCACTCAGCTATAGCTTTGTCAGCATGGTTATGCTTTCACCAGTGCCATAGTGGGTAAAAAAGTCAGCCTTAGTAAATACTTCTTTGCCATCTCTTCCCACACTAAGAAACTAAGAGGTGTCTGTTACTCCCTGCTGCAGCTGCAGAATCCCGATCTCTGCTGTTTTCAATCCAATATGCATTATCCAAGGTTTATTTAAATTTTGCATCAAAATAGTCTCTCCCCAAGTAACCCACTTGGAATGTCTGCTTCTGAAGGAAGTCTGCAATATGGGATCTGCAGCCTTGGTGACTCAGTGGGCTAAGCTTTGGTAAAAGCTGGCGCTTGCTGAAAGATATATAACAGCCTGATTGAAGGAACTGAATTGTTTAGGATTGTAACACAACAGCATCCAGCAATTCCATGGAGAAGATGTAGGGCTTATGCTGACAGAACAGCACTCTGCATGAGTAGCCATTATTCATTACAGAATCACATCTAAAAGATAAGAGTCTTAAGACTGCACCAAGATAAGCTGGTATCAATACCTTCAAACTGCCCATAAAAACAAGTGCATACAAATGAAAATCAGATTATTTTCTTTTTGAAAGACATACGTTGAAAGTAGCAATTACCTTTATATATCAAGTCCTGGGTTGAAAGGTCAGACATTTTCATTACAGTTAATGGCAGCAGGAATACCACAGCAATGCCTGAAACAACAACATCAAAATCAGTGTCGAGGTAGAGTTTTTCAAAAGTAATTTCTGGCATTCCCTGACAGGCACAGAGGGCAATAAAATTCAAGGAGGATAGAGGGAATTTCTCGGGAATACCAGAAACACAGGGTGGAGAGAACCACAGAGGAAAGAGAGCTCTTTTCTGCTGAACATTGCACTTTCTGCCGGGAACCCATAGGGGTAATTGTATGAGATCAGATATCTGGGGAGCTTTTGAGATGCATCCAAGAAGCAGCTGCTCCTCGTGGTGAAGGCCCTCATTGAAATCCTGGCATTGTCATAAAGCATGTTGATTTCAACATGACAGTATTTTACACTCTGTGCCTGCTCAAACATTTAAAAATTCCTTTTGCATAAAACAAGGAAAATGTACTGGAAACAAAAATAAAGCAGCGTACGGATCCTGTCTTTTTACAAATACTTGGCGTGATGTTCTCTGCAGTGGCAAGGACATTGTTTTTCCACTGAACACATTAGGTTTATAGTACTATAAAGAATGGCAGAATTTACTCTGCATAACTTCTTATGTAACAGCACCAAAGTCTGTCTCTAGTCCAGAAATTGTCTATATACTGGTGGCAAATACACAGCTCAGCACTAGATTTCAGGTGACGTTTGCATAAACTTTCTCTGCAAGCAGTGCTTCATCTTTGGTTCTTGGCCCATACATGCTTGCTATTTCTGTCACAGACCATGGTAAACTCTTAAACTCATCAGAATGTTTCAGCAGTAAATGGCCATTAATTTGGAGAACAGATATATGTTATATGGTCCTAAAGGCCCCACAGGCTTTAGGGTATAAATGTTTCCTAACTACTGGCTTCTGTTTTCCTGCTGTGAACTGTTCTATAGCTTTACATAAAGATACCTTGTTTAAACATGAGACCAACAGGTATGAGTGTGTAATTTCTAATTGTAGGATTCAGTACTAAATGCTCAACTGACATCAAATGAGGCAAGCATGAAATAGCCCATGGAAAGAATCATGCCAGGTTTTTGTAGGAAAATTGCCACAAGAATATACCAAAATTTCTACAGAACAACCACCCCAGATTTTGAGAGTGAAACCTTTATAATGCATCCATTATTCATTGATTATAACTTTGGAATACAACAGAAAATTGGAATGTGTTGAAGCACAAACTGCACTGATTTTTCCAGGACCAGCACACTTATCTATGGTTACACTGAAATTTTTGATTTCTCAGAAAGGCACAATTAATCCAGAACTGGAACAGCTGAACAAGAGACTGCTCAAATACAACTTCGCAGAAAAAACAACTTGTTTTCAGCTTGTGTTTAAGGCTGATACCTCCTGATGACCCACTTCTTCTTCATGGATTTCAGGTAGAAACCACAACTGTGTCTGAACTTAGAGTCCTCAGAGTCCTTTAGCACAGGCTTCACCTGGATAAGCAAGACAGAAAAGCAATTTAAAAACCCACGAGTAGTTATAGGAAGTATTGGGGATGAGGCTGAACATGGATACAACTAATAGAATGGCTTTGTCAGGCTGGTTGTCTCAGAAGAATATGCAATTAGTGTTGAATGTTGTTCAGCTTTATCCAACACCAAAATGAGCTCAACCTTGGTAATAAAAATACAGAAAGAGATTTAAGACAGCAAGTCTCTGTAGTGCATGCTGGTTTACTTTATGTAAATATCATCTGCTTAAAGCAGAAAATTGAGGGTGTGCTCAAGTTATTTTTGAAAAGAGAAGTTATGCATCTGGATGATTCTTGAGAAGGAAAGAGGTTAAAAAAGAGACAAAGATGGAAGAATATTTGCTGTTTCTGTCTGTTGATAAAAAACCTCAAAGCCGAAAAGGGATATTGCTAGTATTTCTTCAGCAAGATTCCTGAAATGGAAATAATAACACTTCCTCAGTGGAAATGAAAACACTTAAAAAAGCATCATCATTGGCCAGCACATGGAGAAGTTTTCCCATTACTGTAAATGTGATTTGTTACAGAGGCAGCATATTGCACTGTTAAAATATTGATTTGATTTTCAGTCCTTTCTATGTTACATTTAATGATCTACGTGAACATGAAAGTGCTGTATGTGAAAACATATACTTTGCAGATGTTACAGGAACACAGTTCACTAATTATTCATCATAACACATTCTTCTTGCCCCTAGCCCACTAGGAGTAAAATAAGATTTATTTTAGGATTTTTTTTAAATAACAACACGACTTTTTTTTTTTCCTCTTTCCTTCTTTTGCTCTCTTACAAAACAGAAAAAACTTTAAAGCTGACACATTCTGCTTGGGCAGAGTTGGAGAAGAGTTTGAGTAAAAGCCTTGGAAAAAAATCTGAGAGTCTGATGGGGAAATGCTGATGTCATTTCCAATGGGATTAATCCACTGATACAGTTGCTCAGGATCTGCAGTCCTGGGATCCATTGTATTCATTTGAGGCTTGTCTTGAAAACATCTAAATTTTCTGGAAGCAGAATTTTATCATGCCTACGCTCTAGGTTGATTCCCCAACAGTTTAAGCAGGTTTTACACTACAATATTCCCAGTTTTGTTGCCCTTATATGGACATATGTGACATTTTGTGGTTTACACACATCATCTTATATGTTGTGGAATGAATTCCCAAATAAAATCTAGGCCTTGACATATTTTGTAGTGATTAGTCCACCAAATTTCCTGTTTTTACTGACCCTTCAAAGTCCTTGCTCGTGAAATCAGAATGCGAGCCTACGTGTTCAGGCTAAACAACTGCATGTAGTTTTATTAAATATTTCTCTGAAATGGTTTAGCCTTTCTATTTTCTGCCTCAGATGAAACTGAAACATACATAATAATATCTCTTCAGATAAAAGTGAGAGAAAAATGACAAAAAATTTCCTAGGATTTAACTGGTTTAATTGCCTCTAATCCATACTTTTCTCAATGTAGCAAATAAAGAATAAAACAAAATATATTTCTACAGTTAAATTCATTTGTATTCCCAGATCCATATTTTAGGAGTTGGAAAATGTTCTTTTTGTATCTAACACATTCAGTCAGATTTTTATTTAGGTGTTTTTAACAGTGTTTTAAATTTAAAACTAGGCTGACTTTGTATTTGAGCAGCACAAGACCAAGCATATGGTTTCAATTGAAATATATCAAAATCTCCCTGTTAAAAAAAAGTCATTCCTTTAACAAACATTCTTATAAAATTCTACTTGAAGAAGCAGGTGAAGGGATACTATTTACAGTCAGCTCTATATTTATTTTTGTGCAGTCATGGTTGACTGTTCCACAGGTTTTTAATGACTAGATGCACACAGAGCACTCATTCAGCAGCCCTAACACTGCGTTATTCTCCCATGCCTGAGGTTTGCGCAGAATATTGATAGGGAATTTATACTTCCTACTGCAATTTATGATTTTTATTCAGAATGGCATGGCTTAGGAACCAGCATTCAAGATGACTTGTGTATGGCTCTGCAGGCCCTTTTCATAGAATCATAGAACAACCAGGTTGGAAGAGACCCACCGGATCATTGAGTCCAACCGTTCCTATCAAACACTAAACCATGTCCCTCAGCACGTCATCCATCCATGCCTTAAACACCTTCAGGGAAGGTGAATCAATCACCTCCCTGGGTAGCCTGTTCCAGTGCTCAGTGACCCTCTCTGTGAAAAATTTTTTCCTGATGTCTAGCCTAAATCTCCCCTGGCAGAGCTTGAGGCCATTCCCGCTTGTCCTGTCCCCTGTCACTTGGGAGAAGAGACCAGCTCCCTCCTCTCTACAACCTCCTTTCAGGTAGTTGTAGAGAGCAATAAGATCTCCTCTCAGCCTCCTCTTCTCCAGGCTGAACACCCCCAGCTCTCTCAGCTGTTCCTCATAGGGCCTGTTCTCCAACCTATCCACCAGCTTCGTTGCTCTTCTCTGGACTCGCTCCAGAGCCTCCTTTTGCTAAGATCTTTTTGTTAAGGATCCAGTGGGTACTGGGAAGTCTTGCCTCAGCAGCTCGACTTGGAACCCTAGCACAATCATTTACTACCGTGGCTTTGAACCAGAGTGCATGGGATGCTCTGCAGAGCTGCAGGAACATCACTCGCCTGCTTCCAGGTTTACGGTCAAGAAGCAAAGATGTAACAATTGGATTTAATGGAAAGAGGCCAGACTGAATATAGTTTGCAGGCTAATTTAGATTTAGAAAATATCATGGCTCTTCCAGAGTGGTTGTCGTGGATAAGAAAGCCCTGGCCCTGCTACCAGCATTCAGAGCCTCCGAACACCAGGTTTGGTCTGGCAAATCAGACTGTTCCGGCGATTTAATGCCACTGGGATTGGTTGTCCCAGACCCTGCATTACCTGACCAGCCTGCTTTTCCCTAGGGCCCGTCTAGCCAGGGTGCAGGAAAAAACTGAGACAGCAGCACTGTACTGCTGTGGCAGACATGAAGGAGTTTTCTCCAGCATTACATAGGTGATATCCAAGCACAAATTTACTGAAGTGCCTCAGTGCCCAAACCCACATAAGGACAAATAAGAGCAACTTCCCTCTGGTAACAAAATAAATACTTCTGTTTCATAGTAGACGTCTTCAGAGGCATTTAAATATTTTACTGTTTGGAGCCCTAAGAAGGTTCAACCAAACCAAAGCAATCCTGTGACAACTGTTTGAAATTAAGAGGATACATTCAAAACCGAGAAGTGTCTGGAAGGCAGGGTGGGATAACCTATCCTCTCTACAAGAGCAACCCACAGGGAGAACAGCTCTCTGGGCTAAACATCTGCAATGTGTACTGTTTATCCTGTGCTAGCAGCCTTCAGAGCAGAAGGAGCCTCTCTACAGCTATGGGGTTTCCTCTCCTTCCTCTTCTCCCCAGGAAGAGCCTGTGTAATTAAGTTTCCAGCATTAAATCTGCAGGTGGCAGCAAAATGACTGAACAGAAAGGAATGACAGGAGCGTGTGGCCCCTTTCACCCCGTTATCCAAATAGCTTAGGACAGACACATCCAAGAGGCACAAATATTGCTTTGGAAAAGAAGTGCAATGAGTATTCCCTTCTCTGGCTCTCCTGTTCTACATCAAGATATACTAACAATAACCTGCGGGTAAAAGCTGGCCCCTGGCACAGTTCCATACCTCTGGTAGGAGGTGGGATTTCACCCTTGGTTTCAAACCTCCTATATCAGTACTTACTCTGTTGTCTTATATTTTGCAGGTCATACTCCTGGAGTGGTATGGCATCGGACTTCAAAATTACTCCCTCTTTGTAGAAAGTCTGCACATAGGATGATGGCAAGGGGTGACATAGCCAGTGTTTTCTTAACCTTTTGTTGCACTGGAGTGGTTTGCATGTAAATTTGATGAAGGAATAGTTTACTCAAATAAAAACACTGGGAATAGCAGCAAAGATTTATTTGAGTTATGAAACCATGCAAGTTCTCCTATGTTCTGCTTATCTTCACACTTATCTCTCAAAGTGCAAAGTAGGGGTTTGAGATGTGCTTGACCTTTGCTGCCCCAGGAAACTGCACTTCAAAGGGGCTGTGGGGTTGGGTTGCTGTCTAGGCACAGTTCTGAGGATTTGTCACTCATGCTGCCAATAAGAGGTGTTGCCATAAAAGTTACTTATGTTTTTATGTATTTATCTTCAAAGAAGTACATTTTGCTAATTTTGTCCTATTTCTGTTTTTTTTTTTAAAAAAAAAAAACATTATACATTTGAACTGATCCAGCTTACAAGGTGTGACATCAAGCTCTCTAACATTACTCTCTGAATAACCACGGAGGGTAATTTGTTCATCTTTTGATTACATGTAAAACTGAATACTTTGGACTAACAAGGAATTGTTAAGATGGGTATACTAACCACAAGATACTCAACCATCTGGTAAAACTTATCTACCTTTCTTTCAAAGCAGTCCAGTCAAAGTCGCATGTAACCATGGGCTCAGGTTGGTTTTGTGGTGGTTTCTTGCATTTCCTGAGAATGTATTCTTGCATTCCTGAAAATGTATGCACAGAATTTTAAAAAGTGTTAAAATGAAAAGCAAGAATTACACTACAGTTTCTGTGAAGACTTGAAAGTTATGAATCATAGTTAGGACCACTAACTTAACGGCGATAATTTAAATCATTATTTGCACGTTATGAAATCTTTTGTTTGTCTTATTCTATTTATCGGCATTTTTCCCCCTCCCTCTTTCTGAAAGGAATCAGTTTAGTCTTAATTCACTGCCAAGAATGTGAACACACCTCTGAGAAGGGTTTCTGGACATTTGCTGCTGTTGCTTCTGCTGTAGTGGTGAAAAGGGAGCCCAAAGCTGCTGGAGCATAAATAGAGAAAATAATTACCTTACTAACTGTGATACTCAGAGGAAGACACTGAGGACTGTAGTTTTTTTTAAACAAGTGTTCTCTGACTCTTGCTGAAAGTGATGGGGACTTTACTCATGCCATTGGCAGGCAAAGACAAATCTTGGAAATATAGTATTTTGTTCTGTATTGTAACTGGCTCGCTTGCATTTGGCTTACTTGCAAATTACTTGCAGACAGTAGCTTTTTCTCTCTTTTTTTTTTTTTCTTTTTCAGGGTTGGGAGAGGGCTTCAAGTCATCTGAGAATCAGCACAATGAATAATACTGGAACCATTAGCTGCTTTTGGAAACAAGTTTGCAGAAAAGCCAGGCATTTTCAGATATGAGAAGCAGTTCCTAGATTGTTCATTGTGTTAATTCCAGATGATTTACAAAATCAAATTACGGTCTCCATAATGTTTTCTAACAGTTCTCTCTGACCACCAGCTACTCTGTACTAGTTATTAATACATGTTGTCCAGCCTTAGGACAAAATTGTTGCATGAAAAAAATCATCATGGCAAAGAATACTTCTGGTACAAATTTTCAGCAGAGGTTCATTTCTACAGAGGTGTACAAATGTGTTGATATTTACAAATTATTTTGGTTATTAAACATTTGCAAACAATTAGCTGTATGATTTGATTAGAAAAAGCTGAGCAATTAAAACATTTTCTTAACTCATGCAAACCAAACACTTCATTGCCTCGTGAAAAAAAAAATAAATCTAACTTAGACAACAAGTTATCTCCTCTGAAGACTTTCTGTCTGCTGTTTTCTTAATAAAATGTCCATTTTCATCTCTTCCTCAAATATATAAACCAGGAACCGTGACTAACTGGATACACAGTCACGTCATCTGTGATTAAAACTAATGCAAGAGTAATACCCTCCAGACATCATAATTGTGTCAAATTTATTGATTACCAAACATCCTTATTATTCAGATGTTACAGTAGCAAATACGTTGGAAGTGGAATGCATTAGCAAATGAAAATGTACCTAATCATCTCAGGAATTGCACAGAATATTCTTTCATTGTACTCCTTCTGTCGATTAAAAGTAGGAGGGTTTGTAGGTGAAGTAAGACTGTATGAAGAAAACCATATCCCGCTTGTTGAAGCTAATACATAACAGTTAATAAACAGAACATACTAATGTGTTGAATGTGGGTACCAGTTCTGACACAGTCAGGACTTTAAGACTAATAATGCCTCTAGAAGCATCAGAATTTTAGCAGTCCTCAGAATTTTCCCCAAATTCACAATTCTGGGCACTACCATCAGCACCAGCAGCTGTAGGATCTTTGAGAGATGGTACAGGCACAAGAAATATACCCTTCCAGTCCTACCTCCTCTCCTCTCTTGGACCATATGCTGACAGGAGGCTCCACTACCAAGTCCAAGGCTCTGAATCTTGAAGGTAACTCTTTAGAGAGCGCTGATCCATGCCAGGGTTCATGGGGGATTTGAATGCAGGCAGCCTTGGCCAGGAGATCTTTCAAGAGCAGCCAGCACGTGTTTCTGTGATGCTGTAACAAATGCAAACCAAGAATTTCTCAGTACTCATCACCAAGGCAGTGAAAACCAGCAAAAGACATCTGGATGTCTAAAAAAAGAGGTGGAACGTGAGAGTGGAGCAGTGTCTTGCCTAGCCAGGCAAATATGTGTCTTTCTGCTTAGGAAGCATCATTTTATGTGCAACATATCATTTTAAGAGGAGCCTATATGTCATGGTGAGGACAATGGTAATACTCTTTCTGAAGGAACCAATGGAGATTCTGATTTAGTTGCTTTTTGCAAAAGAATGAGCTGCCTGTATCCAAAATATTAAAAATATTTAAGGTTAAATCTTGGTCATGCTGACACCAAAGATAAAACTCAAATTGACTTTGGAAAGGTCAGTATTGCACCTGTGCAGACTGTCATGGGAGAATAACCTTTCAGTCACCTCTCAGTAGTTCCTGAACTCACACGGTCAGGACTCAGGACACATTCCCACATCCAGAGGTTCTTCTAAATCTGTCTTCACTACCTTCTACTTGTTGGTTGTGTATTTTAGGTGTCTGGCTAAACCCACATTGATCTCCATGTACTGAGACGAAGGAGCACACTGTGATGTGTTAATTCCTGCAGATTCATAAGAAGAAAAAAACGGACCTGTTTTTCCATTTATACTTTTGGATAAATGAAGGCTGAAGGCCACATGTGCGTTCTTTCCTGTGTTCAGGTACACAGTCCTACCAAACTTGGCAGAGATAGTTATATTTGGAACACACAGCATACACTAAGTTCTCACAACTCAAGGGTCTGAGGAAGCAGATGTTTTCTGTGCAGCCATCCCCTCCAGTGGGTCACCAAGGTGAGCCAGCAATTTTCAGACACCATGGGTGATCCCCTGACAGGAGGTCTGGAAAATGGCTTGACTGGATGTCCCTTCCAGGCATCTCAGCCCTTTCTCCTATTCCCACTAATTGCCTTATCCTTTTGAAGCTGTACTCATCAATTTAAGGGTAACCCACAAAATAATTACAGAAATTTTGTTTTACCACTATGTCTTTTCTGATTAAACCACATGTAATACTAGAAGCTGACCATATAAGAACAAAATATAAACAAGTACAAGCCAGAAAAAAATGTGAAAACAGTATTTTCTCACAATGACTGAATATGATAAAGACATGTATGGACAGAGATTCTTGCAAATTAGCAAAGATCAAAGAGAATATATGTCAGGAAAGCGGTTATTTTTTTTCATTGATTTAATGGTGAGTGTTAATTAAATATTTTCCTTCAGGAAAAAAATCAATGTAAAAGATCAACAGTTCAAACTGTTGAAAAGCTGAGGCTGACAGCTATTTAATACAATCAAAACATTGCCTGTTGGTAATGTAGTCTACTAACAAACCAATATCCAGTGTTGCTGCTACTTCCACCACTCAGACATGAAAAGGAAAGTGTCAAATCTTTGCTGAAAGCTTTGCTGGATCCCAAGGCCCACTTGGATGCAAGCTTAGATGCTCCCATGCTGGTAAAGGTCAGAAATATGAAGGCTTTGTCCAGCTGCTAGCTTGATTTTTCTTGCTGTACTTGGGCCAACTATAAAAAGCTTAAAGGTTTGTACAAACATGCAGAGTCCAAAGTATGTGTAAGTAGAGTAGCAGTACTTCTTTTCTCTCCCTCCCCGCTCATCATTGCTGCTGTGACAGATCCCAGGCAGTGCTTGCCCTCAGCACACACAGCCTCTGTTCAGCACACTGAGAGGTGAACAAGAGGGACAGCCTTGGCTGTCTGTCCCTCTGAAGGGCATTTGAGCTCTTGCTCTGGGTTTAAATCCAGTTTTAAAATAGCTTCTTTGATCAGATCTGGTGCAATTCCCGTAATATATTATACTCTGGAACCATCTTTCATTTTGCCATCAGTACCTACCCTGCTCTGGTATACAGTTTGGATATATAGCATAGAAATTTATTTTTCCCCTAGTGTGAAGGAGGCTGGTTATGTCCCTGAGAAAATACCACGATATCCAGGGAAGCACTGAAAGTAACAATTCATAGATTTAGGGACTTTAAGGCTATTTTGTAAGTAGTCACTGACACAATTTCTCTTTTTTTCAGCTCACGCACTTGAGGAACACAGATAACAGTACATGTGTTTTACTTTACTGGATTTTGCAAGGATAAGTTAGTGAGGTTTTTTATGTGTACACTTTGACTTTTGTGGACCATATTTGGCAAGGAGATTATGGCAGTGTAATTCCTCATAACCTCAGGGGAACTGTGACTTTTACACCGAGGGTGCATGGGGATGTGTGCAGTGTAGTACAGCACGTGCAAAGACCCAGCTGCTCTGTGAAGCACACCACTTAGAGGCATAGCAGTAGCTGTACAGCTGAAATCTTTTCTTATCCTTTCCATTAAGATTAAATCAGTAAAAAAAAATAAGACTTTACTTCCTGCCATGACATCACTATGGAATATTTAAACCATACACGTCTCCTAGTTCTAAAGTCAACTTTTGCCTGTTCTTTGAATTCAATTCCTTTTATTTAGCTAAAACATCTGAGGACAAGCAAATGTTCAGACGATGCTTGCTACTAATCCATTTCTTGCACTAATTCTCAGCCATGCACAAAGCTAGAAGCACTCTATAGCAGAATCTCTTCCATATACATACACATAGATTTTATATATAATTAGAGTTCCAGGCTTCTAGTGCCAGTTCAGAGGTTGACAATTTGAGAGCCTCGTAGCTCAGTAAATAGGTACCCGAGGCCTCCCTTTAACCAAAGTTTCGTACTTTAAGCACAGCTTTTTCCTCCCACCAACATGCCTCTGTGACAGCCACCTATGTGCTCCCCAGGTGCTCCCATGCCAGTCCAAAGCCATCACTCCTACTGTCCAGCCTTCATCAGCCCCATTTGCATCTGCAGCTCAAGCAGCTGTTCCTTGTCTTCTCCAGAAGAAGGGCTGTGGGCCAGATCTGCCTGTGGTCAACACAGCTGGATGGACCAAACTGACCTAAGCCTCAAATGCCTCCATAGACCAGCCAAATCCTTAGCAGCCACATCCTGCACTTAAGCAGGACAAGGAGCATGAAGAATAGTTGCAAACCATTCTGAGTTATCTGTGGGTGATGTGTTTCAGCATGATGGGAGCTCTTAGGGCCTTTAAAGGTACACAGCACCAAGACAGGCTATTTTGTTCCTATTGATGTAAATTATAACATTAGTTTACTGCTTTGCTGAAAAAAAATTGCAGCTCGTATGAATAATCTTAGCCAGTTCATTTCAGAGCCACCAAAAGAAGAGTCCATTTTGGAAAAGAATGCAAACAAAACTAAATCTCAGTGGTAGCAGGAATACTTTCAAAGCAACACTCTGTGGCGAAGTCTGTGACATTTAAAATATAACAATAAATTATAACATGACATTCATGATTGTCCCATTGCTACAAACAAGGTCTCGGTGGATGTCAGGTCAGTGCCTGTATTTACACACAGTACACTTCAGGCATCAGCTCCTGGGATGGTCCAGGATCTCCTCAGATCTCTACCCACTGTCTGGGCGTCATTGGGGCAGGGGGTCGCAGCACTCATTGCTGTGCAACCTCTCCAGCAGGAAGACTAGGAGGTCCCAGATATTGCTCCTGAGTGGCACATTCTGTGCAAATCTCAGCTGATAGGCATTAGTCACACATTCAGCATGAAGAGCAAGAGCCCAGGGGGAGAGCCTGTCAGTCCCAGCAGCTGCCAAGAGCCCTTCTGCCTGCAGAACTGACCAAACCATGCACATGGAATTACAAACATTCGGTTGAAACTGCTTCAACAGGTGCTGACATAGGACAGTACTTGGTACATAGCTAATGCAGCTAGGAGATGTTTAGTTCAGTTTACAATCATCAATAGAAAGAGCTAATGAATTTGCCAGAGCAGTCTGATAGCAGCACATCCCAGGTGAATATAGACATGCAACAGAACAGCAGCCTGGAGAGTCTTACCTGATCCAGCTGAAGACTCTGTTGAAGGGACCCTTGAGGTGGAGGTTCCCCACATCATCCAGACAGTGACCAGCCATCCCATTCAAAAGATCCATTTCCCCTAGGCTGATGTCACCTGTGCAAGAGATTCCTATAATTTAGGGTGGTTTCTTTTTTGTTCCAAACACATATTCTTTCCACAGACGTTTACAAGCAGAAAAAAACTTTCCGTGAAAAACTTCCTCCTAATGTCTAGCCTAAATCTCCCCTGGTGGAGCTTGAGGCCATTCCCTTTTGTCCTGTCCCCTGTCACTTGGGAGAAGAGGCCAGCACCCTCCTCTCCACAACCTCCTTTCAGGTAGTTGTAGAGATCAATGAGGTCTCCTCTCAGTCTCCTCTTCTCCAGGATAAACAACCCCAGCTCTCTCAGCCGTTTCTCATAAGGTCTGTTCTCCAATCTCTTCACCAGCTTCATTGCTCTTCTCTGGACTTGCTCCAGAGCCTCAACATCCTTCTTGTGCTGAGGGGCCCAGAACTGAACACAGGATTCTAGGAGTGGTGCCACCAGAGCTGAGTACAGAGGGAGAATCACCTCCCTGGACCTGCTGGTCACACCGTTTCTGATACAAGCCAGGATGCCATTGGCCTTCTTGGCCACCTGGGCACACTGCTGGCTCATGTTCAGTCGGCTGTCAACCAACACTCCCACATCCCTCTCCTCCAGGCAGCTTTCTAGACAGACTTCTCCCAGTCTGTAGCTCTGCATAGGGTTGTTGTGCCCCAAGTGCAGGACCCGGCATTTGGCAGTGTCAAACCTCATGCTGTTGGACTCTGCCCAGTGGTCCAGCCTGTTCAGATCCCTCTGCAGAGTCTCCCTACCCTCCAGCAGATCGACACTTCTACTCAGCTTAGTGTCATCTGCAAACTTGCAAAAAAATGCCTTCATCCAGGTCATTGATGAAGAAATTGAACAGCGTTGGACATAGCATTGAGCCCTGGAGAACCCCATTTGTGACTGGCCTCCAGATGGAGCAAACTCCATTTACCACCACTCTCTGGACCCGGTCAGCCAACCAGTTTTCCACCCAGGAGAGTGTGGACCGGTCCAGTCCAGAGGCCGACAGTTTCCGTAGCAGAATGCTATGAGAAACTCTATCAAAGGCTTTACTGAAGTCCAGGAAGACCACATCCAAAGCCTTTCCCTCATCCAGCAGCCGAGTCACTTTGTCATAGAAGGCAATCAGATTAGTTTGGCAAGACCTGCCTTTGGTAAACCAGTGCTGACTGGGCCTGATTACCCAGTTCTTTTGCGTGTGCTTCATGATAGCACTCAAGATCACCTGTTCCATGACTTTCCCTGGCACTGAGGTCAGACTGACAGGCCTGTAGATCCCTGGATCCTCCCTGCGACCCTTCTTGTAGATGGGTACAACATCAGCCAGACTCCTGTCCAGTAGAACTTCCCCAGTCTTCTAGGACTGTTGGAAGATGACAGAAAGGGGTTTGGCCAGCACATCCACCAGCTCCTTCAATACCCTAGGGTGAATCCTGTCTGGCCCCATAGACTTGTGGGTGTCTAGTTGGGCAAGCAAGGCTCTGACCACCTCCTCTTGGACCATGGGAGCGTCATTTTGCTCCTCTAGTTCTGGAGTTTGTACACAGAGGGAACAACTTTCTTTACAATTAAAGACTGAGGCAAACAAGGCATTAAGTACCTCAGCCTTTTCCTCAGCCCCTGTCACTGTTGTTCCTTCTGCATCCAATAGGGACTGTACAGTCTCCCTAGTTCTCCTTTTATTATTTATATATTTGTAGAAAGATTTTTTTGTTATCTTTCGCAGACTTAGCCAATCTGATTTCTAGTTGAGCCTTAGCCCCTCTAATTTTTTCTCTACACAACTTCACTTCCCTCCTGTAGTCCACCCAAGAGGCCTGTCCCCTCTTCCATAGCCCATAAGCATCCAAACACCACCACCCATTCCTTCATACCTGCTCCATGGCAGGTGGAGTTCAGAGCTGTAATCCTTGTCAGCACTAAGTAAGATAAGGTTTACTTATGCTAAAGGCCATGGAGACATCAGCCAAACAGTTCTTCTTTCCCCTTTCCACTTAACCAAGAAAAAAAATCACAGTAGTTTCCAATGAAGAGCAGGATGAGATTTACTGTTTTTAACATTTTATATTTTTTTTCCGAATTACTAGATTCATTTCTCTCTGCACTACATTTATCAAAAGATGCACAGATGTCACCTCCCCACTTGCTTATCTTCCTTAAATGATTATTTTGCAATTCACCTTGATAACATCATCTGTTCCAGGACAGTTAGTATACAGGTCCAGAAGAAAAATGGATCCAAGTTTGATGGATCTCATCATTATTTAGGTGCAAATGCATGATGCGCGTCAACCATGTGACTCGCCTAAGATACAAGCTAACAAAGATCAAGCTGTACTATTCTTGCTGTATTTTTCTTGGATGCTTGCTCTTCTTAGGTGGTAGTGGGAAGCTGTCTTGTAAGTGCTTATATATTCTGTAAAAATTCTGTGGTACTGAGTGGTGCCTTAAATGAAACATATAACTGAGTTTTGAAATGATGGATATAGTGGTATGAATCCAGTGATTTCTGAGAACTGGAAAACATCAGGGAAGAAACACATTGGTTTAAATCAAAAACATACTGCCACCAAGAGTTCAGTTATCCGCGTTTCTACCTAATTACTTGCTGAAGGTATAAATCCTAGTCCTTATGAGGGTTATCAGCGTGATAACCTTGGAGTCAGAAAGTCATTAGCTGATAACTCAGAGATTCAGGCTCTCTGCTGGAGAATTCCTTGGGATTACCCTGTCTTTGCCAGCAGGCAAAATGTGTTTTGGGTTGCCTTATACAGGCACAGCTTCTGGACTTGAGATACCTTGGGAGCCCTGATAGCAGTTATTTGTGGCCAGATCTCAGCTCAAGATAAACGTTCAGGTATTTATATATCCTGCCACTGCAGACTACAATGAGTTCTGGATCACAAATGCTACACTGCTAGCAAACAGTCATGGAGCTGCACCAGCTACCACATCCATGTTTATATGACTAGAAGTGCCTTTTCAAGCTTAAAGCAACATTCTGTCCCCGTATGGGGCAAAATGTGTAAAGGTAGCCTGGAACTGGTGAAAGCATCCTCCCTGGAAATTCTCTGTGGGGATGATATCAATGGCAAGTCTAAGTATTTTGTTTTCCACATGCTCATTTTTTACAATGACAGGCACAATGGAAAAAAAAGGATCCGAACACTTTTTATCACTGCAGCACTAAGGGAGAAGGAGGTCTTTAACCTACTTGGAGATTTCCTTCATTGCCAGTTGTTATCAGTGAATTAGGAGCAATGATGAGGTGATAAAAACCCAAGGCAACCTTCAAGAAGAGAGAGAGTACACACGGAGGAAACAGGCAGACTAAAGAAATCAGTCTAGTAAATTTAAACCATTTATAGGAGGTTTCCAAGGAACCCAGAGGAAAATTAAATCTCCACATAACTCACTGAGCCAGACTCACACTACTGAAAACCTGAAACTCCCCCCAAAACCCCTTTCAGTCAAAATCCCAGAGCTTTTGGTTTTTAAGCTCTTTAAAACAAAATACTTGAGAGAAACAAGGCAATTGTTAACAACAGCTCTAGCAGGTAGCACCTGAAAAAACATCCCTCCACTTCAACCGCCTGTGACTACTTCTAAAAAATGGCACGTGTACCTTTTTCTAACTCACCACAGAGGAGGCTGAACAGGATTATTTCTTTAGTACTTTCCACTTGTACGGAAAAAATGAGAAGAGAATCATTAAGCATAACAAATTGTAGAACTATAGAATGGTTTGGGTTAGAAGGGATCATAAAGGTCATCTAGTTCCACTCCCCTTGCCATGGGCAGGGACACCTCCCACTGGATCAGATTGCTCTAAGCCCCATCCAACCTGGTCTTGAACACCTCCAGGGAAGGGGCATCCAAGGCTTCTCTGGGCAGCCTGTTCTCGTGCCTCACCACCCTCACCATAAAAAATTTCTTCCTAATATCTAATCTAAATCTCTCCTCCTTCAGCCTAAAGCCATCCACTCATCACATCAGTGCTTTCGCTGATAAAGAGTCCCTCCCCAGCTTTACTGTAGCCTCCTTTAAGTACCGAAAGACTGCTAGATTTCTTCAAAGCCTTCTCTTCTCCAGGCTGAACAAGCCAAACTCTTTCAGCCTGCCCTTGCTTGGGAGATGCTCCAGCCCTCTGATCATCTTTGTGGCCTTTCTCTAGACTCACTCTGTCAGATCCATGACAATCCTGTGCTGAAGTCTTTGGGTTAGAGTAATCCTGTACATTGGAATAAAGTGACTCATACCCAGTGGATTCGGAAAGAATGGTGTCTGGGAAACCTGGAACCTGCATTTGTTCCTATTAGGAGTCAGCCACTTCTCCTTTACCTATGCTGCTTGTCCTTTTGTACAGGCATAAAACCAGCCTTACTGTTATCCAGCCCAAAACCCCAGCACGAAGTCCAAATCAGTTTAATCCCTGTGTACATTTAAGTGCTTGGGAATGTGAAATGGAATAAAACAGATTGGTGGACCCTTGTGTTGTTGGTTGTAGTTTCTACCGTCTCCTGATGTCGTTTCTTAGTTTTTGCTCTTTTCATCAATGAGCTCTGCTTATGGATAATACCCTGCAGTAATAAATTCTGGATAAAGAACGGAAAATGCCAATCTTGACCCAGAACACATAAATTAAATGATAATCTCTAAAAGAGCTCTATTTAAGTAGACTTCAGACATCTCTACTACTTTTTCTCAACCCTAAAAAATGAAGGTTGCTTTTGTTTATTTCTCCAATGAATAAAGAACTTTCTGCTTCTTGTTTTTTTTTCTAGTGTGTTGGGAGTATTTTGGGGGTATTTTTTGTGTTTTTCTCCCCTTTTTTTCCTTTCTTTTTAGGAAAATACTACTTTCTTTATCTTGTTTAACAGTTTAGTCTAAAATATTATATTTCCTGAAATAACTTTTTCTTATGTTTCTTTTCTCTGACCAATGTTTTGAATTTCCATACTGTGGCTTCAAGCTCATGCAGTTGTGAAATAAAGCTGTAGAGCTCTTGTTGCATAATATAAATTACTGCAGACTCACAAGCTTACTGTAACAGTAGCATTTTCCTTTAACAGCTTCGTCTCCTTTCTCTCTTGCAATTACTGTCGTACCTATATTTGTCTGACTTTAGGTAGTTGCTAGCAGTTTCACAGTTACAGCATTCCTGTGATAGGAAGCAGAGATAAAATGAAGGACTAAAGACTGGACTATTAGCCATATTTTTCACACCAGTGAAAAAAGCTTTAGGCAACACACTCCTGTGTTTAAAGCATCAGCTAGGAAGGGCAGAGCTTTAATAAACATCCATCACACAAGCAAAAAGAAAGATATCGGGTCGAGATTATACCATTCTTCTCATAGCAATAAGAAACACTGATGTTTGGTTTTCCCAGCATGTCTCTGACTCAGTTGTGGCAGCTTTGACTAGTCAGGGACTGCAAAGCATTTTCGCTTTAAAGGTCAGCTGTTTCAGGGACTCGAACTCCATTTGCCCTGCAATTTGGTATGCATTGTTCAGGATGCTGGGGGTAGGGTGAGTCTGCCCAGTATCAGACATTTGGGCAAAAATATCCCCCAAATATTGTGGTTTTTTAATTAAGCTTGACAAATTACAGCAATTTTGGTGCATGCAGGCTCAGTGATCTTGTTCAGGTCCCCAAAGAGCATCCCCGTCTCCTGCAGAGCTCTTGCTCTCTGGGCAGGGCAAGGCAGCACCACTGCAACTGATCCTCACAAAAGGGCCTTGCAACTGCCAGTCCCAGAGCAAAAATACAGCATTATATGGCACAGCTGGGGAAATGGGAGTCAAAAAGCTTTCTGCTTCATCAGTTCACACCTGAATACCTGTCATCTTTCTACAGGACAGCATTAAATTGGCTGCAGGTAAACACCTCTAGACAGAAACTTTTCATTTTCGTGCAATTTTTATATTTTGATGTGTGCAGACATAAAATAAAAAGCATCTTGTCATCAACAAGATAACCCTGCTACTGCTACTTTGTACTCCCTGCCCGATTTTACAGGAAATGTTTGGTCTGTTTATGTCTGTTTATGGAAAGAGAACAAGCATTTCAAGAGGAGGAGAAAAAAGAACAGCAAACTGGGAAAATGCTTTCTCTGTTAGCGCTACAATATTAATAGTGCTTGCTGTTTCACTCAGCAATAAATAACAAGCCATTCCTTTTATAAAAAAAAAAAAGCAGCAAGAACACACCCTTAGCCAAAACCATCCCAAGCAGAAAGGCCAAGTTTCCATAAGTGCAAGACTACATTAATTATATGTCTAAACAGTCCACAGTGTTTGCAGAAAGCAATTGATCTCTTTCAGAGCTGTTGCTTTTTAAATGTATTTTCAGTGCTTGGCAGAGCTGATCAGCAAAACAACTGCTGTTCTGAGAAGGTCTCTTTTGGTGGGGCTGGGAATGTTGAAACACAGGGAATAGGGCAGGTCCCACGTGCCCAGCCACGAGGCAACGGAGGCACCCAGCTCCATTACACTTTCCTCTCCAGCAAAACAATTTTGCCTTGAATCTCTTGTTGCACTAATTCATAGGAAGAGGCTCAAACAGTCCTTGCTAATTCATAGCAGCAAAACGTTACTACTCAAGCCTCCAGTGGCTTAAGTTTCTTTTAAAATCCATATATAGTTACAGAACTGTCTAGTAAACTAGCTGATCTAGCCTAATTCCTTCCTCTGGAAAGTCTGACATGTGAAGCAGCTCTGTAAAAAGTTAAAGAGACGGTATCAAATGTACTTTCAAAAATATTTGTGTTATATATTTGTGTTTGCCATCTGTTAGTAATGGACTAGAATTTCAGGAGCCTGTAAATGATCCCTTTCTTTATGGATCTGGCCCTTCCTTCAGCAAGTTGTCTACTTGAGGGTTGAACTCCAAGAAAGCACTCTAAGTCAAGCACAAACTTGCTATTATTTTTTCCTTTTTTTTTTCTGTATACTGAACAAACATCTATTAATTTTGCCAAGGAAGAAGAAAAATATTTTTAATTACTGAATTTTCTACAGAAGTATATTAAAAATTACCATGTGAGATAATATTACAAACTTGTGCAGTCACAGCTGAAGTATGACAGAGTTCATAACCTTTTTTTTGTTCTTCCTCAGGCAGAGCATGAACCAGAGGGCATTGATTCCCTTTTTGGTCTGGAGCAATTAACCAATGTAATCCGCTTCTTCTGAAGTGAATTAAGTTTAATCACTGGATCTAGACTAAATTGCACTCATTCCATTGCTAACATACTGTGGCTAAGCTTTTTGCTTGATGAAAAGTCAGACAGAAATAAAACTTTATCTCAAAGATGGCAATGGTGTTTAATATAGATGAATGATTTTGTAGTAGCCCTTTAGGTCGCGGAAACACTGCAGGAGTTATGTTAACCTTAGACAGAGCTGGAATAGTTCCCATAACACCAAAAGAGTAGCTGGCAGAATTTTTTCAAATTGTTATATTAATTGCTGTATATTATTAATAACTGCAGTTGCAGTGGCATTTTCATTTTGCATTCTCTTCTGCAATGAACTAATGGTGAGGAAAAAAAAAACGCAGAGGTGGTGTGACGGAATCAAGATATCTCAGTGCTGAGCAAAGTATGCAGCCTAGTTCCTGACCTTTACATGTGTGTGCCTAGCTTGAATATAGAGCTCTCCAGAAACCTATTGCTCACGAAGATGTTTATGATCCTACAAATTAATCATGGCATTATGGAAATTCATTATGGAAATTCATGGCATTATCTTTTCTACCCATACTACCTTCCCTGCTTGGTTCACTGAGAATCACCCACCTAATGGCTGCACTGCTGAGCCTCCTTCTCCAAAACAAGATGATTAATCACCTCAAGTGTCTTCAGACTGACTGCCTTGACCAGAGCCCAGGGGAGAAGGGATACTGTCCGCTGTGCTCCTTTCCGGTGTGGCAGGAGGCTGTGCCCAGTGCTGCTGCCGGGTGCCCATGTTGGCAGTGTTGGGATGATTGGGCAGAAGCTCTGAAATGCTCAGGGAATGAAGACGACCTGGAGCCAACATCTCTGCTACAACCCTGACCAGTTAAAGTCACAGGCCATAGCAACAGACTTGTACACAGCTGCCAGATCATATTAAAAAAAACCCCACAAAACTAGAAGAAAAAAAAAAAGTTCTAACAGATGCATTTTCTTGTTTTGTTGCTGTTTTAAAATTAGTACTCCATTAAATTGCAGTGAAATATTCCCTAGATTTCAGCTGTGTGCATCTGTTTCTCACCCCAGTTGCAAATAGATGGCTGTCTTCCTTGTTTCAAGAATGAAAATCTTATATTCCCAGAGCTCTCTGCATCTGCGTACTGCCACCAATACGTACAGTTTTAGATATTTAAAATCAAGTTATACCATTATTGTTGGCTGAAGTAACCTGACTGTCTTCTGACAGTTCTGATAGTTCCTCCTTCTTAGAGGAAGTTTTTCTTAGGAGGAAGTTTTTCATGGAAAGGGTCTTAGGAGGAAGTTTTTCACGGAAAGGTTCATTGGGCATTGGAATAGGCTGCCTGAGGAGGTGGTTGATTCACCTTCCCTGGAGGTGTTTAAGGCACGGGTAGATGAGGTCCTGAGGGACATGGTTTAGTGTTTGATAGGAGTGGTTGAACTCGATGATCCAGTGGGTCTCTTCCAACCTGGTTGTTCTATGATTCTATGAAAATAACTTTCTTTTTTTTCACCCGATTACCAAAATTTAATGCATAGGACAAACAATTGTTTATCTTCCTCAATACTTCCATTAACTCACAATATACTGAGAGGCTGTCTCCCTCCCTCAGCTTCACAAGGATTTGCAGGTGGAAAAGTTTGAAAGCCTGTTCTGCCTTCAAAGGCTGGTGGAAATAGCATGAGTTAGGAATCCCTCACTCTCCCCTAATCTGACATTTTCTTGGTTCTGCCATTCATTTGCTCTATACCCCTGTTTAAGGTACTTAATTTTGTGCACTATTTTTATATTAAGAGCTCTTCTTAGCACCTTATAGGATAAGTCTTTGTAGGAACACAGCTTATCTCATACTCTTGGAACTCGTTCCCTATGTAAATATTTAGATTATAAGTAGCAAAGCAGGAGGAAACCGTCAGGGATGAAAAAACTCTTGATCAGATACTACACTAGTCTTACCTTATGGAGTCCACTTTCTGGGACACAGACCATCTCTATTGCTGTCTTAGCTCATGGACATAGTCGATTTTTCTGGATGTATCTGGAATTAAAATAAAGAACAACAGTTAAAACAACATTGTGCTCTACTAGACACAGAATAATTCAGATGGGAATTCAAACACCAATGTGGACAAAGGAATAGAATCAGACAAAATTATCTAGTAAAAGACTGAGTCTGAAATGCTTCATGGGAATGTCTCAGTTTCAGCGTGTTTTCACGGAAACCAGGACAGGGGCTGATGGTTCTCCACAAGAGTGATTCTCCAGTGTTATGGCAATTAAATCCCAGCTGAGATGCAGACATTACAAAAAACATTACTCATTAGCAACAAAATAGTATAAGAATGAGTACTCCAGTGAACAGCTGAAATGGCTGCTGTGCTAAAAAGGGATCGGATTTGTTTTGGTTTAACTCAAGCTAAACCTTGAGGAAAATATAATTTCCTGCAGGCCTGAAATGTGGCTTTTCAGGGAGCTCAGAAGGGAATTTAGGACCCCTAAGGCTGCCTCTTGGCTGCTGGATGGACCATGGTGTGTAATCCTTTCCATAATCTGATTGCACGCTTTCTTTTGCAGGATACATCTATCAAAGGCTGACACCTCAAAATGTCTTATGAACAATTTTATGGGAGATCAAGTTTTATTAAATAATCTCTCATGGTAAGAAACCATTTAGGACTGTTAAAAAGCCACCCTTCAAAAGCAACCTTTTTCTTTGGTCAGTTCCCACAGTTGCTGCTTAAAGCACATCCACATACTGGCTCCGTTCCTGCTGCCCAAAACTCTTCCTGGTACTCGAGAACTGGGTACCAATTAGATTTCTATTTCAAAGCCCAAAATGGCATTTAAGTCTTGCCTAACTCTTATGCTGGTCTTCTTCAGAGGGCAAAGTTCAACATAAGGATCCAATGCTTATAAAAGGAGCTATTTCTTGAGCATCAGGTAATACTGTATGTAGTGGTAAAAGCCTTTGGACAGGAAATGATATCAATAGTTAACACAGTATTATGATTACAGTAGAACTAAATCCACATGCAACTCATTGCATCCATTTTCCATTTCCAATACCTCTAACCTGAGAACTAGACCTTGTTTAGGGCTTTTGTGATATTCCATAGAGTACCTGGAAAATTCTGCTTATGAAATTCTTATGACATTTTATTACGACATTTTGTTAGCTTTCTTCGTACAGTGCAGGGAAAAAGAAAGCAAAACAGCAAAACCATTATCTTACAATGTAGTAAAATTAAACTCAGAGTGTTACCTTAAGCTGATGAATGCAGCAAGCAGATCAATTTACTCAATTATCAAGTTTTTGTGCAACTCTAAGATAAAACTGCTGAACTAAATTTTAGTCTGATTACAGCTATTCTAATAGCCATCTAGAACATTACAAATGAGTTAGAGAGCAACTTGTGGTTTACAAATGCATCTTTTGATGTCAGTAATGACTGTTCAATGATTCAAAATGTATTATATATTATAGTAGTGGTGGCCAGTTGCCACTGAAGCAATGCACATAATAAGAAAACACCAGCTTGTATGGACATCTTTGAACTTATACAACACAGTTCATGTAAATTTTTATCTGTCTTGGTGGAAAACCAAATCATAACCCAAAATTTAAATATTGAATGGGAATGGAAATGATTACTAAGGAGAGCTCATCCTTTGGAAATAATTAGAATATGTAGCTCACACATTAGTACATTCTTTCAAGACAGACATATATATATTTGACTTTGGTCTTCATGTAGTATTAACCCATTTAGCTAGACTGACAATTATCATTAATTCTTTAACATACATTAACGTTTGCCTGATAAAAACTAAAGCATGTTGTATTTTTTCATTATTTATTCATTGCCTATGTTAAGATAAAATATAGATCAGTGACGAGCTTCATCCACTAGAAAAGGCAGTCTCCCTCCTTTCTGCTTCCTAAGACAATACAGTTTTTGTGAAGTTTATTGCTATGACTCCTTCATTTCATCAGGAGGTAGCATGATCTCTAACTTATTTGATTTGTGAAGAAAGACTTATGTCAAAACTCTTTCCTGTTCATTTTGCTTCGCTATAAAAAAGAGGTGAAAGAACACATTTTAATTGCCGGGCAGCCAGCTGAACTTCTTGTGTAATCATTCTCCTTAAATCTGAAACTGTTAGAAGCTTCAATTGATGAGAAAATGGAAATTGAAAACTAATTGAAAAGACTGTAATATTTCATGAACCCTAACAAGCCTCTTTCATGCTCTAACCAGAGTTGGAAAACTGGGAAAGATTTGAGATTCAAGATTAAAAGATTAATTATTGCAGAATCTACACAAACATCTGAGAATGATGAATTTCAACAAGAAGTAACATTTTTATTGATGACTGATGTTCTCGGTTTATTTATGTCTCCAGCATAGTCACCCTGCCTCCACAAATACAAAAAGATCTATTGTACTGTTAGGAATTTTTTTTTTTATGTTTTAAGGAAATGTTTATTTATGATTTTAGGGGTAAAATCTTATGTTGGAGTCATCAACAAACCTTATATAAGTTAAGAGAAATTTCTCTTTCCAGAAATATTTCAGTTTTGCTAAGGGATAGTAGCAGGTCCAC
The DNA here is from genome assembly GCA_033558105.1 of Coccyzus lansbergi. NCBI lineage: Eukaryota > Metazoa > Chordata > Aves > Cuculiformes > Coccyzidae > Coccyzus > Coccyzus lansbergi. Next base: position 5,855,526 of record JAUMJK010000097.1, read on the forward strand.
AAGTGCCTGTATTGTAATAAAATATTAATATTCAATTTGAGCAAAGTAACTTACTGATTTCTTCCAGAGTAAGTGTTGGAACTAATATTTAATAATCTACTGATTTTGGCACAAAAACCTGGAGGATATTAGCAAAAACTGATGTTGCAAAAAAAATTAGGAGGCATAATCAATAAGTAAGTATAGGAAGAATTTCTAAGTGCACATTGAGATAGAAACATGACGAACATAGGCAAAAAAATATACTTTGGAACTGAGAGCAGGAATCTCTGCCTGGAACTTGGAACTCAGCAAATTAAGTGGCAGAAGAGGAGAAAAAGATTTGGCTGTTAGGATAACTAAACCACTCTAATGCAGCTGTTGAAGAAACTGAGTAGAGACTAGTAGATTTCAATCAAGATATTTTGGACAGAAATAAATAAATATTGGTGTGATTGTTAAAGTATATTAGTTGGATTGTATCTTGCAGTGAGTTAATGGAAATTTCTTGATAAAGCATGACAGCAATATAGCTGCTTTCCACAAATATACTGTGAGCCAAATATCAGGAACACATGAGAACCATTTAAGCTAAACCACTATATGTACACACATACATCTAGCAAAGAGACATGAACTGAATGGAAATGAGCCATCAAGGAAGAAAAGTTCTTGAACACCCTCCTAGTAAAACACCACTAGCCAAGGACTGAAACAATTCACAAATGGATGCTGAGCAACTTGTGAAAAGAATTATATGGAATGGCTTTCCCTTGTAATATGGAGCTGGATTCTGTGAGCCAAAGGGCTGATGTGGTCCAGGTTCTTGCTGAGCTCATCCAGCTATTTTGATGAGAGGTAGGTTCTAGGAACCAACGAGCACAATGCAATGGCTCTGGATGCCTCATGGTGGGTGGTCTTTAGAGGAGCAGCTGCCACCAGGGCACGGGAAGAAACCAGTAGAGTGCAAGGAATTAATGACGATACTGTTGAATACCCTAGTACTGTTGGGGGAGAATAGTGCAACCCTGACTGACACCTGCAGGGGTGACAAGAAGAGCCTAGATGGGGAGGTGAGAAAATCAACTGGAAAATGACATGTGTAACTTGCACTTTTCTTATATTCCAGCTTTTAGACTTGAAAATCTGGACTTCATCTTAAAAATACATGCACTTGAAAAATCAGATGTGAGTTTTCTCACGTTGAACAGTTCAATACATTCTGTAAGTTGGCTTCTCATATTTGAACTGAATTATAATCAAAGTGTAAAAACCCAACTACTTCTATGAAAAATGCTCTCATGGATGTTTCATTTCCCATTGAACAAACACTTATTTTCAGGATTCATTAGCAATCCAAGCACTAAAGCTTCATAACATTTAAAGTATTTTTCCAGTAAAACAATCCCTGTATCCCTAAGTGTATTTTTTAGCTAGGCTGACTTTGCAGGAAACCATAGTAAATGTCAGCATACATTATCACAGTAGAAGTATCTCTACCACAAATCCACAACGTCTAATTTAACTGATAGCAGAGATGGCCTGTTTTCCTTACTCATATACCCAGGATAGGTAGATAAGTCACTTCTTTTCAGGAAAATATTTATTTATTTATCAATATGGAAAAATACCATTGGTATCTGTTTCTCTCCTCCCTTCTGAAAGACTGTGCAATCCATTTTATATACACACCTCCTTCCCTCTTCCACTTCTTTCCTCTTATGTTCATATGCCATTCATGACAGGCACTGCTGTAGTTCTCTTCTAGTTGTTTGATTAAAATTTCATGTATCCATTATGACTGCTCCTAAAACCTCTCAATTAAAATGTAGTTTTCATCTAGACATGTAATCATTTTCAGATTTGTACTTGTGGAGGGCAGATTAGCTGAAAACTGGTCAAACACACTTCCCCCATATTTTAGGATAAGAAAAATTATTTTTCAGCTAGCATGCTGGTTTTTGAAAGCTGAGCTGGAAGGAAGGAAAGCCCAGAAGGAAGCAAACAGATGGTACGTGGAAAACTTGCTGTAATCTTCCTAAATAGCTACCTTGTAATACAGCTAATGCTGGCGCGGTTCCCATCTACAGTACTTTCATGCTGGCTGCTGGCCAAGCCATTTCAACGTTGCTGTCCACACATGGTTCTTTGTTGATGTCCAAACACAAGCCATTTTCTGGTTGTCCAGGTAAGTCTTTTCCTGGGCAGACACAGACAGGGTGACCTGTGGGAGTTTTGAGCAGACTGGGGAGTCCTCACTCTTCCCCTGTGTTCTGCTGTGTTGTTGAACATCTTTTTCCCCCTGGCATCTTTGTTAGAACCTTTGAAATCTCTACTTGGGACTGAGCACACAGGTCCAAAAGGGCAATCATGACCTGACATGGCATAACCTCACAACCTCTGTATCCACAGCTACCAAAAGAGTCACAGCTGAGAAAATGTAATTCCAAAGCTTTTAGAAACATATAGATAACACAGCAGGGATTTATATTTAGCATATAATGTAAAAAACACTTCTCACCATCAGATCTCAACAACTTCTAGCTTTTCACAAATGACTCTAGCTCCATACACAGTTCCCCATCTTTCCCAAGAGTGACAGACCGCTCCTGCATTATTACTTTCCCACACTGACTTTGTCTCCCCAGATGAGAAGCCTCTGTCCTTGGGAAAACTATTAAAAATTTTGGATTATTTTGATTTAGTCTTGTATACCAGTTATTAGGAATTTAGATTCTTGTTTATTTTATTGTGTTTGCAACTATGAATATCTAAGACTTAGAATTTATGCTCAATTGCAGGCTGTTTTCTATAATAAAAGGTAGACTGGCTTTGACTCGTTGGCTTAATTCATTGATTGCTTAAAAAGCTGTAAGTATAAAATTATATGTGAGTTTTACCAATAGAGCCAACAGGCTAAAATTCTTGGTTATTCCTTGTTTAAAGATGTAGTAAATGTAACTGGTTACAAAATTCTGTATGTGTACTTGTGCAGATGTGGGTTTGGGCAATTTCTAGATTGCATGATTTCAGATGAAGTAAGTTAATCTATGATGTCTAGACTTTCTTTCCCACATGACTCCAGCATAGGAGGTTTTGACTAGCACTGTCCCAACCTGCATAATTTACACATCTGTAGTGTATTTTCACTGTACACAGGCCAAGTTCCTGTGTAGACTGATCTCTGCCAAGGAGCTTTTCCAGTCATTCTTGTTTGATCAGTCAAGCCATGATTCTAACACCGATTCTTTTATTACTACAAAACAACAGGAACCAAGGATAAATTTGCTAGACAATGCTTTCTTCATTGAAACTATAATAAAAGCAACTGGTGTTTATTTTTATTGTTGCTATTCTTTCTGTAAAGGAAATGGTTTTGTTCATTTGTTTGACTCTAAATTTTGCTATTAAACATCATTTAATTGTCAAACTATTTCTTGGTGCAGGAAGAACATATCTGTTTCATTTCTTTACATCCTCTAGATATCTTGCAAAGATTCCTGGTTGTTTTGATGTATGGAGCATAAGACAAGTCTTGGGTTCAAATGTTTCTGCATAGGCAGGCTTAAATGTGCTGCCAAAAATAACCAGGCTTAGAACATACTTTAAAAAGCTATTTTAAAATGCAATATTGAAGATAATTCAGGTCTAATATTTAGTGTCATATCGCCTGTAGATTTTGCCTTCATTTTGGGGAAAGAAAAGAAAGGCATGACAATGTTTTGTTAAGTATTAAACTGATTTGCTTTGTGGAAAGAAACATAACTAGTACCCTGGATTTGCTTTAGCCTGCAACTTTGTGTACTTTCATGCCACCTTGATTACTTCAGTGTCCTGGGCTCACTTAAACAGCATAAGGACAATATCTCATGAACAAAAACCACAAAGAATTTTATCAAAGACATGACTGAAAAAGACATCAAATTTCTTTAATCTTAGGGCTTTGTCTTAACATGTTACTCAGCAGTTTGTTCAGATAAACGCAGTTCTTTTAATGGGCTGTGTTGCAAACCTTGAAAATAGGATATATGCACTGCTTGTGCCTATATTTACTTAGGATCCTCCTGTTGGTCGTGTAGTTGGGACTCTTTGGAAAATGATAGTTCACTTTGAAGTTAATCAGTGTGGGTTGTAACAATTCTTATTACGATAATCTGAACAACCAACCTTTAACTTGTGGCTACATTTCACCAGAAAGAAAAGGAAAAAGGTAAATAATCCTGAATATACTGACCATTTCCAGCATGATGAATAATAACTGAGGCATCACGCAAAGAGAGAGAGAGAAAGAGGTGGAGTATATCTGAAGAAATGATATATCTGTTTTCTGACTCCTTCCCCCATCTCCAGGGCCAAGTGCTGCATTCCAGTACTAATGTGTCTGGATGCATCTTATCTACCTCTTCTGCCAAGTCTCAGAAGCTCCTCTGGGTTTTTTTCTAGCAACTCGAGATGATGAGATACAGCAGATATCTTTACTTCGAGATTTCTGGTATCTTTTCATAGACTCAGGAGATCTGGGTCCCACCAGACCATTTTTGCTAACTGGAGAAAGGACTGTATCCTTTCTAACCCCAAAACAGCCCTTGTACAGCACGCAAGATCTAATTATGCTTCAGAATAAATGTTTCCTGCTTCATGACCCTCCTGACACCAGTGTCAGCAGTGCTGAGTGCTCCTGGAACAGGGTATTCCAGAAAACTGGATAAATTTTGCTAGCAGCCCTCTGCTCGTTTGGGTTTCAGAGTGACAACTGGAAAATTGATGAAATCATACTGTCACAAGGAAAGCCACAGAACTGTTGCTGTGGTTTAAACAACTTGTTTCTTGTGAGTGGGGTTTTTTAACTAGCTGATTGCAATGCTGGTTTAAACAACTTGTTTCTTGTGAGTGGGTTTTTTTAAGTAGCTGATTGCAATGCTGGTGCAGTTTTCTAGCCTTACAAAGCCTAAGGAGCAAGTATATCATCTTCAAATATGCTTGCCTTCAGGATATACATCCAGCTCTTGGGACTCAGAAAGACACACTTGCATCCTGTTGTCTGAGAATGCTACATACGTATACATATGTATATATAAATGTACACATATGCATACACATCTATAACTATGTATCTAAAACATGACCTTGTTGCTGTCTCTAGTTAGAGAGTACTCTAATAGCTCCCACTTACTTTATTTTTTTAAAAGAAAAAGAACTGATATAAATACGTGTCTATAACAACAAACATCTTGCTTCACAGGACAGCTACTACACATTTTTCATTATATAACTCATGGGGAATAAGCCATATGCCTGTAAAATGAAGCACGTAAGCCTTTACGCAGAAGAAATATCTTAAATTTTAAGCATAGTTCACAAGAACTCTGGGGAACTTAATTACTCCTATGCCTTTCCTACTTGGAAACAAACCACATTAGGGGCAGATTCAGTCACAGCTGAAGATAATGTAACTCAAATTAGTTCAGTGCAATTACATTGGTGTGAATGCTTTTCAAAACATCAAGACAAAAGCTTTTACTATGATTGTTTTAAATCATAAACTCCAGGCTACCATTGCTTAGCATGCAGGAACACGTGCACTTTCTGCAACACAGCCACCCAGCCTTCAGCATCTTCTCTCTCTCTAGAATGATTGATGGCAAATTGCCTGTTAGGGTGAAAGATTATCCTTCCAGGCTAACCATACAACTTTCTTCCTCTGGGGCAGCAAAAGTAGTTTAGAACAAGAGAGTTCTTTATTTTCCTTGGTTTCAACAGTAACATGTTCCTTTGGCAAGGTGGAGGCAGTTTCCCTGTGGCGTTTCTAACACACAACTGGTCCCACTGCCTGCACACAGACAGAGGAAGGTTTCTCCCCTCTTGCTGGAGATCTGGCTGAACACAAGAAATACTAGCACTATTAGCAAATTTCTCTTTTCTATAACTCCTCTCTTATTTTTCAGTACTTCCTAGGATACTATCTAGGACCAGTCTGGAGTTACTTGCTTTTTAGCAGAAATGACAAAACCTACATATATGGAGTTGAAAAACATGCATATAAACAGACTTATAGATATCTTTGGCAGTCACAGAAACTGGAGTTCCTTCCTTTCTTGGCCTACCTTCAAACTTGAAGACAGTATCCAGGAATAAGAGAGTTTCTGTTTATTCTACTAACTTGTAAGATATGACCACCTAAGAAAAGCAAGCAAAAAATCTACAGAAAATGCAAGTTAATAATTTTATAACGTTGCTGTCTTCTATAACTATTATGAGCAATAACTAGATGTTACTTCTGAAAACCCTCCTTAGTTCTGTAGCTTTTGGTATCATGTTAGTGAATATCTGCTTTCTGTTACAGCCAAGGACAAGTATAAGTTAAAAACTGGCTCTAGTTCTCTCTGTTTTGACTATTGGAAGGAATATGTCAGCAGAGCCCTGAATTTGCTGTAGGCCTTCAGAGATAATTTATTCCTCATAGCCATGGAATGACCTCAGAGCCTGGATGCATAGAAATCGCAACACCTGTTGCAAGCTTACCTGCCATTAAAATCCATTTCTCTTGAGGTTTCTTGTTGTGAAGCAAGTTAATTACAACCTAACTGTGAAAACTTGCAGCTCAAGGCAAAATGGAAGTGGTGAGTACCGAAATGCTTGTTCACCTGTTTAAATTGCACTCTGAGTGCCAGGAACCTGTTTTAGCAATCAGCAAGAAGTGAAGAAATGAGGCTTTATCCCTGGTCTCAGCCCAAGGTCCTTCAGTGGACAGATTAGTGCCAAGAAAGGGGCATCTGGTATTAAAAAGAAAAGTGCCAGTGAGCTGGTACTGAAGTGATGTCAGCTGTTGACTTTGGGACAGGGCTGTCCGATCCTCAGCTGCTTCTAGAGGAAGGGGAGAACCACTCTTCCTCAAAGCTCACCTTCTCAAATCTGTCCCTCCCTTCTCTTGATAAAGGATACTGCAAACAAGAACCACTGGCACTTTTCTGTTACAAGCCTGCACTACACAGTAGTGTAGGAGAGACGCTCCTCGAGACACATTACAAAACCAAGCAGGGTTACACAAGCACACTTTACAAGATTCTAGGTGTGCTTAGAATGAAAATGTGTGTCCAGGTCCATATCCTGGCTCATGATATGGAGAACAATACCTGCTACTCTAACAGGTGACAGGTTTAATAGAAGAAGCCATATATAAATGATGAGAATAATAAAAGAAGCCATATCATATTAATTTCTAGCTGCAAACTGCTAGCCATCCACTGGGATGATAAAGCTGTGTAGAAGATTGAAGCATATTAGTGGCTTTGTGATTTAAGCCTCAAGGTAAGGATATCCTTACCACAGACTGAAATCCCAGTATCATCAAATGTACCTTCTGTAAAGAGAAAATGAGCATTATCCTAGTGGGACATGTCCCTGCTCATGGCAGGGGGGTTGGAACTAGATGATCTTTAAGGTTCCTTCCAACCCAAATTATTTTATGATTATATGATTATGCATTTGGTTTTGCATGGTTCTGTCAAACGAGATAGAGCTTCAAAAGTAAAAGATAGAATTGGGTATCTGATTGCAAAGCACATTCTTTAAAAGAGGGGGAGATGGCTTTTATTTTCCCTTTCATAGAATCATAGAATCACCAGGTTGGAAGAGACCCATCGGATCATCGAGTCCAATCATTCCTATCAAACACTAAACCATCTCCCTCAGGACCTCGTCTACCCGTGCCTTAAACACCTCCAGGGAAGGTGAATCAATCGCCTCCCTGGGTAGCCGGTTCCAATGCCCAATCACCCTTTCCGTGAAAAACTTCCTCCTAATCTCTAGCCTAAATCTCCCCTGGCGGAGCTTGAGGCCATTCCCTCTTGACCTGTCCCCTGTCACTTGGGAGAAGAGGCCAGCTCCCTCCTCTCCACATCCTCCTTTCTGGTTGTTGTAGAGAGTAATGAAGTCTCCTCTCAGCCTCCTCTTCTCCAGGTTAAACAACCCCAGCTCTCTCAGCCATTCCTCATAAGGACTGTTCTCTAGACCCTTCACCAGCCTCGTTGCTCTTCTCTGGACTTCCTCCAGAGCCTCAACATTCCAATTTCCTTCTTCTTCTGCTAGGTGATCCTAACAAGTCACTGTGCAAACTCTAGTAAACCCCAAAATTACATATATAGGTGTACATGTATATAAAGACATATATGATATTATATCAACACTCATGAGAATAACATATCATTCCCAATATTACAGAGAACATAGTGTGGATTCAGTACCCTTGCAGATAAGATATCAATTAATTTAGAGTTAAGTACGTAGGAATACTGAAGGCATTGCTGGTGCTGCAAGTACAGTGTTGCAAATCTGCAAAGAAGCCAGGCTGAACAGATGCTCAGGCATTGCAAGCTTGTCCTTGGATACAAGCTACACTTGCCATATTCAATTTCTTGTTAATGAGCCCTTTGACCAGGTCCCAGTCACAGCTCTTAGCAAAGCACAGGCAGAAGTGGAAGACGTCAGAAAGTCTGAGCTCAGTTTGGAGGGGCTTATCCATCTGGCAAACAGCCTCATTCCAGTGGTAAACTGTCTTACACTTGGCCAGCAACCCTGGGGGCCAGATGCCAAAGCACAGAGGCTATTTCCCCAGCAGCAGCTAAGCTGCTGACTGCACATAAACCTTGCGTTGCCAGTTCTTCACTCAGTTTCATGTCTGGTGAGAAGAGCTCCCACAGCTGCCTTGTCCTCCTAGATGCTTTTGACAGACACCCTCTAATATTGCAGGAGAATTTATTAGTTTCCTGGTGCTCATTGTCACTTTAAAATGAAACATATGCTTATGTGCCATCCTCTGTTTTTCTTCTATATTTTAATTTCAAGGCAAACTTGTGCTGCCTGACCAGCCCTACAGATCCCTTCCTTTTAACTCTACCCGTCTTCAAACTCCTCTTGCACAAACAGTACTTCTAGCAACATCGTTTAAGTTCTGTAAGATGCAGCACATGAAAGTTACTTGCTTCACTGCTAGTTCCTCAAGTACATACAAAACGTTACTGTAACATCTAAGTCAATTAGTTCTTAGACTGTCATTTATTTTTCTGTGTACATATAAATCTCACATTTTGGAGTTTCAGGGAAGGATTGAAAGGGCTGAAACTAATTCAAGCCATTGTTTCCCCTTGACACTGCGATTATGTTTTATCCATAATACCTTGAGTAAGTAATGACATGACATTTAATATCTCTACAGGGATACTACACAGTATTCATTAAAGGCCAGAAGTCATAACAACATAAACATGCACACTGCTAGGATCTTTCCTAATGAAACAATCCCCCCAAAGACAGCAGGGCAACTTCACAGGGTAGAATTTCACATATATTTGAAGTTTCAGGTCCTAATTAATTGTACAGACTTCTAAGTTCATTGAAAACAAAGGACGGGAACTCCCAATTAGTTTTAATAAACCACAAAGCATGGTCAAGATCTGCTGGTGCTATTGACTAGACTCATCCTGGCTTTGCCATGGTAACGGTGCCCTGAGTAGATCAACTCAGTATAATTATATCCAACAAAGATTTTATTGACCCTTTACAGGACAAGGGGGTACAGCAGCTGCCAGAGTTTGCATTGTACCACCGGCCTCCAACAACAGAGCTTCTATAGGGCAAATCAAACCTTTCATTTGATATCAGCAATTTCCTGTCACCTCCTGTATAAATGGCCCTGAACACTTGTGTTAAGCTAAACATCTGCTGAATTATGTCTTTGCTCTTTCGATGAGTAAAGATAGAGATAATAATTCATTTTTGTTGTCTAATCTTCTTGATGGATTATCATAATAATTATTAAATAATTAAATTATCATAATAGTGATAACTTTAAAAAATCCAGACCCTTGAAAACATTAATATTGACTTTCTACAAAAGTCTTCTGTCTGACAGTCTCTGTTGTTAACAGCTGTTGCGACTTCCTCCATTGTTTCATAAAAGGTTATGCCCCAAACCATTTCTCATTTGGCAGTAAATAGGTATTAATTAAAATTATTGAGCTGCAGAAATTTCATGGAAAATAACCATGCTGATACTCGTGTAACATTATTTCAGCATCAGATTTTGGATTGCAAATAACTGATAAATTGTGCACTCATCACTAAGCCAGCTCAACAGCACTAATCAAATTAAACTCATGCCTTAGCATGATTTGTTGATTGATGTAATTTCTGGAACAAATTCCAAAAACAGTCAGGCATTTACAAATGGTCCCATTCAACAGCAAGGGAGAGTGTTTGACTTTCTTTCCAGCTTCCAGAGCAACAAGCAAATCAAAAAGTGCTTGTTTCAGCTAAAATATGGCAACTTTCCTACACTGCACTATCTCAGTACATTGATATTTCTTCTACAGATGAGAGACAGTATTCCCAGCATTTTACAAGTTTTTGTTTTCCACGCAAATTTGCATTCAGAGATCTTAGGGACATTTATGACAACATGATGATCCTCAACAGCAGTTCCCATTGCTGACCCCAGTTTTACACATTGTTTGTTAGTTGTCCTATGATTGCTCTTGAGGTGGTCATTCTGATCCAAAGACCGTGAATTCCAGCCAACAGCAGGTTCTGTCAAATATGTCCCCTGGACCAGAAATTCATGCTCCCAGCATTGAGGTCTGATCTAAACGAAACAAGAAAGGCAGGTGCTCAGCTGCAGTTCTGCAAAGGAGAAGCTAAAGATAAAAGCAACTTGCTCAAAGCTCAGAGCAGATCCTAGATCATCTCTCTCTGTCTTGGACTTGAGTTTCAGGATTATGTTTTCTGTGATGACAGAATGAACTCTGACAGCTCTAAATCAGAATAATCCTGGTCCCATGAATCACTGTAGTAACTGAAAACAATTGAGAGTGCAGCATGGGTTTGTTTTTTTTTTTTTTTTTTTTCCCATTTCTTTTTTTTCTGAATGAGTTATTTTGTGGTTAAGCAAAATGTTGGCCCAGCTCCAGTAGGAGAGAGCACATGGATAAGCTGCTGCCATTACATCTTGTCTAGGCAGCCGAGATGCTTTGGGAAAACACCTGTGATGTAAGTACACATCATGCTTGTCAACTTTGCCAAAGTAAACCTCTAATCCATGTGAGCACTACACTGCCCAATCCTTTCTTCTTTCCCCTCTTTTATTACCATATCCCTTCTCCACTAATTACAGAATAAAAAGTAAAGATGCACTTAACCTCAATGCAGTCCCACAGGCAGAACTTACTCACTCAGGAAAAAAAAAGACTGGAATAAACATCCTCATATTCTTTTGACATTCAGCACAAATGAAAACAGCCCGATCATGGGCTGATGGCCAAGTGCCAGGATTGCAATATTCTGCAAATGGAAACACTCACTTCTGAGTTTCTGAACTTGAGGTCTTGTTATTGCTGTGCAGTGGCAACTAGTTGGGCAACTGCTTGGCTTTACACAGCACATTCCTCTGGTTTGTCTGAGGGAAAAAATGCTTTAAAGTGAAGGCTTCAAATGAAGACAAAGGGGAATCCTTACTCTCCTATTAAAGATGTTAAAGATTGTAAACTAAAAGTACTAAGACTAGAACATGTTCTGTGTCCAGAGACTGCAGTAATACTCTGCATGTGATGTGGTGCAAGGAGCTGAAAATGTCAGATCTTGCTCTGCCCCTTTGGCACTTATTTACCATAAAACAGCAACTGGAGCTATTCTGGGTGCCAAGCAAATGTCTACATCCAAAGCTAACTGCCACAGTCCCAAAGACAGGGAGCACAAGAGGTGAGTAGAGTTGTTTGTGTCATGCTTACTGTGATGGTACAGCTGAGAAACCTACCAAAGGCCTCAAGGGTGAGAAATCAGTCTTACTAAGCTGACGGGAAAATAAGTTTAAATTTTCAGTTAGGAAAGGAGCAGTTTGAAGGGGTTTGGGGTATGGTGTATGTAGCAGTGTGAGAGATGTAAATGGTGGTAATTTTTAACATATTGAAACAAAGGAAGAAAAAGCAATAACCAGCAAGGATAGTACAGTCCTCAAAAATTTTAGTGTAGGAGATATTAAGAATTAGCTTGATTGTGAGAGCACACATGAAGAGATGGAGAGTAGCAGGAACTTTTAATCACTTTAGAAAACATCTGGTTTTACTTTTTCTATTACCTCTGTTCCAGCTAAATGACCTGTGGGAGCAGAATGGTGCATACGTGCTCTGGTGGCATTGCTTCCATTATAATCCATATTTTTTGTTATAATCAATATACTTTTTATTCCCTGTTAGATCCACAAATTACTAGGCATTTCCACCCTATAAGAAATTCATTATTCCAGCCTCAAGATTCTCGATTGCTTTGTAAATAATATAAAAATCCATTCTGCATGAATCCTTGCATTATAAAAACAAGAAAAGAAAAGTGCTTTTGAAATAAGAACCTTTGAAATGGTTTCTAAAGTAAGTAAATTCTGTCATGGTTGTACCTGTATTAGCATTTTGATTAGGAGTAGCAGTGCTAGCCTTGACACACAAATCGCTGGCAGTGTAGGTCTAGGAGCCTTTGCGCTGACCACTCCAGCCTGCTCATCTATTGCACCATACTACTTGTGGACACAGATGTAGCTTATTTTATATAAACACTGTAGCCACATGCACTTACGTGTCGTTTTTGAGCAATAGAAATAAATATCAAAAAAACCTATTAAATTACCTAAACTGGGTTACAGACTGGTTTGGAGTCTGGGGTTTTGACCACAAAGTGAATTGTCATTACCAAACAGTGATTGCAGCAAAGGATCTATTGCTATTTGCATTGTGATTGTGACAGGACCTAATTCAAAGCTCATAAAGCTCACTAAAAGAACTCATTGGACTGCAGCGTCCTTCCTCTTAGCTCATACTCCTTTACACATCTGAGTAGGAGGGAAGGCGGGAGAGATTGAATCAACACAAATTTTTCAGTTCAGAAGGATAAAACTCAGATTTTTGATGCATATGAACCAAAGAATATCAGCTCCACTCTCTGACCCAGCTAGATTTCTTTTATATGACAAATGGAGGAACAAAAAAAAAAAGGTTTTGGTTCCACATAGGCCTGCTGCTGTGAAGCTCCAATACCCTCAACATCCCAGATGCAAGTAGGAAGAGAGTTATCTTAGTCATGCTAACGTGTAAAATCTTACGCTTATCATTCTATTAAAAATACACTATGGTACATGTAGTAACATATTCTCATGAAAAGGGAATAGGGGATAACTTACTAAGGGAAAATGAAATGGATTTTTGTACATTTTTAATTATTATTCAAACACTTTGCTTCAGAATATCAAAACCCTCAGCTTGCAAGGCCGTTTCAGTATGAAACACATCTGGAGCTTTGTGCCTGATGAACAGTTAAAACATTGAACCCAAAACAATATTCACATATTTAAGCAAATTTATACATGCCACTATCCTCCTCCAGTTACACAATTGTATTCTTTCTAATGATACCAATAGCCTCACAGTCTTGGCAGAATGAGATCTTTAGCTCTGTATGACTATTTTAAGACAATACTTTTGATTTGATTATTGTTGGACCTGAAGAGTTCTCTACCTTTGAAAACGTTCTCAATTTATTACAAAAAAAAATAACTAAACAAACCTACAGATTAGAAATAACATCAGAGTTTCAGCCTGCAACCATTTCTTTCTGCTGTGGAAGGCCCTGTGAGGTCACATTACAGTCACAGTTGCTGACATGCCCCTAACGGTGCCAGCATTAAAAGCCACCCATTATGCCAGATCTGACTACAAGTCCTTGTATTTCTGCTGTATTGTTTAAAGAAATGTAACTGAAGGGTGAAAAAGAGTCCTTGTAGGTTTTTTAAGCCAGAGTCACAACTCTGCAGTTATTGCCAAATTGCTTTCAGCCAGCTACTGCCTCGAGTGCACAGGACATTCGTCATTCCACTCACTAAAAAAAAAGGCTTGAGCATAGAAAATGCCAAGAAAAAGCTAAACAAATGATGAATGAAAAATGAGAATTCAGTGCTGCACTTTTAATTTATGGAAATGTACATGATTTGATTTGCTTATAATGATGATAAGTGATGTTTAAGTGGCTACTTTTGCAAACAGTAACAACAAAGAATGAATCACGTACTAAACTTAAGTGTCAAAGAACGAAAACTTTAATATTGAACACAGCCTTGAGGAGGAAAGGCAGCTGCTTGAAAGAACTGCACGATGTAATGGCTGTTTATTCAAATACATTCTGCAAAGACTTTCTGCCTAACTTTGCAGATATTACCCCTCTACAAATAACTTTCAATACAACTGCATTTTAAACACATCACAAAGACAGATGCATGTTTAATTTTACATAGGAGAGCACTCCCTGTGACACTGAAATGGAAAGTTAGGCTTCCATGCTGCTAGGAATGCTTTCCTCCCACCCCTCCTTCTTCATGGTGTGGACGTAAGAACTAGTATTTAGCTCAGTGTTGTGAATCACTTCTTTTCAGAGAGGGATAGCCAGGGCAAAATGGGTGAAAGAATGTGTGTGACTCTGTGGTGCTGGAGTTTGCTAATTGCACGAGGAACATACAGTGTCCAAGTGAAATGCTGGTTGAAATGGTATTGGAAAGACGCATGGACACATACTAAAATACTTTACTGAATTTGAGACTATACATAGCACTTGGAGGAAATTTAGCCCAAAATCAACACTCTTGTTTTTACTTGTAAAACAAAATAATCCTAATAATTCAGATAAGTTTCAGAAAAAGCCAAGAGCATTTAAAAAAATAAATAATCTCCTACAGATGTCCTCTTCAAGAGATTTCCAGATTATGTTTTTTGTATAAATGGTTAAAAGCACCTACAGAAAGATCCCATTATGTCTCAAAATTCAAAGTTTTTGGAATAACTGCATATATAAATACACACACCATGCATACTAAATATACGATAGTATATACAATACAATAGTTTTTATACTACGTATTACTTTTTCACATAAAAATATATGTTTCCTGCTGTTAAACATGTAAATGTTTTACTGGATCAGTGAGAGGAGAGAAAGTAAAATTTGAGAAGTATTTTTTTTATTGTAGCATTTGATGTAAGGGATAGCAAGAAATTATGTACTGTGAGTTCCAGCAATGTGTAGCACACAATAATCAATGAGAATTAAAGAACTTTCAAAATAACTTCTAGTATGAAGAAAGAAGGTAACCTTAATATATAAGTATATTACAATGTCTTTAATTTTTAGGCAGTACAGCAGTCAGCATTATATACAGCCGCTCCTAACATTTAAAGACAGCACCCAAAAACCTCAGCAGAAGGTGCACATCGTGTGATGTGCCCACTGCCAAAATGCATACGTGTTGTGGAGAACAGATGAGTGTTTGTGAACATAAAGCCTTCAAAATCTGTTGGCAAATTACAGCAAAATTCTCCCAAGTCTGTAAAAAACCTTATGCCCTCCTTTCCTTAATTTTTGGATCCATGTGCTTTATTAAGTGATAGAACTGGAACATGCCTCCTCTTTTTTTTTTTTTTTTTTTTTTTTTTTTTTTTTGTCTGGCTGTTTTTTTACCTTGTACTGCCCTCTTTTTTTTTTTCTATTGTGCACATGAATGAAGGAGATTGTCCTTGGCTGGGCAAGCACACTAAAGAATTTTTTTTTAGTAGTAAAATATACAGCTGGTAACTTCTGTTCAACAGCATTAGAACAACATTCTCATGGAAAGGCATCAAACTATTTTTACAGAATTGCACTTTTGGTTTGGAGTCAGCGACTTAATGTCTTCTCTTGGAGGTGAGATCACAACGAAGGTGATCACAGCTGTGTTGTACAGTGGCTCCTATCCACTGCTCAAGCACTACAAGGCGAGGAGTTTGCTATGATATGAATTTATACACCCGTATTAATGACTGCTAAGCACCAGAAAAATGTAAACCCAAGGCTTAATCCATAGATAAGTACGTGATCCAGTCTACTGCTCTTCAGAATAAAGAAAGGTATTTTTCAGATATCGGCTTGTACAAATGAATGATACAAAACAGAGCTTTTGCCTCTTGGATCAATTTCAAATAACCATAGAATCATAGAACAACCAGGTTGGAAGGGATCTTCTAGTCCAACCATTCCTATCAAAAGCCATTCCTATCACTGCTGTACAGACAGGAAAATACAGATATTTCAGTACATTTAAAAAAAAAAAAGCCTCCAAGAAGTAATTTAGTATGCATAAGGAAAGTAACTTCAAAGTTTAGATCAGAGATGGTAGAATAACAATGGTAGAATAGACAACCCTCTTGCACACCCTAGCTGAGGACACATTTGGGGTTACAAAGACATAAATTTCTTGTGAGCAGCTTAAGTCTCTGTAAAAGGGAGGGACACCTCCATTTCAGGACTGTATGTCCAGGGAAACAGAAGATGACAAAGCTCAGACTTGTGAAATCACACTTCACACTGACAACATTCTGCTGTAAAGCATGGTGACAACTTCCCCCCCTGCTCCCCTCCCTAGAGTAACAATAAGCAAGGGATGTACGAGATCCTTCATGATGTCATCTACCTCTAAATTTCAGCTGCTACTGCTGTACTTTCACTGCAGGCATAGTCTAAAACTTCTAACTTCATTTTCATTCAAAAGGCATTGCTGTCATTGAGATTTGCATCATCTCAGTCCAGAGCAAACATAAATTTGGAAGACATCAGAAAAAGAAAAAAACAACAACAACAACAGCAAAAATCCCAAATTTTACATTTTTTCAAGTGGTTTTGTTGTTGTTTTTATTCCCCAAATTGGAACTACTTTTGAATCCTGATTTCTCAGTATTGAATATACCTTGTCTAAAGCAGGCAAACATCCCCACCACGTCCCCTCCCTTCATGCCTACAAATTAAAGTTGCTTCCTCTATAGTTACACAGGTCACTAAACTGTTCCTCTGTTCTTTATGCTGCAAAAGGTACAGCTTGCACAAGGAACTGTTATATCTGGATTACATCAAGTAATATTCACTCCATTTCACAGACAGCAATTTCCTTGCCAAGTTTTATGTTATTAATCCCTTGGTAAGCTGAAAGGAAAAATATCTGGTTCTAAACTTCATAAAACAAAGAAGGGAAATGCATGGGGGGGAGGGAATGAAAATCTAATCTGTAGAATTTTAACCATATTTATGAACACTGCTGTTTAAAGTAAGAGAATAAGAAAAGCTGGAGTAAGTTTCAAGTATTTATAAATTCAATTACTTACAACATTTACTCTATGATGGATGCTTAGGACATGAAGATAATTCCAGATTCACATCAGTGTCTTAAAAAAATAATTTACTCCAGATATTTTAGGTATTACCTTTCACCTACATATTGTAAAATTCATTACCTAAATTCTCTGGCTGAATGATACAAATCTGACAGATGTATGTGGAAACAATTTGCCTGAGGTGAAGACATTCTAATACAGGCATGGAAAAACTGCTGAATGTGCACACTTACACTTTATGACAGGAGGTAACACTTGGCACATCATTTAATTTGTATCTTTAATGTAAAATGTGATCATTTTTTCCATTTGGAAAACAAAACGTAAACTTTAATTAATCCAACTCATCATGATAAATTGACTGCTTTCAAAAGCAATGTGAATTTCACTAAGCAATAGTGGCTGGAAGACCTTTTGGCTGGTGGGAATCTCAAGTAAAAACTTTTCTTAGGTATAGACACAGATTTGCGTGCAGTGTAGCAGGAGGCAAGGAGAGCAGCTTCAGGGCAAGAACAATGTAGGTTATTCATTATCAAGACAACACTGAGAAGACGAAACTAACTTGGTTTTGTGTATTAGAAAATAATAGCAAGAGGGGGAAAAAAACAGCACAGTTTTTCAGGTGGAGCATCCCCTATCCTGTGCCTCAGCCCCACTAGGTAATGTTAGTCTGTGGTAGCACTAATGCCTCATTAGTCCCTGGTGATCTTGGTGAGACAACTACATGGATGAGAAAATTAATAGCATGGTAAACTCTGAAGCAGACCAGAGTATATCCCCTGCCAAGTGCACAGCATTTTTGACAAGTGCTCAGAACCCACTCTAATTCTGCAGATCAACTCTTCTTCTACCTAAGTAGCAATGTAAACATTCTTAATACACACCATTTCCAAACTTTGGGTTCCCAATTAGATTTGACGTTTCTAAATAACAGGCTAGGAAAAAGCATTCACAAAGATTCCCTATGGATCAGTCATTTTTATAGCTCTTAAAATTTCAGAGGTATTTATGAAACTCAGAAACCAATATGCAAAAGGACATAAGTAGAATGAATTATTAATACCTAACAACTAATCAAATGACGGTCATAGAAGTCTCTGAACAGTTTTTATATCATGAATACAAGTAACAGATTCAACTATAAGGTAAAACTGAAGCAATGGAACAAAGCCTATGTATGCTGAATAATGATGTAAGGAGTTGTAAGAAAATGACTCCAAATACTAAATTTAGATTACTAGAAAAAAAGAACTGATGGAAGGACATGGATCTGTTAGAGTGCATCCAGAGGAGAGCCATGAAGATTATCAGAGGACTGGAGCAACTTCCATACGAAAGCAGGCTGAGAAATTTGGGCTTGCTTAGCCTATGGAGGAAAAGACTCAGAGGAGACCTTATAGCAGCCTTCAGTACTTAAATGAGGCCACAGGAAAGCTGGGTAGGTGCTCTTTATCCAGGAGTGCAGGGATAGGATACGATGTAATGGCTTTAAACTGAAATAGGGGAGATAGATATTAGGAAGAAATCTTTTCTTTGGAACGGGTTGCTCAGCTACCCCATCCCTGGAGGTGTTCAAGGCCAGGCTGAAAGAGGCTTTGAACAACCTGATCCAGTGGAAGATGTTACTGCCCATGGTAGGGTGCTTGGAACTCGATGACTTTAAAGGCCCCTTCCAACCAAAACCATTCTATGATTCCATGGTTCTATGTAGATTTGCTATAGATCTTTTCTACATTGTTTCAAGTTATACCCTTGATGACAGACACACACACACACAGAATATGTAGTAAAGAGCTTCAGTATATTTTTGTAGGGAAAAAGTGCAAAAAGTAGGAGGGTTCAACTGAGAATCTAAGAGGGACCTTCTTTGCACTGCATAGCTTTGCCTTAGACAAAGAGGAACTGGTGTCTTAGAACAGAAAATTCCTAAGAAATTAATTTGGTTCTAAAGAACAGCTGACTCATGGCCATAGCAGAGCCATACAAGGAGAATGTCTGGCAGTAGAAGGCTTCTTGACATCAGTTACCAGCTGCACATGGAGGAATAAAACAGTGATGCCTCTCTATAAGCTATGGAAAATTTTTAATAGAGATGGGAAAATGGTTCAGGATGCTCAGATAAGCCACAAAATGAATGCACAGTGTGTATTGCACTGAATGAGATATTGAGAGAGACCCAAAGAGACTCTCCAGCAAATATATTGGGAACTAGTAAACTAATTCATAAACATTTATATGATTTATTTTTCCTCTCAACACCAACTAATTCACCTACTGAGAAAGAAAACTACTGTTGACTCTGGTCAGTTGATGCAAATGCTTCATAAAATGACTTGGCACACTTGTGGAAAAGTGTATGTGAGAGCTTATTTTGCTTTGATAAGCATCACTGGTGTTTGATAGTTGTATTATGGACTTCTTTTAAGCTATGTGGGCATATGGTGGTACATATTTTGACAAAAATGTGAACCCCCGACACTCATAGACGGGTTCATGAACCCACAACAAAGCTACCAGAAGAAGTGATGGTATAATAACACTCAGAGAAAGAATCCCATTAGGAACAGCAAAAAGGTGAATGGAAATGTGAATTCTTAATCGCTATGTTTCCAGTTAAAGGAGGGCATGCTGAGAAATGGCTTGCATCTATAATTCTTCCAATTTCCTCACAATTTCTTTAATTTTGCCATCAATATTTGAATCTATAATAATATTTACATCTCTGTATACGTTGAAAGAAAGTTCTCCCATGCACTGATGGTTGCATTTGTGTTTTACAATGCCCAGGTGAGACAACAGCCTGCAGTTCCCTCGCTGCTGGTATCTGGGTACGGTTTTCTTACAGGGTGGCACAAAAGATACACACATTTCCCTCCCTGCAAACTGAGTGTGAGGATCTTAGGTAGGCTCTATATATACACATATATTGATATTTGACATTCATTGTATGTTGCTTAAAACCCTCTAAAGACATTGGTAAAAGTAGTTTGAGTCCATGTTCTTGATACTGACTTCAAGAGTGATTGTAGGTACAAACTAGCAAACAACTAGAACAAGTAAAATCATGTTTCATTATTGTTTAATTTATCAGAATCTGACTTAACTCAAGCTCTCAGAGATCATTACTGTGGTAGCAAGTTGTACACTACTGTCCCAGTAAACTTATGGGTGCAAATAGTACTTGGAACACTTGAAAGCAAATGTTTCACTTAGCATTAACTGGCAATCCAACCTGGACACCCAAGCTGCAGGTAAGCCAAAGACAAACAACATATTCAGTTGTCTGGTTAGTTCGCTCCAGCATGCTAACTGAAAATTCAGGTTTAAACACTGGAATACAGTGCTATAATGGAAAGGATTTAATGAAAAGGTTTTTTTTTCCCCGGCATTCATTTTTATTCTGTATTATCCCACTGCCTTCAGAAATCTCTCAAATATTCTTTGGTCTGAACTAGATAACTCCTAAGATATCATCATTGCATAAATGACATACCAGATCCTTTAGGATAACTCCTGCAGGGTCTCCTTAGGTGGTTCTCAAAAACAACAGTTAGACCAACAATGTTGAATAAATGCTCAGGTATACAGGGTTGCATCTCATCCACATACCAATTCTTTTTTTTTTTTTTTTTTTTTTTTTTTGTATTTTATGGGATCCCATCTCTCCACAGAAAAAGAAAAGTAATCTCGGTCACTGCCCAGTCAGCAAAATCTCTGAGTCACATTCTGAAACCTGTCGCCATGTCTCCCTGCACACATACAGTATCTTATTTTCATTGTCACATCAGAGTGCTAAAGCACACGGTTAGAGTGGAAGATAAATTTTCCAGATTTCAAAACTCTGTGTGAACCACTGCAGAGACACATACATATGGTAGCATCCCTATGGGGCAGGTGATTAAACCTTCATGCTGAGATGAATGCTATGCAGGCTCAAGATAGCAGAGGGGTGTGGTGTTACTTGAAGAGGTCCCTAAGCACTCTAAATTCCACATTATATCTCCTAATGACGAACAAAATACAATACAGTACTGTGTGGATATTAAAGGCAGATTCCTCTCCAGTCAGGCTTTCCACTAAGCACACATCTTTTCTTTCATTTAAATGGTCTTAACAGAACACGTTCTTCATGGTTACTAGAGCAATATTTTTAGGGCTTTATCAGATCCCAGTAATGGAAAAGCTTTTTCAGAAGCCTGAAGCAAGTAGTATATAACAGTTATTCAAATAAGGTGCAACAATTAGAAAAGAAAGAATAAAGGGGAAAGAAGACTTCTGTTATATAGTCTGCTTGAGCTGAACATAAATCCTTATTAAAGTAACTTTATTAAGACATGAGTTAAGCTTATTTTGCCTGGGTATGGGTAGCAAAGTTAGCATAGCCAAAGTAATATATTGTCTTTGGGTTACTCCTGCATTTTCTACTTCTAATGCCTTTTATATACTGGATTGGGATGAATTACTCCATAGGAAATACCTATCTTCCTCCACTGACTAGATCTAAAGCAGAGGTTTCTGTGTAGATTTTGTTTCATACAACTTTCACATGGCATAATCTTTACTTATGAACTCAAATGCAATATTTTAATGTCACTCATTTTCATTTCTAGAGCAGGATGTTAAAGAAGAGAGGGTAATAAACATCAAATATGTAGTGCTGCATGGCAAGGGTGAGAGGTTCTCATGCCTGCTGTGCATCAGAAAACACTGTATTCCCCCATAAAAAAACAAGAACTGGAAGACCTTTTTCCAACACCACATTAGTGTTTACACTATCTGACAGCTAGTTCAACTGCCTGAAATCAGAAGATGCTTTACTTTGTGCACAGAAGTGGCACATGGTTAAGAAACAAAAGTCTTTGCTTCTACCAGGATGTCTCCAAGTAGACACGACAGCTGTCACTTCATTTGCCTCACTAACTTTGGTTCCTTAATGAGCATAAAACATGCAGTACAAAAAGAACGGTGCAGGTATGAGCAATATTCATATACTTCAGTACCATGAATTTTGACACAAAGAAAATTTTTATTTCCAGGCTTCCTTTTCCAAAAGATAAATCCTTCCCTGACTACTGATTGACTATTGATTACTTGGAGTATAAATTAGTCCAAAATCTGAAGCTATGTAAAAGTTACTTTTCTCACCTCCTGATTCATTGCAGTTTCTAAGACTGGGTAGAGACAGCTTTGCATTTAAAATCATCATTACTGGCCATAAAAAATAATGGTATTAAAATAATGAAGAATACATGCACAGGACTGTGCTGACAGAGGACAGATGCATCTTACACTGAAAATATACATTCACAAATGTATAAGATTGCAGGATGGGTCTAAAAAGTAGGATTTGGTAGAATCCTACTGTTCAGTGATGTGGAAATGTCACCATTTATTCAAAAAATGTCATTAAATTGCTACCTGCTTTACCTCACTATAGCTATGGAAAGGTGACAAAATAAACGACACATTCCTCTGACTTCCTTTCAGCCAGGATTACCAAATTCCATGTGTTTGCATAGGTAATGTCTGAGCTTCAGATCTGAGCAGAAACAAGCTCTCTAGCTGCTCGGCTAACTGCTCCTATTCAAGTAAAAACTCTCTGACTGTCATTTGTGTGTGGAGGTCAGATTAAGTTCTGGTACTCATAATTTTCAATTGAAATAAAAAACTACAGGAGACTTAGCACGGTGAAGGGGCAATGAGTAGTTTTGGATCATTTCAAATGTGAGGTATGTTTTTTTCAGAGTGTCAATGCACTTACATTGTTTCTGTTGCAAAACCAGCTCTAAGTCTACTAACGGTAATAAGATGTTTAATGATGAAATACGTATAACTTATTGCTCTAATAGATGACTGCTTGTTTTTTTATTTTATCTTTGAACAATTTAACTATACCTCTTTATGTTTAGTGCTGCTTTTTTATTAAATTAGATGCCCAGGCAAACAGAAAACACTCCAGGAATGTTTTCCATTTTGTTTATACCACAGGAAAAGTCTAAAGCATCCAAAAGAACGAAATAAAAAAATAAATGACTGTTGTCAGTAATATCCTACTGTGTTTGTGACATCTTTGAAAGGCAGGATTTTATTACTTCTACTTATTTTCTATTTCCTCTGCTCTCCCCTTTTACTTGAGTTTTGGAAGTGTACATGCTAAAATTAGCTATTAGGACCTTGACTCATACAAAGTCTTTTCTTTAAATTCCCCTTCTTCTACTTACATATGTTTTTTTTATAGGTGGAGAAACTTTATTTTCATCAACACTGAAATCCTTTCTCTTCAGAGATCCTTTGAAAAGAGACACTAATTAAGTGGAGAGGGAATATGCATCTCTGAAATGAAACTCAAGGTTGGTTGAGAGTACCAGCTTCTTAATAACCGCAAGAATATTCTATTATTTAGATGCATTAACAAATATAATAACTGAAAAACATTGTACCAAAAATATTGCTGCTTTTGAAATCTTTTTTTCACTCCAACTGTCTTGGTTCCTCTTGGAGATATCTATTTGTAAATGCACAAACGGTATGCAATAATCTTATGCTTTTGTTACGTGAATTGTGAAAATAATAGATGAAAATACTTAATGACTCACCTTTATATAGCTATTTTTCATCATAAAATAAAAATATTTTCTGAAATTTACAAGAACATTCATCATCAAAGTTAAAAAAATGACTTTTCCATCCAAACGTTTAAAAAAGAGAAATTAGAATTACTTCTTGCATCACTGTTAAGATTAAAAGATGCTTTGGAAATAGTGCATATGTATAAAAAGCTTAATCTAACTTCATAACTGAAAATCCAGGCACATAAGTTCGTATGGATTAATATAGGTATGGTTTTAAACTTGGGAAAACATGTTATTAAAATAAAGAAAATACTAAAGATGTTAAAAATAAAACATTAAAGACAAAATACTGTAATTTTCTCAACAATAAAAGAGAATGCAAATATGCTGACTATACGTTTAACCAACCCTTGAGCTATTTCCAAGACCAGCCTATTGCAAAACTGCACCAATAAATAGTTAACCAGAACAAAGTCAGAGGCCAGTCAGAGCTGAAAAAATGTTTCCCTTCTGTGCAGATGTAGAAATCCACAACCCATGTAATCCTCATACTCCTGCTCCCACTGTTTCTTAGGGAACATCCTGTCCACTTCAGCCCCCAGCCAAGAAAATCAACAGAGAACAGAAGATGCGACAACACACAGGGCCCATATCCCCAGTTGGCCAGTTGCCTCCCCAAACGTCCCTTCAACACGCACTGGTGAGATGAGACTGTGAATTGTAGTCAGAGTGAAATTATGCTCAAGTTGTCCTATTTTAGTGAATAGAAATTCCACTATGTAGAGAAATATTAGCAGTTCCTCCAGTGAAATACTGAAACATATAGAGGGTATTGCAGGAGATAAAGCTTAAGCTAACATTCAGTAAGCAGAGAAGTGCAGGTATTCAAGGGTATGCTTGGGGTTGTTCCCCCTGGAGAAGAGAAGGCTCCGAGGAGATCTTATAGCGACCTTCCAGCACCTAAGGGGGCTACAAGAAAGCTGGAGCTGGACTGTTTACAAAGGTGTGTGGTGACAGTGATAGGTATAAACAGGAGAGGGGTAGATTTAGACTAGACAAAAGGAGAAATTTCTTCACTGTGAGGGTGGTGAGGCACTGGCACAGTTTTTCCAGGGAAGTTGTGGCTGCCCCAGCCCTGGAGGTGTTCAAGGCCAGGTTGGATGGGACTTTGAGCAGCCTAGTTTGGTGGGAGGTGTCCCTGTTCATAGCAAGGGCGTTGGAACTAGATTATCTTTAATATCTCTTCCAACCCAAACTATTCCACGATCATTGTGTCCCCCAGTGTGGTCTTCCTAACTAATTGACTATTACTGGTTTTGCTCATATAAGAATTTCTCATTTCTTCCTATTTCTCTCATTGTTACTCTTACAAACGCTATTCTTATTATAAAACACTGCTAGAAGGAAATAGAATTTCTCTTGCATAACTTTATCATGGCTCTATACTCAAAACAGGAGCTGCAGATCACTTGGGGAATAGACATATTCACATATTGCAGGCAGATCTGAGGCATTCCCAAAGAGTATGTATTTGAAATAATCATTGTCTATTGATTTTGCTCTTTCATGCTTTTAATTTTCCTGTTCTTTAGTATTTAAAATAGTCAAAATTAATTCTTGGGATATTCTGGCTTGCCTTTGATCACCCCATCGCCTGAGGGGTAGTAGAAAGAACTTACATAACTAAAGTAGCCAGAATCACATACTTGGAACAGCTTCAAAGAGAAACATTTACCAAGATCCTTATTTTCTTTTCTGAGGATGCAATGTGATGCAATAAAGCAGTTACTTAACAGAAATAAAAATGTTCAGTCATTGGGTACCATACAGCTCCAAAGAAGCAGGAAAGGGTGGGGAAAGTTTTCATTTGTGGTTTGTTTGTCTTTTGGGTTTTGTGGTTTTGGTTGTGGGTTTTGTTTTTTGGTTTGGTTTTTTTTTTTTTTTTGCCAAGGGTGTGGGCTTTCTTTTTTATAAGGTCAAGAGTTTCTCCTTTTGGGCATGTTCTAACTTCACAAAGAAGACTATTGCTATAATTTGGAAGGGAATAAGTTTCATTTCTAGACTGAAATTATCAAACAGAAAACAGGAGAAATAGATAATCATTTGATAAAGGAAAAATTTTTGAATTCTTGTGACACCATAAAAGCCGCCCTAGCATAAGAGACTTCAAGATAAGGGTTTTAGCCCAATAAGCAACTTCAGCAGGAGAAAAGTTAGGCAATAGAATATTGTTTTCAGAGGAATTTGCCCGTGACCTGCCATTATGAAGTCTGTGTAACATGCTGTGCATTAGTTTAACTGGACAGAAATTGAGAGGGGAAAGCCAGTTTTATACCAATGATGTGAAACCACTGTGAGAATTTCATGGTGAACATGCCATGCAGAAAGTCCACCAAACACAAGTTGCTTAATCAACTTGAGGAATGATTTAGGGGTGAAAAAGGAGTATTTAGTTTAATCTTCAGGTTTTCTGTAGTGCATTCATATAGAGTCTCCACATTTTATTTTCTATTTTTTTCAGCACAGGTCTATCAGCACTTGGTAATCTGTTTATTCTAAAAAGGAATTTGCTTCTAGAATAGTTGACATTGGAAATTTATGCCCCTGGATGACAAGTACCTTCATGTCCTACTCAAACATACCACTATAAGCAGGTAAATAACTGAACTCAGAGTAAAACTGTACATTTTGTATGACTCAACTTAAAAGAAGGAGATAGGAATAACCTAGGAGGAGAGGAAGAGCCAGTACGTACTTCGATAGGCCATCTAGAAAACACATTATTTTCATCACCTGGATTTGAGGGCATACATTACTTTCAATTTATCTGGATTTTTCATGACTTATCTGATCAGATAGGTCTGGGCACTTAAAATTTTTAGCTCTTGCAAATTATTTGGCTTTCTACAAAAATATTTATTTGACAAAATACAAATTCCTATTTCAGATTCCATTTAAAACAACAACAACAACTTAAATACTCTCATCCTAATTCTGCAAGAATATGCTCTCCATCAATCTTTTCCACAGCTCACTGGTAATTCCAGAAAACAGGCACTGAACTGAATTCAACCCTGTTGCCTATAGGCTTATTCCCTACTTATGTCAAAAGATTTTTCAATATGTTTCAAGGGAGCATGGCTTATCTCAGTTCATCTGCTTTTCAGCACCCCCTACTAGCACATCCAGAGAGTTTTCACCTTCTGAACGTGGATGCTGTTTCACATCAAGCAGCACAAACTTTCAAAGTGAGTAAAAAGACTGTGGGCATTTGCTTTTATTTTGGAACAGTAATGCAGGCACTGACTAACATTATTATGGGATTTTCAGAGAAAAATCTATATACAAGTAACTACAGGCACTAAAAAAAAAAAAGGTCAAAAATGAAAATCATTTATTTACTTAATCAAAACCCACACCTGTGAATTTTAACACCAGGCCTGCTATGTGTAGCACATTGATATCTGTGTTATTTATAGCAGTCTGTACAGATGGCAGAGAGAAATAGCCATTATCACATTTGTTTGCTTTCTTTTTCTCAGATGGTGACTCCTGTAGGAATTTTTGTTTGCCAACTAATTTTCATGAGAATATTTTCTCCATAAAGAAATATTTTCAATAGGTGCTCTTCTCTTACAAGATTGATAACAAATGTAGTTTGCTCAGAAAGTCTTGAAAATCAGTATTGAGGTGGGAAGCTAGATTACAGCTCTGAGGAAACATGAGGAAGTTCAGACACACTTTTGCAAAAATAAAAATATCAGCTTTTCCTTTACAAAACCCACAAATGTTCAGCTCTTCTTACTGACTAGAGACAACATCAACACATCTCAGGAAAAGAAACCTTGCATTTTGAACATGATTAATCTATGATCATGAGAATAAAAAGTTAAAGAGATACTGATCATTCTTTCCAACCTAGCAAACCTCCTTTGGAGCTGCAGCACAGCAGCAAATGCCAAGTAGATGTGCTTTACAAAATACTTATCTAAGTACTTTGTACGGGCTGACAGCCATTTATTTTATTTATTAGTCTATGTGGAGAAATTTTGCTTTAACTTGTTTCTTCTCAGCTAATCTATGCTTGAGTGATTTCTGATTCCATGTCGTGAAGGAAGCTGAGGATAAATTCTAGTTTCCTGGCAGTAATAAACAAACATATCATTTTGTTTTCTCCTCTCCTTGCAAAACACATCATACAGTTGAAAAAGGCATTGACCAGCAGAAGGGCTTCCAAAACAAGTACAAGGAAGTTTCTTAGCACAAATGTTTTTATATTTAGAGTTCCACAAGTATCATGAAACTATAGAGGCTTGGGGGGTTGTTTGTATTTTTTTTTTAAAAAAATGATCTACATGAAAGTTAATGGGCATAAAGATCAATTCCAGAGATACTTCAACATGCCATCAAAAATGGTTCTAAGTTGAAAGAGAGGAGATTTAGGTTACGTGTTAGGAAGAAATTTTTTACTGTGAGGGTGGTGAGGCACTGGTACAGGTTGCCCAGAGAAGTTGTGGCTGCCCCATCCCTGGAGGTGTTCAAGGCCAGGTTGGATGAGGTTTTGAGCAACCTGATCTAGTGAAAGGTGTCCCTGCCAATGGAAAGGGAGTTGCAACTGGATGACCAAACAGCGTCTTCCAACTCTAGCCATTCTATGATTCTATGCCCCGCATTGTCCTTTCCTCAGTAATCAAATCTATGCTGCAGTCATCTCCCTCTCTTCACTTCAGAGGACACCACTCCAGGGGCTGATTCCCTTTCCACACTCAGCTCCATGGGCAACTGCTCAGCAGTGGCTTTTCCTTCACAGATCTAATGAAGCACCAGTCTCAGTTTCTAAATTCACACTTAACCAGTTGTGTGATTTTTAATAAAAAGCAGGGCTTGCTCGTGCTACACCTTGCCTACTTTCCCACAGACTTTTGTTCATAGAATCATAGAATCACCAGGTTTGAAGTGACCCACAGGATCATCAAGTCCAACCATTCCTATCAAACACTAAACCATGTCCCTCAGCACCTCGTCCACCCGTGCCTTAAACACCTCCAGGGAAGATGACTCAACCACCTCCCTGGGCAGCCTCTGCCAGTACCCAATGACCTTTTCTATGATTTTTTTTTCCTAATGTTCAGCCTAAACCTCCCCTGGCAGAGCTTGAGGCCATTCCCTCTCATCCTGTCCCCTGTCATCTCCCTCTAACTTCTGCCGTGCTTCAGTGCTTCCTTGTTCAATTAAGCCAATTTTCAGATTCTGCCTATAAAACAAGTTTTGCTGGTTAACCAGACTTCCTTCACATGTTATAATATGTATGTTATTGTGCACTCCTGTGCCTTC
This sequence comes from Coccyzus lansbergi, assembly GCA_033558105.1. Lineage (NCBI taxonomy): Eukaryota > Metazoa > Chordata > Aves > Cuculiformes > Coccyzidae > Coccyzus > Coccyzus lansbergi. The sequence continues at coordinate 5,884,636 of JAUMJK010000097.1, forward strand.
ACTTTTTTCTTAAAAGGGAGAGGAAAACATTGGAGAGAGGATGAATAAGACACAAAGAAAACATACCAGATCTCTATGCAGTTAACAGAGGAAATAAAACAATATTCTTCAAATGATGAGCTCATTTCTCTTTCCAAACCCTTCAAGACTCTTGACTTTTCTAAATGTGGGAAAGCAATCACATAAAAATTGATCACAAGTGAAACAGAAATAAAGCAAAATTCTCTTTTGCCTTTTTCCTCCAGACAACAGCTGAAATGAGTTTATGTTATTTTCATCTCTATTCCTGTCTTGTTTCTAGCTTATCAGGTTCTTGTGTAAATAATGGTCTTGTTGGTATTTTTTGGTAGCATTCCCCCTTTGCCTGTTGGAAGCAATCTGGGAACAGCAGGAAAAGCTGTGAGCTGAGGAAAAAGTCTCAATTACAGGACATATTTTGGCAAGTGTCAATGCAATGAACATCTGGTAAACATTGACTTGGCCAGCTTAACTGTTGCTATTGTTGTCAGATAATACTATGAGTAGGAATCACTTGTTTAGGGGGCCCTTTCAAGAGTAGGCAATTTGAAGTGTATTTGAAGTCGAATAGAAAAATAAAGGTGTTATGCAAATTGGAACAGTTTTTAACAGGATAATTTAATTTTTTCAAGATTGGAAACTCTGACAAGTTCATATTTCCATTTTCAGTGGATAATACCTCCTTCTGAAGGAAAAAAGATTGATGATTTCCATTTAGGTTTTCTTTTTTAAAGGTTTGTCATGTGCTTCTAAAAGTGTAATTACATATGTCAAATGTTCATCTTTCTCCTTCAGAGTTTATATAAACTCCCAGTAGGACTAAACAGGACTTGGCATTGAACAGCAAGTGGACAATCAATTGGGCTCTCAGCAGCTATAGGAAATGCAGGAAGAAAGTGAACATCAATTGCTAATTTTGACTTTCTTCTGGAGACAACAGATTCTTTCTTGAACTCTTTAGAAGAATTAGAAAAATCAGTACAACAAATTATTACCACCTGGAGAAACCCATGCTAGCTGAACAAGTCTAGGACTACAGCATCATGTGGTAGGACAGACTTATCAGTAACAGCACAGTTTCAGGGCTAGGTTATCCCAGTAGAAAGGTTCAAAAAGTATAAACGCAATGGTTTGGGGTATCTGAAAATCAATAGATGTATTTTGGAAAGGTTGAGAAAGTTCCTTTCATCAAACTAGCCACCAGGAGTTTTGCACAAGCCAATAAGAAAATGACTGAAGATGCTAAATGCAATCATTGTTTTCTGCCTGGTTTAAAGAAATCAGCCTGGCAGAAACCTTCAGCTGAACATGAAATATTTATGAAGTTTGCTCCTTTACTTAGTAGAATGGCAATCCAGAAATTATAGAATCATAGAATCACCAGGTTGGAAGAGACCCATCGGATCATCGAGTCCAACCATTCCTATCAAACACTAAACCATGTCCCTCAGGACCTCATCTACCCGTGCCTTAAACACCTCCAGGGAAGGTGAATCAACCACCTCCCTGGGTAGTCTGTTCCCAGGGACCCTTTCTGTGAAAAATGACCCAATGACCCTTTCTGTGAAAAACTTCCTCCTGATGTCCAGCCTAAACCTCCTCTTGCAGAGCTTGAGGCCATTCCCTCTTGTCCTGTCCCCTGGCACTTGGGAGAAGAGGCCAGCTCCCTCCTCTCTACAACCTCCCTTCACATAGTTATAGAGAGCAATGAGGTCTCCCTTCAGCCTCCTCTTCTCCAGGCTAAACAACCCCAGCTCTCTCAGATGCTCCTCATAAGGCCTGTTCTCCAGTCCCTTCACCAACTTTGTTGCTCTTCTCTGGACTCACTCCAGAGCCTCAACATAGTATATGTGTAAAATACTTGTAAATTATATCACAGAATGAGAAACAGTAGAAATCATTGTTCATCAAAATGTCTCCAGATGAACTTTTTCAGATTGATTTATTCAAGAACTGAGATTTTATTGCTAGCCCATATATTCACCACCCTATCATGTAAAAACATATGGATGCAATTATTACGAACCTGAAACTACTTTTAAATTAGAGTAAATGAAATATTGTTGGACTGTTTAAATTACATGACTTTAAGGAATGTCAAATGGAGATATTCTTTGAGTGTATTTTAATAGCATGAGCTACTTATGATTTTCAAGCTAGCTTGTAAGGCAAAAATCCGCAGAAGACAAGCTGTTAAAAGTACATGCAGTACAAAAGTGAAAAAGGAATATTAAATGTGAGGATTTAGAAAGTAGCCCTTACTCTTTCTTTACACGGTCCTTTCTCAGAGACTTATATTACAATTATGAGCGTGCATTTGTTTGGACAAAAATCTCTAATGTTATTTAGTGATAAAACTACAATCAAAGTATAAACTAAAAGAAGAAATCACAAATACTTAACCAAGAAAAAGAAGATACTGCAGCTCCCATGAAACAATCAGCTAGATCCAACCCATTTGACATAAGCAGCAGTTGCAAATGGCCTAAAGTCCTGTCCTACTGTCAGCCAGAAAATCCCTGAAACTCATTCAATCCAAACTTCTGATGCTGAAAGCTCTGGTGAGGCTAGGCCAGAATACATTCCTCACTCTAAACCACAAATCATCTTCTGAGTCCTAAACTATATTCAGTTGGGTCAACAGGGTAATGGGTTTGTACCAGGCATTGTCCCAAAGGGTTGGTGGCCTGTAGGACCCATTCTGAAGCCCATGATACTTGCGTGTTCAGGAACTTCAAAATCTCATGCAACTGCTTTCCACTAGTTAAGGAATAACTAGCTGCAAGGGCACGATCTGCCATCACAAAAGCGGGTGACTGTCATGAATTAGAGAGCTATGGCAAAGGGCTGAAATGTAAAGCTGAGGGTTGCTTGCCCTTTTTATTCTACAAGGAAGTCTGGATCTGAACTGATCAGGTGCTGTTGACACACACAGGTTAGGGTAGTTCAGCCATGTTTTCCCCCTGGAAACCATTCAGAAATTCAGAGTTCAGAAAAACCCTCTGCCACCTCCTTGGAGGAGCCAATCCCATCTGTGGCTGAATTGAATTGGTCCATACTCCTCAATTTTACCCACGTGAAAGACAGTGGTGTTAAGCATGAAAGGGCATTTAGTATCAGTTGTCAGGAGAGCACTTGGTCAAAACCACTTCCCTGCTGACATGATGACACAGAAATTTTTACCTTAGGATACTCAAAGCTATATTTGCCTTCTGAACACTTTCTTAAGGCTCATTCCAAGGAAGAGCAACTAAGCTGGTGAAGGGACTGGAGAACAGGCCCTATGAGGAATGGTCGAGAGAGCTGGGGGTGTTTATCCTGGAAAAGAGGAGGGTGAGAGGAGACCTCATTGTTCTCTCCAACTCCCTGAGAAGAGGTTGTGGAGAGGAGGGAGCTGGACTCTTCTCCCAAGGGACAGGGCGAGAGGGAATGGCCTCAAGCTCCACCAGGGGAGGGTCAGGCTGAATATTAGAACAAAATTTTTCATAGCAAGAGTAGCTGAGCACTGGCAGAGGCTGCCCAGGGAGGAGGTGGCATCACCTTCCCTCAAGGGGTTTAAGGGACAGGTGGATGATGTGCTGAGGGAAATGGGTTAGTGTTTAGATAGCAACAATTGGACTCAATGATCCTGGGGATCTCTTCCAACCTGGTGATTCTGTGATTTGAAAACAGAATACAACATGGCCAGTGGTAGAGGGAGGGGGAAACGCGCAGGTCTAATTTTTTGGCAAGTTTTTTTTTTTTTGTGGACTTATTTTTTGAAACATTTTCTAGTAATATGGCAGTAACAGACTGAAAGGGTAAAAATTTAGAAGTGAAGAAACCACTTATCAGTTTTATGTTACACTTTCAAAAACCTAGTTGGTAGTATGATGTGTAGGAATTTCCCTTTCTGTTAATGGTCTTCTGTTCAACCCAAACAAGTCTCCCAGCTATGTAAATTTACAGTTAGCCAAAAATATTTATTTCTGCATTCATTCTCTATTTTAACATACATGACTTATTTCCTCTCTTTGGTATTAATGAATAGTCAAGTCTGGAAAAGCTCAGACTGTTCTAAAATGCCAAGATAAATACAAAAAATCACATGCTTCCACTTGCCCCCTCCAGCTGTTTCTTGGCTGCTCCAAACTGGTGTCAAAGCAGCTCTGCTGGTGGAAGGATATGTATGTGAATCATATGAGCTGAGAAAAAACCAGTTTAACAAAACCTCTTGGATGGATTAGTAGAAAATAAGCTTATTTAAAAAAATTAGAAATAAAACAAACTACATAGAACAAAGCATTTCTAATGTTGCCAGAGAACTGCAGAGAGTGTGTGTTCTTTACATACTAGACATTTTAGAATTCACATACGCACAGTTACACATCAGAAGTTTGAAGATTATAGGAGGAAAATCTGCTGCTCTTCACTGCAAGCTGCCTAACAAACCTCTCAAAATGGTTTGTAGGGCCTTTCATGGATGTGGAGATTAAACATACACCTGTGTATCTGTGACTGCAGAGTAGATGTCATCAACATTTGTTTTCAAATGACTTAGCTAGTAAGGACTCTGGTCATTTGCAGTAAACTAAATTAGTATATCACCTGATCAATCTGAAAATGAAGAGTCACTTCATAATTTAAATAGATACGTCAGAAAAATTTTAACTTCCACTCCATGAAAGCTGTACATATGTGCACATCAGAACCTGGCTTTGACTCAAGATCATTTCTGCACCTTTGCAAGAACAGTGTCACCCATCAAGTTCAGTGTCTTAATGTTATCTGGACAAAATTTAAGATGAACTTCACCTTCATATCAATATCATATCACCTACTTGCAGACATATACTTGGAGATATTTGAAGTTGTTTCAGGTTGCATGCAATTGCCTGGAATTAGGGTTGTAGCTTAGGTCAAAATAATGATTAACGCAGCCCTGGCAGAAGCAGGGATTAGCAACTACTGTATCTAGTGAGATCAACGACAGAGGTATATTGGAGCCTGCCTTTAGAAACCAACACATACAATGTCAGTGAGGTTTACTGTTATTTTTTTAAAACTTTTATTTACCTGGGCTCTTTTTAGGATTGTCGTATTTACTATTAAAGCCATGTGTTTGTCACTAGAAAACTGCTTAAATGCCTCCTGAGCGCAGGAATGATTCAGTCAACTTAGGTTTCTCCCTAAAGGCCAAAGAAAAACGAAATCTACTGGCAGACAGCAGGTATTGCAAGAGTAAAAAGGTGTCAAAGCAAACGTGGTCACATAAACAGCCTAGGTACAATCAGTCGTAAAAATATTTTGAATTTTTTATTCTATTTTTTCTTTAAATATTTTTACCTCACTAGGATGAAATTCTGCTTTAGGATCATCAAGTGAACTGTGGGGAATGCTGTTGCCTCTTTCAAAAGACTGCGGTCAGAAGGCTAAGTCTTCTCATTATTTGCCATTATGATGTTATAGACAGGAGCTTAAATAAAAGCAGATATTCTATAAAAATCCCTGTGCAGCAGAAATGGAGTAGAAGAACATGGTATATGCCGTCTTTAATTCTCAACGTAGCACTGCAATCGATTTCTGAACCCCAAGAAGCATTTAACTAACCACTAATAATGTGTTGAATCGATTGAGCTTCTTACCATCTTGGGAAAAATCTGTGGCTTTGAAACTAGAAATGAAAAATATTTCTGCAGATCACATTGTTTTTTTCCGTTTCAGGGATGAAAAATAGCAGAGCTGGCTGCTGGTTTGCTAGACTTCAAGAAGAGTATGAGAAAAGCGTGCTGTGAGCCAGGAACATGAGACCGAGAGGTTATGAGATTGAAGAGTACAAAACCTCCCACAACCCATACAAATAAGCATCTAAAGTATCCACTGCGATCTGAATAATGAGGGAGGGGACACTGAGCATTTGCCTAGCAGCTCTAGCTCTTCAGGTTCAATATTCTCATAACCTGTTGCTTTTGAAATTAATAACCACACATGCAAAACATGACAGATCTTGGAGCTGCTGTTCCTTGGACTGAGCACTATTATATAGGTTATTGAAGCAGCTGGATTTTTTTCATTGGCTAGGGTTTGGGTTTTCTAAATTTATTTTATTTTTACATTTTTTCCAAGAAAGTTGAACATCTTAAAAACAGTTGTAAGCTGCCTCTTGTGTTATCATATGCATATACGCTGACGTGACAGAACAAGTGATTAGAAGTCTAATCCAGAGACCAGTACAGCAAGTAAAGAAATAGATGAGAAATACACATTCTTCCATTTTCTTATGAGTGAGCCTGGATCCTTGCTTAAGGGATGAGAAAGACACAAAAGTCTCTGGATAGGAGGGCATGAAAGTGATTCCTGAAGCAAGAAGCTGGGCTCAGGGACACAGGAAGGAAAGGGAGATGCTGTGTCTTTCTCCTCTGTGTTCAGCCACTACCCCTCAATACTCTCTCTCTGCCTTCTCCTCTACCCCCACACGCAGTGCCCTTTACACCCCCTAGGGGAACAGGAAATGTCCAGGTCCAGGGCAGCATCAGCCACTGCAGGTTGCCTTGCTGGGGGGGGATATCTTACTTTCTGACAGCACATGCTGCTCAAACAGCCCATCTACATCCCTACCACCAGAGGAAGACGCACAGTGCTCTGACATGGTATGTGCTATACACATGACTGCTGTCACTGACAGCTCTTTATTACTCTTATTTAATTTGACCTGAGCAAGAAGTACACATCACCACCAGCACAAGAATCTTTGAATTGCCTTTCATGTAAATTAACAGCATAAAACTACTACTAAGGCAACAATTCTCCATGAGTGAGACTCCTCCAGACAAAGTCCTTCGCTACCTTGTGCTTGTTATGGTTTTGTTTCCAAGAAATGCATTAAGAGTGTTCTCAAGACTAATTGCAGAACTCTAGCAACGTGCCAGAAACCTGTCCAACTGAAGCAGATTCTTTACCATTAGGCAATTTAGGATAGTTTCTTCAGCATTTTGAAAATATTCCCCACCATGCTCCTTATTATAAGCTCTCTGCACACTTCCAGATTGCTTTAGTCATCGACAATTCATTTGTCTGGAAACAAGATCCCAAGATTTTTCATTGCCAAAGCAGTTGTTGCTGCAATGGGAAGTGGAAGGTCACAGGGGATACCCTCCCATCCTTCAGCATTTAACTTCCAAATACCACCAACCTAAAGTGTTTCAGATCCAAAAACTGGGATCCTTTTGTTTACCTCGGGGAAATCAATGCTCAGATATGCTGGAAAGAGTTCCATCTGACAGGGAAATGTTTTCCCATTAGCCCTGTCAAAGGCTCCAGGAGTTTGCATCGGAAAAGAATAACTGTAATTTCTGCAATAAAAGCTTAGCTGGAATAAATTGTGCCTCCTCCTTGCTGCTGGCTAAGTCTTGCAGCTGTTTTGATGAATCTGCCAGCTGCATTCAGTTTTAGTTACTCACTGAAATTAGTTTCTTATGCTATTAACCTGGCAACTAGTTAAGATGCTCAGAATATAACCTTCAATGTGTAGGGTATAATATCTCATGTATGTGTATCTATAGATGGACATATTTAACTTTGGTTTCTCTTTTTGACAAAATTGCAAATGAGGATCCAGTTAGGTTAAAAATATTTGTCCTTGTTAATTTTCCATTTAAAAGCCAAACATTTAATTTCAATGAGTAAATACTTGTATTTGCAGTACCAAACTTCAACATTTTCATCAAATTATTTCTTGCCTACAAGGTCATTTTAGATTCCTTAATGGTTTTTCTTCTGATATACAACTCAGTGAATATTCTTTAACATATTTAAATATATATGTATATGATTTGCATAGTTCTTCCCAATTATTTATGAACAGTAGCTATAGAACTCAACTCCTCAATTTTCACTACGTGTCTCTATAGATCTTGTATCCTTTCATCTGCCGTTCAGCCAATGCGCACTACCATTATTATATTCTAACAAGTCCTACAGCCTGCAGCTCTCTTACTGTCTGAGAACAAGGTAAAAGGTCAAGGCAAGCAATAGATAGGAGAACACAAGGTAACAGTCAGAAAATTCGTATCATCGTAAGAGGTGGTCAAGGATTACGACACCATCTGCCCCTACCTGTCCATTGCTGGACCCCTCCCTCCCTTTTTTTTTTTTTTACTGTCTCTATAGAAGTGGTTGCTGGACACCATCACATGAAGCCTTGCAAGTTTCTATGGGCTATTCCAGCTCTGTATAGGATACAATATCTTTCTATCATTTTGGTAAAACAGCAGCAGTCAATGACAGTGATGCAGAACAGGCCTGAAGCAGTAGAGACAGATATAAAGCAGCTGATGAGATCCTCAGTCTTACTGGCAACGTACAACATCAGTCAGGAAAACAGTGCTTTTAGCTGTATTTCGGTAGGTCAAAGAGGACCAGACTGCATATCTGAAGTCCTAGTAGTTCACAAGGAAGAAGAGGAGCATACAGTAGCAGAGATTGTTTTGAGGCGGAAGGTTTTTGAGGCCATGTCTTGTCATGTTGAATTTACATACTTGCTTGGACCTAAAAGTTCATTTGAGACAACCTGAGATTTCAATCTGAACAGAAGTCAGTTCCTTAATAGAGAGGCAGTCTGGTACTGATCCATAGGTAAATACTAGCTAAAGTGACGTTTGTGAACAGCTTTGGTCAGCAAGAAAAAGGCAGTGAACAATGGCAGCTGAAGGACAGAACCAAATTTTAAAAAATAATAAAATATCTTTGACATTAAAAATGAATCCTCATAAAAAGTTAACTGGAAATATCTTTCCTTTTTGAACAAGTTCATCTCATAGCCAGTGTATTCTGGGTTTTAGCCAGTTTTCAATAAAAATACACTTTTTCCATGATTCTACAATTTAGATAATTCATGTGACTGCCAGGATAAAATCGCCAAGCCATGAGATATTCCAAGTAAATATTTAAATACAGCTTAACTTATTGTCGAATTAGAACCAAGCCCTGACAGTATTTCCAAAACACTAGATGTAGATCAAAATCTGGACAGGTTGCAAACAAGCTTGTAGAAGAACTACACGTGTTTTGAGTTTTGTGCCACAGAGGATCTATCATCCAAGCCTGCAAGATGAGACAAGTGATTTATTAAAACTGTGTTCAGCAATAACTCTGAAGACCTCGGAGGACATAAAGTCCATCTTCAGTTGAAGCCCCATGGAAAGATAGTGAAACCACACACCATCAAATTGCCTATGACAGAGAAAAGGTGAACTGGGAAATAAAACCAGCTCTCCAGCTTCCTTCAGCAAGTAAATGCTAGTCAAAGCTAGTGAGACTCTTTCAACCAACCCTCACTCCTGTAACAGACACAAACAGTGCTGGTCCAGTTCTCTCTGCAATATATTAAAACCCTTATGAAAGATAAAGGAATACAATACTTCACAATCAGTCTCAGAAAAGTTTGATGGATTTTTTGGAAGTTATTAATGAACCATCAAGCTGTCATAATATTCTAAGCCATATAATATTAGCAATTCTGCTGAAGTGCTTTGGAAAAGGATTTGGATAAAGTTGGTGGTGTGAGAATATTCACTGAATATTCACAGAAGCAGACATTTTCCCAATTTAATTCATGTACTTGCTTATAACAGCACAAGCCACAAATCTTACAAAGCTTAACTAGTCACAGAAAGGGTCATTGGGCATTGGAACAGACTACCCACGGAGGTGGTTGATTCACCTTCCCTGGAGGTGGTTAAGGCACGGGTAGATGAGGTCCTGAGGGACATGGCTTAGTGTTTGATAGGAATGGTTGGACTCAATGATCCAATGGGTCTCTTCCAACCTGGTTGTTCTATGATGAGCAAAAGTTTGTGCCTAGAGTTAGTTATTCTTTTATTTAAAAACAAGTTAGTAGAGTACCTGTGTAGAACTTGTTAATCCTTAAAACGTAGAGTACAGAAAGATCACAGCATAGTCTCATTACAGGGTGCTTTCTAATCTGAACTAGTATTCACAGCAATTTTGGCATTAATGATTAAAGTGTAAATTCCCAAGAAAATGGGGATGTTACGACCCAGGCTGGAACAGGAGAGCTGTGGTTTAGTTCTGTGCCACTCTGTCCCCAGCCTGCTCTTCACACTACAGAAAGCCTCTCGTGCTGAAATCTTAGTAAAATGCACTACACATTACAACACTTTTCTTTGATACTGCATGTACAAATTCAAACAAAACAGCTAAAGTTTTCTTTAATAAGGAATATTTGTCTTCTGTTACACTACTACTACAAATATTTGGATTTGTTCTAAGTATTATTTCCGTGCTTTTTACAAGATACAGATGTTAAAATGATGGTTTAAAGTGTTTCAAACTCCCCTGGAATTATTAAAATATTGGTACCACATTTATAGCCAGCTAAAAGTCCTGAAACTCACATGAACTGGGGAAGCTTGTTGTTTTTCATTACCTTCAAATTCTTCCTTCCCCATTTCCTTTCAAATGTCATGACAAGCAAGCTTGTAAACTTGTTGATTATCCAAGATTCATCCCTCCTTTAATTCTTTTCTAAGGTTAACCTGTTCTCCAGACACATGTGGGAGCAGCTGCGAAACAGGAGCACATCTGCAGTAACCTAGGACGTTTTTGCAGTGAATGCAACGTCCCAAGTTTTAATCAAACAACCACTGCACAACTTCATTTACTTATTTTAAATATTGGGAATTTAGCCCATTATTCTTTGGGAGACTACAAACTATCTGAACTTACTGGCACAGGCTGTCAAGGGAAGTTATGGTTGCCTCATCCCTGGAGGTGTTTAAGGCCAGGTTAGATGGGGCTCTGGGTAACCTGATCTAGTGAGATGTCCCTGATCATGGCAGGGGGTTTGGAATTAGATGATCTTTAAGGTCCCTTCTAATCCAAACTATTCTATGATTAACTTGTGAAAATTATTAGTTTTAAGTGGTGCTGTCCCCAGTGAGCTGGGGCAGTGATTTGTACCTCTCAGAAGCTGATTGCAGTGAGTGCCCTGTAGTTTCTCAAGGGAAGGCCAGAAAATTCTCTCCTGAAATGAGATCATGATCTTGGAAGCCACTAAAATCTTATTATGTATCATAAATTCAGTTATTAACTTGCGGGGGGGGGGGGGGGGGGGGGCCAAAAGGAGAAAATTTCAGTTCATGTTTTCTGATTTAGTAAAATTGGACCAGAAGGATATATGAGTAGAATGATATGGCTATAAGAAGCATCTACAGCATAAAATTATTGCCTGGATGATCTATTTTGACAGTATCAGTTTTATAAATAAGTTATTAACCTTCTTTATAAACATTATATTGCTTTTAACCCAGGGTTATTTTGCTTCTAATATGCAATATTAGTTTAGATTAAATAAATCTGTGTTGCAAAAGCATCAGCTAACACTTCCCTCTTAAGAAAATAGAGCACTTTGCTCCACCTTTTCCTTTAAAAGAAAACAAAGGCTTTACTCAGACTGCTTTAATGTGACAGCAGTGAAGAGGGGCTGTTCAACAAGCCTTTGAGCAAACAAAAAATTTGACAACTATAATGAAGTTTACCTTTTACATGACAGAAAGTTAAAATATTCCCTGTAGTCCTCCCTGCATGTGAAGTCCAAGCTTCAGCCCTTCTTAAAGATCCATGTAGTAAATAGGAACCCAAATTTCCCCCTGATAAGACATTAATAAATCTCCATCAACCTTAATAGGATTTAGTTGTCTACCAGGAAAATCAAAGCCCTGTTGTGCAGGAAAAAAACAATATTTCCAGCTCACATCCACTGGACTCTGACATACTGTGAACAGTAGTGCAAATGGCTAGAGTATTGAAAAAAATTATTTGCTCCTAAACCATGGGCACACAAGCATATCTCTGTCAGCATGCATGCACAAGGGTTTCATATAATTGGAAAAACAGGTTACATGTTCCTTACACTAAGATGTCCCAGATCTGTAGTAATATTTTTCCCCATTTCTTTTGATTTTCTGTTTTTCCAGATGAGGAGTGGAGAAATGGGATTTGAAAAAAGTAATTTAATAGACTGCAGGAAAAAAATTAATGGAGAGTCTCCTCTCCTAACTAAATTAACATTACTGTCACCTTTTTTTAAAGTCCCCACTGTTCCTGATTTACTATTTTTCTTTCTACCTGATTTATTTTCCAGACAGAAGACCATAAGATGCAGACAATTTTTCAGCATGGTGTCTTATTTCCTGCTGGGTTATTTTGTCTGCTCAAGGAATTGTGAGAACACGGGTCAGAAAAATGAAATTATATTGCTATACCTGAAGACACACGTAGCCAGGACCATCTGGAGTGTGAGGAATTACTTCTGCATGTAACAGCACAATCCTGCAAGGGGCAGAGTATTTTTTTCACAGCATGAAGGAAAGCTCCCATTTTCTATGGCACAGTTTCTGGATACATGTCGAGAGAGGGTTTCAGGCTGCTGCTGAGTTCCCCAAGATCTCCTTTGTATTTGCGAGAGTACTAGTTTCTGGAGCAGAAACTGCGAGCATTAAGGAATAACTTTATGAAAAAGTTTGCTGAGATTCAAAAATTCCTTGATAGAGCCATAACAGAAACAGTTTAAATATCATAATAGAGAAGATGAAGAGTAAACACAAGATCATCATGAACAGCTTATGATCACCCAGTCAGATTTCCTGTATGTGGATGCATGGTTTGAGTTGGATTGGATCTTAAGCTGACAACCATTCTTCATAGAAAATTTTATTCAAGAGGTTTTCATTAGCACCTTGGAAGTTGCAGAACATTCTTTCTTAAAGTTTTGTAGCTAACATTTGAAGTATGTTACGTTACAGGTTAAATTATTTAAAAAAACCCCAAAGATTAAGTTTGGACTTCTTTCAATCAAGCAGCTCACGTGCAAGAAATGTTATAGCTAGGATTGCATTTGGAAAAAAACAGGATTAGTGTACTACTTAGATCAGCACAGGAAAACATCTTTTTCAATTATGTGCACGTACACTATACTACTAAAATCAGTCAGCTTCTATTTCTTTTAGACCCATGTTGATACTAATAATTAAAATCATGAAACCATTTCGGTAAATGGATTGCAAGTGAGAAACCTAGTTCTGACATCTAAACAATCAACCTCTAACAGTGAGTACTAGGTACCTCAGTCAAAGGCACTGAAAAAAAAGCAGATTTCAGCATTCATATCTGTCCAAGTTAGGCATCTTGCAGGCTTTGAAGAGTATGAATCTTAGAGCTTCAAACATCGTATAGTCTGCAGAATAGAGGATACTCTGATGAGAGGATTCTATTTTGAAAATTTACAAATCTGCATCTCCTTGACACATCAGCAGCTGCCTGATTACTCTGACATGACTATGATGAAATGCTCTGTATTTTCCATTTCCCCACTAGTCACTAGTAACAGACAGACCTGTCACATGGATGCACTCCCTTTACTTCAAAATTGACTGACACAATCAGTTCATCCAGTTTGCTTTCCCTGGGCAATGTTTTTGTAGGTGGAATTACTTTGAAGATACGCGAATTTACACAGATCTTTAAACATTTTTTTAAAGATTTCTGTGAAGATATCTCAGGAGATATTACAATTATATTAATACCAGGTACTGCCTGTAGCAATGTATAGCAGAGTATTTCTATTTCATCCCTCCGTCGCCATCCCCTACCACTCCTTTTTTTCTTCTTTTTTATTTATTGTAAATGACCAGTTGCTCACCTAGCAACATTAACAACCTGCCTGGAAGGGCATCTCTTACACGCACACACGCATTCTTTATAGCTTTACTTATTTATGACGACCTTGATAACACCATCTGTAATACTCAGAGTTTTATAGAAATAGCAGAGACTTAAGATAATCTCAAAGGTATAGAAAGTTTTATAAAATAGGTCATCACTGTTCCTTTTCATAGTGGCATTGCCCCCAAATTTATTAACGTCCCAAAAGAAAACATGAGGTGCTGAGGAGCATGGTTTAGTGATTGATAGGAGTGGTTGGATTCAATGATCCAGTGGATCTTTTCCAATCTAGTGATTCTATGATTCCATCTAGAATAAGTACCTGTAAATTTTATAGGCACTCAGGCACCCTTTTTTCCCCCATACTCTGCCCTACATAGTATTTTAATCAGAGTCTCTCGGGAATCTGCTCTTACCTTGAGTCACATTCTGTTTCATCTTACAAATGGCTTCACACAAGTGACGTACATTTACAAAAATGACATGCACACACTCATCATCATAAGGGCTGGAAATAGTTTTGCAGAATCAAGAACCTGAGTTCCCTGAGAAAGAATTTCAAGGGTTTTTGTGTGAAATTTTCTGAGCAAGGGAATCCAGAGTCTCTAGTTTCCTTCTCTACTTTGGATAATGGCCAATGACACACTAATTTCACCATTGAAAGGAATGAAGTGGTGGAGTGTGGAGCATCATCTGCTCTCTTGCTGGAAACTTCACACAAAACAGAGATAATCAGATAAAATCTTCAACTGAGCATCAGAAGCATGTATTACTATAAAGTTAGCTTATGAATTTTATGAATATTAGGATGGCTTCCCACATTCCATTCTTGGACAGAAGTCCAATTATTTCTTACCAATACCAAAATTAATTTTGGTTTTTCTGTGTTACATGTTTAAATTCAAATAACTCCAGTCAAATTTTTGAGAAGTATTTGACAGTTTTCTTTACACAGAGCCATTCCCTACTGAAACAGTTGCTATACCTGGAAAAACTAAGTTAGGAGGTTGAGGGGCTGGACAGCAAAAATTGTCTTGGGTTGCTAGCATGCCAGACTTTGAATAGATTTATACTGTCGAGAACTTTAAGAAATAAGAAAGGCATGTTTCCTTAATACTGACTGATTCTGTTTAATGCTGTGGGAAGGTGCTGAATCTGCTATGTGACATAACCCTACCCTGAACAATTCCAAACAGATGAACTGATATCAAAACTTTATATTTAATTGTTATTTGGAAACCATCTGAACAAAATGTGGCCGTGCTTTCCTCCTGAGCTGTCACTGAACTAATCTAATGCTGACAAAGGGTTAGATACCAGACACGTGTCTGCATAGCTCCACTCACCTATGTCCTTTTTATGCCATCAGAAGCTTGGTACTTTATCAGCCCTTTATGAATGTGAGCCATGAATTTCTCCAATAAATCAATGTCCAAGATGTAATTTCACTAATATCACGAATACTGATAAACACGCTCAATGTCACTTATAGCCTCATAGCTGCTAGATTTACCTCATATTGTTTTGCTGTTACTGGTGCATTAAATATATTCTGCTTTTGGAGTTCAACTGCAGATTGCCAAGCATCTATTAGGGTTTTTTTTCAAATGGTACTTCAATTAATATTATAAAAAATACTTAGGTTGTCCAAAACAAGAGGAGTCACTTAATATCTATGAAACTAAAAAGTATATTTTTCCTTGCTTAAATTTTGCTATTTAAGTAACATCTTCAGTGTAGGAAGGGGAAGTTTTGTCTGCATTCAGACAGAGCGTGGGCTCTGATTGAGGAAGAAGTGAGCCTGAACGTATTGGAAGAGAAATTTAAAGACAAGTAGATACTAGACAGTAAAATATGAGCTGCAGTTGTTCTTTCTTCTGGTAAAAACTGGAAAATAATACCACAGCCTTCTTATAGAATTTTAAATAGGTGTATCAACAACAAAGCTTCTAGAATCTGGTCTGGGCACTCCTCCTCATCAAGAGCAAACTCTCCTCTACTCTCTGACCCAGTATTCTTAGCAAGGTCTTGAGTCTGTTCCTCTTAAGCTCAGCATGGAGCAGCTACTCAGTCTGTAATGTAATTATTCCGGGTATCACAGCTTTGTAGCAAAACTCATGGAAGAAAATAAATCCCTAAACAATACAAATGCCATCTATTGCACACAACAGCAGGTACCAAACACTATAGGTAGAGGAGTGTGTGGCCTTGTAGCTGTACACGCAAGCGGCCGTCTGGGGTGTACCAACAAGTTAAACCAATACATACCAGATACACAAGCTATTCAGCGAGCATGCACGTAATGCACAAAGAATATCCCCTTTCAAAGTCTGATATTCCCTACACAATTTGTTCCTGCACTGGGAAACTACTGTGATAGCCCATAAATATTAAAGATAACGGATTCATGCATTTTCCCCTAAAGTTTAACTGTAGCTGATATTCAATGCAAGTCTTCTGGTAAAGCAAAACAAAAATCAGTTTTCCAGGAAAATATGATGGGTTGAAAACACCTAACAGCACAAGTTGTAAAAGGTTAAGTATTTGGAATACATTTTCAAAGATTCATAGAATCACTAGGTTGGAAAGAGCCCACTAGATCATCAAGTCCAATCATTCCCATCAATCACTAAACAATGCCCCTCAGCACCTCATCCATCCGTCTTTTAAACACCTCCAAGGAAGGTGACTCAAATGCTTCCCTGGGCAGCCTGTTCCAGTGCCCAATGACCCTTTCTGTGAACATACATTACACATCAAAAATCCATACCTTGCATATCAAAACGCTGTTATCATTCATGTAAATTAAGCAGGAATGAAGAACAAAATATACACATGCATTTCATAGAATCATAGAATAACAAGGTTGGAAGAGACCCACTGGATCATTGAGTCCAACCATTCCTATCAAACACACTTCAACCCCTCTGCCACAGGCAGGGACAACTTCCACTAGATCAGGTTGCTCAAAATCTCATTCAACTTGGACTTCAACACCTCCAGAGACAAGGAATCCACAACTTCTCCAGGCAACTTGCTCCAGTGCCTCACTACCCTTACAGTAAAAAACTTCTTCCTAATATCTAATCTAAATATCCCCCTTTCAGTTTAGAACCATTATCTCTTGTCCTATCACTACACTCTGAACAAACTGGCACCAAGAATTACAAGACAGAAAAGACCATTAAAACAGGCTTCTGATGTCCATGCTAGTAGAAATTTCCTGCCTTGATTTGGAAAACAGGGTAAACGAAAATGTCTGCTTCATGGCACCAGATAATTCCTCATGTAGGACATTAACTTTCAGAATCAATCCATGCTCTCACACCAAAAATAAGGCTTAATACATGAACCATGTCTTGCCCTTCAAAGATGCTGTTCTGCAGCACAGTGTCTTCTCATATTCCATGTTGATTTTGAACTGAACCCACACAATGCCCAGAAACAATAGTCACAGGAACATAAACAACAAAATGGCTTTGAGATACCTGGTTTAACTGATTATAAAAGTCTTTACTCAATAAATTACTTGTAGTCTTTATGTCTTTTGTTCTAAATTAGCCAACATCTAATAACATGATGTCATATAAAGATCAAGAGTAGTAGTTTTACTATTACCTAACTGTAAGCAACATGCTTAATCACACCAAGTCTCCATCAGTTCAACACAGAAGAGCAAACTCCATTTTACTAATTTCACTCATTTTCCCAAAGAGAAAAAATTGACTCATTCCCAGCAACTTGTTTTAAACCAGGAGTAGTCCAAGCTATCAATACAACTATGTTTCAATTTCTATATCACCATTTCCAGACTATTCTTATCTCAGTTCTCTTCCAGACAAGTCAGTTATCAGCTGTTTCTGTGTTAGGGGGTCGTGCCTAGTCATGAAGCCTTCTGAAGAAAAATGATAAGAATCTATGGACAGTGCAAAATGAGTTCAAAAACATTTAGCACACACTACGATAGGCAAGAGGAACAGCACTTCTGTGAGTGCTCATTTGTACTAGCATAATTGAATAACCAGATAAGATAACATTTTGAGAACAAGTGTCCTATAGCTTGTTCTACAGCTATAAATCAAAGATTTTACATCCTGTAAGGAGTATTCAAGTCGTAATTCCAAATGCCTGTCAGAATCTATTTTTGGAACTAAGAAAAAGAGTAGGGATACAGCAACACATTCTTTGCACTGCAAGTCAGATATGGACCCATCTGAAAGCGTTTCCCCATGTGGCACCACTAGATGCTGTAACTTTTGGTTACCTGTGAAAAGGCTGATTATTCATGCCTTTTCCTACACCACAAGTTAAGCATCAGGTCTTTTTTTATTTTCCTCTGGAAAAAGAAGCTAAAAAGACTGAATTACTATTCCATATCCTCATAGTCAGTCGGTAGGAGTGAGGCATCAGATTGGAAGCCTCACACAAATCCTACTTGAAAAATTAAACCAAAAAAGACAGCTGCCTCCTTTGTTTTTCCCTTCACTCTTCCAAATGTAAAGCAATGCTGAGTTACTGTTCCACAGATGTTACAGGGAAAAAACAACTCCAAAAATAAAATGACAAAGTTGTTAATAAAGGAACAAAGCAAAAAAAATCCCCAAACCAAAACAAGCAGACTTAGAAGCAAGCAGGGAAAACTCTAAACGACAGTGGCAAACAGATTATCCAGAAATTCTGCATACTGCTACTCTGCAATGGGCATAGGAGGGAGAAGTGCAAGATGAGCCACAAAAACCCAGAAGGCTGAAAAACAATTCCTGTCATCCCTACATCAAAAATCTTCATCGGTTATTAGAATTCTGACAGCAAGTGACTTACCCTGATGTTTTCAGTTACTCTGTCACAGATTCAAGAAGAACACAAAACAAAAGCAACATAATCGATCTATTCTCAAGGCTGTAGGAAACAGAAAAGATTTATTTTCCTTCTAATTTTTCAGCTGCTTGTCCATCAGGGTACCATAGAGCAAAGATTCGACAAAGAGATGTCCTGTTTTAATTTACATAAAGTAAGAAAAAGGACGAGTTTTTCTTCTCAGTGGATGTATTTAAAATGCTCCTTGTGTCAATGTGAATAGGAAAATTCATTTTTTCCTGAACAATATATTCTGTATCTAAAACTGCATCTTTTCCAGTACAGGTCTTCATATATAACAAAGATCTAGATCTAGAATTTATTGCTGAACATAAGTTCAGTTTCAATGTCTAGTTTACTGCCATTCATAGACCACATTCTACTATGATAATATTGTTCTTCCCTGCTTAACTTCAGTGGTTAGCTTTCCAAAACTGTTCAACATGCTTACTCAGAGTCAAGTTTTCTAATGAATAAATGACTTGGACTGAATAAAAATAACATTCATCTCCCTGGAGCTTCCACTGAGAACCACCCCAAAGTATTCTGATATATTAGAAAAGAAATCCACAACAAACCCAACATGATGAATGGAAGAACTACTACACATCAAGTCTTTATGGCCCCTCTAGTTCACAAATATTGATACACACTTTTTATAGGTACATACCCACATGTGCTTGCACAAAGGCACAAAATGGAAGGAAAGGAGCCAAGTAACCAGGAGACAGTTACATTTAACATAATAAGATACAGACCCAGTCACACACAAAACCATACTTGGGATATTTGCCAGCTTACAAGAAACTTACTGCCAATAAAAGATGAAGCCCAACCTCTGTGATTTAAGCTGCCACTTAGGCACCAACACAATGTCCCTCCTTTTCCAATTAACCTTGAGAGAGAAGCTTCAGAAGGCAGCAAGCAGAGAAGTTGGAGGTAGCTCAGTAAATGCAGGCTGGAGCCCCAATTTTGTATTTAATTTAAATTATGGTTTTTCAAGCCCAAATTCCACTGGTGAAGTTTGGAGATCCAAAGCCAAGCTCCTGCTGACACCATATGCTGCATCAGTGGGCTGGGAGCACAGTCCCAGTGCCCTGCAAACACTTCCCCTGCACGTCAGGAAAATGTTCACTTCTGAGCGGGGAGCTGTTAGATATATATTTTTAAAGGAAATAAAAAAGGCTGTTGATGTGTGCATCCAGCTGAGGTTTCATTTCCTTCACTACAGTTCATGATAGTTAGAGTGACCCCAAGATATTCCTGTGGCTTGTCCTGCCAGGACCGCTTTGTCCTGTTGTGAGCTGGAGTCCTTGTGACACCTATTCAGAGACTCTCCCTCTCTCAAGTCTGTGTCCAAAACACAATATGCTTCCCCTGTCTGCACCCTCTGCTCCCAGATAAGGAGGGCATACATTTCATTGTTACCACTGAGTTACCTCTCTGATTTCCCAAAACGAGTGAGACAAAAGTGTCCCTGCTATACTGGAGTCAACAGCACACAAAACTTTCAGTAATTTACCAAAAAGAATGAACAGATGTAGGAGTAATTGTTCGCGTAAGCAAATTCCAGAGGCTTTTAAACAGCTATTCATGCTGTTACGGTGTCCCTTTGCCTGATTTCAAAGCAGTTACTGCGGCAGCACATCACACGTCCTGCTTCACACGAGATGCAGAGCACACTCTCAGCTCTTACAAAAACAGGCTAATGTGGCACCACACATGAACTCCCCTAGCGTCTACTGTCTAAGGGTAAAGTTTCTTTTCACTAAGCCAAATACATTTTCTTTAATTCCTAGTGCTCACTTTATGTCATATTTTTTGTTACCCTCCAGAAATGTTCCTCCCTCTCCCTGCTATTTTGCCCTTTGAAGAAGCATAAGAAGAGAGACTTTTTATAGCCTTAAAGACAGCCCAAATAAAGGTCCCTACAAAAGCTCATATACCTAAATTCAAATTAATGTCAAGATTTTAGCTAAATGGGGAAACTTTATGCCCTCGGATATAAGACAGGAGAGAAGTTCCATCAGGGCAAAGCCCTACAGAAAATCAATAGTCCAGCACTTTTCCTCTTTAACCCAGGTCCCACCATACATATGTCAGAGGCAAGACAAGAGCAGGTCAGCTCTTCCACCCAACTCTTTCAAGAAAAATGTATTGTATAGTCATAGGAAAATGCTTATTTATTTATTTTGCTATAGTATTTTAACTATTACTAGCTCTTTACCTTTGATTATTCTAATTTATTTTAAGCAAAAAAAAAAAACACCAAAGAATGGCTCCTAACGTAGGGAATACAGCGATGGTAAGCAAAATCCAGTAGTTCTGCAGTTAAAGGGAAGATGTTCTCTTTGCAGAGAAACACACAAAACATTTTCACAATGTGGTCACATTGTGCTATAATCTATATCAAGATAAAGTCATGAGCACACGGAGACCAAAATTACATAGGCAAAACAGGATGGAGAGATCCTTTTGAAGTACATTAAGAAAGAAAAGTGAAAATGATACAATAAATAGATAAATTCATAAATAAAAAAGATTATTGAAGATTATATATCTCCAAGTCCTATGAAAAAAAGTTTTCCTTTAATTTGGGTTTTCTATGATGTGGGAAAAGGTACTTGTTACAACACTGGTTCATTGGAGTGCATGGAATCTCTAATCTAGGGAAAGACGACAGGCCAGTTTACTGTTAAACAGCTTCATTCTTCAGGGACTGCCTGAATTTCCCCTTTCCCTTTAGCAGGGTAATATGAGGGCAAGTGAAGGTTTGTGATCTTCGTCTTTATTCTAAGTTAAGATGCTATGAGCAGCACTGGCCTCCTATGTGGACCATTAATGGCACTCCTGTTAAGAGCACATCATCTTTCTACCCCTAAGCTCACTGTGAAACTCTTTCTAAAATGCTTCTTGCAGGGTTGAGGCTGTATTCCTACTGCTTATTTACAACTGAAGACTAACACGGATTACTTTGGTTTCTGGAGCTTTTAACAGCACAGAAATAGTGAATGACACATTTTTTCATTCTTTTCAAGTGCACACTGTGCCTCTTTATTCTTATATCACCTACAGTGAGACCTCAGCTCCCTCTTTCCTCCCTAGCTGCTACATACTCCCTGAAGTGCTTTTTGATCAGCATGTAATGTGCCTTACTTTTGACGTACCTCATTCTCATTTTAAAATAAACTGCAAAATAACCCTGCAGTCCTTGACTGCTGTCTTTTGATGAGATACACTAGGATCAAGGTAGCTCATCCTTCTGACAGTCCACAAGTTTTCCTGCCTGTTAACTTCTTAAGTTAATGAAATGAAACCCACAAGCTAAAAGCCTAACAGTTTGCAAACCTAACAGTTTGCAAAGCTAGTTCTACCTGTAATCCAAACAGAAGTTATGTTTTCTCATATCATTAATACTCTGGTTTTCCCTGCAAGAATGGGAAATAGCTGATGCAGTGTGAGTTTCCCCATTGTAGCCTTACCCTGCCTTCTTTCAGTCCATTTTCTTGCCCTCTATCTACTGTGTTCATACTTGTGCATGGTCTCTCTCTCTCACACGGGCACTTCCATTAGTGAAACCAGGAGGAAAAAGAGGAAATCTAATTCTGGAAACTTCCTCTGAAACGCAGGAACTTGAAGCAGTGGTTGGACATCAGAACAGAATGATTACAAGACATCATATAGAAGTGGCTGGATATGATAAGTGGGGAGCTTTCAAAAAACCAGAATAGGACATTCCCCAGACCCACCTTTTCGGGTGTGTTAAACACTAAGTCTAAGTGGAAAATAGAAATTATTCAAAGGACAGTCCTATCTCTTTGGTGTCCACAAGAAGAGTATGGCAACTTTTTCTGGCTCATTGTGTTTTTAACCAGGTCAGCACCAGCAATCTCAGCACCTCTGCCCTTTTCCTTTCTGTTACAGGAGCTACTGCATGGGCTGTGCAGCTTGTGGTCTAAACTGCAATATCTGATCATTTATCTTGACTAGTGTTTGAGTGAAAACATCTTTCACTTTCTTGAGTGAAAACATCATATCTGTGCCATCCCTAGTAAATGAATAATTATCTTGGATAGATAAGTAGCAAACTACTGTCCTATGTGGTATATGATTAAGCTTTTAGTTGTTTTTTGAGAATACAATTGTTTGAAATCCAGTGTTTCACGTTAGTCCTTTCTTCTCATACAGCACCCAGTGCACTGTCTTTGTAGAACAGAATCTAGTTCTCAGCGCCACCCTGCATTGTACTCCTTAAGCAGCTGTGCAATAAAAATCCACTTCTGCACAGCCCAAATGGTCAGATTCAGCATGCACACAACTGCGCTTGTGAGTAACCCTACAAACTTTGTATCCCAAGATGCAAAGTAGACGGAAGCAGACAGATTGGGAAATATTTCACCACTGACCGCAGTGCTTGCTGGGTGCCCCGATACGACCTTGTATTACTGGAGAAGAGTGATCTCATGGGAAGGACTCTGTGTCCCTGGGGAGTAAACTATTTTGAAACTATAAGCAATCCCCGTGTTATAATGATCTTTGTATAGATAACTGAGCATGTCTTTCTGAGGACAGAGTAATCATTAAAAGAGGAGCCCCATAAGGAAAGACAAAGTCCACTGTCAAGGAAAGATAATAACCTGTCAGATTAACAGGGATTTCTGAATGATGCACCTTTGACTTTCAGTGTATTTTGTGCTCCAGAAACATACTTTTCCTCAATGCACTGATTATCATATCTTTTTCAGCCACTTAGTTAAAGGGCGCTTAAATCCTCCAGTGCCTATTTTATGATTCTTTTTAATCATATACTGAAAAATATTGAGAAGGAAGACGAAAAATAGTACAGTCACATAGCAGGGTATAGTAAACAAATTGTGTACTATATAGCAAAGCAAACCATTCCCAGACCTTATTCTATTATCTGCATTATTAGAAGGCAAAAAAAAAATCTTTCAAATACTTCAGTACTGCACAGATCTTTATCTGAGGGATGCAGTTTAAACACTTTTTAGTGAAAGCCAGCACATACTAGACAGAGGTACTTTCTGAGCAATGTTTTAGAAAATAATTGTTTAGGGAAATATATGCAATATTTGTTCCTTATAATGTTATTAAAAGAGGCTGTTGATCTTCATGAATGCTATGCAAAGTATGGACCTGTCAGGAGACCTTAATTTTATAAGTTGAATGATGTATTTTATATATGTAGACCTAAACATTTGGAACAGCACCAATAGACTGATATCCAGTTTTAAGTGCAATTTGACATTATCTTCCAGAATGATGCTTACATTGATAATAATGGAAGAGTTGAGACTCAGACATTAAACTGAAGCGCCAAAGTGAGTGCAGAAGCTACAAAATCTTTGAGCCATGTAGAAATTAAAATCCCATTTTTACATCGTCAGTACTAATAGTCCGTCTGTGATCAAGGGTCAGGTCCTAGATCTGTTACTCATGAGCCAATAGACTAACTCAGCTGAAGCCAGTGAGAATATTCATGGTGTAATCATCAGACCACATGATGCTACTCTGGTCTTAGAAAGGGATTTCAGTCATCCGAAACTGGCATTCACTCCAGAGGGAAAGCTCTCATATCAAGAAAAAAAAAAAATAGCACCATGCTGTTAAAAAGCAAACATTATTACTTCCAAACCAGCTTGAAATGCAAGAACATCTACCAATATATGTTGGTGAAAACCAGAAATTGTGGAGCTCCTGCAGAAAAGTGGGAAAGGTTGCTCAAGGAGGGATTCATCCTGACACACTTTGTGCTGTGAGTCTACCTCCTCTACCTCAAAGAGACTACCTGACCATGCGGTAGTGTATCCTCACTTTACCATTTATTACATGATGTGTTACCTTTCTGGAGAAAAGGAGGCTGAGAGAGGGACCTTATTGCTCTTCACAGTTACCTGAAAGGAAGTAGTAGTGAGGTGGGCTTTGGTCTCTTCTCCCAAGTAGCAAGTGATAGGACAAGAGGAAACATCCTCAAATTGCACCACAAAAGGTTTAGATTGGATATTAGGAAATATTGACAGTTGTCAAGGACTGGAACAAACTTCTTGGGGAAGTTGTTGACTCCCTCTCCCTGGAGCTATTTAAAAGACATGCAGATGTGCTGTGTTTCTTAGGGACATGGCTTAGTGGTGGATTTCATGATCTTAAATTTCCTTTCCAATGCAAATAATTCTATGATTCTAATGCAAACGCACACATTAATTTTTCCAGAGGTTCTTCCAGTCCTTCACTTCTCAACTAGTTTAGGTGAGAACAGATGCAATGTTCTTCATCGTCTTCTTTCATCACATCTAATGATGTCCAAAGCCTGAGATCTGACTCCTCGTTGGGCAGTTACCAAAAAATCCATCATTTACTGATTATTAACTAAACATTTGATAAGCACTTCCTAAATGAATACTATGTCCCCATTCAGCATCTCCAGGGTTAGGGTATTTTTGTTTGTTTGTTTGGCTGGGTTTTCCTGCTCACATGGAAGACTGGGATCAGAGAAGAATTAAAAAACTTTCTCAGCCCCGAAGGCAGGATGAAGAAAGCTTCACTGGAACTGTTCACACAGAGCATTTTGGTGCCCTCATGAAAGTTGTCCAACCAATCCCTTTAACCAGTGTGTTTTCACAGGACATGAAGACTTATTTTGTTAGAAATGTCTTTGGGCAAAGCCAGGAAAGAGTTTGTTATTAAAAATTAAGTTATATTCTAGAGCTTTCTTGGGAAATCCTTTGCCCATAACTAGAGCTCACCATTTCTGCACAATGACTGTATACTGTATTGACAGAAAAGACATGACATCATTTTTTGGAATCTGTAGCTATTGCTTGCCTCCCACTTGGGGGGAAGTGGAGTCTTTACTAAGAGAGCAAGGCTTGTCTTAAAATTCATTTTGTCTTTCAGAGCATAGCTTGCTGCCTTTTGTGAAAATGAACTGTCCCTTCAAATCAAACCCTCAATGCATGAAAATAAGTGAAACTCCAAACTTGATATATATATTGCTAGTGATAAAATAGGCATGCTAAATTATTTCAGGAACTGTGATATGGAGGGAAATTTCAGATTATTACAAAAATCATGCAAATTTTTGATTCAGGAGTTTGTCAGTCTATATAACCTACAAACACGGTTGTGTGAATTGAATTCTACTAAGCAAAGCCTCCTAGTCCACGACCTGAAAGTGAAATGCTGTAAAAATCTTGTACAAAATTAACTATAACTTTAAAATAAGCAAAATATGCATAGGGACTAATATGACAAGATTGGAAATATTTGTATTACATCGTTTCAGTGTGAAAATGCTTAGAACTAGAATTTGGGTTAAAGGAAGCAGAATGGTCACTGCAGAAAAATCTGGGAAATCACTACCTTACATGATTACATTTGTTGAACAAACAAGACCACTGGATATAACCAATTGTTTATCCCTTGTCCCCAAATAAATATCTAAGTATATAACTGAAGCAGTTAGAAGATCTGAGTGAAATGCATTAAGGCAAGTAATGCACATAGGTTATTCTATCTCCCACCAGCCTGGGTTGATGGTTGACACTGGAACATAACCTTTGTTATGGCATGGTTTTCCCTGTTGCCAGAGACATTTATTAATAAGACTCTCTAGGTATGAATTAAAACCTGCAGAAAACACCCATCTCTTCACAGTTTAAAGGAGAGAGAGGAAAAGAAAGGGGAAAAAAAACCAAACAAAAAAACAGCCATAAAAGCAGAGGAATGTCTGGCAAGAGAAAGTTGCTGGTTTTTTGAGTGGTCACACCTTAGGACATTTGTTCATAGAATCACAGAATCACCAGGTTGGAAGAGACCCACCGGATCATCGAGTCCAACCATTCCCATCAATCACTGACCCCATGCCCCTCAGCACCTCATCCACCCACGCCTCGAACACCTCCAGGGAAGGTGAATCAACCACCTCCCTGGGCAGCCTCTTCCAGTGCCCAGTGACCCTTTCTGTGCAAAACGTTTTCCTAATGTCTAGCCTAAACCTCCCCTGGTGGAGCTTGAGGCCATTCCCTCTTGTCCTGTCCCCTGTCACTTGGGAGAAGAGGCCAACTCCCTCCTCTCCACAACCTCCTTTCAGGTAACTGTAGAGAGCAATGAGGTCTCCTCTCAGCCTCCTCTTCTCCAGGCTAAACACCCCCAGCTCTCTCAGCTGTTCCTCATAAGGGCTGTTCTCCAGCCCCTACAAAAGAGAAATATTAACCTGTGGCAGGCTTATATTTAGATGAACAAATTACTGTGAAGCGCTCGGATGAGAATTTACAGTGCATGACATATTCTCACTTTGATTCAGAGTAATGCCAACTGGCTTATTGGTCTCTCATGCAGTCCCTCCATTGCAGTACTCACAGGTTACAGCTTGCAAACAAGTGCTGTGGTGACTGATGTAGCTTTAACTGATACCCTGGCTTTCATAGAGGGTTGGATCACACCTCACAAACGTGTACTTCACACTCAAATCAAAACTATTTCAGCTATAAATGAAGCAGTTCCTTTTAAGAACTAGCTTTGCACTCATCGTTTTTTTATTTCATATTCTGCACCAGTAATTGGCCTCTTGACTCCCCTTCTTACTCCTGTTCTCACCAAAATCAACCACAAAAAAATCATAATCTCTACTGCACTTGTTGAGTAATATAGAGTAGAAGTAGTCAGCTCCAGCCATAACTGTCGTGGATTTTCTTTAATTTCACGCTAAGCAATGAAGATTGCTGCAAACGTAGTCCTCTTCTTCTTGAGCAGATGGATGGGAACAGGCAAGGCTTCATGTATGGACACCACTAATTCACAAGGTACAGTTGGCATAGCAAAACCATTCCTGTTTACTGATGACTTCAGAAGGAAGGATCCCTACTCAGCAAACACAAGATTGGAGAAAAGGACTTTCGCTATTAAAGGCTACCCTGGGTTACTGCACCTATTGACTGTCTCCAAAACGTGCTCTCCACCTTTCCTTCAGGGCTGGAACTCCACACATACCATCTCTTTGTACAAGCTAGTGCTTTGATATGACAACTCATTGCCTGGTTCTTTGGAAAATGTATTGTCATGTCATAGATAGAGACAAAATTAATTTTCACTAATTAAAAATACCAACAACTACAAACAAAGCCCCTAAAACTCAAACATAGGGAAAACCTAATTAATTGGATCAAGAAATATGTCAAAGACATAGTTAGGAAAAGCAACGCTACGCTCTATTCTGCTTCTCCTTGGACCTCTTGTTGTGCAGGTCTGACCACGTTGTACATATGCAAAGTAATTCACTTCTCGTATGAATGCCTGCAAGTTAGAAGTAAATTTGCTGTTAGCAGTAGTCAGTGAAAAATCAGCTTCTAATTGGAAATCATCTTCAAATGTAACGCAGCACAAATTGCATTTCTGCTCATCTTGGAGACGTCCTGGATTCCCAGGCACGCTATAGCTGGGCTCCAGTATAAATTCAGTTTTTATCATATGAAGGAATTGCTCCTCTGAAAGACGTTCTCTATCAAGTTCTTCATTTCACTCTCCTTTATTTCTTTATTGGTTTCATTTTATTATTTTAAAATGCTGAGAGGTTAGAAAAGAGTCAGATCAAGTCAACGTGTCAGGCTAATGTTTAACTTTAAATTAAAACCTCACAGATAAAAAGGGAGTGTACTACAGATTTCACAGCTTAGTGTCCTCTGCTCCAGCCCGCCTGGCAGAAGCATCAGTAGAACTAGGGTCTAAGTGCATTCAGCACCTTCCTAACTCATCCTTCACCATTCTATTCTTCTGCCTTAGAAGTGAACTGGATTTAAAAAAGAAAAAGGCTCCTAGTTGAATAGTCCTTCCTTCATTATTCGTCATTGATGAGCTGAAGATAGGCATCAACTTCACTTTCAACTGAGTTCACCTGTTCAGAGCAACAACTACAGAAAACCAGAATCCTCCATCAGAGACTTGTCCATCCAGTGCCATGTCAAACTTCGTAGCTCCAGAAGTCAAAAAATTTGCTGCTTGGGACTATGTCGTTTTTGCAGCACTATTTTTAGTATGTGCTAGCATTGGA
Source organism: Coccyzus lansbergi (assembly GCA_033558105.1). Lineage (NCBI taxonomy): Eukaryota > Metazoa > Chordata > Aves > Cuculiformes > Coccyzidae > Coccyzus > Coccyzus lansbergi. The sequence goes on from JAUMJK010000097.1 coordinate 5,913,299, forward strand.
ATCTTTTTTGCAATTAAAGAGAGGAAAAAGAAAACTTCAAAGGAATTTTTGGTGGGTGGCAAGCAGATGACATGTGGACCAATAGCTTTCTCTCTCACATCAAGCTTTATGTCAGCAGTAACCGTTCTGGGAGCACCCTCCGAAGTTTATCGCTATGGGGCATCCTTTGTTCTGTTCTTTCTTTCATACACACTTGTCATCATTTTCACTGCTGAGTTATTCCTACCGGTATTCTACAGATCTGGCATTACAAGCACGTATGAGGTAAGTAGAAAAATTAATAAAAGGCACTATTCTAAAAAAATAAAAGTCAGAATCATGTATTTCTCCAGAAAAATCTCTGACAGAAGACTATCTGCAGTGTTCTATGGAACAAGGGTACTGATGTCTTTAATAGTTTTAGTAACTGATTGCATGAATTCAAACTAATTATTTATATTGCGTAAATTGAAAGCAGAAATTAAAGGTCAGAACTCCTTTTATGTATATATAGCAGAAACAGGATAAGGGCTTATACCTGAGTCCAAAATTGTTACAACTGAAAAATATTTCAAGTGTACCCAAATGCTTTTGATCTAATAAAGCAATTACTCCTCTCTGGTTTAGAGAGCAGGTATTAAAGACAGACTTAAGAAAATAATAATTCAGTAGTATTCAATTCCAGCTTGGTCCAGATTTGGCAATTTTGTCCAATTTACTATAAAAAAAGGATTGTTTAATATCTAAAAAGCTGAGTGGGGGAAGGATGAGGATGGTGGCATATCTTTCAGAAAAAGTAAATAAGGGCTGGAGAATGAATCTAGGTCTTCTCTAGGAATTGATAGCAATGGCCTCTGAATTTTCTAGTGTTCTTGGTTGGCATTCCTCCTGGAACACATTTTTTGCTTCATAAAACAGGTCAGCAGTTAAAATATAATAATAAAAATAATTAGTAGTCCTTGCGATACTATTTCTAGGAGCACAATATGCTGTCCTTTTTGTCTGCAAGCCCATAAAACAGCTTTTAAGCATTTGGAAATAGTCTTTTAGTCACTTTAACTAACTGCTGCAGATTTGGTCAGTTCTGCTTTTGGTCAGGTTAGTTAATAAGGAGCTTCCTGGTAATATAAAGGCTGCTCCTAAGCTATCAGCTCAAACCACAAAGGGATCTTGGTTAAACTCAGAGATTAAGCTTTGGAAATGTTTTGGTTATAGGTTGCAAAATTTTAAACTTTGCATCTACTCACACTGCCAGAACTAACTGCATTTTCCAGGTGGTTTTAATGCAAGATCAGAGAATGAATTACTTCGTTTAGTCAGTCCCTTCAAATGTGCTGGAAAGGCGACTGTTAGCTTCATTAAGTTGTATGGCAGGCTGTGGGGATTATTTTGCAAAAGGAACAAGAAACATGAAAGTGAACAAAATCAACAATGAAGAGGCTGCTTTGGCAGCAGTGACTTGTAAAAGAGAAAATAGCCTGTTCCTGGTGGCTGCTGGGGAGTGTAAGGGACCATGGTCCAAGCAGGGAGCCAGCCCACCTGAGGTTGTGTCAGAAGCTGCCACAGGGCTAGCAGCACAGATTTAACCTTTGTCAACTCTATAGAGACACTCCAGGTGGTCACTTGGGCTTACAACCTGGGCTTTGGGGGTTGTATACGATCTCACCTCCACAGTTGTTCTGCAATTGGAAACATCTCTGTACATCCACCTGGAAGTCCATAAAAAAAACCTGCTTGTCTCTCCATATTGCTGATGTGCAGATTTGGCTTTAGACTGAGATGAAGCGAATGAGAAAACCAGCTTTTCTTAAGCACTGTGTAAGCCTCTATGTTGCTGCTTCTTTTGCTCCACCACTGCTTTTGTAACTACAGGAGTCAATCTAGCATAGAGATGACCTGACATTTTCTCTTCATACAGGATACTTCATTCCTCATAGCCCTTGGGCTCTTTCAGTTATGCCCTCTACAAAGCAGATAGCGAATACTGCAACTTCAAGAACACAATACTAATAAGCTTTCTTACATGTAGTTATCACTCCGTATAATAACTGCCATGCTCTCCTGCTCATTACTCACAGAAATGGTGCCAGTTGCCAGTAATTTTACTTGCATAGCAAGCTGTTACTCAGGGCTATCAGAGAGTTAATAGCTGTGTCACAGATGCTACACACGCCCTTTACGGATATACTTCTTTTTCCTAGTATTTGGAATTAAGATTTAACAAGATTGTTCGTCTTGCTGCAACATTGATCTACATCCTGCAGACGGTAAGAAGACACTGATCCCATGTTTATGCTATTTTCACTCAACACTTTATTTGATGGGTTAGCCTCAGACTGCACATTTTTTACAATGAGATGTTTTAATGAGCAGTCTTTTTGCCTCATTTTATTCACTCAGTCTTTGAATGTTAAGAAGAAAGAATGATTGTTTTCCTAACCTTACCCTGATAAAGATTAAAAACACTTGTTTGTTGTGCTGAACTCTCACATCTCCTCAAATTCTTGGCCTCATTACATTCCCTTGCAGTCTCTTTCTTTCCAAATGAGTGGATTCTGTCTTTCTTGAGAAGCTAGATGAGCTCTACAGGGTACATCCAGTTCTCAATTTCCCATTTATGACACTGAAGGGAAGCTACTCCATTTAAAAGTTGTTGCGTATGTTATCTCCTTGGGGGAACCATAGGAAGCTTCAACCCCCTGATGGTCCCAGCAGGGACCATCTCAAAAGATAACACTAGATATGTATTTGCTGGAAAGGTGGGATTTGATGATATATTGGAAGTAATTTCTTTCTAAATTAATTCTATTTTATTAATTTTATTAATTCCAAATCCTTTAGCAATAAGTTTGAATGCTTATTGGCTTCCAGGCTTCGTTTCTCCCTCAGTCCTGTCAGAACATAAACAATGCACTGAGTCAGGTACTGCAAAAAGGACTGAATGGAACAAGGGAAGTTTAATTTCTACAGTCAATGCAAGTTATCTCTGCATAACTGCTCCTGTTTTCACCAAGAGCTCCTCTTTCAATCTGACTAGGATATTTTTGTCATCAAGTCACCTTAGCAAAAGGTGAAATAAGTAATACTAGGGCAGACAGTGGTCCTTACATCAAAAAAAAAAAATCAAAGATTTTTATTTTGTGAAGTCCAAACCAAAAAGTAATATAATATATAGACTGATCTAAAGAAACCTCTAGATGTGATATTTTACTCCAAGCCCCACTCTGAATAGAAGACTTATAAATGAGCATTCACATAGACACTTTTTATAATGAACTTTTTTTCCTTCAGATCCTTTACACAGGAATAGTGGTTTATGCTCCATCACTGGCACTCAATCAAGGTGAGTTCTCATGCTGTATAACATGTCTATCCCAAATAACAACACCACAAGAAAACCAGAATAAATCAAGCGAGAAAAACAGATGAAGAATTCTAACAAAGATTCCTGAAATGTTCCGCAAGGTTTTTGCCTGCACCTCATAGCTCCGTGTTTACGGCTGGCTCAGATTTCTCTTTCACACCAGTACATTAAGCAGGAGCCCTGTGTTTGCTGTCCAGGTCTCCTTTGCACTCAGTAACCACCCAAAGTGGTTAGCAATGAACAATTTCTCAACATCCTGCCAAAGTTCACAGTACAAGCTGATGATCCAAGATGTATTCTGTACTTTGATTCCCCCCTCCCCTATCTCCTGTGTTCAGGTTCCCATAGGCATAATGACATTCCCGGCAGCTGGAACTAAATGTTGCATTGCTTTCTGCACACTTCTATTAACCTTTGCAAACCAGCCTTAGAGCATTCATCATGATAGATGGGATTAGCAAATCTACTGCCGTAGGGCAGAGAATCAGCACAGCCTAACTGCCTATTTCACCAAAATTGATTGGGAAGAGATTGGGAAGCTCTTTTCACTGTCTATTCCTAGTTGCAGGAAATGGAATTTTATTTGGGGCTTGTTTTTCTTTGGAAATGTCTCAAGAACTTAATTTTTCATGAGAAAATTCAGGACTTAAAAACAGAAGGATAGCATTGCTTACAAAGCTGAGTTCCACAGAAATTATAATTTTGCTTTGCGTAATTCTTTTTGCAAATTACTTCTGCATGCTTGAAAGCTAGTTAAATTCTATTTGCAAGAAAACAGCAAAGCAAACCAATATTTAGTAGCGTTAAGGCACCTGAACAAAGCTCCTAATTGCCACAAAAGATTAAATATGATAATTACTCCCATTCTTCTAAGGCTAAAGGATCATAGCTTTTCTATTACCATTCCAGTGATCTACCTTTTCTCTAACCACTTGGTTTTCATTGGTTTCACAGTCACTGGATTTGATCTCTGGGGCTCTGTAGCTGCAACAGGAATTATCTGCACTTTCTATTGCACTCTGGTACGTAAGAGGCATAACAAAGCAGCTGAAATAGAGATTGTTAATGCAACCATCCCTTATATATGACAGGGTATTGTAGATGGGTCGCTTCTGAATGCAGGCCAAGTGACTGAAGTTTAAGCAGTAGAATACAGAGATAAATTTATTTAAGACTCTGTTGCACAAGTCAGTCTACCTGAAAAAAAAAAAAATTTCCTCTCAAATACTTTGCTGTATGTCTCAAGGTTTAAACCAGACAGTGTGAGGCAGAGTTCAGATAAGCAGGTGATAACCTTTCCCTACCACACTAAATCTTCTTATCTTTTACAAGTTATGGACTGGAAATCCCTGTATTGAAATCTGTGCTTCCCATATCAAGGGGAGAATGATAGAACCTAGGAAAGATGATCATCATATCAGAGAACTTTGCTTCCGAGTGGAAGCAACACAAGATTCCAGATTACACACAATATAAACATTGTGGAGTCCTGGGGCTCAGGACAAAACCTGACTTCTGTCATCACTACCACACATGAATTTCATCAATATTTCAATCCACCTTTGTTGAAAACACTTATTATGCTGCTCTAGCACAGTTTTGATCAAATATGAAAGTAGCTGTGGAGGAAAGCTGAACTGAAAATATTCTGCAGGTAAATATTTTTTTTTTTTTTTTTGTGGACCATTGGGTTCCATGGGAACAGAGTGCTACGGGAATTAAAAACATAGGCCACCTTGTATTCCCTTCATTCCACACTGTGATATTTTCTTCAAATGCATATAAAGGAGGCAGAAAAAGCACATTTAACTAGAAGTCAAATATTCCAACACAATTGTGGACACACCATTTAGGCTGTGTACCCTTTTCTGACCTGCAAAAATATGAGAGAGTACAAAGTTTAAGGGTCATGATTTTCTAGATGCTATATATACAGTTCAATGTTCTGAAGTAAGGAGTCTTTCTACCTTTTGCTGTACTTGAACATCAGGAAAGAAGTTGAGACCATACAGTTTCTGTTTGTTTTAGGGAGGATTAAAAGCTGTGGTCTGGACAGATGCATTTCAAATGATTGTCATGGTGGCTGGCTTTGTGGCAGTTTTGATTCGAGGAACTACTCTGAATGGTGGATTGGCCAAGGTCTGGGAAGATGCCAATGAAGGATCAAGACTAAATGTACTTGAGTAAGAAACAAATGGTGTCAACCTTTTCTTGTTGTATATTTAATGTTTAGAAAACCTACCCTTACTAAACAAATGACTTTTCATTATATTACCAGTGAACAATCACAGTGCCTCAGAGAAGTCCGTTTCCTAGTTTTCCAGTTCTTGGGAACATGGTTGATCTCTCAGGAAACCTTAACTCCTCATTCTGTTACCCTCTTTGAAGAAATCAAAGCCTTGCTGATCTGAAAGGGAGTTTTTCCATTTTCTTTGTGTAGCTACAAATGCAGCCCAATTATTCCTTGTGATTGCATACGTCTTTCATTTTCTAGTCATGAAATTGAAGCTTCATTTTAAGCACACTCTCCACTGCAGCTAACAATGATGTGCCAGTGCACAGGGATAGCAAACTGACCTTCCTTTAGCTGTTTGTGGCATTAACTGAAAAGTTCATGATCAACACAAAGCACTGACAGAGTCTACTAGAAAGGTCAAATGTTATCTGCTATACAAGTCAAGATTAGCAGAACTGCAAAGGCAACAGATGAAAGAAAGAAAGATGTACTTGTACCAGCTAGGATTGCTGAAAAATGAAATTTTTTTGTTAAAAAAAAACAAGATAACACTGGAACTGGATCAACTTCTTGTAAAGGAAATAACACATAATGACAACGCAATCAAAAGATTGGAAGATTTTTAGAGTTTACTAAGTGGCTGTGTTCCCAGCAAAGGGTGAGGTGCAAGGGATGCTGGCTTGCACTTCTGTTGTTTCAATCTGACACAGGTCTGAAACCTGAGCATAAAAAGCCTTATAAATGCGATTTATATAAATTGATTGGTCCTCTAATCAAGTCTACACGATAAATGACTGATAGCAGCATATTCCAGTATAAGTTAATACTATAAGTTAAAAATGCTTTCAAGTCTAGATGCATTTCCTTTTTTTTTGTGCTGGAAACAGTATTGCCAGTATTTCTGATTCAGAGGGTAGGACATACCAGATAATTCTGAAAACACACCTACATCTTGCTAAATAAATGTGTGTTTAAATAAGTGAATTAATTGTTTCTCTTTTTTTAGCTTTAACGTAGATCCTTTGAGACGACATACCATCTGGACAATTGTCATCGGGGGAGCGTTTACATGGCTAGGGCTCTATGGAGTTAATCAGTCCACAATACAGAGGTGCATCTCTTGCAAATCAGAGAAGCATGCTAAACTGTAAGTTACTTATCAATAATCTGTTTTAGCAATCAAAAGAAATGACATAGAATTATACTAACAGCCAGTCAGTTACATTAAATTAATATTGGGATCCCTTTGGGTAGTAGTGAGCTAACTTTGTGCTGTTAGTCTTACTTCCTCTGGCACTAAATGACATAAACCGAAACAAAAAAGTCCAACCCACAGCTATCTAACTTTCGCAGTTTATTAATTGGGGGTCAGGCAGCCAAATTAATTTTCAGAAGGAGAATATACAAAAGTTGCCCACTTAGAAGTTGTGTTATCTGTAGATTTATTGGGAAAAAAGTATTTGTTGGAATTGTGTTTCTATTGTATTCTGTTAAAAGTGGTCATTGGTTTTGTGAGGCTCTACAGTACAAGGTGTAATACAGATAAAATGAGATCAATAAGTTATTAAAATTCTAACATATAAGAGTAACTAGAATCAATGTCAAAGACTCAAGTGAAACTTCAATATGTAGACATTTTGGTTTCCAGTCTGATACCTTCTTGAAGTTCAGCATTAGCATGTACATAGCTAGACACATGTTTCACTAAACAAACAGATTTTTTTCTTATGTCTAGTGCTAATTGCTTGCCCACTGAGTTGGAACATAAAGGTGGGTTGTTTTTTTTTTTTGTTAGCTGCAATCACACTCATTTTCTATTAAGATCGTAATGGATTCTGTGCATTCAGGCTATTGTAATTGAATCTCTGAAAATGTTTGGAAGTCACAACAGTGAGAAAATTGCCACTAACAGGTCCTTAAGGACCTTTGGGTACCAGTAGCACAGCTCTGAATCAGCCCCAGCAAGAGACCTTGTGTAAAGTCCAAATGTGCTCTAGAACCTATAAAATCTGGCAGCTCTCAGAAACTACAGGACTAGTGAACCTCAACCACACAGCCCACGCACCAGGTGCTGTCACTCACATCCATTTCATGGACTAGTGGAAAAAACCAAACCAAAACCCAGGTGTTACTTTGTGGTAGTAGTAAGGTAATCACAACAGAATCAATGCAAAATAAGACTGTGTGGCTTAAATGGAGAAAAGCAACAACTCCTGAGAGACAAAACTCTGCTCTTACAATAGACAGGGGGTGGGAGGGGGAAGGATCCAGTGCCCATGAATTACTGGTCTTGGATCAGTCCCTTCCAGGTGCAGAGTTACCTAGAACCTTCTCCCAGAGCATAAAGAGGTTGTTGTTTTTTATGGTTTTAAAATGACTATTACACACAATTTCTTATCCTGACTATGCCTTTAAGAGATTACACAGTCAACTTTAATTGCCTCTAAAAAGTTAGAAATAAATAACTTGCAACAGCTTTTATATATGTATCTTGTTTTAAATGGAGTTACTCTTGTTTATTCTAGGGCACTTTACCTGAATTTATTGGGACTTTGGACAGTTCTGGTGTGTGCAGTATTTTGTGGTTTGGTGATGTACGCTCATTACAAGAGTTGTGACCCTTGGACTGCTGAATTCATTTCAGCACCTGATCAGGTAAAGATACGTATTATTACAGTTTGGAGCTGCTTTTGGCCCAGACATAGAGACAGTTTAATTTCTGTGGGATGTTTTATGTCTTTTAGCACACAGGCAGTAAGGAGGGCTAAAATATATCTGTTCTGGCACTCCTGCAGTATTAATCTGATTGACCACTTCTGCCAAATTACATCCCCTCACCTCAAAATCTGATACTCCTAGTTAGCTAGAACACAACCAGAATTTGGCAACAGGTTTAGATGAGGTACTTCTCTTCCGTTATCTGGGAAAGTCTTAACTAATTGTTTGTATTTCTCTTGTGCTGCTTCCACCCTAGCTCATGCCGTATTTTGTTATGGACATTTTTTCTTCGATGCCAGGAGTCCCAGGACTGTTTGTTGCCTGTGCATTCAGTGGAACACTAAGGTCTGTGAATCTAAAATGACATTTTAGCTGCATTCCATTGATTTCTTCAGGTCCCAAAAGGAGGTCAAGAGATGAAAACATAAGAAAAGTCCAGTTGTTCTTAGCACATTCTAGGAAGCAGCAGTAGTTCTTTGCAGAATTATGTAGTATTTAGTGCCAGCTCCAGCTCCACTTCTCCAGTATCCTTTTCCCCCAAATACCTTTTAGAATAACATTATCAATACAGGGGGAAAAAAAGAGTAGAAAAACTGAGCTCAGCTTCCTGAAATTCTTTTGAAGCTACTCATGGTGAAATTGCCTTTACTTAACCTGCCTGCCACAATATCGTATGTAGGGATACAGAGCTTTTCAGTGAACCTCTCTTCACATAGTTATAGAAACTGTAATCTTCAGAAGGAGGAGGGGCTACAAGTTATATTTTTATATTTTGAAAGTCTTTGCAGCTTGGTAGGCTGAAGGACCAGTTAGGATAAGTTTCCATCTTGCTCTGTGCAAGCATGAAGCAGCATCCCTAACAGTTGCAGAAGGGACAGAAACCTCACCAGCACTGTATATGCAAATATACTTAAATGTACATTTTACAGTATTAATGCTGAACGAGGGGTAGCATTTCTCTATAAACACAAGCCTATTTCAGGTTATACTGCTTCCTCTTTACTTAACATTCTTCTTCATTCCTACAGCACAGTAGCTGCCAGCATCAACGCTTTAGCAACTGTTACTTTTGAAGATCTGGTCAAGAAAGGTTTCCCAAACCTCTCCGATAAGACAAGTACATGGATAAGCAAAGGCTTATGTAGGTACCCCAGATGGATCCATTTCTTTAATGACAAAGATGTTCATCCTCCCAGGTGCTATAACTACAGGAGAAAACAGGGCAGGATTTTCTGTACTCCGAGCCCTGGGATTCTCAGACTCTCAATTGACTCTGAGAGCAGTTCTGTCAGTAACAAAGGACACTGTCTAGAGACACTCCTTCAGAAATACACTTGTGCTTCAGAAACCTCTGCAGGAGCATTGCCCTTTATAAACTCTCAAGAGGAATGTCAGCCTGATGCTTCAGTAAAATTAAGCATGTACACCTACTCAAAAATCCTTTGAAAAGTTTCATCCACTGAAAAATCCTGGGCAACACCCTGGGATCTTTACAATCCAGAAAGAATATCAATGTAGTTATTACCACACGTTATTATTTTATAGCACAATAGGACAGTCCTATTCAAAGTTGGAGTATCACAAACAGGTGTACTCAGTTCTTTTCAGAGAAAAATAAAAATGTAATAAAGACAAGTGAAAATCAGACCATCAAAATACAAAGCGCCCAAAGTGGTTTGAGATTTTAAGAAGCTTTTTTACAAGTATTACAGTAATATCATAACTCTTCTATAAGTATTGTAATAGTTTCATAATCACTTGCTGATCACAAAGATCACAGCAGAGTCAAACCAGTACTTCAACTGTCTCCAACCTTCTCTGTTCCTGCTTTTCCACTTGCTATTTAATTTTTACACTCAGGACCTAGAAAGATATTTTTAACTCTGAAATTAAGGTGTGCTAGCACAGAAGATAAGTTTCAGCTGGCCTTCCCCAAGACTACTGCAGACAGAGTTTTGTCTACCTCAAAGTTAAAGGTGGTGTCAAAGGAAGAAAGCCTCATTGTTCATCATTGCACAATTATTAAAATACCCATTATTTAAAGGCAATAGAAACATTTCTACATGAGTTATAGCAATTAAACTAACTTAGAAGTTAAGTTCTGCTTCTTAATTAAAATCAGCAGACCAAAAACCTGACAAGAGTTCACGTAAGATGCTGCTGGGTACTCAATTGTCTGCTGTAAACACTGAATTTCCCCAAAGTGCCAGTTCCTCCATACTGCCTGGTCCCTTCAGGCACTAAATGAAATAGAAATTGCTCACACTGTTAACCAACACTGACAACCTTGCTATGTGATTTTTTTCCAGGTATATTGTATGGTATCCTGTGCACTTCAATGGCTGCAGCAGCATCACTGCTGGGAGGAGTTGTGCAGGTATCTAATACTCCAGAAATTCAGTGAACTGAACATGAATGAAGAGAAGTGCAATGAACTAAATAATTCTGTCATCCCTGGGCATTGCTAGATTAACTGAGCAGCTACTGTGGACATTCAGCTGAGAGGAATAGCTCTGTCTGTATATGCGTGTATGTTAATATTCATAAATCCCCCAACTCCTCCACTATTTACTCACTGCTGGGAAATGATAGCAAGTGCAACTCTTTCTCTTTACAACTCTGCACTGAAATCACTGTTTGTCCCTTCTCCACCACCATTCCCCACTGAAAATTACAGATTGAGACCGGAACTCCACACCCTCCCTCCAGCTGCTGCACATTGCTCCTGTCTCTTTTCTGCATCCACAGGCTTCCCTTTCCATTCACGGGATGTGTGGGGGGCCCATGCTGGGATTATTCACTCTGGGAATTGTGTTTCCTTGTGCTAACTGGAAGGTAAGAGGAAAATAGAATCCTGATCTAAAAGAAAATACCCTGATGTTGTTTAGATAAAACTCCATCTTGAAATTTGTTTGGGTCTTTAAGTTTACTGTCCAGGTTGCTTTTCAGATTTGGAGCCTGAAGGAGTCCAAGATCTGTTTAGAGGTCCCATTTCACTATCTGAATTATCCCATTTGAATTTAACTCTACCCTATTCTGAAATAATCAGTGATTACATCCAAAAAGAGGGATATTTAAAAATTATTGCTTAGTTTATCCTTTGCATTAAAAAGAATAAATATTCATTACTTGCCCCAGCCCATACTCACACTGATATGCACAGAATGATTTTAATTGCTCTGCCTTTGCTAACTCAGGCAAATCACAATATAAGCTCATTTCATATTGCTCCATGAGCAGTCCATCACATTTCCCCAGAGGTAAAACTAAGCTCCATATTGCAGTTTTGATCACCACAGTTTTCTTTCAACTCTTTATTAGTAGATGGCAATAAATGCAGTTGCCATGCATCACCTTTAACAACATCTTTCTATACCTGCCAAGGGTGCTATTGGAGGCCTCTTAGCTGGAATCACCTTAGCTTTTTGGACTGGTATCGGCTCGTTCATCTACCCTGCACCACCATCAAAGTCCCTTCCTCTGGAACTGTCAACTCTTAACTGCACACTGGCTAACAACACTGAGGTGCTGATGACAACGACAGTGGCTCCCACAGTGGCTCCCGACAGGTATTTTCACCATTATTACCACTTCAGCCTACATTTTGGCAGAGGATGCAGCCTGAGCCTGTTGCATGCACCTAGGGTGCTGCTGGTCACTGCTGAGTGGGCTGGGAGTACAACTCACTGATAGATCATACATCAACTGCAGCTGCATCAACGAGCTGCATTTAGCTAACACGGTGAAGAGACAATGTGAATATACTCACTGGTCTTCACTAGCTGCTTCTTTCCGTTTTGTTATCTCTTCACAGACCTTTGCTGGCAGATACCTGGTATTCCCTCTCCTACCTGTACTTCAGTGCTATTGGCTGTCTAGGCTGTGCCATCACAGGGCTGTTGATAAGCTTTATAACAGGTTGGTGTTACATACACATACACATTTACATATATGCTTTTGTACAATGATCTGATGCAGCTGTTAAAAGCATTTTCAAAAATGCTAGCAAGCAACTCATTAGACCCAGACTCAGAAGAGGGCAGTGGGCTCCAATCCCACTCTCCCCACGTCATGGTCTGAGGCTCACACCTAGCTTTCTGAATGCTTCTATATAGTTTTCTCCTTTCAGGACCTCATAAAGGAGAAGACATCCCACCAGTGTTAATTAAGCCTGTCTGTAATCCTTTTTGCTTTTGGTCTGAAAGACTCAAGACTTTGCTCTGGTGTGGCGTGCAGCATGACAGCCAAGAGGTGAGTACTTGAACCTATCGGCTGGGCCCCACTGTGGCCCCAGAGCAGAGGGAGCATACGGGTACACGATGGTACGTGCCATACAGAATGCAGACTAGCTTTCAGCAATCGTTTTTTTAAAGTTGTGCAAGGGATGCTGCGTAGGCACTGCACACTAGAAGTAAGAACAGCTAAACCCTCCTACTCAGTGTTAGCAATAAGTTACCTATTTTCCCTATTTACGCAGCACACAGGGACTCAGGGTCTCCAAGGAAAAACAGCCTCAGGATGGCCAGCAGCCCATGAAACAGGGGTTGACCTCCTTTTCCCTGCCCTCCGTGCTCCAGCAGCAGAGCAGGGACAAAAACGCACTTTACACTCCAGAGAAGAGTTCACCAAGCTACTGACTCCTCCTCCTCCCCGTGACTACATATTAAAAAAGACTTTAGCACTTACACATCCACAAAGCTCTCCCAGCACTACCACCTCCAGCCCTGGCAAGGCTGCTTCCCTCCAGGGGAGCCCTGTCATCCCATCAGGCAGAGCTGCAAGTACCAGCACCTGGGCTGCTCCTGCTCACCACCCTCTCCATCAGTTTTATCCCAGGTGCCTCAGGGCTTTGTAGCTCATTAACAAGCCAAGAAGAATAAGCATCTTGTTTCCTTGCACCGTTTTAATAGTTTGCAAAGAAACAACATTGATCCATTTTAGAAGAATCTGCTAGGTTTCGAAAACATATCTATGTTTTCAACTCTTTTAGAGTACAAATACCTTTAAGTCTTGAAAATCTTTAAATCTTGGAAGTAACCTGTCAGCTGCAAGGCTCACAGTATTCAGTGGTAACATAGAAGCTGTCCCTCCACCCACCTTGGATTAACTTTGACATTAAAGTTGATGGTTTCATTTGGAGAGCAGCTGTGGCTCTTGATTTCCTTCAGCTGTTTCACTTGGCTTTCCCACGCTCAACAGATTTAATCTAGAAATTTCCAGAGGAGAAAAACCCTCAATGAAAGCTGTAAAAAAAGAAAACCATACATGCATTTATCCCCTGCTTTTGCTTAATGCATAGAATCACAACACTGATCAACTAGCTGCAGTGTGAAACTACTGAGGCAAGTGGAAGCCAGACAAAACTCCATTAAAATGCAGATATTTATCTATATTTATCCAATATACAAATGAAAAACTTAAATTAAGTGATTTGGAATGCACTGAGGGTACGTTTCAAGAATTATAATTGAAGAGAAGAGCCGTGAGTAGTTCTTTTTGTTGCTTCTGACGAAGACTTTCCATGCGGGAATAAGAAAACCAGTTGTTGTGTAGTTGTGTACAGAGGGGACACACACTAAAGAGTGTCTGTTTGTGTCAATATATGTAGTGAAATCATTCCTCTGATTTATAAGAAAGGATATCCAAATTTTAATATGCAACAAGATGCTCTTTAAGCAAAGGAAAAAAGCAGTGAGTACAGGCTTCAAACTAGTAGTCTATTTTCTCTTTTTCAGGTGGATATTGGAAAAAATCTGGCTGAAGCTAGTGCAAATAAAACTGGAACAAATGACACCTTCAAGAATAATATCATCAATGAAAACAATTGCCAGTTCCCTGGTTACAATCCTGAGGAAAAATCCTATACTAATATGAGCAGAGAATCTCGCCTCTAGAAACTGCGGGAAAAGGGACATTTAATCAAACTTTATTTCTCCAGCTTCAGAAATGAAGAGCTCTTTTTATCACATTTACCAGTTTGCAAGCCAGATTTTTAGCATGAATTTCATGACAGAACTGTGGAAATCATCAGCCAGTGGGCTTTTGGAAGCACTGCTATTTCAGAAGAAATGTTTTGTGAATCTTTTCACAGAAGCTACTGCTTGGAAATAGCTGAAATACATCTATATCACATGCTTTGTTCAGTAACTAGTCACTGATGGGAAACATGCAAAGGTGAACTTGAGATAACACAAGACTGCAGATTAGCTTCTGAGGCCTCTCACTAAGGTGAGACTGTGAAGAGCCTCTAGATGGAAGGGGGAGGTGAGCCTAAGCTAGTCTCTGCTTATTCCTAGGTCTGGCAGAAATCCTCCTTCCAGGAACACTGTATAGACCAGACTGGTCTGTTAGTGACCAAGTTAATAGTTTCTGCTTCCCCTGTGGAACTTGAATTTCTTTGTCCTATTGTAAAAGCTACAGGAGACAGTAACAACTTTTACCTTGAATTCGGGATAGTTCTTTTTTCGTGTTAGTCTTGGAAAGGCATCCTTTCAGCTCAAAAAGCTCCATCTAGTACCTTTATTCAATAAAGAATATAAAATGACACTTGATGATGATCATAGAATCACCGAATCACCAGGTTGGAAGAGACCCACCGGATCATTGAGTCCAACCATTCCCACCAATCTCTAAACCATGTCCCTCAGTACCTCATTCACCCACACCTTAAACACCTACAGGGAAGGCAAGTCAACCACCTCCCTGGGCAGCCTCTGCCAGTGCCCAGTGACCCTTTCTGTACCTTCAAAGTATTCAAAGAGCGGCCTCATCAGAGCTGAGTACAGACGGAGAATCACCTCCCTGCACCTGCTGGTCACACCATTTCTAATACAAGCCAGGATGCCATTGGCCTTCTTGGCCACCTGGGCACACTGCTGGTTCATGTTCAGTCGGTTGTCGACCAACACCCCCAGGTCCCTCTCCTCCCGGCAATTTTCCAGCCAGGCTTCTCCTAGTCTGTAGCTCTGCATAGGGTTGTTGTGCCCCAAGTGCAGGACCCTGCATTTGGCCATGTTAAACCTCATGCCATTGGACTCTGCCCAGCGGTCCGGCCTGTTCAGATCCCTTTGCAGAGCCTCCCTACCCTCCAGCAGATCGACACTTCCACCCAGCTTAGTGTCGTCTGCAAACTTGCTAAGGGTACCCTCAATGCCCTCATCCAGGTCATTGATGAAGACATTCAACAGGGCTGGACCCGGCACTGAGCCCTGAAGGACCCCTCTTGTCACTGGCCTCCAGATGGAGTAAACTCCATTTCCCACCACTCTCTGGGCCCGGCCATCCAACCAGTTTTCCACCCAGGAGCGTGTGCACCTGTCCAGGCCAGAGGCTGACAGTTTCTGTAGCAGAATGATGTGAGAAATTGTATCAAAGGCTTTACTGAAGTCCAGGAAGACTACATCCACAGCCTTTCCCTCATCCAAGAGTCTAGTCACCTAGATGCCTCCTAATGGATAATCCATGATGAAAAAGACATATAATTAGGCAAAATAATCTGTCTGGTTAAATGCAGTGGAGGAAAGCAATTAGTCCACTTAATTCTCTGTTTCAGTGAAACATGTCCTCTAAAACTTGTCCATTGTAAATCAAACTCAACCAATCACCTCTTACTTTGCCTAACGTCTAAGTGTTTTTTGGGTGAATGTATATGTTTGTCAGTAAAACTCACAATTGAACGAAACAGACTGAATTAAAATATCAAAGACAACTCAAGCAGATACCCAGCTCGTATTTAGCTCATGTTGCTTTGAAGAACTCAGCTGTTGCTTTTGATTTATTAGTGACCTTCTTTATGATGTAGATCTAGGTCATCCTGGTCCCTGAAGTTACTTCCCCTGTCCATACTTATGCCCTGCCTCTGGGAATGGTCCCAGGATATTCAGTTAGAGAACAGAAATAAGTCTGTAAACAACACTGTCTCGCTTGGGCAGGACAGTTTGTCAACAAACTGAGTTAAGTCAATATTTGTGTTAATCCCTTTTACACCACATTTATAATCTCATAAAAGCTTGCAGCTGAGTCCAGCTGGCAGTCTGTTATTTCATGTGGCTTGCTTTCCTTTTCATGCTTCCGTCCTCACTACAGTTAGCAAGGGAGAGATAGAAACCCAGTAAATAATGATATTGTATCATTTGTATCTCATAGCCACACATATTATTGCTTAGGTTGTATTAGAAGAGACTAACCACAATGCTTAAGGATGTAAAATAATTCTGGAGTGAAAGTGGTTCAAAAGACCAATGTGAAGCTACACAGTTAGATGGTAGATGTAAAAAAAGCCTTCTTTCTACTTGTAGTTGGAGAATAATCAACTCAGAGACATTTAACTGTGAAAACAACCGACTCTGCTCTGAATATTTCTTGAGATATTTTCTCATTGCAGTACTTTTAGCTCTGCATGCTGGAAAATGCATTGTTTGCATTTTCCAATATTTTTTCCACAAGTTCAACAACACCTTTACACTGGATTCACTAGAGAATTACTATCTTTTTAAGTCCTTTGCCACAAAAGAGAATTTTATTTGTCCTCCCATCAAAAAAGTAAGTTAGGTTGTCTAGAACTCCATTCTCTCAAAATGTCTTTGAAGAAATATCCTGAAGAATTTATCTTTAACTTAATATTCCTGAACTAATTTTGTTTCAACTAAAGCTGTTCTTTGAGCCCAAGTGTTTTCTCTATTTGTACATAAGCCAGGCATTCCACAAGATTTTATGAAGGCTGACACATGGATTTAGGTCTGGTGGCTAAAATTGTTGATCAGTAGTTCATTATTCACTCTTCTACAAAGATGTAAGGATGTGGCCTAGCAAAACTGGAATTCAGAAAAACCACCACTGATTATAAATATTCAGGTCAGTGTCATTTACAGTTATCTTCTTATTTCACTTACGTTCTGAGCCACTGATCCTTCCAGAAATGAGCTATCCTGTGTACTTGAGTTGAAAAAATGAGATCAAGAAACTAGGAATATGTAAATTATCAAACAAGAACTTAAAAAAAAAAAAAAAGATTAGTCATTAGTGAAAAGAGTAGACAATAAATGATTAAAAATTTGAAAAGTGTGCGTCTTTGAAATATGTGCCTTGGAACCACAGCAAGTATTTAATTTTTATAAGTTAAACAACTTTGAGTCAATTTTAAGCTTTATGTTAACATTCCTTACAACATTATGGTTTGAAGGCACATGAACACTCACTTTTCAATGTACCATTTTTTAATTAACTGTGATTATTTGGAACAATGAAGCTCAACATCTCTTTCAAAGATATCCAAGTTTATTACTGAAAAAATGCAATATTCAAATGTGTATGATACAGTAAATAGTTGCATTTGTACATGTAAACCTTGATAAAGTAAACAGCATCTCAAAGACAAATTTATGCCAAAAGTGTCTTACAATAGTTAATCAGATCAACAACTTCTTCCTCAGTGAATTTTTTTTGTTCTGGGGTACATATTGACTTGTAAAAGTAATCTTAAAACACAAAAGAACCCAAAAGCTGACAGGCCAGAAGAACTTCCAGCTTGTAGTACATAAAAGTTCATTTCTCTGAAATGCTCTGTGGTACTGTAATTTTATTTTAAATATTACTTACAAAGTGTGGATTTATGAATAGAAAAAATAGTTGAAATTTTAATCTCATTCTTTACTTAGAAACCAAGTTGTATTTAAATATTACACAAATTTCAAATATATACACATGTTAAGTAATCTCTTATGATCACGACATTGCAAGTTAGCCAGAACTATCAGACTAAAAAATGGCTGAACTACGTTATTCAGTTAAATTTTACATGAGATTATTTCAAAGAACTGAAATTTCAGTGATACTACTCTAGGTAAAAATTAGAGCCAACAGTTTGGAAGATCTTTCAATACAAAACTCTGAGTCATGAAAATAAAGCACAAATTAAAAAGGTAATTTTTTTTTTCATTATTAACAGAAAAAATGTCATGTTCCCAGTGTTCAGAATCTCATTAGCTTTAAACTGCCTTTGGTTTAATCCTGATTTTTCCCCTAGTAGCATCCTAGGAATTAGCTCAGGGCAATAAGAATGCAAAATAGAGAGGAACATATAACATTACAGAGGTTATGGTAAAAATTTAGAATGAGCCAACAGAACTAACACAAGGTAATTTCCAGTGCAGTGAGGAGAGAACATACCATTAACATTTCAAGACTAATTCCCAGTCCTGGACTTGAAAAGTTCCTGCATAGCATGGACTAGCAGAGAGATTTCTCTGCAGTTCCTTGTTGTGCCATTATAACTTGTGTCAACATTGTGCTATCATGATTATGCCAAAATCATGCCAATAAGAATTCCTGGTAAATGTGGTTGCAATGTCAATATTAGACAAAAAAACCTCAATATGAGTCTATTCACATAAATTTAGAAATGCTAGGATTGTGTAGGGTCCCTGTGTGCATGTAGGGAGGGACAGAAGTGCAAAATGTAAGTGCTTGGGAAAGTGGCTAAAGGGGCAGACCCTAAACAGCTGGCCTAAGGGTACACAGAGATCCACCCTGTGCTTTCCTGCACTGCTCCATCCAATGCATCCCAGCTTGTAAAAAGCACCAGACAAACTTCTATTTGTGCACTTTTTGCTTTGGCTTCTCAGTTAGTGACACCCAAAAGAGCCTGCAAAAAAATGTGCAGTTACCAAATTGGCCTGGAAACTGGACTGTCAGCAACAAGGTGTCATTTAATAAAACACTGAGGATACAGAAAGAATGAACCAGAGAATAGGAAAAGGATCAGGCAGGCTGTCACCATACTCCAGCTTCAATCCTTTGTTTTGCAGAACCTATTTGGGTGCTGGAGAAAAGCTTGCCAAGGTGAAGAAGAGCCCTTTGCTTCCTCTGCTTATCCCCAGCCTCAAAATGCTGGCTTGTTGCATTCTATTCAAGCCAAAACTGGATTTTGTGACCATGAGGTTGAGTGCAAAAAGACTTAGGGATCTTGGAAAGCTGCTTTTTTTCACAACAGGAATTTAGGTTTGCAACTTTGAAACATTTTGAGAAAGTACCACTGCATGCATTTTAGTCAGATAAAGTGAGCGTTGGAACTAAGAAAATAACAAGCCTGTCTCAATGTGGAATTCTACTTGAATTCCAGTGTCAGCATTAACACCAAATAAACATTATTATGAAAGGCTGGCTGTATATTTGTTTCAACCTTTGCCCCCAAATAAGAAAAATTACTGGTTTACAAGGATCATAAAAAATACTTCTGGAAGTATTACTGCACTGTAAGCGACTGTTGATACCACTATTTTTCTCTCAGTCACTTTTGTCTAATGTGGCACTTAGTAGAAAACATAATCATTTGACTTTGCATTAACTTTACTGCCTCCATATTTAGCTGTTTGCATAAAATGAGCTTTATTGATACTGCCAGTGCCCAGTATATGCTTATAACAGTATTAATGAAAAATTTTGATATTTATAAGTTAACTATGTATGAACCACTCCTTTACATTTTATGGACACAGACCATTTTCACCTAAACAAAATTATATGATGCTTCTAAATATATATGTATAGTGATTTGGCCCGAATGAACTGTGACATAATGCAAAAGATTATGACTTTGCAGGTAATGCCACGGTCCATAAATTCTCTCTGGCAGCACTCTCATTTGAAGTCTGCAGTGGAAGAAACTGCAGCAAGGGGACTGCAGATGTGCATTAATTATATTAGCACCTTAATGGCACCTTACGAATAAAATACAACAGAAGTTCTAGCCTTTCCCCATATTAACACTCACCCTGAAGCTGTGTTTTCCAAGATACTTTTCCTTCTGCAGAACTTTTTATGAAGGAAACTTCAGATTTATGAATTTATACACTAAGGTATGTACCTATTAAACTATTTTCGATAGGCTCTCCAGATAATTCTTTTGAGCTTTCAACAGGACACAATTAGCCTGTCTCATAATCAGAACACAGTTTAAGACAAGTTGCTGTTGGAAAAGGGTATAGCAACAGCCAATGTGTGTTTTGGAATAATGAAGATATGTACTTCCAAAGAAAAAAAAACACTTATCGTTCATAATTGCTGTGGAAATTTTAGCCTTGTACTCATCAATAGTAACTTCAATGTTTACCTGATTTTTCCTCTAGAAATCCTTTAAGAAAAAGAGGTTAGAAAGAAAAAAATTTAAGAAAAGCCATACATGTGGCTTGTGTTGTTTCCAAATATTATTACTCTATATTAGGATGCACAATAGCTCTGTAGTCTTTCTGATTAGAAAACTGAAGCATGAGCATCAGAGAGCCTGTGCTCGAACTTCAGGTAATCCTGTTAACGCTCAGATGTGAATATTGAGCTCTTAATGCATCCCTATATATGGAATTAGACTTTGAGCTCTAAAAAGGAACTTTTATTAGGATGGCTAATGAAGCAGAACTCTTTCTTTTCCTTTTTTAGTCACCAGAATTCAGATCCCACACATTAGGCACAAATTTAGAACGAAAACTCATTAGAAGTGAGATGTGCATAATGTATGGGGACTTTTTGCTTTTTCTGAAATGGAAATTTCTTTTGTTTGAATGAAGACATGGAATTTGGTTAGGAATAATTAAGACATTTTGGACTTTGTATTTAAAAATACCTAGTTGCTCATGCGGTCTCTCTAAGGGCGCATGCATAGAGCAAAGTTGTCACAGATTTGATCTGCAATGACCTAAAGCATTCTTGCACAAATTGAAGATCTAAAGCTCTGTCAGATTTCACAAACGCAGCTTGCATGCACAGTCTATTCATACTGGTCATTTGTTTGGAAAGACAATATTTAGAATATGAAAAGATCATTCACCATTCATAAAGTACATTATTCCTGAGGACAGTGTGTGCCTTATACTTCAGTAAAATAACGTGCAGTCAATACAAACAGCATACTAAACAAAGTCTAGCAAAATGTTTTCTCAGCTTAAGCAAATGGCTAGATAGTGGCAAAACCTTTAGACGTTGTCGATGTCCTCCAAAAATAAAGGAACACACACAGTATTTGTCCAAAACTTCCTGTGCTTTTCCAGTGCATAAAATGCACAATGTCAGATCTACATACTTCCTTTTTATATACCCCTATATACCAGCATTGAAAATCATTAATAATATATATATCTAATCTGAAATACAAAAAGGTTTTCTTTCATGTGTTTCTGGACTCCAATTGGAATTTGCCTACGTATATATTGAAATCTGCTAATATCCACAGCAGAATTATAAAATAATCAGTATTTCTGATGTTTGCCTATTTCTATCCTGTATCTTTAAACCTTGGGCCAGCCAAGGCATTTTGTTTATACAGAAATTTTAAAAAGATTGCTCATCTGTGACCTTCTCAAGAACTGAAGTACTATCACCATGTGGCACAAAAACAGAAGCTGTGACACGCGGTTAATGCTGTCAAATGGTGTTTGATATTCCACGGAATCAAATAGAGCGAGAATAAATTAAATCAAATGAAGTGATTCTATAAGCACTGAGGAGAGTGCATTAATTATTTCTGATAAGGACTCCTTAAGGAATCTAATGTACAACCCAGAATTGGAAGGAACAAAACACCCTTTACAAAGCATTGGAAGATGAGTTTCACCAGCCCTTTATCACAGGACTAATGGGTTATCTGATTAGATCATACCTTCCAAGTTCTTTTCTCCTTTGTGCAATACTGTAGAAGCTCCTACAGTTGCCTTGTCTGGTCACAGAGAGCTGGGATTAACCAAGAAATCTCATGAATATGCTGACATAACTAAAGAATAAAGGTCTGATCTTAAACCCCTCCTCCACGCCTCGGATACAATAAACCTTACTCATCCACTTTAATGGGCTCCTAATTTCATATGGCCTAATAAAATAAAATAAATTGTGCTTATACATGCAAGTGAATACTGGAATCATGCTTATTAATTGAATAAGGTATTGCAAATAGTAAAACTCATGTCTTTTCGTATCTGTCAGCAGAGATTTTGATGCAGCTTCATCCCTAAAAATAATGTTAAAATTTACAGTGTTTGTAGTTTCTGTGCTTTGTTGACTTTTTGCTTTTTAAATTTTCCTCATCCAATATAGAGAAGCATTATTTAAAATTGCAGGAAACAAAATGTTTGTACTGTTTCTCCACTCAGTTCTCTGCAAGTGAATCCTGCACACTTGCTTAAATTGTTTAAATTAAGTGCTTATCTTTTCCCACATTATGAAACGTTAATACGAGACAATTTCATCACCAAAATGTGAGTATAAACATAAGCAACAGTGCTGTATGCTGTACGCACATAAAAAAACCTGAAATTTGATTCTTTACACGAACATCTACCTTTCATAGTGATTTTCTCCAAAAAGCCCCCCAAAACTGTACGAAGGCATACAAATAATAATAAAAAATCTAGAAGTAACCACTGCGTGTTTGTGCATTTATATACAATCTGTACACATATCTGCCTGTATCTAATTCCCATGCTTAGACTCATTTGGCCCAATAAAAGAAGTGCACATTACTGGAACATTTACTATTACAATAAGCAAAGCATTGCTATAAAGTGCTCTGCTTCTCCTTCCCTGAACAAGCAAGTCACAAGGTTATACTGGATGTCTGATATATATCTGCATAAGCTTGCATACTATAAAGAGTGAACTGTATATTCAGGACAAAGTCATTTGCACTGTATGAGAAGATTTCAAGTTAGCATTCTGTGAAGTCATGGAATCATTGCCCGGACAGGTCAAAGGGAACAGTAACACAGTTAGACATCTGCATGCTACATCAGAGCATGAAAATGACACTTGTTTCATCCTGGAAGCATGTGGAAGTGGTCTTTCTGCACACAAAATTGGAAAGACAACTCAACAGCTGTGTCATTTTCAAATATAACTGCGATGCATTCCCTTAGTGCTGCTGTTTTCTCTTTGATCTTAGAATTTTTGGTTTTCAAATAGAAGGGTAAATTAATGATGCTGATGTGCAAATCTTAAACTGCATAGTATATATTAAGCAGCCATAAACCCTTTTTCTAGGGTAGGACCACTTCCACAATCTCAACAAGAGACTAGGACAAACCTGACGAAACAGTAAGCCTGAAAGATCACTGATATTGAGTTATGACCACAAAGGCAACAATTGCTCTTTTCTTCAGAGGCATTACAGATGGAGCTGAGCAATCAGAAGCTGTAGAAGTACAGGATATCATGTAAGTTGGTTTTAATCATGCCCTTATTGTATAAGTTCATAGGTAATTTTTCATTTTCATTATGCTCTTAGCATCTCCACTAACAGCACAAAAATTCATTGCCTGTTTTTAACCCAGAATGTCCAAATTTTTAAGCTGTCTGCACATTCCTGAGTGCCATTTCTCCTTGGTGCTCACCTCAGACCAGCTACAGGTAAGGCTCTTCATTTTCTTCATTGGAGGCATCTGTTTTCCAGCTCCCATTAAAGTCTGTAAGCGTACTGCCCAGCAAGAACACATATACATTGTGAATCTCAAACACTGATGCCAGACTGACTTCATTTTGTAACTGGACTCTTCAATTTCCAAACAGTGGTTTTTTTGTGGTTTTTTTTTTTTTTTTTTTTTCTTGCAGCATGGCAGTGACTAAGGCCATTCATGGTGGTACTGTTTCCCATTCTTTTTCCTTTCTTTCTGCAAATGCTCCAGTTCAGCCTCATACATCATCTCCTGGACTAAGTATTTCTCTCTCCTCATTCTGTCGCATAAGTCTTTGGGCATGTCTGGAATCAGGTAGGCAATGAAAGACTTGATTCCAAAAACAAGGTGCTGAAAAGAAGAAAAAAAATAATTGCTTCAAAGACGCACAAATATTAATTTTCAGGACCACATTTTAGAGTCAAAAAGGCTGCGGTAAATCTGGAACTGAGATTCAATTAATGACTGAAATGCAATCCTTTGTTTAATATATATGCACACAGACATGGCAGTAAATGAGTGATCCACCAGAAATGAGAAAACGCTGAAGTCTTCTGAAAAGTAAAACGAAGGGTATAGCTAGTGACCTAAATTAAGATGTGACTGCAGGATATGCTAGTTTCAGTAATAAGAGCGAACACTGGCTACAAGCAGCCTTATGTCTATATCATTGTCTCTCATAAAGCATGGAGATGAAGTCTTTGTAAGAGCTTGTAATCAAAGTAAGTAAACAGATTCCTGGACCTGATATAATATGTTCTTCAATGTTAGAATATATTTCTACTTTTATACTAGGCAAGAATCATGTATCATTTTCCTGAATCACATTTTAACACATAATAACTTTGCTTAATGTACATGTAAGTTTTATTCCTTTTTGAATACAACATGAAAGCTTAGGTTTGGAATGAACATGATATGTAACATGGCAGTAAAAGAAATAGGGGTTTGGAGCGACTCTGTCAATTCAGTTTGAAGTGGCTAATTGACAATAGTTTGGGGAGGGCAATTTTTTTTCATTCTGTCTCTTGACTGTAATGAGTAAGCAGTTGATGATAGCAACAATTTATTCATGATACTACTGTAAAAAAAATGAACTTGGGCTTTAAAGAGGTACAAAGGAATTGTTCTTCTCCATGACTAACCTCAAATACTATGATGAAGGCCAGCCGTGCTGCCAGGACATGCCAGAACTGCAAAGTGAATTCATATGGAGTTGAACTCCACGGTGGGGCTCTGTAATCTCTATACCTGTAAAATGAAGAAATACTCAGTAACTTAGCCTGTCATCAAAAAACCGATCACAGCAAGCAGCTGTCCAGCCTATCCCAGAGGTGGCTACAAAGAGAGAAACTGAAGTGAAAGTGTACTTCGAGAGGAATTAAACAGAAAAGGAGAGTCCACAATACAGGTAGTTGAATAGGGCTACTTATAAGATGGTACTTTTTGCTTCCAAAAATCCAGAGCAAACAATTTCTTTTACTCTTACAAAGCTGATACCTTGGAGTGTTCAGTTCAAGTGTGCTGAATCTAAATTGTTTTTTGTCTTTGCTTCTAAGCATTTGAGATTGTCCATACAAAGTTAGCACAAATGTAACATGACTCTGTACCTTCTTAGTCAATTCAAGATAACTCTCACTGTAACAAAAATGTTAATTGTGCATTTCAGTTAATATACTTCAGAATGCTTAAGAAAACTGAAATGAGAATTTTTACTCTTCTTAGTAGATGGGAAAATTTTAAAATAAAATAAAATAATTCTTAGAGGCATGAAAGATACGACTCGCAAGAGCAATAAAAAAATTTGGAAGACAGGTTCCCAACATGTTACTATCACATCCTACTACACAATATTTGCACCTGAGACTTGCACAGGGAACAAACTTGAAATACCAGTGCTTTTATAAGCAATAAAAAACCTGTTAGGCCTGTAATTTAAGCACTGACTTCAATTAAATGCTTGTATTAATGTCTATATCTGCATTACAAAGAGGGAGAGCACTGAAACATACCGGCAGTATCCCGAGTATCCCATCCCAAGTTCACTCAAATCAAATACTGATAAGCTGCTGTTAACATATCCTTTTAAACATCTGAAAGGGAAAGACAGAGTCAGGACTTTCTTCAATAAGTGGTTGCATAGCATAGATCTTGTATGTAAACATATAGTGCTCTTCCATACTGTGAACATTCTGTTTTATCTGCCTATCAGGGCAAAACGAATGTGAAAATTTTAAGGAGAGAAGCAAAGTTTTACTAGAAAGAAACAACTAACACCTGTTTCGGGGATAATAGTGTTTAAAAATCTATTTTCAGTACTTTTTGTGGTTTTGCTTCTTATATACCAGAGATAAACTGAAAATTGTTGCTACATTGTTCTTTACTGTCTCCTAAAATGACAGAACTCAGAAAGACGGCTACAGGCAGAAAGGAGAACAATTTAATATCCTTGCAGAATCTGCCACCACTCATGCAGCATATATAAAAAAATGACAGGTTTTATGGCTGAATCAAAGAATTATCACCAGGTGTAAAATGAACCGAGCATATATGCAAGATATCCTTAAAGGCAACAGCTTATTAATATTAATGATGGAAATCACATAAATACATAGAATATTACTGTAGGATTGAATCTTTGTCTGTTGCTGAAAAACCACTGATACATAAGACATACTGCCTCCATGGAAATCTGTCATGTAATTTAACAAAGGGCCTTCTGGATAGCAAAGAACATTTAAAAAGAGATGCATCAGGAACCCTATTATACGTACAGAACCTTCAGGTTTGCTGTGACACCTCAAACCATTACTGGCAAAATGAGAGATAGAATTACATAGTCCTTTGTTAAATGGGTGATGTACATTAAGGACCAACATTTTTTATGCTATTGTCACTCTTCATCCTATCCTGCATCATTATTTTTGCCCTTATTTTTCCTCTTTCTGTGACAACACAGTAACAGTCTATAGTTTGGGCTAAGGCACAGTCTGCGAATGCAGTAATACTGGCTTGTTGGAGGAAGTTTTTCACAGAAAGGGTCACTGGGCACTGGCAGAGGCTGCCCAGGGAGGTGATTGATTCACCTTCCCTGGAGGTGTTTAAGGCATGGGTAGACGAGGTCCTGAGGGACATGGCTTAGTGTTTGATAGGAATGGTTGGACTCGATGATCCGGTGGGTCTCTTCCAACCTGGTGATTCTATGACTAGCCTTGATGCTTTCCTTCTTACCTGTCATGCTCTGCAATTAAGAAGGTAAGTTGTGCTTGTGAGATGTGCTATAGTATTAGCAAAGTGATGCTTCCTTATCCTAAGGTAACCCTCATTCCCATGTTAAAAGAAAACAACAAACCCTTAACAAATAAACCCCTCCAAAAACATCCCCTTAAACCACCTGTAGGGCACTAGTCTCCAAATTAAAGAGAGGATGCCCATGAGTGCTCTAATCTGTTTAGATAACTTACAAGGTCATGACAGCTGGCGGGAAACACAGAGCACAGTGGAACCAGAGTTCAGAAACACTGGTAAACATATGAAGTGAAGCACAGGAACTGTGTTCGGTTCCGGACCTCTCACCACAAGAAAGATGTTGAGGCTCTGGAGCGAGTCCAGAGAAGAGCAACAAAGCTGGTGAAGGGGCTGGAGAACAGGCCTTATGAGGAACGGCTGAGAGAGCTGGGGTTGTTTAGTCTGGAGGAGGCTGAGAGGAGATCTCATTGGTCTCTGTAACTACCTGAAAGGAGGTTGTAGAGAGGAGGGTGATGGCCTCTTCTCCCAAGTGACAGGGGATAGGACAAGAGGGAATGACCTCAAGCTCTGCCAGGGGAGGTTTTGGCTGGACATTAGGAAAAAATCTTTCACAGAAAGGGGCACTGGGCATTGGAACAGGCTGCCCAGGAAGGCGGTTGAGTCACTTTCCCTGGAGGTGCTTAAGGTGCGGGTGGATGAGGTGCTAAGGGACATGGTTTATTGTTTGATAGGAATGGTTGGACTTGATGATCTGGTGGGTCTCTTCCAACCTGGTTATTCTATGATTCTATGATACCAGGCCAGTGGTGCAAAGACAGGCAAGACAACTTGCTTGAAGCTACAGACTGCCAGGCTAAACAGCATCAAGGCCAATCTTGCTGAAGCCTGGCTGCAAGCATTTCTGAAGAGAAACAGGTGGAGAAGACTGAGGTTTAATGAGTCTTAAGATAAGAAAAAGGTTTGGGAGCATATATATGTGTGTGGGAGCGTGGTACTACTGCAGAAAAGAAGAAAAGCTTTTTTTTTAGAGAAAGCCTGAAAACTACTACAACTTACACAGAACTTCCTTGTTTGATTCAGAAGGGTAGACATGATTTCCCACTTATATAACTGTGGAGTTTGCAAACCCTCTGGAATAGCTGAGTTACTTGCATTTAACACCTGCGAAGGTTTGCACAGGTGTAAAAAGCTAAAATGTTACTGATATATGTTAAGTGTACTAACACAGAAAGACAGCAGCAAAAATGTGCTTCCACTGAAAAATACATGTAAATTTAAAGAATACAGGAGTTACTTTTCTTGTCTGTATCCTTGATCTGTACAGGGACCGTATTTGTATGCATAGACAAAACGTGGAATGTAATCTGAAGTAATGGCAATAACAAAGGCATTGGTGATGACAGCCAGAACACCAATTCCTTCCAGAATCCCATACCAGATACCTAGAAACAAAGCAAACAACAACAAAGCCATTATGTTTTTAATCATATTATATAATATAAAATAACACTACTGATATTGAAGTCATTATTAGTCATACACTTTTCCTTCCTTACTTAGAAAGAATTATTCAGTCAGAAAAGCTAGTCAAGATTAAGCCTTTTCCCTAAATTCCTTCCACCACTTACTCCAGCTGAATGAAGTCTTCAGGTAGAGTGTGCCTTGCTGGGAAGATATAGCTACGTAACAATGGTATAACTATAATCTTTGGTTATAAAAAGCGAATGCAAGGTTTTGGAAAAAAGATTTTACTATTTTCATTTAATCCATTTTAAACCAAAAGTGAATACAGTCCTTGTATTTAATTTTTAAATTCAATTATTTTGGATAGCATTTTAGACCTACAGTTCCAGAAATCAGAAGCCCCAAATACTACTTAGCCTCTTTTCAAAATTCCACCTATAATGATCTGTTATTATAAATGGAAAGCAAATTTGAGAAGTTCCCTTATCAAAGCAACTGAGTATGCCTTTGTTGCTTACCAGTAAAGTTGTTATTGAGATCTGTAGGTTGCATTATCTGTTTTACTCTCGAGCCATGAAATATTTAAAATGTTAAGCTACATAAAACAAGGAAACACAAAGAGATGGCACCCGACAGTGACAGTCATTAGGTTCTCTCACCTATATCTGTTGCTCTTGCAGGCATAGGTCTTCGCCACTGAGTGACAAACTTGTATGCATCTAACCTGATTTCTATGATATTGTTAAGCAGTGCCAAGAGAGGGGCCAGTGGGAAGGCAGCAACGAAGATGGTGGTAAAGCCAAACTGTAAAACTGAAGAGGCAGTTTGCTGGTTAGAAATTGGAAATGCAAAAGGTCTTTTAATGTACAACACAGTTCCAGTTTCTTAAGAAAACTGAAACCTCTCCACGTTTGCTCACCCATCTCTAAGTATTCATCCATTAAACCATGAAGATTCATAGGCTGCAGATTCCAATCTTTTTCCCACTGAGGCAGAGAAATTTTATGTTCCATCAACTGCCCTCCTCTCTTCATTTTGCGTCGTGACCACCAATTCTGTAATAAACTTTATTAGATAAACAGAGCATTATTGACTACACTTGGTCAGTCACTGACAAATACTTGCTGTTACTGTTTTGAAGTGGCCCTATTTTGAATAGCACTGGAATGTTTACTTAGGTGTTTTCCAGAAATATTTACAGTAGCACATAAGATATAACTCAAAGATCTTCCAAAAGTTCTCAACTCTGCATTATTATTTTAATCGTGCCTTCAATATAGTATGTAAGGCACTGTACAAATAAGCTTTCAGAATATGGAATTTGCTTGCACAGACTACTTTGGTAGGATTTACCTGCATGTCTAAATAAGAAAAAGAACAGGAAAAAACCCATGCATTGTGAAAGCATTAAAAATTAAATAAATTATTTTTAATCCTATAAAAGACAAATAAAATAAGTGGAGCTCAGAAAGATCTCTGTGATACTAGAATATATCAAATAGTAGTAGACTTTGTTTACTATTCTTTGATAAAACATACAGATCTAGATGCTCTACAGATATTTCTTCTTGAAACAGGAAAAGTTGTCTAAAAAGGTGTTACATAACACTTTTTTTATAAAGGTGCTCACAAGTCTTTTAACAAAGGCATTATAAATATTAAAGTTGGTAACAATCTCACAAATTAAAGTGTCATTAAAATGAAAAACATTATCCACTGCTGACACAGGTGGCAATTAAAGGTGATTATTTGTTTCCAAATATTACTGAAAAGATAATGAAAGTGGGAAATAATTTTATTGTAAGCATTTTTATTATCAAGCTGCTATTTTTTCTCAAACTAATTTGGTGTTTAGCTCTTGATCTCTTGTGTTACTGAAAAGGCCTCAGCTGCAAACAATGGTTTTGTCAAAACAAAACACTTTCCATAAAGGACTTAAAACATGTTCCAAAATAAATTCTAGACATAGTTAAGATGCTGCTGGGCTGAGAAGACAGGAAGCCTGACACTACAAGTGGGTTTCTTCTTTCCAGAAATTCATGTCTCACAGCCAAATAGTGTACTGCCTCTCATTTGCAGAATGACTGCATGCTGTGAGCATAAGTCTTTCTGACATATTTTCAGGGTTGTGACTTTGATTAAATTAAATTAATGTTTGATGAGCAACTTTTTGCTTTTACTTAAAACATATTCTTCCAGTTTCTTAGCCCATTACTCTTTTCAGTAGCTGGATAGTTCTGTTTGTATTAAGGAAAATGAAACAATGATAAAAAATTTAGACAATTAACATACCCTAAGAAGTTAACGCTTCCCCTGGGACTAGATTTACAGCGTGAGAGATGCAAAAAGTGGAAATATTTTGCAAACGTCTTTGTACTTGAAATAGTTATTTCAGCCTAAGCGGACTATTTTACTTTATGCTTCTTACAGCATGTAGGGGAAGAATGAAGACCCAGTTACTGTCTTTTTTGGCCTTAGAGCTAGTACTGAACACAAGCCTTGTGTAAGTACTAGTAGCAAGTTCTCCTCACCCTTCAGGGAAGGCTGAAAATCAACACTGATGATTAGGTTTTGAGTGACAACCTAAGACACGTAAACTTGAACCTGCAGAAGCATCCCATTTTATGTGCTAATGAACATGTACTTTCTGAGATCAGTCTTGCAGCTGTTCACTGTCTTTATCGATTCATTACAATAACGAACTTCAGTTAATGATGAAATTCTGCCCTTCAGTCATTTTTCCCCTGTCATTGTATCACACTAATATGCAATCACCATTTGCAAAAAATATTTAACATCTAAACTTACGGATAGCCTAGCTCCATGAAGTTATTCCACATTTGTTTTAAAACCATAATAACTCCCATTTGCAAACACAGATCTATCAAGCAGCCACTAGGATGACACTGAAATGAAATGGAAAAGGATCAGTAGATAAAATCAGTGAATTCCTTTCATTTTTATTTGTTCACAATGTGAATGGAAAATACTTAAATACATTTGACAAAAACCATGAACTTCCAGCAATGGAGATGCTAAACCAAGTGAAATTTTGAAACAACTGGTTTTTAATTTTAAATCAGTATTTTCACACTGGCTGAAACTTCAGAAGCTCATAAAAAAGATGACAGCATTATACTTGCGTCCACCATCTAAGAAGTCCATATACCCAGGAGATCCCAATGATGTAGGACTTAGTAGAGCCTGTGAGGTCAAGGACTATCACTATTTGCTTTTCTCATGCAGAATCACTCAGCACAGTGGAGTTCACAGAAAGGAAAACCCATCTCCGGTTTCCTATCCTTCGCTATAAATAAGAGTTTACTCTTCACAGCACTTGGATGGAATAATAAATCTTTCAAACTGGACACAATTCTTGTCCTTCAGCCATTTCCTTTTTATTCATGGAAATGTCATAAGAACACAAAACAGGATTGCTTACCTCTTCCAGCCTCCATCTGTTAAAAAGCTTGTTGTACTTTCCTGGGCGGCCTGCAAATCTGGAAAATAAGATTCCTGTTTCTCAGTGAAAATGTCAAGAACACCCTGTATCAGTAGTTATTTCACAACTTCCACTGAGCAAACTGATGAAACATAAACAGATTAAATCACACAGCTTAAACCTTGTTTCTGAAGGATAGTTTCAGAATGCAAGCAATGACCATCATTTTGCAAGCAATTCAAAGTTTTTATTATGTTCAGAACAAAAATCCTAGCTTCAGAGGTTTCAGACGTTAGATATTCAGACTCTAATCTATTTCTAAGATAAGCCTTTGCAATACCTAGGAATTTACTGCAACACAGGGATGTGCTCTCCCACAGGAAATGTGTACTGGACTGCACCCTAAGACTTACAAGCATAAAATAACTTCCAAATCCATCATAAGAGATCCTACAGATTCTCATACAACAAACTGAATCAAAATTTTGAATGAACTCTATGAAAGTTACAAATGAGAGAGAAAAAGCCCATGCCTAATCTTACCAGACACTAGGAAACAGCAGGTTTGGAAACTCTATGACAAATGCATCACCGCATGTAATATGCAGGTACTTCCAACAATCTTTAATAGAACCTTTTCTTTTTTTCACCAAACAATCTTGAACTGAAATTACCTTATAAAAATTTATAGAAGGTACTCTGAAATACGTTGTAGCTTCTGCAGGAATGATATGTCTGATCATAGTGTAACTGAAGTGAAGATGATGCAAGATTACACCTGTCCAGTATTTCATCTTCTTAAGTATAGACATAAAACCAAACTGAAGCCAGAATTCCTGCTTCCTAGTCTCTTGTATAAGACCTACTAGACAATATTTACTATTTGTAGAAATGGATCCCAGGAAATGTAATCAAAAGGGAATGAACAAGAAAGACTTCAGAAAGCATAGTAGTGCAGGGCTAAATACAGACTCAAATTTAGGAAGTGGCTGGATTTTCTAAGGTTCTGAATTTTCATTTAGTAGTAAAGTTATGTACAGAGAGCCATGTAAAATGTGGACTTTTACTGCCAAATGTGTTAAAATTTCAAATGTCCAACCCTCACATACAGTTTGAAACATTTATTTAGCATCGGTAACTATCCTCAGAAACTGTTTCACACTTAAATCATACATTTCAAACTATCGCCATATTTTCTTCAAACCTGTAAGGGATTATGAGTTCTGTGCAAGCTTTCCTTTAAATGCAGTTAGGAAAGTTAACCCACCTGCCAAGAAAAAAAGCAATGTAAAAGATGGAGCTGTTCAAGTTGACAAACTGGAAGAGGAACATTTTCAAGGCAAAGCTGTTTTCCCATTCAGATTCTGTTCTGGGATGCTCTGCAGAAAGACACAATATATATTATATAAACAAAAATGAAACTGAGTTATGTCTAACTTTGCTCCCAGATCAATCAACACTAACTAAACAAGCGATAGTTTCAGGTCATGGTGTCTCATCATATTGCAATTAATTTTTTTTCCCCTAAAGCATTCGGTCTGCAGGTCACAACACCATTGCCAACCTTGGTCTATGTTGGTTCTTGTGGTAACAGGAAATGAGAGCCCCTTGGTACAGAACAGGTCACAAAGCATAGAATCATAAAATCACCAGGTTGGAAGAGACCCACCGGATTATTAAGTCCAATCATTCCTATCAAACACTAAACCATGCCCCTCAGGACCTTGTCCACCCGTACCTTAAACACCTCCAGGGGAGGTGAAAAAAAATCTATGTGAAGATACCTGTTGCATGGCCACAAAAAAGTTCAGAATTCAGTGTGAATCTTTAATTATAATGTTACAAGTACCCTAACAAAAACCCAACAAAAAAGCCAAACCAAGCAACAAAAACCCACAATAAAAGGCAAAAGCACTTGGCATCAGCAGAGCAATAGACAGGGGCTGCCAAGGGTGGCAGAAGGAAAAGACACAAATGGCAGCCAGCTGGTTTTTCACCCAAGTGTCTCAGCTTCCCTAAGACCACTACTTCACCTTCAGAACTTCCCTGTCATAAAGCTTGTAAGTGTTAAACAGTTTATAATTCAAAAAGGATAGGGTGGGGGTTGGTATTCGTTTTTTATTTTGAAAGAAATGTAGAAATCTGTAGCAGAAATATAGAGGTGCAAGTATTCTTTGTGGATCCGCACTGCCTTAGATGTTTTTCCTTACAAGTCTTAGAACATTATTTATGCCTGAATTAGAACTTGGTGACAATAATTAAAATTTATTTTGGTAAAAAATGCAACTTTTATTTTTATAGATGTATCAAGCTTGGAATACAGTACATCAATAAAAGTTTTAAGCACATATAAGAGTTGGAATTCTAAATTGCTTGATTTTTCAGTCGTAGTCTGTACTAAGTACTTACTTTGGTCTAACGCTGACTAAAACATGCTACAAACGTACAGGATACTAGCTTTAAATACAGACACTTGTTCACAGAAGCTAAGATGTCCTTCTTTTCTTTGACATAAAAGATCTCAGGTGGAGTCAGTTACACAGATCAAACATCTGACGCTCCATCAAGCTTAATTCAAGAAGCCTTTTTTGTTTGGTTTTTTTCAAATTCTTTCACGTATTCTGGGAAAAAATCAGCTTGTGTAATTTAATGTAAGAATTGCTTTCTTTCCCATTCACTGGTCTGTAACATTAAGTAAAGATACAGATCAGTGTGATCTGAAAATATATTTAAATAATTTGATTAAGAGGGGTATACATTCTACATCTCTTTAACCTGTTCAATTGCCTGTTATCTTAAACTCCATTTGAGCATCTTGTTTAATGCATACTCAATACTTTAACCAGAAGAGGGAGCTGCAAATTTAAGCAGCAAGCTTTGCCTTTAAACTATGACAAGATCAACTGCAGTTTTTACACAGGCTAAAAGACAGCACGTAAGAAGAAACATTAAAAGGTGACATTTACACAGTCGGAGCTCTTAAATACTATCTTTGCTTTCTTGTTTCCTATATGATGGAAAGCTTTACTTCTGTGACAGAATCATGACTAGAGGCTTCAGTATAAATTTGCAATCAGACAGAATGCTGAGCTACTCTAAAATTTGACTTACCATTTTTATTTTGCACAATGTAACTTTATCTTAACCCATATTTTTCAAACGTTTAAATTAAAAAAATTATAATGAAAATAACAAATCATTTGGGAAGAGAGTAAAAAAGTCTGTTGTAGCTTTATAACAAAAAACACATTTTGACTTTTTTTCTAATACAATGTGACAGGTTTTTTTTACATTTATATAATAAACCAAAAAATGCAGAAGTGTAAGAATAAAGTTCTTACTTTTCTATTATTTTGCTGGTGAAATAGAATCATATAATAATTTAGTTTGGAAAAGACCCTTAAGATCATTACATCCAACTGTAAACCTAACCCTTCCAAGCCCACCACTAAACCATGTCCTTAAGCACCACACCTACACATCTTTTAATTACCTCCAGGGATGGTGGTTCAATCACTTCCCTGGGCAGCTTGTTCCAATGCTTGGCAACACTTTCAGGGAAGAAATTTTTGCTAATATCCAATCTAAACTTTTCCTGGCCAACTTAAGGTCATTCCCTCTCATCCTATGACCTGTCACTTGGAAAAACAGACTGATGCTCACCTTGCTACAGCTTCCTTTCAGGTAGCTGAAGACAGCAATAAAGTCTCCAGACTAAACAATACCAGTATGCTTAGCCACTCGTCGTAACACTTGTGCTCCAGACCCTTCACCAGATCTGTTGCTCTTTTCTGGACAGAGGGGACAATCACTTCTCTATACCTGCCGGTCACACTGTTTATGATTCAAGCCAGGATGCTTTTGGCCTTCTTGGCCACCTGGGTACACTGCTGGCTCATATTCAGTTGGCTGTTGAACAACATCCCCAGGTTCTTTTCCACCTAATATTTCTTTCATAACATTTCTTTCTCTGATATTTCTCACTTGCTTAGAGAAAAGTCAGTATTGTCCTACGCACAAATGAAGTTTTGAAAACCCATTTTATGGAAGCATAAAGGTATAAGACACAGCTAGCATGAACCATACCACTAGTAAATACCTACATACCTAAGTCTGTCAGGAGATAGGCAACCTTTTCATATACCTGAAACAGAAATGAGAGATGCTGTAAGCATAGCGCATACGGTGGTAATGCCAAATTCAAAATGAAAAAAAGCATCAAGCATAGGTCATACAGCCAGACAGAGATGGAAGGGCAATGTCCTAACTACACGTGGAAGTACAGTTTCCTATAAAGACTTCATTTAAGTATTTTTTCCTGTTCTCTTTATCCATGTAAAAATATGTAAGTAAGCATATACATTAAATGGACAATAAAGATAAATCAAGACCCAACAGATAACAGAAATCTTCAGACATCAATGGTTCCCTTAATCAGCAGTTAGATGCTTATCCTCTAACTTCAGGAATTAATTAGAGAGGTCTGAAACTACTCAAAAGCCTTTACACAATACAATTTTCCTTTGTGTGAATCAGCCTCTCACTGTCTATATATTGATTATCTCCATTGTTTATTTTAAATGTCACTTAGCCCAAGGCAGTTACCAATTCTGAAAAGCACATTCTTGTGATTTACTAGCAATAGCAGGTTATTTTCAATAGCTTTGGTGTACTTGTTCATTTGAATGTACTTTTTATGACTTCGAATTATCATATATAATAACAGAAATAAATATATGACAGTCTGTTTTGAAGAATGCTCTTATTGTAGCTAGCACACAACAGAATAAAAAGCTGTTATTTATAGAGCTATATAATTCCTTTTAACCTGTCTGTCCGTGCTCAGGAATAGAGAAGTGATGAATTATACTACAGTTGAAGGAATAGAGGTTATACCAATGTACACTGTACCACCACAGCAAATGATTAAATCCATGCTGCTACATGACAGGAAAACCTTAAACCAAAATCATACAACACACTGATTATAGGACTGTGCAACACTGATATTTCAGCTGCATTTTAAGTAAGAAATGGAAGAATTCGAAGTTATATATTAAGAAAAAAAGAAAGTAAATTCTCAACCAGGAAAATAATGTAGCTCCACTTATTACAATTATTACAACACCTCTACAGAGAAGTATTGTAATAGGTAATGTGAAAAACAAAAATACAAATATAGAAGCAGTACTCTGTACCATTGTGGGTTGGAAACATAACCAAAGATGTGTGGAGACAAATTAGGTAGGCTTTAGAGAAAAACATTGACAAACATATTAGAAGAAAACCCCCCGAAATACTGCCTTCAGGCACTGCTACATGAATTATCAAGAACACGTATATATCTGAAGTAGTGAAGTCAGTAATTTTGTAAAAATGATGACTTACAACATTGAGTGACATGATGATCATAAAATTGATACAGACTCCAGTGCCAGATGTTGCAAACTGCCAATACTTCTTGATGAAATACCACTTGAAAGAAGCAAACTGTTCCATGGCTACCAGACGATAAACCACAACTGCAAACACTGCAGTGAGGACCAATGAAATCTATAGGGAAGTATTTATAAAAATATATATTAGAACAAAATATGCCATATTTATATTTCCACTGAATTAATAAATTGATGAGTGCGCTTAAGATTGCCATTTGTTTTGGTGAGCAGACTTTGAGAGAATAAACACACTAGATTCGTGAACTAAAACATTTCTTTACTGTCCTTTTACAACAGAATTATGCAACGTCTTTTAAACGAAAGATCCATCAACTCAGTAAGACTGACACAACCACTTTTTCCTGTATTATGTAAAACCACTAATCTTAATGAATGCACTTATAACTTACATCACCTATTTACAGTAGATTAAAGACTACCATAATTCCAATAATATCAAACATTACCATGAAGAATATTCCTGAGACAGACACCATCAGTCGACTGAGTTTGTCAGGGAAAGGCTGAAAAGGTTCAGGTTTTCCTGTGATTGGATTTACTCTTTCCACTTGGGAATATTTAGCTTCAAACTGGGGGCGCAGCTCTTCCTGGAATGACAGGGTAGATTCTATTTCTTGTACTACTTACTTAATTGAAATAATAAACCCCAGACATACGCACTATAAAGTATAAAATTTATATTGATATAGATTCTCTTTTGTAACTCTCCAACTCAAATATCCAAGTAACTTGGAAATCATTGCAAATGATGCCAGAGACAAACAAAGAACAGAAACTGCAAGAGCCTTCACCATTATGTGAGGCTATTAAAAAATGATAATAGATCATAATACTAGTTTCCCCACAGAAATTGATAAGAAAACTATAAATTCATGCCAGTTGTGATGGTGCTTTTGTGATATGAGGCCATTTACAAAGAGCCACCAGTTTTTAAATATGCATCCCTAGAAAGCTATAAGACAAGTCATAATAAAAGTCTCTGTCCACTTAGACTGCATTTGAATCACCAATATATTAACATTACAGTTATATTAACTAGTGATTTATATAAAGCAATAAACTAATTTGATTATTGCTCATGCCAAGAGCACAATATTAATGGGCAAATTATGCCTCTTGGAAAGATAAGGAAATCTAGTTTCTATCCCTTTGCTTGTCCTGGCCCCATTTTTAGGCAGGATTAGGAATTTCCAGCACAAGACATCATAGAATATAAGACTTCTGGGCTGACATCAGTAGTGGTTCCTGTCCTTTGTACAGGCAGTATTTCCACTCAGTTTTTCAAAGGATACTTTTAACAAATGTACACTTATGTTTAGAATTATAGCGCTAGTTACAGAAGACAAAATATCCTTATATGGTCTCAAGTATACTTGTTTATTCTGTAACTAGTATTACAAATATAATCTGAATAGTACATTCAGATTACTGGTATACAATATTTATTGCTATTGACGCTTACATTATGACGACAGCAAGATTTACGGGTTTACCTCTCTTTAGCCTTACCTCTTCATCTTCCCAGTCTATGAGGTCCCAGTCATAGGTTAATACAGCTCTCCTTCTTTTCCAAAACTCTAAAAAGACTGTAGCTGTGGAAATCATGAACTGTGTTTTAATTATGGAAAAGAAAGAAAAAAGACCATGCAGATCTCAAGAAAATCAGCAATATATAACATGTTAACCGTCAGTAGCCACTTTATGGCTGTTTTCCCCATAGAATCTGAAAACTATAAGTAACTTTGGGATAATCACCATTAAAACTGGGACACTATTTTACAGTATCTGAGAATCATTTATTTGCCATCTACTGTATCTGTACAGAGATAGGTAGCAGTCAATTTGAGACACTGACATCCATTTTAGAACATCATTTTAAAAACCTACCTTGGAGAAACAAGGTTATGCATATACAATAGTATCTGTTAATTAAGAGCTAAAATGTGATGTAATTTTATTTAGTTTAAATCAAGTAAACTTCTTCCCTAGCTATGCCAGTAGCAAGTACTCCACTTGCTACTGAGATACACTCTTCAGAATTGAAACTGTTGCTTAATAAATACAGCCTACATCCGAATGGCAGCTCAGTCTCACCTCCCACTCCCAGAATACTCTGAACCACCTTGTCTGCATCTGGCCACAGCTCCAAACCTATTCAACACTCAAGCTCACTGCTGGAGGTTTTGCCTTTCAGGAATAGCCGGTCAGCACTCAGCATTGGTGTTCGGGCACCATGCTGCAGGTGTACAACACTTAGTCAAGAAGTGAGTCACAGACCATCTTCCTTTAGGTTTAAAGGTTTTTTAGACAGTTTATACTTTTCCTAACAGATCAAACTGTTGAAAAATAGAAGGCAGCAAGTGAGTGCACCTTCCTAAACCCAATACTCAGGTCTAAGGCAGCAGGGATGACTTTCATACCATTATAACAGATATAATAGTCTATATATTACAGTCTATATATAAGATCTTATATAGTCTATAAGATTTTATATAGTCTATAATATAAGATATTATAGTCTATATATAAGATCTTGCTATTTATAGCAATATTTAGAAGTTATTATAGTCTATATACAAGATCTTGCTATTTTCAAATATCATACCTAGTCGAATAACTTTTCTTTTTAAGAACCTACCAGCAAGGCTTCTCAGCACCATAATGTGTGGATGCTTGTGTGAAGCATAATGCTGACCCTAGTATTTCACTAGAATCCAAATTCGGACAAAACTTCTTGTTCAATCTGTTTGATATATGTCCACCCAGGCACAGCAATAAGTATGGGTTGGAAGCTTGCTGATACACACTGCAAAGAATGTTAGATTCCAGCGGAATTCAAACCCACAACATCCAGTGTCAGGTTCTGTCTTCTTTCCTCATACAGTCTATCCCACTGCTGGCCACACAAATAATTTACTTCCAGAAAGGGCAGAATTCGATCCATTTCACGATAAGCCTTCCACTTGTCCACAGTAGTATTTTAATGATAATACCACCACTTGCTCCCATATAAATACCTCCTGTATACGCCATATCTTCAACACTTATCTTGAGGATAAGTTATGAAATAGTATTTGCACTTGATTCCTTAAAAATTTAAAGTGGAAACAGATAACAACGTCATGGCATTCCACTCAGTCAGTCACACAATACTGAAACATTTCTGAGTTGCACTTCACCATGTACCATGCTTAGAATAAATACACATAAAGAACTGAAGAATAAAAAATATCTCAGGTTGCCTGGGTCAGCATATTAAAAGTTACATACGATACATCCAAATTCCTCATTCTTTATGTAATCCAGTATTGTTTACATAAAAAATAAAGTCAGGAGTGTCACAACATTAAGATCCCTAGCTGGTTATATATTCCAAATTAAAAAATACTGAGAACTGATAAATTCAGAAAATTTGGATTTAGTTTGCTATCTAAAATTATCGCAACTGTGAATGTATTTGGAGATAGGCTGCAACTTATTTCTAGCAACATGTTTTTCACAGAGCTAGTTTCACTGCTTTATTCTGTAGAAGACACACCTCTTCCAGTCTTCCTCTCACAAAGTGTATCAGAGGAAACCCTGCAATAGTAAGAAGCTATCTTTTGGTAAATTAATAGTTGCACAGTACATGGAACAATAGTTTCTATAGTTTACAGAAAACAGTCATCCTTCTGAAATACCAGTTCAAAGACATTCAAAGGATTAGGCAATAAGCACTGCCTAGCCACTTTACGATAAATACTGCAATTTCTGTGGACTCTGTAATGACAGAGCACGGTTATGACAGCAGCAAAGTTGGTCAGGCTGGTTCCTATTGAAGAGCTGCCCCACCTTACCTCGTCTGTACAGCACGTTCCTAACTGGTCTTACACTGCCACATTTATTGTCCCTGCGCTTCCCTCTTCCCACCAGACTAATTGCACTCAGGCACAGAGCAGTGCTTCAACAGGTTCTTGCATATTTTGTAGAGCTCAAAGGTAAGTCTAAGGTGTTTTTAATGCTTATTAGCGGATCTGATTAATAATTACAGTCTTGTTTTACATAGCTTCAGGAAGACAACTGGTGCTATCGTAGCCAAATTCAACTTAGAATGTGTTTCTGAGAAAATAATTGAAAAAAAACATGTTTTGTGATTTAAACACTAAAGGAAAGAAACAGCAATCATAAACAATGATAGCATTTGAATCAAACTAATTCTTTTATTTATTGGACATTTAGGATTCTTAATTAAATTCTTTTTTATAATTTACTAAAAACTTACAAAATATTTTCTCAGTACAAAACAGAAAAGATACTGAAGCTCGATAATTTATCATTGTTCCTTAGAGTATCTTCTTTGGAAAGCAAACAAAATTTTAGTGCAAAGAGTCACAGGAGCAAAAATCCAATCCAATTCTGGGATCATAATCTGTCATTATTTCTTTCTGAATTCTAGCAGATATACTCTTTGTATCTTACTTTATATTTGTTCTGTCTATTCCTGGATCACTAATGTAAAGGTAAATATCACCTGCTTTATGAGGTTTAAAAAAAACTTAGTGAGCATGAAAGCTCTGCAAATGTGAACATGTTACGACAGACAGCAAGAAGCAAAGAACTGCCACTAATAATTTGCTCATCATGCCACTTTACTACTTAAATTAAAGCACTTTTTAATTGCTACCACGTGACTGGGAAATGGTGCAAAAAAGAATGCAAAAGAATGTCTTTGGAATGTACAGTTCTGACAAGTGTCATATCTAGTCAAAAAAGTCATCGAAATGATTCTTTCGACAGCTGCAGAGGTTTTGCGGACCTTACACCTATCACTGGCAGGCACCCACATACACAGAACCTCCCTCCACTCCCATATTTCACAGACACACTCAACAGCTTATACCTGCTACAATCGTGTAATGTTAAGATGAGTTTTTCTGCTTCTACTCAATCTAACATTTGAAAAATCAATGTATAATATACAGCTTCCAGTTTCCTACAGGGAAAGAAGTCTCCACACAAATTCAGCAACACCCACAACTGGTGGACTGATTTAGTATTCAATTTGCTCCTGGCAGCATATGACACTCATAGCTCAGGGTCACTAAACATTATCTGTCAAATTTCAGGGTTAATTGTGATAATTATATTTCTTCACAATGGGACATAACTCCTTAGCATGCTCTTGGAGTTCCTGCCTGCCCAGAGAACACTGCCTCAAGTATGCCATCCAGGTATGCATCATTATCTTGTTCTGTAGCAAAGTGGCTTTGAATTATTCCTCTCCAATTATGAGATCTGTTTAGAGAAACATGGAATACCCTCGTGCAAAACACTTGTGTCAATCATCAGCATTGTATTAGCTCATTCTTTAAGTCATTAACACTCAGGGATATAAAGCTTTCAGCATCAGCCTGTGGTAAGCTACTGAGACTTCTCTAGTATAACACTAACTACTTTTACTAGCTTATTTGGGCCTTAACTGTGAAGCTTTGTTTTGCAAAATAAATAATAGATAAAAGTGAATTTCTTGCAGGTTCTCTATCTAACGAAACAAACAAGACAACGCTATGCAACCCTCCTACAGAGTGATTTTCATTTTTCTGCTTGTAAAGCTGGAATGGAACAAAAACACTTCTGAGGGTAGAAAAGTAAATGAAACAAAAAATGGAAACAGCTCAATCAGAGATAAAGATCAGTCTGCAGTGCAACCAACTTCACACCGAATTGTGCCTCCTATAACTATTGTTATAAATTCTTCTGTCAGTCATACTGCACCAACAACTGTCAATGCCAAAGAAAATGTAATGAAAAGAACAGAGATGAGCAGTCAGCCAAAGGGCACACCCCTGAGGTCCACTGATGGCATCACATTATCTTCAAACATCACTGTGCTATCAAAAGGTGGAATAAGTAACTCTCCCACAAACTTCAATAATATTCCAATGTCTTTAGCAACACTTACCCCAATGGGCAACTTTTCTGGAGTGACCAAAAGTGCTGTGGCTACTTCTGCTTTCACAGTGACACCAAGTAACACCACAGGTACCCACAGCACTGCTTCAGTTGCAGTGCTTCCCAGGGATAATTCTTCAACCAACCTCACCACATTGTTCCCCACTGGTATTACTCTGACATCACCCATGGGAAAGCAGGACAGTTCTACACTGAACTTCAGCACCATTCAGCAAACAACAGACAAGAACCATACTGTCAGCAACCCTTTTCCTACAACATCTAATGCAGAAGATGTAAGTGAAGGTATGTGTCTGTCTAAAGTTAAACTGGATTAATACAATTATAAGGCTGATACCAAACCTTTCTTATTTTATTTCCACTGATGTAGGGTCTTCATAAGATGTGTGCATTAATAACCGACCTAATATAGTCTAAAACTCACTGAAAATAAAAAAATGTTTTTTCTTCTCATTATTTGCTCGCTACTTCCAAGAGTGGAAGAATCTAATGACAGGTACTGCCCATTCACAGTGGAGTGGACCTATAAAGCACATGTGTAGAAATGACATCTAAAATGTGTAACTTATCGACTTCTTTATGTTCAGAAACTTTAGTGACCACAGACGACTTCTTTTAAGTACTTCCAAAAGAATTACTCATTGCACATTTAATTACCAAGTTGAGTATGCGTGGGAAAACAATAGAGCATGAAACTGTTATGGCACTTTTCTATTCTGCTGCTCTGAATGAGGTCTTCAAGAAAAAAAAAGGAAAGATTAGAAGACAGAGTAATATTTTTTGCCATTAATTACCTTTCAAGTTTTTAACACAAGACCAAAAAGCTTATCCATCATATC
This sequence comes from Coccyzus lansbergi, assembly GCA_033558105.1. Classification (NCBI taxonomy): domain Eukaryota; kingdom Metazoa; phylum Chordata; class Aves; order Cuculiformes; family Coccyzidae; genus Coccyzus; species Coccyzus lansbergi. The sequence continues at coordinate 5,957,432 of JAUMJK010000097.1, forward strand.
CAGTAGAGCACAGTTTGTACTAAGAACTGAAGGAGTATCAGACTTTCATGTTTCCCATCATAGTTCCAATAATTACAATGTACCAAATTTTTAGATAGCAAGACTGAAAAGGAAAGATGGTGGGAGAACAAGTTTAGTTCCAAGAAAAACAGAATACCTTGAAGAGAAGTTTTATTAAATCAGAGGAAAATCTGAGAGGAATGTAGTTATTCTGCTAACTGAACAGGTGCAGAAAGAGCTACTGGATTTCTTACCTTGTATATTCAAAAATTGGTACTCTAAACTAATCATTTGATATTCAGATACTGCAATTTTAAGTGCTGGCTTTAATAGTTACAAATAATTGCATTCAAAGAGTGATTACTGCTTATTTATTTAAGTAAAACGATAGCGGTTGATTCTTGTAATTAAACATAGAACATTTTTATTGAACTAAAATCTCATCTAACCTCCATTTTTTTAAAAAAACCTCGAAAGGTATCCCCTTGAAAGTCAAGGATGGAGATGGTTATTTTCTATTACAGATAGAGATTCTGCAGAGCCTGGTTTAGTTACACCCTGCAAAGTGTTTCAGATTTTTGAAAAGTCTCACTCCACAAAGCCCTCTGCTGCTATAAAGCAAGAGTGAAGTGTCTGATCTCATACGTTTATTATTCTCATTCAACTCTCTGTTCTTTCTCACTTAGACAAAACCAACAAAGGAGGATTAGAAGTTGGTGTCATTGTAGGAGTCATTTTGGTCTCTATATTAATTGGTCTGGTCGGACATTTTATAAGTTGTAAGAAAAGGTCTGAGTCATTTTCCCACAGACGGCTTTATGATGATACAAGGAACGACCCAGGTAAGGTACAGTACTACTGCTTAGCATAAGAACATATTTTATCTCTGCACAGAGCTGCTTAAATAGTCTGGCCTCACTGAATTACTAGGAAAAACATTATTGACTCAAGTCAAACCAATTTTCAATTGACAGTACCTCAATTATTTTAGAATTTTAGTTTAACAAATACTCTCCTTAAATCTGCCTCCACCTTACAACTTATTTTAAACCCTGAAATATTAGGAAATAATCATATCTAGTATCACTGAACCTGTTCAAGGAACTGTGTGTGAATTCAGAGCTCAAGAGCTCTCCAAAACTTTGATTAACTGAAAAAGGTCGTATTTCTTACTCATCCAACTCTAATTACAGAATGAGGGATGAAGCTATATCTCTTTCTAGAAGTAAGAATGTTTTTAAGAGGTTTTAAGAAAAAAGACTGTTTTTGTTTTCTCCATGAATATGTATAAACTTGTATTAAACTGGAATCACACAATATGTATAAACTTGTATTAAACTGTAATCATGCAGTCTCCAAACATTTGTATTATGTTCCTGAACTTTATTTTTAAATGTTCAAACAAACACTGAGAGGCTAAGCACACTTTCTTCTCATGTAAAATCAAACAAAAAATAACCTCTGGCAATATGCCCTTTCTGGCTTAAATGCAAGAGCTGAAAGCTGCCAGAGCATCAGATTATGAACCAGGTTTGAAAGTCAACCACCCATGTAGTGCTCAGCAGGTGTTACTATGAGGACATGTGTTATCTTCAGAAGATCATGAATGAGGGCCTTCATCTACATCCCCAAACATAAGAAAGAAGTTAACTGGATTTAGCTGTGGGATACTACTGAACTAAATACTGAGTTACTCAGTGCAGGGGGCTAAGAATCTTTCAAACAATATATAACAAAAAAATTGCATTCTCCTTTCAGTTTTCCACTTAGACAACTCACTTGGACCACACGATACGAGTTTTGGATGCGTGTCAGATGATAAAACCAGCCCAGCAGATAAGGCAGAGGAAGGCAATGACAACTGCCCATATGATGGCATTCCTATGGCTGATGTGACACCATCCGACCCTTCACCATAATGTTTGCTTCAGATCATATGCTCAGTAGTTATCTAGGCACTTTCATTTTTTTCCAAAATGACTTGGTAGCTGTTATCTTACAGCCACTACTGCAGAAACAATGTTTTGGAAAGCAAGGGGGAAACACAAGATACATTGATATGCAACAGGCACAGCCCTGTAGCTGAGCATCATTCACACTTTGTAATTAAATGATTAACCTATGATTTTCCTGGAAGGACATTATACTTGCTTTCTTAGAAATAATGAAGACAAATCACATCCAGGTAAAATTCTGTCTTGTTTAACTATGGTCAAGAATGCAGACATTGTAACAGAGAAAAAATTGACTGGGGTTGTAACGATATTTTAGCATCAATTTAAAAAAACCCAAATTTAACTAAGTTAATGTGAAATTATTCTGTCCAAATAGAATTTCTATCTGATAAATAACTCATGGCATTATTTTCCCCACTTCACATTTTTATTTTCCTCAGTGAATATGACAAAAAGAATTTTATTACTGAGAGGTTGAAGTTTGCTGGGGAGAATAAAACTACTGAGTAACATGGACTACATTTAACCTTTGACTAGGATGACACAGACTTAAAATCACTATTGAAGGGGTAAAAAGGAAGATAAGCTTTTATTCCTCTATCAAACTGATTTGTTGTTTGCACTGCAGATTAGATCTGTAGAAATGATCTTGGTACAGGTTAAATAGAAGAAATACTTGATCTGAAAGAAAAGGAATTATCTTTACCTTGTATATAGACAGCCTAAAAATCATGGTCTGATTTTTCTAGCTAAAGAGTAAATTTATGGCAGCATAATGCAAGTATTTGCATCATTTACCTGCTTGCAATTACCAGATATGTCTAAATAGAAAGACCATGAAAAAGATATAGCTGTAAAGGTACAGAAAAAACAAAATAAAGTGCAGAGAAAATGACTACTCACATGGGATGTGTGTTTGTTACTATGAGTCTGTTAAACTGCTTTATTTAGTGTGGAGACAGGATCATGTCAATGGAGTTATCTCACTATGTGGCTGTGAAAGTTGCAATGAGGGTTTACTTGATATGCTAGTAAATTATTTGCTTTCACACGCACACAGAAACAATGGCAGTCACGCTGCATATGAGTTAAAACACATATATATTCTGAAGAACTTAAAAGATTAAAGAATTGAGTCCATATGTGGATTGTTGTCATTCTGACAAGGGTGACTCATGAAATCAGCACACTTCCCATCATATCCAGAATCTGATTTCTAACGCTGTAGCCAGCAAACCAGATAGCAGACTCAAAGTCTGAGACTCCTGTATTCATCTGTATTTAGTACAAGCATTACACTGGTGCTTAAAATTAAGAAAAACAAAGTTCAGCTTTCATCTTACTTAGCACATATCATGCCATCTTTCCTGATAATGGCAAAGCAGTATCATACAAGCATAATTCCTGCTTGCACTTGAAACTTGGTCTCAGATGGAAATGGAAAGAGCTCTCTCTAAGGAGAAATTGAACACAGGCATAAAACTTCTACAAGTGCAGTCTACATTGCACTTGGTCATATGGTTACCAATGTATATTAGGAATTTATGAAACTATTATTAATTGCAAGGCTATAACAAGATTAGGAGAAAATGAAAATATATCATTAAGGTAAGGAATCAAAATATGTCCTTCAGTTATATTTATAGTATGCAGTTTTTCAACAATCTAATTATGAATATTGCATGTGTATGTATGCACATACATGAGTATGTACCTCTTTGATGTTTTGCTGTTGTTTATATATTTTTTGTTTTTATCAGGGTAGCCTCCAAAATTTGTGACATTTGTTCATCTGTCACTTTAAGTTAAAATCATTAATACTTACCCATATATATTATCCAAATAAAGCCATTTGACTCTATTTGAAACATAAAATCCTGGTTTGAATTCAGACAGTTATATGTATATGAAGAGGTGTTATTTACTCAAGGTTTACACAGATAAACATTTACATTGGTAAAATTAATTATCTCTTGTTCTAATACCAGCCTTTCCTACTTTCCAGCAGCAAAAGCAGCTTCATTGAAGGCTAATTCCATCAAGCATTTCATGCTGGAACCGCTACACCTGTCTTTTACAGCAATATTACACTGACCTTCTTAGAGAGACAGGACTGTTCTTGCTAACTTGAGTTAAACAGTGGCCATGGTGTCTATCACTCTGCTGGTGTTAACACCCCATAACATGATGTGTGTCATGTCAAAGTGAACATAATGAGATATTCAGACTGAGAATTTCACTATAAATAGTTAACTGCTGTAACTGCTTAACATTAAATATTTCCTATAGTTCCCTTCAATGAGCTCCCACAAACACATTCTCATTTACTCTATAAAAGTTGTCTAAAAGACATGATTTTATACTGAGTCAAGATCAGTAAATTAACCTACATGTTTGTCTCTGATGTCTTCTGCCTGCATGATGAAAAATTCAGGCTTCAAGACATTTAAGATGCTGAAGAGAATGATTACACTAACAATAAAAGGTATTATTTTTACTGAATAAAACTGTACTTACCCCAAATTGCCATGAATATAGCAAAGAAGACAGTCCCTCCATTATCAAACAAATGTGTAACCTGAAAATAAATCAGAATAAATAATACTGTCATCTTTTGTCCTAAGGAATCCCAGAGTACATAACTGGTGGCAGAAGCTAAAAGCCAGTCACTCTGCTTGCATGTTCCTTCTACCAAGGTTTGTCCTATTCTGCCTTTCAGTATAACATGGACTCTGTTTTTCCTGATGGTCACTTCATGAACCTTGGGTCTTTTTGTTCAACAGATACCAAGAGCTGCTCTCTCCATGTCCAGAAAGGCTAAAGTTTCCTCCAGAGTTCTGCTCATACACAGGGTCAAATTTAACCTCAATGCTTTCTATTTTAAGGTTTTTATAACCCTAAATAACTTCAGTCTTTTCACCTTTCTTCCTCTTTATATTACTTAGCTAACATCTAGTTTCATTCCAAGCTATGTCAACAATTTCTCTGCAGGTAAAAATGGTATATATTCCTTTTTAATCCAGACATCTATTTTTTGAGAAATTATCCTTCTTACAAGGCTAGTGCCCGTAAACTCCTACAAACAGAAAATAAATTCTAAAAACCATCACCCCTACAAAACATAATTCTAAGTTGCATACTTAATTTCACCTCATGAATGTTCTCTTTTTGTTGGATTTACCCCTAACTAACTGTTTTTTATAAGATTTTCCAGGCAAAATAGATATACTGCTGCAAAGTCCAAGGCTAGCGGATAGAAAATAAGTAGTAACTAGTTTTTGCATGGCTATGGATCACACTGAGCATTTCAGTGGATGAATCTGATGGCTCACTTATTATGAAACATCACAGTTTATATTACAAAAAACTGCAACATTTTAGATTCCATGCATAATACGAAACAGCATTTAGGAAGCTGAAATTACGATCAAGGTACTTAGAACAGATTTAAGGTTGCCAGTTCACAGCAATGTAATTTATGCCGGGATAAAGGGCCTACATTTCTTCTAATGAAAGGTGGTTTAAGGTGTTTCTGAGCATTAGTAGGCAAACAACAGGCTTCAAACTCCTATTTTGAAAAAAAAGCACAAATCTTCACAAGATAACAGAGCAAACCAACTTATTGTCAACAGACAAACGTTAGGAATACGATATGAAGAGACAGGACAAAGAAATGAAAAAGGTGCTTCAAATAAATAGTTTTGCTATGTATTGCCTCCAACCATCCAGAAAATTCAGGACATTTTCCACCCTTTGAAATTCAAATAGAATGTCTTGATATAGGATATTCTTGAAAAGACTTCACTTTCATTGGTGTTGATTCTGTTGACTACTTCAGGACCAATTTTTAAGTATTTATCATCAAAAAAGGCAGCGGAAGGGCAAGGGTAACCAGATTCAGCTTTGTTGTACTGTGACCTTACATCTGAAATTATTCTAGCCAGCAGGAATGTTCTCCCTGAGAGGTGTGCCAGGATGCTGGGGCTGACAGTCTGCCTGGGGCAGGTTACCTAACCTCCCCCCACGAGAGCTGCCTACTGCAAGGAGAACTCATTCTGCTGCCTAGAGCAGGTTTGCATTATTGCTTCTGCCTTGTGAATTAAGAAAACTAACTCAGGAATGCAGAATAAATTAATAGAAATAGTGTTGCTGTTTAATTTCCTATTAAGTAAAATTATTAAAATATTGTGAGAATTTATTAAACCCACAGTTTTATTTGCATGCCAGTTCTTTTCTTCTTTTCTGTTTTTAAGGTTCTGAAATGAGAATTTACTATTTGGCATTAGATATCAATGAATCCACTATGTCCCCTACACGAGTCATACAGTGGGATCAATTGTACATACAAATATGTATTTTGCTTTGTATATCTTTTGCTTAAAAAGCACAGATCAAGTACCGTTTTCTAAGAAGTTTTTGGGCCAGAGTCTTTCAACACTATACTCAGAATGAAGATTTGACTGTTTTAAAGCCTAAAAGCGTAGTTTGAGACTCTGTGTTGACCAGAGGCCTCAAAGCATGGGTGAAATATTGTAGGACTTGGTGCTAGTCCATCAGCATACCTGACTCACGTTATCATCATACAAGACTTGAGACAATTCAAATCCATGCCTAAATCAACACCCTGCCAGGAGGCCTGAGGGCCAGGAGGGCTGGGCGCAGGACCAGCCCTGGTGCACCACCCTAATCACACACGGATCAGAGAGCCCACTAAATGCAGACAAGAATGACAGCCTGGGCATTCAGAAAGTCAGATTACAACTCAAGTATTGCACGTCTTTCCCTTGAATCATAAACTTCACTTCAGTGTGGCATTTTTAAATGGACACGGAATAAGGAGGGAGGGGATAGAAGAAAAGAGCAGTAACAAGAAGGAGAAAGGTTTTCTTTGTATTTGTATCTAGCTTTACAAAACCCTGTCAGAGAAAACATTTGAAGAATATGGTATTTCTGGCATTAATTTGTTCTGTCTGAAGTGCTCCTTTAAAGGAAACTTGGCAAGTATTTAAAAAAGAAACCCTGACAGGAGTTTTAATAACGTGAAATATGAGCACAGGTTCTTAAGTAAATGAGGCAGACCATATGGCATAAGTAGGTTTAGGGAGATAAACTTCACTTAAAGAAACTCGCTCTTCCTCATTAACTCAGTGCTTATACACTTACGTACAATGAGCTACTGAATGATCTTTAAGGTCCTTCCAACCCAAACCATTCTATGATTCTATGATACTACGATTTTGGTTGAAAGGCTAGCTTCTTGGAGAAGAAGCACATCACAGGCACATTATGCCAGAGAATTTCTTTAGGAGGAGCAGAAATTCAATTAAAAAGCGAGCATGGGAAATTGAGTAGTAAGTCAATTATAGGGGAAAGCAGGAAAAATCTTCCATGAAAAATTCTGTTACTCAAGGGACTTCATGAATTGATGAAAATAATAACAAGGATGAAAGCAAAACAAATTTTAGAATAATCTCTGATCTTTTCAGAGCATTCCCTTATGAGAAACATGAACAACAAAGATTGAAAAGAACCTCTGTGGAGAAACAACATGTTTTGCAGGAATCTTTGTTGAAACAAGGGCAGCCATTATGCAATTACAATGGATCTTTAGACAAATAGCAATAAGGCAATAATTACCTTGGCGTATATGCAGCTTTCATTGAGTTTCTGTAGTGTGCAATTGCGTTCACACATAGGGCACATGATGGTTTCATTTGCCTCGCAGATCTCTTTGCTTTATTATAAGACAGGAAAATAAGGGTTATAAGGCTCAGAATAATAAAGAAGTTTATAAAGGCTATAAAGGTAATAAAAGTTATAAAGTTTTTTTAGCATTCTTAAGAATTTCTGAGGTTATGTTGTTTGTGCTCACTATTTGTTAACGGCGTGCCTACTCCACCAAACTGGTTCAATAAAATAAATCAAAACTCAATGTTTGTCTTGAAAAGCCTAATCCCAAATCAGTAACCTTAAAACCATGGATCCTAGGGTGGTGTACAATATATTTGAGCATTGTGCTACATACCATATGCTAGTGAATTTCCCATTCTCTCCCATGTATTGCAAAAAGAAGAAAACACTGTTCGCTACCTGCCAAACCATCTACTGAATATTTAAGGAACATGAAAGATACCAAACGTTAATGGGAAGGACAGAACTGGTATAACTACACTGATTTCAGTCAACTTACACCAGTGTATGTCACCTGAAGGTCTGTTCCACAGGATCACTGCATATACACCTTGATCAGTTGGTCACATGTAAAAACCCACTGTCAGGCTTTCTGGCAGTAGTATTTCAAATCTTTGCATTTTTATTTCCTACAGTAGGAGTTATCTATAGGGCTAATAAAAACCACTTCAATAACCTAAATTTTGGGAAAAAATATATTCAAACCACATTCTACTGCTTAAAGATCCTAAGATTTGGGAAGATGAAGTCACTGCCTTCACTGGGACCATTCATATTCACAATGTAATACATAATCAAGTGCCTTCACAAAGGCAAAACAGAATTAATAAAAGAGCAAAAATATATTTTACAACTAAGTTTAAATGCACTGAATAAGTTTTCCAAAGAATGTCAGCAATCATGCTTCCCTATTCTTTAGCAATGCTGACACACCTGAAATGATCTCAACACACCAGGAAAGTAGCAGTATAAACAAATGCCTAGAAATCTCAACTGCTTTGTTTTAGTAAACATTGTGCTTTCACTCACCTTGTCATAAAAGATGAATTGACAGTTGTAATACTGTATGAAAGATTATGCTTATTTCCAGATGAGTGCATTTATTAAATTCCATCTGACACAACAGTAAACAGAAACTAAAGATCCTGCCCACTTCTGTAACCTTTGGACATACCTCACATAACAACAGAATCACTAATTCACCGAAACCCTACAACATAATGTCAATCTGACAGAAAAACTGTCCTAAGTATTCCTTAAGCCAGAATGAGCACAAGCACACACTTCAGAGTTCCAGAGTAATAGAAATTTTCTTGCTTGCATTTTCATTCAAATTACTAAGCACACAAAATCATATCTCAACAATATGATGCCATGGTTTGGTGATAATACAAACTATCGTCAACTATAAAGTCAAACTATACCAGACTTTGTAGTTAAGGTCACTATTATAAATGTTAGATTTTTTCTGTATTTTATACCTTGAGTTAAAATATTGGTTTGTTTTAAATAACATATGAAAAAAATCAGAAAATTACACTGACGGTGACAGGTCATATGCTTCAGCAATACTCCGCAGAGGCTATAACGTTTGCTACAAAATTGTTTATGACAGGTGTTATGCTAACTGTTACTGCAATTCAAATCTTCAGTATAACAAAGCAAAATAAAGCTCATTATACTGTCCTTACTTATATATCTGAAAGCTGACTGCAACACATGCTGTAAAGACACCTCAAGCAATGCTGTGTTCGTGCCTCACCTTTCTGTTTGACAATAAAGAGATGACTTACAACAAATGATAATGACAGGTATATATCAGTCAAGCCCAAACCCTTTGAAAACATCAGATTTATTTTTATATGGACTAACCAACATATAATAGCCTGACATCTAACTTGAGAATAAAATAGGTAACAGACATGTTACAAAATTTGTTGAAAGACAATAAACCAGATAGAGGTACTTCTAGAAGACTGAGCCCTCCCATATGACTACCACTACCACCCATTTCAGCTCAGGGAGAATAAATGGATCAAAATATATTTGAGAGTTTACGAAACAAGAAATAGAAATTCAAGTTACACATTCTTGTTCCTGCATGTCATCTGTGACCTGCAAATATAATCCAAATACTCCAGAAGTTGCTATGAAGTTTCTTCAGCAGACACTCCCTTCTCTCGGTAACCTTCATTTCACAACTAAATACTGCAATGGGCTGCTGACACTATAATCTCAATACTCTGGAGGACTCTGGTGCTGGCTTCTGGAACCCACAGTATTATCAAGCTTTATTCCAAGCTTACACAAGAAAAAGAACATCCTCCATTCCAACCTGCTTTCAATAACACTGCCCACTATATGCACCTGTTTCATGACAGGAAAGTAAACCACCCCTAACCATGTGGAATGGAGAAGCTTTTGTTTCTAAACACAGGATGTATATGTTTTTTTATAGAAGTCTCTAGTCCCACTATATCACAGTATGTATGCTTGTCTTCCCATCTTATTTCACCTTCCTCCTCCCTGTACAATAGATTTGAATTACGCTATGATTCAATCAGACCTGAAAATTTACTATTTCCCTAAAACTATAACTGTGAAAAAGACAGAGACTTAGGACAAGAGGCAAAAGGCAGGGTGAGAAGGGCCCTAGCCCTGGAAAGAAGGAATGGTAACACCAAAATGCAGCAAATATACACCATTTCCAACTTGCCTGCGGCACCCACAGATGAATTACACAGGGCATCTTTACTTTACAGTGACTGACAGCCCCGTGCTGGGCCGAGATGGAGTTCCAGCATGGAGGCACAGGCTGAGATAGAGAGATAGATAGATAGACAGATAGACAGACAGACAGATATTTTATATATCTATCTATATACAGAGAGAGATACATATTTTATCTATCTATCTATCTATATGATAGAAAGGTAGAGATAGACAGTCACCTAGTATCAAGGACAGTACAAACTGCAACCAAGAAACTAGTTCTCAGGTATGACTTCATTCTGCATAACCTTGGAATTATTGCTGCACAAAGCCTATAGCTGGCATTGCAAGCAATGTTTTGTTCTGTGCTGTTGTATACTCCTGTATTTGCTTATTCCCTCTCTGCTGGATTTGCGCTGGACATCAGTGGAGAAAGAAGAAAACTATTGTTTTCTGCCTGCAGCCACTAGAGACCAGTCGGTAAGTTCAAATTTTGTGGTACACAATGGAGTTGAAAAATACGAGACCATAACAGAACTTACCATACTGTAAATAAACACTAATATCCACTGATTTCTAATAACAGTTGTTAACAGGATGAAACCTCTTTCAAGTGAAGTAGTATTACACTGGATAATAATGTATCTGGGGAAATGTAGCAGTTAAGAGATTGCCATAATGCCTTGGCTCAAGGTTTACATTCCTGTCACTGGGTTTCCTGCATCTAGGTTTTGTCAGAATAATGTACCCAACCCTGTTTCTTCCTGATAGCCGCTGAATATTGCATTTGCATACTGTGGTAGTTAAAGTGCTCAAAATGAAATCATGTATTTTAAAACTGTTACGGATATTAACAGTTTTCTTTAAATGACTGCAGAATCACCAGATAAATTAGTCTCACAGTTCCAGAATATGGCAAGAATAAGAACAACTAGGTTGTACAGTCTGCCTGCCTGCTAATGGATGACTTCTGCCTGCTCTGGGTAGGAGGTTTCTGTCTAAACCTCACTAACCTCTTCCAGAATAAGTAAGCAAATATGACAAGGATAAGCATCTGTTAACACTGGACCTTAAAATTAGTGAAGCGCAGAAGGTGATACAGAAAACATCTAGGTATTTCTTCTGGACAGTCACGATCAGCTTGCATTAGCTAAATTCTATGCTCGAATCCCCACATCAAAGCAGGTCTTAATAACTGGGTCAAAGCAATGTACTGATGCAATAGTACTGTGTCACAGCAAACCAGAGGGACTGCATGAATTCACACCATCAAAGGCTGAGAGGACCTTTTGCCCATAATTAACACATCCGTATCACAGAGCACACAGCTAGGTCCACTACATTAAACAATCCTCTGTCACTATTTCGAAATGAACCAACATTAGCTATAATAAATACATTAATATTCCCTTCCCCTTGTAGGCATCTAGGGCTTACATTGTGGATCACCCAACTTTCAGGCTCTTGCTACCGGAACAGAGTCCTGAGACAATGCTGGGCACCCTGGTGCTCTGTGCAGCACAGCATGACACTGAGGCACCTCACAGCAACCAGCCTCCACAGGGAGCGAACTAAACTCTGCATGTTCTGTCTGCAGCTGCTTGATAGCGATCAAGAGAAAAAGACAGGATAGGAAAAATGTGAAAGCTACCTCTGTGCTCCTGGGATTTATATTCTGTAACCTTCTGCAAGCAAGATAACTGTATCACTCTGTTAGAAGAACTAAGTAGGAGTTGTATCTCCAAATATTCTTGGGAGAAGTGTAAGACACATATACAAGCACATAGTAGCTAACAGTTTGAAAAAAACAGATTCTGATAAATTCTGTTGTTTTCCTCGGTGAGTGTCAATGCCAAATCTTTCTCTTCCAAGAGGAGTGCCTTAAATATTAAACTATACTCTGAGAATAGTAGACGGTGGGACCTTACTCCCTCTTTGTTGAAACTGTGCCATTGGACTTGGGGAGAGCATAAGATTCCCAGTTCAACAGTGCTAGTCCCTATGTTCTAAGAACAGATGAATCCTCTACTTTATATCCACTGTATTTTACAGACATTTATTGTGTAAAACAATTCTAATACATGCAGCAATATCTTAAAGATAGTACAGTTTCCTGGCTAATACATTTATTGCATTTAATGCAATTTGAAGTTAAGTCACTCTCGAGTTTACTGCATAAATGTAAGCATAAAAAAGACTTAATTACAGCCCTGTAGAATATAATAATTCACTATCAAACAGAAGACAAAAGCAATTCCATAAAGAAAACTTAGAATAGTCCAGCTCAAAGCCCAAGAAACACTTGCTTTGAAAGCTGACTCCAAGTATACTTGCAGCCTAAGCATCCAAACTGCCTGGAGGAACTGGCAATTGCAAGAGCACTGATTCTGTTGTGTCTGATGACATCTAATGGAAAACTTTGTAAAAAGAGTACATCCTCTGAAACAGTTCCTACAACTACAGTCAGCACTTCTCTCAAGTACCCTCATCATTATTTCTAAACTGACATAAAGCCCTCTAACAGTAAACTCACAACAGTGGGAAACTTGAAAACTAGGTTCCTTTCCTGCAGTTGTAAAGTCCCTGAAGCTTGGTCTTTTGTTTGTATAGTCAAGAATATTGCCACTATTAATGCTGAGAGAAAACAAAGGCATAGAAAAATAAAGTTTAGCAACTGTTCTTCTTTCTGGAAATTTTAAGGGAGATGGAGGTAGAGAGAGAGTATGTCTGACTTTCTTCACCTGTCAGCCTTGACTAGAGTGACAATCATTGCAGTACCCATGTTATTTGGACTGCTACTTGCTGTTTTTCCTTATAGACAGAATGCAAATGCCTTGGTAAGAGAACTTACTGTGAATGGTATGCACCTCACTTGATGCAAAACTGATATACAAAGTAGATACACTTGACTGAAGAACCCCGTGATTTATTTGGTTATTTTTACATGGTTACCAGATCTGGAAAGCATTTATAAATATAATCATGATCTCAGTTGCACCACACTGTTCTTAATTTTCAACATGCTATTATGTTTTTCAGTGGAATTTTACCTTACTTGGCTGGAATCCATTGTAAATAATCCATAAAGGAAAACAAAGAGTCCAACCAGGGCAGCAGGAATAAGCATTCCAGTATACCACCCCAACCAGGCAAAATACAGTCCAATTTTTTCACCAAAATATCGCCTGCATGAAAAGGAAACACATACATCGTTTAAAGTTAAAACTTACAGTGACTTTTATCTATTGTCACAGCAGTAAAAGAATACTAATGATGAATTACCATTACATTTATGGTAAAATTATTGTCAGTTTACTGAAACATCTTATTTCAGGCTAGCATAACATTCTAGTGGCACTAATTGCAGATATACCAGAATTCACATCTTACAAGGAGGTAACTGAAGTGCTTTGTAATTTTCATATCCTCACGATGACTAAATATATGTGCTAGTTTCAACATTATTAAACATAGGACATCTTATTTGCACACAGAGGGGTGTGTGTGTATATATATATATATATACACACACACACATATACATGCACGTTTATAAAAAAATCCAGAGAGGGATATGGTATGACCCAAGTATTCCATTAAAAAGCATTTATAATCAAAATATTACCTATGTAATAATCATTATCATGATTATGTAACAAATATTAGAGAAAACAAAGATTTGAAATTCAACTCAAAGACTGAGCTTTAATTCATCAAAACTTGGGTATCAGTTGCTAGATGAGATAAAGTAGCAGTGATCAAAAAGTAAATCATAGATGATACTATTTGATCAGCACAAAACTGTCCCATAGCAGATGCTCCACTGCCTTCAGTGGAACAATACTGGGCACAGTAATTGGTTATGACTGCCAGATTAGGAATAAAAACTGACAGCAAGGAAAAAGTAATTAATGATATTTGATATCAAAGATGAGAAAAGCAGGAAACCCAAACATTGCAATTATCTAACTTAAATTACATATATTTCTATGCTTTATATTTGGTAATCTATGACATTAATAATAAGAAATGGAAACATAAGTATATTCAAACCCATGTGGAAATGCAACAATGAAACTGTATTTTCCCTCCACTGGATCTGGCAACTCTTGACCGTTCATGTGGATAACAAGTCATCGCTCTCAAAGGTGCTTTCATGAAGGGCAAGTGTCTCTGATCAGCAGACCACTTCATGGGTCTGCTCTTAAGTTTCACACTGCAAATTGCAAAGCAACTGGATCTACGCGCCTTTTATGCAGCCTCATTTGAAATTAACAGCACAGAAGAGCACCCAAAAGGAGCAACTTGGAGAATTCCAATCTTACCTAGTCATACTGAACAGCTATATTTCACAGGAAAGCATAAGGATGAGGAATTTAGCAGTTGGTCTTTTACCAGCTAACTTGTACCACAGAAAAAAGCTCCTCTTCAAAGTACTAATACCTGATTAAATCGAGTGGTTGGTATTTGTACCACATTCCCCACCGTGCCCAGCGCTCATATAAGAGATGTCTGTGATTCTGAGCTCCATGTGTTTTGATAGGATGTCTGCTTTTGTGGCTTCCCTGAAAAACACAAACAAATAAATGTATATGTTTTACATAGCACATTTTTAGGCGTTTAATTATAATTTTAAATGAGTTATCTATTTTTAATAAATATGTCTCATACTATGGACATCTCCAGGATAAAGTCACCTGGAACTAACAGATAAGCCTGACAGAAGAGATATGATTGCATACACCTCTGAAATGGCCAGTTTCTCTAAGAATTTATAATATAACTCTACTAGTATATGACTATATAGAACTACTACTATGCAGAACATTATGATATGGTTAGAAATACAGTGTATCTATTTCACTAACACATGCTTATTTGTACACTCTCATCTACTTCAAGTTTTCATTTTTTGAGATGTGTTTATGTTAACATTTTTTATCTCTCATAAAATTTCAGAAATTTCTGGTATGCAAGCTCCATTCTCCCTTCCTAGCCATTTTTGATGACTTTATTTAACTCCTATTTGAATGTATAGAAAAACACAGTCTTTCTGTGGTATGTGTTCTCAAAGATGATGGAAACAACTGAAATGGCATTATTCTGAAACCTACACGGGATGCTCAGAAGCATTAAGAGCAAAACACAGATTCAGTCTTGCTCAAAAGGAGTCCTTCAGGGCATGTCTGACCTTTACAGACCTCCTGACAACCTGAAAGAATAGCCTCAAACTCAGCAGTTGAAAGGGAACACATAGATTCATTATAATCATCCCAATCAGAATCTCTCACATCTGTAATTGTACTTCAATTCTGAAGCAGGAAATCAGTTGAACTTTTTCTCTGAAAAACCCCACTCGGTTATGGTAAAGAAAACCTTTTAGGAAATTACTGCAAATGAGCCAAGTAATTTCTGGGTAAGAACACAGAGTTCCCCAGATCAGTACTTCAAAGTTTGCAGATATTTTGCTGATTCAAGTAATTTAGCTATTTAAATTTTTATAATTTATTTGAAATCTGGAGCATTCTCTGCAACTGAAAGAACACTGTTCATTTGTTGTAATCTGCTGACCTTCAGGTTTAAGAATGAATTAAAAACAAAGCTAAACTTAGCAAAGACTCCAATCCTACTAATTTCTCATCACAGTGAGCAAAGAAGCATACAAAAAATGCCAATACAGAGTGGGACTTCTGCGATACCTAGGAACACCTAAGAAGAGAATATCAACTTACGCTCACATTCATCTGCATTAATGACTGCAACAGAGCTTTAAACTAGATGTGAAGTGGGAGAGGGATGAAGCCAGGCTAGACAGGAGCAAGCCTGGAAATGGCATATTTTAAAATCTTCCCCCCTCCCACACCTCTTTCTGTATTGTTTGTCCTCAACAGAACTCAAGTCTCAGCATTCCCACCAGGACAAAATTTTGACTCTCATTTGCTTATGTGGTAAAGAAAAAAAAAAAAAATAAAAATTGAGAGTGCTCAGCCACCATCCCTTCACATCAGTCAAGCAGCAATTAAGATGAGTGGCTTAAAAATAATTAACTTTAACTGACACTTGAAAAAAGTAGCTTATGCCATAACAAATGAACAATATAAAATGGATATGACAGAATGGTTTTGACAGCCAGAGAAAGCTTCACAGGCTTTTCTGGTAGCACAGCCAGCTTTCCTCCAAAGTCATTAACACACATTAACAATTATGTTAAATTATGTATTTAAAATACTCCTCTATAACATCAGTATTTAATAATTAAAAACATATTAAAAATTACTCTCAGCAATTTGTAAAGCACAGGTCAGTCCATTGAAACACCAGACCAAGTCATGATAATCAGCCCAAGAAACTATGGAGTTCACAGCTACACAACCACCACACTACTGATAGTCATTCAAAATGACTGAAGATGTGTGCTGGCTTCTTTCTTTTCAATATGCAAAGGTTGTCTGAAAACCCTCTGAAGTCAAACACAAGTTTTTCATTTACTTCATGGGTTTACAATCTTCAGTAGACTTTAACCTACTGAAAAAAGATACTGCCAAGTAGAACTCATCCACAAGTATTCAGGAAAGACTAAACAGAAAATAATTAACTAGTCTTCCTAACCGCCAACAGGTGCACAAGCTATTAGAAAACCAAAACATTTTATAGGTGGCAGGCAAAAATAATTTAATACAACTAATTGGAACAACTTAATATTCTCATCAATAACTCCACAGGCAGTGTCCAGTTCATAAAAGTAAACAAACAATTAGAATGTTTTAGTTCAGATAAAAAAATGCTGCATCAAGTCATTATAATACATTATGAAAGGAAAAATTTAAAACCCAATATTAAACTAAGAGCTATAAATAAAAGAAGTCTTAACAGATTACTTACTGAAATTAAAAGTTTGAGACAAAATTAAAGTAGGATCTCAAAACATTAGGGCAAGTTTTAATCTAAATATAATGCAAATGTGAAATGAATCAATTTACCTCATGTGGTGGAAATGCTGCTTCATATGTTCCATTATTTAGCAATCTATTTATACCTAAAAAAAAGTGCATTAGTTACAATATCAAGTTTTTTACACACATTTTATTTGAAGCAGTGTGAATTTTCATGTTGCATACTGAGTATATAGCAATATTGCTTGCTTTAAACATGAAAATCATCAATAATCCCACTAACCATTTATGTAGGTTTTGCTGATCCCTTGAGATTTCTGGGCCTATCAAACTACAGCAACTTTCTGAAGGCCAATGTCTGCAACTTTTCTCTCAGGGGCAGATGCTTGTGCCAGATCAAGTATGAGACATGCTTACATCCATGCTGTATTATTCAGAGCGTATGATACTGATTTTATGGGTGACCAGATGAGCTGGCATACACAGAGAGTGGTATGGACAGACAATCCTTGAGGCAGCAAAACCCCTGCAGAGTTAAAAGCTAACCTGTTGTTATTTTTAAACATAAGCCAGGTGAAGGACTTTGTATTACAGCAATGTTCTGCACCATAACGACTACAGTATTTTAGATTATTTCCTAGATCCTTCTGAAACCAGATTTGTTGTTCTATCAAAGAAGAGTGTAAAAAAAATAATAAATAACCACTGAGAATAAATAGATTCAGCAGCCTCTAAGAACACATCCATAACCAACAATTCCTCCATGAAATAAGTACCTGTAATGTATTTCAGCTTTCTCTATTTAAATACACAAATTGTGCCAAACTAATCTTGTAACGAAATTTCACACCATCAACTTCAAAGGAATTAAATTTGAACTCATTTCCTAACTTTCTGTAATTTCTATCATTTTCATAAATGTAAATTTTTGAGAATGTCTCTATATAATTAATTCTTAACTCCTGCAAAGAAATTCATACATACATTCCCTGTTCAAGGCGACTTAAAATGAATAGTTAGACATTCTAAAAAATAATATTGTAATAAAATAGTTGGTATAAACTGAATTTAGTCAGGTCAACTGCCTCTGAGCTGCATAGAGATATAAAACAAATTCAGTGTAGCTCATATTGATTCTGCTGGACTGAACTGTGGGGTAGTAGTAGAACTAGTAGGTACAGTCCTCAAAAACACTCCACAGTTTTCTGAGGTATATATTATCTTTTTTTTGGTGGTTCTTGATCACATAAAGTTACCATAATTTCTCTGATTTTTTTTTTAAGAATAAGTTATTAAGTGAAAAATATTTTCACTGAGATATTTGAAGAAAGTGATTGATGTGACATTGCTTTAACTACATTACTGAGCAAATAAGATGATTTTAAGAAATGGAAAATTACCTGAGTTTACTCAAATAATACCTTTTCAGGCAAGTAAAGATAAAAACTTTTATAGTTTCAGGTTTGAATAAAAATACAGCACTCTTACCCATTTTGGATTTTCCATCTTCATACTTAGTTCTCTGTAACATGTGATGCACAATTCTACTTCTTGTGGAATTGCTGAAGAAGCTGTCTTTGTTGTTTATCGTAAAACTATTAAGATAATGAATGTCTTTTAATATTCAAAACAATGCGCGGGTGCCAAAATATAGCTGTTTGAGTGTTTTCCTCTTATAGAGGTTTAGCGGATATTTACCCTCTTTGGTCAGCAAAAGGTACAAGATTTTACATTCATAGAGCATCTTCTCAAGTCCAACAAATATATCATCATCATAGATTATTGTTGGAAAAACAGAGTAAGTAAAACTGACTTCTATAACATCCTACTATTCAAGTTAGTTTGGAGTTGTCAGATGTTTCTATAATGGAACTATAAGAACAACTTCTGGCGCCAGGGGGGTGGATAAGGAGAAGCTCTATGCTCTGGACACTTGAGTAGCAGTGCCACGATGACTTCCCCTTAGAGAATCCTAGGATAGAGCCAAATAATGCTTCCTCTTCCAGATGGCTCTGGACTCCGGATGACAGAAGTCTAACAAGTAGGAGCTTTTTGTCTACTCAGCTGTGCCAGAAGTGACAGCTGAGCTGGCTGAGAAACATTATCAAAACCAGGTGATTGCATAGATACTACATAGCCAATTACTGAAAAGAAATTCAGATTATAATGCCATTATTCTGCCTTTCCGAGGTAAAGCCAGTCCACCAGCTTTCAGAAACAAAAGCATTTTAAAAATGTAGATAATGAATGATAAGAAAATCATTATCCCTGGTTTTAGCTTGCCTCCAGGTGTTCCCAATTTCAACAGCTGTCTCAGGTTTAGCCTAGGTTATATATGTAATTAAGCAAAATACACTTAAGCAAGTATTTGCATTCTGTAATGTAAGGGCAAGGAAAACTTCTAAACCAAACAAGTAGTCTTAATTTCTAGCAAATTTTTTGCCTGTACTACTGAATGACCAATGACTAGCAAGTAACAAAGAATATATTTCAGCTTTAGGAGAAAACCCACAGAAAATATTAAATATGACACTGGGTATTTGCCAGTGACCATCTGTTAACGGCTTCCTCTATGGCACTTGCTTAGAAGAAGTGAGAAAATAAAAAAATCCTTGTGGTCTCTGACGCTGTCTTTCCAGTTCCAGCACTTACTGGTGTATGCGTGCACGGCTGAAGGGTGCTGTGTAGCAATCTGTTTCTTCCAGATCAGGCAGGGCCTCCTTATCAAGCTTCATTGGGTTTCTGGGCAACCAACTTTTCAGCTCTCTCATATTCCTCTGCAAACTGAGACAATAAGAAATCAGATTTACATGCTCTCTCTCTTGGTTGTCATTTCTACTTCCAACACTAAATATTTAGTGACATCATACTAGAAATGAAATAAAAGCGGGACATTTCCACACTAAATAACCAGAAGAAAATAAGGAGTAAAAGAGTATAATCAACATTATTTACTCACGATCTATACTGCACACGTTAATTGAATACAGCTAATCAGAAAATTAATGGTATTATGGTTTAGGATGGGACCGCAGTATTGAGTCTGGGGAAGAGTGCTTTTCCAGACCAGTTCATCTGGCAGAATTGTGGATGCTTCTGCCTTACTCAAGAACATACCTAATTACTTTCTCTATCCCCACTGGATGAATTACATGTAACTCCCCCACCCTTACCTGTTAAGTCAGGTATTAAAATTCATAAAACCTGAACATAAATATAAGACTGTTCAGGATCACATTTTTATGGTATTCCGTTTTTAATTCAGCCTTCCCCTGCAAAATTTCCACCAAAATCCAATGGCTGATACTGTCTTACAAACCATTATACCCACACACAAAATAAAGGATATGTTATAAAGCAATGGTCATACAGTCTTGGAACACAAAAAATATGTATGGCTTCACTTCACACTGTTTTGTTGAAATTGACATCATAAAACAAAAACAGAACTTAAGTTTTGTATCTTCAATTAGATTACATGCTGGTATCAAAAAAGGGCTTTCTTCCACTGGCAACTTGACTAAATAATATCTCAGGACATGGTTTATACAAGGAAAAATCAGTGAAGTGCAATGAATTGTCCAGCAAATGCCAAAAATTATCTCCTTATTACTTCAATTATGCACTCCCTGACTAAATTTTTATTTCATATTCAACTGCAACAAACTATGGATTTTAAAGGAGTGTCTCATCTTGCATGACTGCTACAAAACCATACGTGCTTTAGCAATCCAGAAAAAGTCAGAATTTTAGAAAAACATAACCCTAATTAATATTTTTTCACATGATTTGGGTCTTACTCAATGAATATGTATGATATATAAAGCGTACATATCTCATATCCACAAGAAGTGTAAAGCTATAATAAGTATCAGATTTTTTTTATCTGAGGTGAATACTTAATTGCCTGTACTGAGCACAAGCTACCTGTTTCATAACTGAGTAATAATTGTTGACACAACAAGTTGCTCTCAGGCAGAAAAGACACTTCACTGAAAATGTACCTCTTATTTTCCACAGCAGCAAAAGAAAAAAAGAAATGTTCTGCCACTATTTTACACTGTCAGACAGAAATCCAAGTCAGATGTGGGATGAGAATTTTACACTGACATTTAAAATTCTCCAATTTTTCCTCTTGCTACATATTGCCAAGATACTGGTGCACATTCTGTATGCAATTGATCCTACATGTGAGGGACAACACTCTGTCTGACACTAAATGTTACAAGCCAAAGAACATAAGTCTGTTTATAAAGTTGAACATTTCCCAGGCAGGTGCATCCCTTGAGTGTTTCCTTTACTCAAATAACACTTCGCTGTGTGACTTGATTGTCTTTTTGCTTTCAGTGGAATTTCTCTCAGCACAAAGTTATACAGCATATATAAGTACATGTTTCATTTCATTTTCTTCTTTTTTTTCTGCTGTACAAATGCTTATATTTTCACAGTCAAAACGTAGGCTTTCTTTAATGAAGAAAATAATGCAGATACATCAGGAAAAAGAGAAAAAAACAATGCATGTGATTTCAGGTTTTTTATTACAAAACTCTTTTAAAATTGATTATGTAAAAAGCTTTGATCATTCTCCTACAAAAATCTAAAAAGCTAGCATATCATTTTATCTTAAAAAATTAGCTATTTTTAAAATTCATGCCTGCTCCCTTTAACATGTGAAGTAATGAATAACAGCACCAAAATATATTAAAAATTATGTCCACAGTACATTAGCAATTTCTTTTCTGAGTCAAAAAGGCTTTTTATCTAAGGTGTGATTACTTTTTCATTACACCACTTATGGCTGATCACTCCAAAACTCAGTCCATTCAGATGGCACAAGCTATTTCAATGGAAAAGTACATCCTTCCCCAACCCTACAAAAATAATGCAGCAAGAGAGACTTCTTTTCTTGGCTTAAGGTATATTACAATTAAAGAAGAAACTGATGTTTTAATGGAGCTTTCATTCAAAGTGATAACAAATTTCAGATACATTTTTGCCTAAATCCCAGGACTAAGTATCAGCACTCTTACTCAGAGTGGCTTTCTAGGTCGGAAGCTGCAACTTAAACGGATTACTGACTTAATCCATTCAATGTAGTTTACCTAATAAGAGTAAAAGCAGACAGAGTTGGTTTGGTGAAGTCACTCATGAAATGAGAAGTTCATGCAAGGAGATCAAGATTTCCCAGTGGAACAGTGCCGCAAAAATATGGGTAGTACTTCAGATACACTCTTATTGAAACCACTCCAGCTACGGCTATTGTAACTTTATGCAGCTAGGACTATGGGATATTATTCTGAAGCACACATATATATTTTAATCTAAGATATAAAAATCAACATTTCATGACGGTGCCAGGAATTTTAACTTTGCTCAAACTTTCATACTTGACTATACTGTTACATATATTTTGCTTGGTTGTTCTTTGACGCAGAAGTAGTTTAGCTGAAAACTCCCTGCAGATTTTGTTTACTTGGCACACAGCAATGCAAAGAAACAAAGTATAAGTGAATTTGGAATTCTTTGATCAGACTCAGGGAATGAGATTAGCAGTGGCAGTTACTTAATTCAGGTATGGTAAGCATTTTTACAGTAATCACCACTGAGTATTTTGCTTGCTGTTTGCACTTCTTGTGTATTCACAAAAATCCACAAGAGTGTGGCTAGAACTGTAAATCATATGCCACCAAATTACTACATTTTGCAATGGGAAATAAGTTGTGGTTGCTAGATTCCATATAACGACACAATCATCACCCAAAAAAGAAAAAAAATGATACAACTGTTCAACAGACTGATATTAACGATTTCAATTCAGTGTGCACACTGAAACCCAAAACGTTTTAAAAGTCTTTTTGCAAAGCAGGCTTATTGCAGTTCAGATGCTAAACAAAATAAATCTTGGTTCTTTGTCCTTAGAAGTATAAATTTAATTTCATCATGTCAGAGGGCAGAGTCAAGCTGAACACTAAGGCAACTGTCTTAACTTTCTTTTCCTCAACATCATTGTTAACCAACATGAAATCAGTCTGCCGAATATGGCAGATATGAAACCAATTCATTACATTATTCAATCTTAAACCTAAGAGTTCAGACAATTTTTAATACCTACATTATGCACCTCTTCTATCAGCTTCCTTCCCTTTGATAAGATTTGTTGAAGGCTTTTCAAATGCTGCTCTTAAGCAGTGTGACAAAATTATTTTTATATGTGGCCCTAAGAATGCTATGAATTCAGGCTTCATATGATTAAGTACAATGTTAAAAGTGTTTTTTTTCAAGGTACATAAATAATGAAATACAGGGGAACAACAGAGATATTACATGTAAGACAGTAAAACAGTAAGCATTACATTTATTTTCTAACCTTTCGTTCATGCTTCCAATAATCTCTTGAAGACTTCTTAAAGGACATTCACAGATACATACATCTACCATATAACCACGTAAATAACTTCAGAGAAGTGTACATGCCACAGCAGGGTCTAACATACTAGTTACCTCATCCTTAAATTATAGAAATTCGATTATTTAAAGCTTTACCTTTGATATACAAAGATTTTAACATAGTACTTCATCACAGTTGCTGTAAACTCCACTTAATAATGTAGAAATATTAATGAAAGTTTTTGATATATTACACAGAAGCAGTTAAGACGGAAAAGTCATAAAATGCAAAGAAATAATGACAGTAGCAGCAGAAGTTAAAATGGTGCAATGTGTATGACAGCAATTTTCGAGTTAGCTTTCAATTTTCAAGTTAGCTTTCAATTTTAGAGATAGCTCCTCTTCCTTGAAACTGTTCCTTTGCACTGGATTACATAAAGTGGCAGAGAAATTATTCACAAAAATATTCATGCCCAAATTCTCACAAGAAAACAAAAGTTTGCAAATGAAAAACCAATCTGGCATGAAAATTGTTTATCACTTGTTTCACAGGTACTGTGCAACTTCAATTGCATTTTTCAAGCATCTGCCCTTCTATATAAAGAAAATGAATTTACTTAGTATCTAGGACTTAGCAGATGGATTACAGATGAAATTAAACAATTCCGCAGTAAAGCTTATTGATTTTGCCTCTGCATTACAAAGCACATGACTTACATTTTTCATTACGCACACTAAAATGGAGCAAGCATGTGAATGACTGGGAAGAGGAAAAAACGCAGTTGTAAATTTATGTTATTGATTATTTCAAAGTATTCTGTCTGCTTCTGTGTTTAAAGTTTTCTCACTTTACCACTCAACAGTGCTTTGTGTATTTTTATTAGCTGATCATCTTGCAAACTGATATCATGAGACTACGTAAATTGTTCCTGAGAAATAATGAGAGCTCTTCATCATCCAAAGTAACAACAGGAGAGCCTAAATCAAATGCAATCTCATCTCAAGATCTACCTTGAGAAAACCTGTGATAGAAAACTCTTTCAGGAGATTTCCCTCATGTAAAAAATTTCATATCTCTTCTCTAGGTAATTAGAATTTACAAGACATCATTCTGATCAGACCAGTGAGGAGTGATTAAAGCTCACGGTGTCCTTGTTCTAGCTCCTCAGCTCCCCTGGTCTCCTTTCACCCACTGCTGTGGCCTCTTGTGCCCTTCTCCTGGTTGGTGGAATCAACAACAATGACAATAGCCACGGGTGATGTTTGCATGTGTCTATGCCCCAGAGAGTTAAGCAGCTTTTACTGCAGTGTACAAGTTATCCTGTCAGCTATCAAATAAAAGTTCAAAAGAGCCTTAGGTGTGTGGCATTGATTTAGTCCTGATCAAGGGGACATATGTGAGAGAATTTACATTTGCATGTCTAAGGAAATATATGACCAGCAGAACCTGAGATACACACTCAAAGTATCTTCCATCTCAAGAAATATGCCTTGGTAACAGCAGTCATAACTGTAAAGATAGCTCCAACATTATATCCTTGCTGCCAGGATAAAGTTTTTTTTTTTTTCCTTGGCATAAACACTTTTACATTCCTAAAATGAGAACTGGCAAAGCTTTAAAGTACTGCACCTCGTTACAGATGAACATTTTAACACTTTGACTTAACATATTTTGAGTTCTGAGGAAAATAATTTTCCAAGTTTCCTGGATAAATTTACAACTGCGAATGGATTTTCTTTAGCAGGGTGACTATCTGACGAAATTAGAAGCTACACATCACCCACCAACCTGCCCATGGTTTTGCTCCTCCAGTCAGTGTAATAACATTTTTTCCTGAAAGAACAGTAAAAATCAGCTGAGAATAATCAAGTAGGAGACAGTTGAAAAGGACATTACATTATAAAAGAACACTGGACACTTATAACCATGCAATTTTATAGGCAGAAATGTGAAAAACACTTAAAGAAAGGCAACTGAATTGGAATAAATCATTAAAATTCTGTGATTTCCCATATTTTCAAGTTCAAAGTTTGTTTCTGAATCAAAATTAAATTTTACATTTGTAGCTATTAGCAATCACAGCTAATCCAGAATTCCTTCACAAGATGCACATCAGACAGAGTTCAATGGTGTCATACTAGTATTCACTGCAGGTAGTCTTTCTTAGCTTTTATTTAATAAAACTCATTTTAGAAGGATTAACAGGCTATTAAATGCCTTATGTACTCTATGCGCTTAATATTATAAGCACTAAATGCCATTAGATATTATCTTCATTCCCTGAAGCAGAATACCATCACCTCCCTTGACACTTTGCATCCAACTGAAGAACAGAACATGCCCTAAAAAAAAATAATCTAAGACTATTAACTGCAAAAAACAACTTTTATGTCAACAGTTATTTTTTCTCCACTCTTCACCTGTCATAGCAACTTAGAGAAATAAGATGATAAATTCCCAGTAAAGTCTTCTGAGAACAGTCACTTTGAAACCATATAGAAATATATTTGCTGCAGCGTAATATTTTACACATCTAGTTTCAATTTGTAACATTTTTTGGCCTCCTTCTATCATTTCAGGTCACATTTTAACCACACAAAGGCCTCGATCTTTAGATTCCTCAGAGTATCTGTATCTTTACCGTGGCACTCATCCAGGAGTTCAGGACCAGGGGCTCTGCTCCTTGTTCCGTTAATCTACTCAAAAATTGCCTAATCCCTTCTACTTCTGCAAGCTATATTTTTTAGAAAGAATTAAATCAAGCTTATTTGGATATGTCTATATAGAAGCATAACATTATTTTCAGTGGCTATTAAATTTTCCCCCTCTTCTGGAACACACAAAAATGGTACTGTCCCTGTGCATACTTCTATATCCTAGATCCATACATTGTTAATGGGATCTGCAATTGATCGCGTGGGCAGCATTTGTAATTAAGTACATTGCTTACATTAAAGTAATAATGCAGTGAGTATGTAAAGGGATTGGGAAGAAAATGTTGCCTAGAAAAAAATGGGCCATTGGAAAACTATGTATCTACCTGACTTTGTGGGACACGTCCCTGCCCATCACAGGGGGGTCAGAACTAGATGACCTCTAAGGTCCCTTTCAAGTCAAACTATTCTATGATTCTACCAATCTGCAGGCTGTTGACACTTGCTACTACTAGGCATAATTGTAAACAAATCAATGAATTATTACGGTAAGTTTTTCAGACACTACATTTTTAACAAAATCTTTCCTTCAGTCAGTTTAATTGCCCTTCGCTCTTTTGCAGAGATGGAATTCAGGTGAGCTACAGATACAACTAATTTATTCATTACACACAATAATAATTACATGTCACAAAAGATACTTGCAGACACAGATAAAATTAAACTTCTGACTGAGTTCCAGAAATACATAATAGAGCTTCACTTCTACTGACAGACTGCATACTAAACGAAAATATCCATAAATTGTTTAAAAAAGTATAACTCAGTCATGAACTAACCTTGATGCTAACATAAATCTTGTTTGAAACTATACACAAGGCAACAGTGATTTACCATAATCTTCTGAAATGCTAGAAAGATTTCCTTTTGTAATTGAAACCCTGAGATTCTATTTATATTACATACATGATGTGTACTACAAATCTGTCAACACACTTGGGTATAATGCTAACACAGTTCTAGGATACTGGGTGGTCCTCTCTGTCAGAAAAAAATCCATTATTAATTTTCAGCAAGGGAGAGAAGTACTTAACCTGTGTAATAAGTCTATTGATTTTGCTTAGATTCCTGGATTGAGCAAAATGAATGCAAAAAGTATGAGTTTAATTATTCATGCATTATCCACATACGATACACGTTGGTATATTTTAGTGATCATAACTGAAAGTCAAGACTTAGAATACTGTGCAAGAGAAGAACAGGGTATCGCATCACAATACTGCAGGGAAGGTTAGTGCTCTTCTTCAATTATGCATTAAAAATGGACAGTCAGAAGCCACTAATAAATCAGATAAAGGCTAAGAGAAATAATCTGTTCCTATAATCATGGAATATGTCAGGTTGGAACAGACCCATAAGGATCGCTGAATCCAACTCCTTGCTTCTCACAGGACTACCTGAAACTTCTTGGAAGGGAATGACTCAAGTTCACTGTAATTGTTGGTGAATTTTATTATTTAAGCTTCCCCTGTCCACTGCATGGAGAAAATAGTTACCTCAGGAAAAGAATATATTCCATCCACTTAAAAAAAGCTTGATTTAAAAAAGCAAGCTCAAGACCTAAACCAAACAAACGTGATTTTGATAGGACATGCAATTAAATTATAAAACGTGTGGTCACAGGATGGTTTTACAGAAGTGTTGATGGCTATCTTTTCATCCATGTAAAGCCATCAGGGGCTAATATATGCCAAGATGAAGACATGAACTCTGCCTCAGGAACTCTCTAAACCACAGCCTTCTGGAAAGAGAGAAGGTAGCAGGAAACACTGCTCGGCTTCTGTATTTGATGGACACTGTTGCTGGCAAAGCAAAACTGGCTTTTGTTCTATTCTGCTACATCCACTTTGGGTTCACAATGAAACTGCATCACTTTTATTTTTTAAAAAAAATTATGGAAATTAAAGAACCAGCCCATTTGAAATATTCACACAAATTTTAGATCACAACTTCATTTAAATTCCCGTTAAAATGTTTTTATAGAGAGAAGAAATGGTGATCACTTTACTATTTCTCACAGTTCTATTATGGACGCAGAGGTGGACAGTGGGCTTTTTATCTTACCAAATAAATGTTTCATTCTACAGCAAAAGTGCCAACAAGGCAAAGCAGCAAGATAAAGAAACAGCCCAGAAACAAAGAAACATGGATCAGATAATTTGGAGTAGAAAAAAAGGGAATATATTTATACATCAGATAATAATATAATGAACAAACATGACATTGAATGCCTTCAAAATAAAGTAGTATTGCAAAAATCAGCCTTTTTTTCTAATCTTTTCTGAAGAGCACTACTGATGTAGGAATCTACTAAAATTAAGAATTCAAACCATTGCTAAATCCCAATTTATTTTTCTGACTTTGGGTATCAACAGCAAAAAAACTATTTTTTAATTGGAATTTAGATTGTTCATGTGTGTCTCTGCACATATTTGCAAACTTTCATATTTAAAATGCTGACAACTCAAGAAGCTGAAATGGCTATAATAATAAGCTCAAAGACATGGAAGATTACTGCTACAGAAAACATATTTTTAATGGGAAGGCCTTTGAAGGCTTAATGGGATGGTGTGGAAATTCAGTATAAAACTGGCTATTTGAAGAGAGTTTTGAGCAAAGGATGCTTCATGATGACTGTTTCTGGCTTAGGATCAACAAAGGAAGCCACATTGCAGTAGCTAAAACCAGCAGGGACATAAAAGATGGAGCAACTTGGCAAATCAAGTGAGAAAGGACTGCTCTAAGGGCATTTTCTGTGAGTCACAGCTTTGGCACCTGGTTACCACTTTAACTTCTAATGAGGTTTACAGCACACTACATGCTCTGTTTTCTCAAAGATGAAAAATATTAATTGTTTGGAAAAGGGAAATTTTCTCCTGTATAAACTTTTGTATTATTGCAGGATATACTAACCTGCCCTACAAGTAAATATCAAATACTTACAGCAAAAACATATGACAGAATTTGTTTAGCACATAAGACAAGGAACTCAACTGAGTTCATTATTCTGCAAAAGGAAAGCTAGAGGACCAAGAAATAAAGATATCTTGTTTTCTCCAAAGCATGCCAATATGTGTTACATTGAAGACACAGGAGACACCAGCTGTTTCTGTCATTTCACCTACTTTTGGGTAAGACCTCAGAAATACCCTAAAATATGGAGAACACCTGAAACTCTGCTAAAACAATGTGTGGACTATTAATATTAATTTCTAAAGACATACGCTCAATTTGCCTCGGAAGGTAAAGCTGAAAAGAAGTAACACAGCTAAACATGAGAAGAACAGTGGCTATTGTTTCTTCTCTTCTCACTCCATGTCATCTCACTAAATGAAATATAAGCATGACTGGTCACAATACAACAAACACTGTGTTTTAGCCTTAAGGTAAGTAATGAAGTTTTCTATTAAGCACAAAATTACAAGTTTCTTAAACCAGCTCTACAATACCTGAAAGGCATCCTGATGTTCATTCTTTCTGCATATTTGCACAACGTTTCCCATGGACAGTGAATTTTAACAAACATGATATCACTGTTTGTAACAGCTGGCTGTAAAGGACAGTAACAAATAATACATATTAATAATTTAAAGATGGCATTCACCATTCTTAAAGCATTCTTCAGGGTCAGGTTCAGATTTTAGGCCTGAAGGGGCCATGTAAGTCTGAAAACGCCCTAAATGGTTTGAACTGGACAATGACAAGTGAGTAAATTTTTTTCTCCCAAACTTGGTAATATGAGTAAATTAGTATCTGTCAAAGAGAATATGTGGGTCAGATCTTTGCTCATAAACACAGCAGAAGTAGACAAAGGGTTTGTGCAGCATTTTTGACATGGAATAAATGCGTTAATTTTATATCCCCACAAAATCATCTTAGATGAGCAGCTTGAAGACACATTCTGCATCTCTCCCATGTGAGGAGAACAGTGCTTAGCTGCCAGACACATAAGAACAGCTGAGAGAAGACTACAGGTCCTACTCAGCCAAAATGGTAACTCCAGTGAATGGTTAGGCAATTGTGGTATCTGCTATGAGCTTATAAATGTACAAATTGAGATTTTTTTTTTTTTGTACAATTACAAGGTATACTCTACACAAATGTTTTTAATCTATGATCTACTTGTACAGAAAACAAGAATTTCAGCATTACAGGTTCCTGTATTTATGTTTTCTTATGTACACTCCTGTTCCACACCCTTCTCCCAGATGTATTTGCTTCAGATTTTTTCTTTTTCTCAAAATATGTGGAGAAAAAAATACTACCAGAAGGCAACTTGAAACACTTTATATATACAATTGTTATCTTATAAACCCACAAATCTTCTGAAATGTCAGTACTCCTAAATAGACTCCAACTGAGCTTGTTCTGTTTCAATAAATATCCCCAAATCCAATAATTTTTTTCTATTAGGCTCCAAACAAGTTTTAGAAGCCTTAAAACCAAATTATAAACTACTGTCAGGGCGGTTATTTATGAATACTCAGCATGCTGCATTGTCAGTGAGAACTTGCAAAGACTTCAAACCACTTAAAATCTCATTGCTTTAACACAGAACACGTAAGCTGATTCTATTGAGTTGAAAAGTATTAATCAGGATGAAAGATGCACGAAGTATTACAGTTTACTTCAGGATAGACTAAATATATGTCTGTTTTATAAGTAATTAATGAAACAGCAAAAATTCAAAGCTGTTTCCTGGCTTTGTTTTCCTTCTTTTTTATATTAATATCATCATTGCTAGTATCCCAATCATAACAGAAACAATTTAACATGCTTGTGAAGTAGCTCTAGATGGACAAGTAAAGACATTTGCCCATCATTTTGCAGAAGGAAATTGAAAATTCCTGAATATCCACCACATTCCACTACCATGCAGTAGGGAAGGGGAAGATAAAATGCAAGCAAACCCATCATTTCATATAATTTATTTTTTGACAATGCAAAGAACACCTTTTTTATAGTATTTGTTTAGAAGACTGACTATAAGCACCTAAATACAAACATTAATCTTTATGGTACCAGCAACTGTATTAGGATTCTGGGATAGATATTAATTTGGAACTTTTGGAAAATAAACTATAATAGATCAGATTCAAGACAACAAAATTACACTTGTGCAACTAAAAAAAAAATTTTTACAAATCCTTCCTAAAACTCAAAGTTTTTACAAGTTTTAGTATGTTAAAAAATAGGTAGAAGGGATTTAGTGAATTATGTAAATTTCACTTTTAATACTATTAGAATAACAGGTCCCTTTTTCCAAATGTATGCAAGAAAATTCAGAAGCAGCACTTAAATGGTAAACTAGTCTAGCTCAAAAAACCCAATGTAGATTAAACCATACAAACTAGAGATGGATTAACTTGATACTGAAAATCTTTATCGCTCTATAAACAGAGACATTTAATATGACACATTCTGCTGAAAGACACAGAGGTTAAATATTAAGACAACAGCATGAGTTAATGAAGCTTCTTCTGTTTTGCAAGCGTAAGGAGCTGGAAGTTCTCCCTCCATTCTGCACTACACCAATTTAAAAGTGATTCTACTTTGAGGGGGACATGCTTGTGTGTCTATGCTTACAAGCATGCATTCCCAAAACACATATCAAGCAACTATCATAATTAATTTAACAGCATTAAACAAAGCCTGACTAGAAAGACTTGTAAGATTGTCAGGAATCGTTTATATATGCAATAAAGCACTAGAGTCTTATAAAGGGCTTTTTATACTGCTTACACTACAAGACTCACCTCTCGTTCTAACATCAATCCTTCTGCTCTCAAATTCTTCTCAAACGTGCTTCTTTTTTCTACCTGTAGACTTGACTTTTTGTAGACTAAGATGTAATCAATGCGCTTTTTACCATCTTTGAAGAAGAGGCCCGATGATGCCATGCCATCAGCCTGGAGTAGATACAATAAAAATACACCAAATACGGCATTCATAAAGATGAAGAGCCCTATTACAAATTCTGTGTAACACAGTATTTCCTAAAGCACGGGAAGATCCACATATTCTTAAGATGAATATACGAAGAACAAGTCACAACAAATGGCAGTTCACGTGCACTGGCTGCGCAGTATGACAAACTTACTAGTAAAAATAAAAATATCTCACAAACCCCATATTCCAGCTCTTTCTTTCAGCTGTGGAAAAAACTTAAAATTATTGCATGGTATATAGATACAAAATTCTGCTAAACCTTACCTTTCAGTACGAAATAATAATTAAAGACAAGTAAATTAAACTAAGTTTCCCAGCATTGTACCTGTGGAAATTTTATAGAACAAGCATACTTACACTTTCTCTAAAAGAGAAATAAACCTAAAAAATGTAAAAAGAAGTGTTATTGATTGCAATGTTTTACTGGATATTCCTGTTGAAGTGCTTTTTCAATGTCAGATCAGCAATGTTTAAATCTTTACTAGTTTCTTCCCACCATGCTTGTAAACATCAGGGATTCTCTGACCTTGATATGGAAAACCCTACTTTACATGCTGCTGAAAGTTATTTTTGCATTCTGTGTTTTGCATGATTCAGAACAGACAGTAACTACATCAACTGCTGTCAGACTATGAAAGACTGAAATCTGAAAAGGTAAACTGAGAAACTATCATCATCTTCTGGAGAATGTACTACTTCTTTTAAAAATATACTGCCCAAACCAAGTATGTTAGAATGAGAATAAATAACATCCATATTTGTGGGACCAGAAATCTTTGAATAATGGATCTTTTAGCCAATAGGATGGTAGTCTTAGAAATCCCTCCCATTGGGACCATTCAGTATGAAATTTATAATGCTTAAACTATTGATAATTACAACCAACTACCAGTGCATGATACCAGCAGAATAAATACCGGATATTGTGTGACTAGTTTCTACTGAAAGGTTCCTTTTACTTGCATATACCTCACTGCCAATTTTCTAAATATTTAGTGATTTTGAGAACTCCTCAGTCTGCAAAAACTTAAAGGTTTCTAACAAGATTCTTTCTCTGCTTTTTAACTCCCAAGGCAAGAAACAAGGAACAGTCATTCTTAGACAAGTAGAGTTACAAAAAATTGTTGAACACATTATATAAGTTGATTAAGCTTCAACTGACTTAAAATTAAGATTTTTTTTCTCCCCTCAGCAGCTGGAGATGGTATCAATTGTCTTTCTTTTCTAGATGACTAACTTCAAAACTAACTATAACCCATTCTGTTACTGGCTCCAAGTTACCTACCTGCTTATGTATTAACAAGTCTGTAAACATAAAATGAGTGTTAGGAATCTCAGGTTCATCACACTTGGCTAAGGTTATGCTCTGTCTTTCATACTCCAATTCAGGTGCAATCATGCAGATGTGGATGTTTCAGTCTTTGGAACATCAGGGAGGTGACTTCAAACCACTCCAGGCACAGCTTAAACTAACCTTGGAACTGAAGACCTTTAACCAGGTAGTAGAAGACTAAGTATAAAAGGTGGCATCCTTTTCTTTCCTCTTTGAATCGGCATTTCTCTTCAGAACATTCTAATTCCTTTATGTTCAACTTGCTGTGAGATAAGTAACTACCACAGAGTATAGAGCACAATGCGGAGTTCAGGCACTGGTGCTTTTGGTGTAGGAGTGCTGGTTGATCCCTGATGTGCTTCTCTACTCTTTTACACTTAGGCCACGGCTGCCTTTCCTTCACCACAAAATAGCAGAATTCAGACAAATCTGAATAACTGCCCTAGGCCTAACTGAGGGGAAATGCTAATTTAGGATGGGGAAAGAAGTTGGCCAAATCACAGAAAATCCAGTAAGAATTAAATGAATATATTATGGAATGTGATTAACCTGAGATTAAGAATCTATCTAGAATCAATTATACAGATCACCTATATGCAAATGAATTCTAAAAACTATAAAAATACAAACAAACAGAAACTACTAAAAATCTAGAGAAAAAGGGAACAAAGGCAGAGAAGATAAGTTGTCCAATGTAACTGAAACAATACAGAAATTGGAAAATAACTAAGAGAAATGGACAGACATAGGAAGAATAGTTTTCCAATCCTAAATTATTTCTCAGATCTGTTGAGAACAGGAATTATGTTTTCCTTCTGCTTTGCTTTTCACTTCAGATTTTCCTTTTTCATTCCCATGAGAAATCAATTTAAATATAACAGAAAAATTAAGGGAAGTATTTTACCAATATATTGACCAAACATTTGTGGAACAGCATATCTTACACTCCATTAATTTGTTTATATACATTCTTTTATTTCTATAAATCACAAAATATTTAGATAAATAGTATCTGAAGTCCAAAGTAAGGTAGTCATGATATTGGCTCTGTCATCTCTTCTAAGAATTCTGAACAAGGATAGTAGTAGATAGGTTAATTTTTATTCTTTTTTCAAATTGCACGGGTGTAATTATCTAAACATACAAAATGCAGAGGTTTGAAGATGAGGGGGTAGACGACAGCTTTCAAAGTGCAAGTTTGAGTATGCAAAATTTTGAATATCTAAACTTTTTTTCAGGTTAAATATAAACAAATATTTAACAAAAGCATATAAGAGTAGGTGTGATATGTGGCCAAATTCCCTCAAAGGAGAGACCTTGAACTTCTTTTATATAGAATCATAGAATCATAGAACAACCAGGTTGGAAGGGACCCATCAGATCTTCTAGTCCAACCATTCCTATGTAACACTAAACCATGCCCCTCAAGACCTCATCCACCCGTGCCTTAAACACCTCCAGGGAAGGGGAATCAACCACCTCCCTGGGCAGCCTGTTCCAATGCCCAGTGACCCTTTCTGTGAAAAATCTCCTCCTAATCTCCAGCCTAAATCTCCCCTGGCAGAGCTTGAGGCCACTCCCTCTTGTCCTGTCCCCTGTCACTTGGGAAAAGAGGCCAGCTCCCTCCTCTCTACAACCTCCTCTCAGGTACTTGTAGAGAGTAATGAGGTCTCCTCTCAGCCTCCTCTTCTCCAGGCTAAACAACCCCAGCTCTCTCAGTCGCTTCTCATAGGGCCTGTTCTCCAGCCCCTTCACCAGCCTTGTCGCTCTTCTCTGGACTTGCTCCAGAGCCTCCACATACTTCTTGTGGTGAGGGCCCCAGAACTGGACACAGGATTCAAGGAGTGGCCTCACCAGTGCTGAGTACAGAGGGAGAATCACCTCCCTGGACCTGCTGGTCACACCATTTCTAATACAAGCCAGGATGCCATTGGCCTTCTTGGCCACCTGGGCACACTGCTGGCTCATGTTCAGACGGTTGTCGACCAACACCCCCAGGTCCCTCTCCTCCTGGCAGTTTTCCAGCCAGGTTTCTCCCAGTCTGTAGTTCTGCATAGGGTTGTTGTGGCCCAAGTGCAGGACCCGGCATTTGGCCATGTTAAACCTCATGCCATTGGACACTGCCCAGTGGTCCAGCCTGTTTACGTCCCTTCGCACATATAATTACTGCTCATGCAGTTACTGTGCAGACATTTCATAAATCTACCTTTTTGTCATTTAATTCTACTTTTCTTTGTATTATTATTTCTAGCATTTCCTTCCTCATTTCTGAAATATATGCTTTTCTGCAGTCTTGAAAAACCATGTTTTCGCTCTCAGATTCACAACATTATGTAAATACGCCCTCAGATTCATCAGCACCAAACAGAATTATGTGGGGACAATGCTCAATAAAGAATGAGATCTGCTGATAGGACACAAAAATTTTCCATCTGCTCACCTCAGACAACTTTTAGAGGAGTATTGCCACAGGTTGAGATGCTCAACATTGGATCCACTTACCACAACTGTGCAGTGAACCCAACCTACACTCTATTGATTTTGGGACTGATTCACTTTAATGCTACCTGCACTTTGCTAGGTTCACTTCAGTGTAATGCTCAAGCAACAATGCCCACCTATATTAGCAGGGTTATGTGTGCTAGTAAAATAATTCATCTGGTGATTTAGGTGCTTTTTCA
Source organism: Coccyzus lansbergi (assembly GCA_033558105.1). Taxonomy (NCBI): domain Eukaryota; kingdom Metazoa; phylum Chordata; class Aves; order Cuculiformes; family Coccyzidae; genus Coccyzus; species Coccyzus lansbergi. The sequence goes on from JAUMJK010000097.1 coordinate 5,993,748, forward strand.
GTTGATCTGAAGGAACTCCACGATGTCTAAGCAGAACAGGAAGCGGTAATTTCAAATAAAGATATGAGTCAAGGTACATTGGCCACTACCTAACCTAGTACAGTGAATCAGTCCTTTACTACAGCAGGCACTCAGGCAAAAGTACTTTTATAATTTATATGCTGTTTTGGACCAATAAATCTCTGAGTCATTCTTTCATCTCCTCAACACAGTGGAGGAGAAAAGCATCAGAAGAAATATTTTGTGCAAAGCCCTTACTCTCTTCTACGTTTTTTCAGATCTCCTGTTTCACTTGGAAAATGTACATAAAAAGGACCATTCAGTGCTTTCCTCTCTAATCCTTCTCATCCTCTCCACTCTCTCTTAGTATTCCAGATTTTCTGAAACAGTATCCACCTGATCTGCTTTTTCCTACATTTACATTCATATGAAAATTTATTTAAGTTAGATTTGAGAAATTCCTTTTAAAGTATAGCTATATAGCTCAGCTTGCAAACACAAACTTTGCCTTCTTCTTCCCAAGTCTTGAAATACAAGAACTTTAAATCTTCTTATTCGTGTACTGAGGCTGCAAAGCACTTATTCACTCAACAGCAACCCTGTTCAAAACAGAGAATCATAATACACTGGTTTGCATCAGAGTAAAATATTGCCTAAGACTTTGCCACTATTTGCCATCACTTTGCGGTTGATTCATAGCTAGTGATTATTCTAATAAATAACATGACACAGTGTTTTGAAATATGAAACTGTAAATTTCAAAATAATGACATTAGCATTCAACTGATGTTTGCAGTTTACATAACAAAACACAAGTTGATTAATTTAATCCAGAAAAAAGAAGCATGCACTCAAGCAAAAAAAGTGAAACATAAGTATAATGCAAATATTTAGCAAAGATGTAAAATGTGATGTAAAAGATGTTTACATTTCTTAAATTATGTTGGAATTGTTTTATACAACAAAATAGTACAGACAACTGAGATCTCAAACTGTGAAGCTTTAGGGTTTACTTAAACCTCTTTGATTCTACTCAAATGCTTATCATTACTGACTCTGGTTGAAGTAGTCAAAAATAATTTTTTAATTCAGGAAAAATTCAAAGAACTTGAGTGTGAACTTAGCCTAAGAAAAGTTACACTATTAGATTCTGCATGTGTTAATTTTAATAAATGAAATTATTCCGACTTAACTATCCACATCCATTAAATCAGATCTAACATGAAATAAATTGTCTAATAATCTAACATATAAATATTAAAGAGTAGGAAACAAGGACTTTAATAATTCTATTATTCGGTTTACAGTTCCCTGAAATATGCCACTAATGGCAATGAAAACAAGTGAGATATCTACCTATGTTATACACACAAGCACACAAACACAGAGGCTGGCAACTCGTTATTTTAACATCATCTGTTGGTAGTTTGCTGCTGATGCAATATGTAAGTTGCTTTAGAATATATCTGAAAAATAATTTCATCTACTACTCTCACAACCATAGTTATAAAAACACCAATGAAATCACATCACCAGTGCTAGTCTGGTAGAATGCACAGAGCACACTGGACTCAGTTAGAGCAGGTTATTCTGACCCAAGGTCCGGGAGAAACTTTTATACTGGAGTGTACCTCGAGTAGTGATAAGACTGTGTTTCAATTTCTGACTTCAAGGACTTTTGTTCACTTATATAAGAGGATATAAGCAAGTTCCACATTTAAATGAATTTACAGAGAACATCTCAATGCTCAGCCAAAATCAAAAACAGAAGTACTCACCTAAGTGCTGACTGATAGAGTACACGAGAATTAAACCCCCACAGCACATATGTTTATTTTGCCTCTACAGCAGACAGGATGAAGTTCAACTTTCCTCCACGTGGGTGGTGTAATTTGGATTTAGATTTGTAAAATTATGCAAAGGAAAGTAAATACACCAACAGGCTAGTATCTGTGATCCAAAAGACTGATGGATGTACGCAGCTGGGCCTCAGGATTCTGTTTTTTACAATTTGTACCTCAAATTTGCTTGAATTTCTCTCCCTAAAACATTTCTATTTCAAGGTAATGATGTTTAGAATATAAATAGTTTCCTCCCCAAGGCAGGTTTTTAAATCAGATGGCTAAATGTGCATGAGAAAATACTTTTGATAAACTCTTATCAACAATGAAGCAACAAATTAGAGAGACATACTCAAACATCTTGGGTTTTTCCCCAGAGAAAGGAAGGGAAGATACTACCAGTGGGAAAAGTGATGCTGCTATTGAAAATGGAAAAAATGAGTTTCAGCATCATCAATCCCTAATAGCACCTCCTCACCAGTAGTATTGCTTAAAGACAAAGATGTAGCGAAAAACTGTAGCACCAGAAAACAGTTGAGGAGGAATGAAAGACAAATAGATTTTGAAATGCATTTGATTCCTCACAGAAACATGTTCAGCGACATACTGCTGACATGAACAACTTTTGTAAAAACACCACCATAAATTTTACTGGCATGGATTGTAACAGCCCAAACAGGACTGTACAGAATGTCCCACAAAATATAAAATTACTTTGAACTCTTGCAAGGAAAATCAGCTTGGAATGGAGGATAAGTGAAGGACGATGACGCTTAAATATAGTACACACCGGTTATCAGAGATGGGGCAAGGAAAAGCTGTTTTCTAAAACTCTTCATGTCTTTTCAAGAGCTGTTTCAGAAATAATAACAGATGAGTTCAGGGCTATTAAATAATGTATAAGACATAAGTAGCCATGGAAACAATCTGAAGAACTAGGGCAGGAATTCTGACAGAGGTAAAGTCTGATGTGTGAAATTCTTGGGCATACCAGCTACCTAAAGCTGAAAAATCTATATGAATAGCATTCCTGTTCTAACTCTGAGAAGAATGATTATTTCTCATAAAATAAAATTTCTTCCCATATAATATATTTTCTTAGAACATCATAGGATGCTGTTAAGTAGTGATCACTGGTTGATTCATGAAAACCACCGTGTATGCACTGTTAGCATGAACTTTGCATTAATATCTTCACTAATATTCACACTGAAGGATGTCACTACTGTAGCATTTAAGGTCTACATTTAGAACTTATGAGTCTAGTCTTACCTTCAAGTATTTCCTGAAAATACATTTATGATGCCAGCTACAAGGGCCTTATTTCCATGAACAAAAGTGAGAGTCCTAATTAATACCTGCTTTGTTACAGGATATTTAAAAATAAAACTTAAGACTCCAACAAGGTTACAGACTTCATAAGTTACATAGAATTAGCTGAGGAAATATTTTAAAACTTTAGGTTAAAGCAATGCCTGTAAATAAAATAACACAAGACTTAAATTTTAAACAATCATACTCAGCTTAAGAATACTCTTAATGTCTGTTTTATGAGAAATTTTCTAAGCGCACGAATTAGCAATCATCCCTTTGTGTCTGAAGAGTTCTGAAATGGATAAGCCAGAAATAGATTAACTATAATTATCCTTTCATTTACTTAATTAAAAAAACATGGATTGGTTTTAAGTGTATATTGCTTGTGTTTCTTTTCTTTCTTCTGCAAATAACCACAGGCATAACAACATAGGAAATAAAATTTGGGACATATCTGCATATGCAAAGATATCTAAACTATCTTGGGCATCAGACACAAAACAGCCCAGTTAATGCTACAGGCTCCCCTAATTACCCATGCCAATCTATTTCTGGGTATACAACACTTCATTGTGCAGAACTTCTGTTTTCTGAACAGAGAGGAAGATATCCAGAAAAACCTGACCCTCCTAATAAAATTGCAGTTTGGCATTTTTATGAGCAAAGTATAGAATCAGTAGTTATTTAAATTATTCATAGAGGATTTTTTGTTTCTTTTCTGTTTTATTCAAACTTACAGAGTAAGCAGGAAACACAGCTATATATATATAAAATGAAATTTTGCTTCAGGAAAGGAGTAGGTTTAAGTGATATCTGAAGTTTTAAAAGCAATTCTGTTCAATGCTACTGTACAAGAAGGCAGCAATAGAGAATGTTAGGTAATAGGAAGAGGCTTCCATTTTTAATACTTAACCACCTCCAGCTGCTCTTCAAAGTTTCACAGAAAAGCCTTAATAAGACGCACACTGACACACTGAAAAGTGTTCTTTACACATTTGGGGTTTTTTTTTTTAAAAAAAAATGCACTTTACCATGTCATTCTGTTCTGGGATAATGACTTTATTTGTTATCATTCCCTTTAAACTTTATTTACTTTTGTGCTATTGGACTGCATTTGTGAACTACTCCTTATCTATGAGATACTCTGCTATTTTCCTTCTCAGTGCACTCTTGTCAGCTGACACCATCTTGTTCTCCTTCATACACCAAAAGGTTTTTATTAACAACCCTTCTCTTTCAGCACACATCTGACTGGTACCACACACAGGAGCAGGATTATGAGTGAAATAATAAATGTGAAACTAGTGATGAACTGACAGACTAGAATATACAGTAAGTATCTGTGCAACTCAAAGTCAGGGATTTAAACAGAAAAAAGTTAAACCAGAAAATAATTTCTGCAAAAATATGGAAAATAAAGTATCAAAACTGAAAAATACTTTTATTCTGCAGAGAGTACATTTAATTTATTCAGTTTTTCAAAACCACCATGAAATTCTGTGGGTGAAATATTTCTTTTGTTGGCAAGTGATGAAGAGACGTGTTCAAAAAGACAAAGAATCCAATAAAATGTGTAAACAATGTGTTTCAGACTTTCATGGGTGGATTTATCCTTTAATAATAATCACTGTAATAATCTGCACTAAGCATACTGAGTTTTGCTCAAATTATAATGAATTTTCACCAACACGTCCAGCTCATTAGATACAATTCTGCATGTTTTGGTCAACTGCTTATTCAAGCTATTATTTAAAATTCCTTACAAGTAACATAACATTTCCAGAGACTACAATAGAAGTCTTTTCAGATCCTATCCAACACAAAGCTTGTCTGGACATGCAGTATTATAGTGGATAACAGTGGATATCAGAAAAAGGCAGCTACTGTAGGGAAAGCATTTCTTTATAGTCCCTGAACCCATAGTGATAATGTGTGACCTTTGTTCCTAAAATTATTCCTTTACCTTGCCAGATAACAAAACACACTACTTAAATTAAAAATTCACCTGTAAAAACATTCATCAGGCCAAACAGAGTAACAGTAATTTAGTGAACGAAAGGACATGCAAGTGTAATCTCTCAAATATTCCCTGCCTTGCCACTATACAAGTGAGAATAATTGGTACAGTAAAGAACTCACTGCTACTGACTTTGCTGCTTCTATGGACAAATGTTGCCCTCCATGCAAGTGATAAAATCTGTTTAAGCCTGCTTTTCCAACTTTCCAGTTAGGGACCTTCTAATTTTCTACATTTCCATTGCAACAGCAGACACTACTCATTCCATACTTCGCACAGCAACCACTTGTTGGCATCATTACTCTGCATGACATCCTCTGGCACAATCACATACATGAAGTCACAGTTTCTACATAAACCCAAACAGCAGTTGCTGCTGAAATGATGGCAGAGATGGATATGGAAGACAGTTTATTATAACGGTTCTGAATAACTCACAGTTTTTCAGTATGAATTCTGTGGATTCTGAAATTATACCAGCCTATACTAAAGGAGATCATAAATCATAATCAAGAAAATCAGAAAAGTAGATGACTATCAAGATGAATATTGACATCCAGATGCTATATCAAAATGTTATCCGATGTTTCTAAAGCTTTAAAACTGCAGCAATACATATCAGATTTAAGGAAATTGACACATCATACATGTGATCTGGAACACTGAACAATTCCTAAAAAAAATGTGTATTGGCTTTCATCATGTCAGCAAGACAAGGTTGTTCTTGCTGAACCATTCAAGTAGCTCATCACTGACACAGATAACAGTATCAAGCATTAATTACAAATAACTTTTTTTGTCAATTTTTCCCTGAGTCTCTCACATGTAAAACAACCCTTCCAGAAGAAACGTAAATTAGAACGATTAACATGCTGAGAAGAGGAGGATAGTCTTTTATCTTGCTTTGAAAATGTTTCACATTTTCATTCTATGTTCAGACTGAGGAGACTTTTTTTGTCATGACAGATCAGTTTCTTTTCCAAAAATATGAGAATACTTACCAGCTGTAAAGCTGTAAAGCAGTCTTGTGTGTTTTCAACAGTCTCAAAAAGAATTAGAAGTCTCCTTTTGGTAGTTTTATATCCATTTTAGGAAGAAGCTGCTATTAGACTTCTTCCAATAATTGCCACAAAGATTGGAAGAATAAACCAAAGGCAAAACAGTAATGTTCTTTTCTAACAGAAGACTAAAGGGAATCCTATCTGCTTTTTTCCTGTGGAGGCAGGCAAACAGTAAACAGGACGAGAATCCTGCTTGGTTGCCTCATTTGCAAAACCAGTATAAAAGCAGAAGGAAGTTTCCAAAGTAATTGCTGTGATAAAAGGAGTTGTCAAGGCTGAAAGCCAGATGTGGCTTCAGAAGACTATTTTAAACGCTGAAGCACTTTGTTCAGTAGGTCAGGGCATGCAAAGAATGAGACCTAAAAAGTGTATTTTTATTGCAACTTTATACATAAACAAAGCTCCTCTTTAAACTTTGAAAGAAAGTTAGCTTACTGGTTGCCTATGAACTTTATATTGGTCTTGAATGCAGGCCTGTGAGAAAACACAGCTAGTGGTCATCTTATGTTTTACATGAAAAATATAAAAGCTATTTTGCTTTAGTACAACGAAGTGCCTGTTAATAGAGAAACATTACCTGCTAATAGGTTGATTTTGGTAGCACTCTTACTTGTTCTTAAAACCACTTCATTCCCTATTACATAGTCTAAATTCTGCAGATTCTGCATTATTTTTCCTGTCTTTTAAGCCACCTCTAATATAAAAGGCTCTGTTTGACTAATAAACAAAAATCAAACAATACCATCAGTTATATTTATCTTAATTCAGCCAGCCTTGCAGGAACAGACAAAAAATACATGAATCAGGCACGGGTGGATGAGGTATTGAGGGACTTGGTTTAGTGTTAGATAGGAATGGTTGGACTAGAAGATCCGATGGGTCCCTTCCAACCTGGTTGTTCTGTGATTCTGTGATTCTGTGAATCCAAAAAGTTCTCATTGCAATGGCTTAGATTAAAATCTAATCCCTCCCAGTCATCATCATAGTTTTGTTTTCATGTCACAGATGTCCCACCTGTAAACACAATTACCTGTAAACTTGTATAAAAGTTATCAGACAGATATTATTATAAAGTTGTTTCCCCAAAAGCATCCCATTAAACGAAGTCTCAGAGATCACATCAACCTCATTACTTGCGTTCCAGACACTTGTAGTAGCAATGATCAGTGCAACTGAGAGAACAAGCTTTACAGCAGTTACACGACTCTTCAGAAATACTCATTCAATGCCAAAATCACAAAGTGCCACAGTTGTAATGGATGAGAGAACTTTATAATGGTTTACTGAAGGGTATATTGTATGTACAGCACAGAATCTTAAAACAATTTAAGCATTTCTAGATTTGTAGGATGAGATTTTTCATGTCCTTATAGACAAAGGCTAGTTAAAAAAAAATACGTCTTGCAGAATACACTACTTCCAATGCTTCAAGAAGAAAATTATTCAGAACTTCTTCAGGTTAGGTCACTTGTCACACATTTACAAGCAAACAGGCTTAATGGAAAAGAGAACAAAGGGTCGCCCAGTACAGAGTGAGAACAAAAAATATGTGGTTTGGGTTGGAAATCAGTCATAATTCTTGATGAATTGCTGTAGAAAATGCATTGTAATGGACACTGTGAATAGGTAATTATCATGCAAAACAACATGTCAGTTTTACCTGTTAAGATAGCTTTTCTAGTGCTTTAGTTGAGATTCCAGAAAATACTCCTACACTCCTATTATACATAAGTGAATTCTGTCTTCATTCAGTGTGTCTGGTTATCATTTGGATTCTGCTTAGAAGAATCCTACACTTTAGATCACTCTCAATTGATCATTTGATATTGGAATTTAGTTCTTCTGCTTCTTCTTCTTCTTATTATTATTATTATTATTATTGGAATTATCCTAATTTCTTGAGACCTGCCAGTTGACATGAATTTCACTCTGTGCTGGTAATTCTATGTCCTAAATAATGTGCAATATAATTTTTTTGAAAGAAGGCTATTGCCTCTTAGATGAGTCGATACGAATCATTAGAATCCTTCATTCTATATAATTTTGTTCACTTTTGGTGCAACAAATCCCTTCCACTGATTCTGCAGGTCAAACTATAATATGAGTCACTCAAATCTCTTACCATTTAAGCTGCAACTTATCTAACCTCTTCAAATTATTTAAGCATACCCTGAAAATGATACAATTTAATAAAGTTTTGTGACAGTTACCTTTAGAGATGATTTAGTCCGAGGTTCTGTTTTCTGTCTGGTAAGCTTGTTTTGAATAAGCAATGACTGGTCTGTACGAGCATCATAATTTCCATGTTCTGAATCATCTGTGTATGTGTCTTTGTCCTTTCCTATGTTTGAAGGAAAAAAAAGAGAAGAGACCAGTGGGCTCACTTAAGGTGGTAGTGGAGAGAAAATAACGAAATTATTACAGCCACAGTTGAATATTCTCTTTTCAGTATCCACTTTTCAATAACTTACATTCTGTCCTTTTCTGCAAATTTTTTTTACTCAAAATGTTCTCATATTTACCTTAAACTGTAAGTGATTTCTATTTTTAATAAGGGGCCTACAGGAATTTTTTCCTAGTATCATTCAAATCAAAAATGCCCACAACACTCTTCACAGTAGTTTTAAATAAAATACAAAGCCATATAAAGCAAATTTTCAAATGCTTTTCTGATTGACTTTTTGAGAATCAATGTTCAGGTATATCTTGGATATGAGTAACATGTCATGCTATAAATTTAAACAAGCAATCAAAATGCCCAATTTCCTTACAAACAGGCTGCTCATCACTACATATAGTATTTGAAAATTTGCATATTAGGGTATTACAGTGATCACTTCGGAACATATTTTAAGAGGTGTACTTGGCTAACACCATGAAGAAAGTTTTCTATTTTAATTAGATTTGTTTTTAATTGTCCAACAAAAGTTCTTATAAAAAAATTACTTGTGTATTCTAAGACAACTGCAGGTGATAGAGGACCTTTCTCAAAACTTATAAGAAGCATTCTCACAGATCATAGAATCATAGAACAACCAGGTTGGAAGAGACCCATCGGATCATTGAGTCCAACCATTCCTATCAAACACTAAACCACGTCCCTCAGCACCCCGTCCACCCGTGCCTTAAACACCTCTAGGGAAGGTGAATCAACCACCTCCCTGGGCAGCCTGTTCCAATGCTCAATGACCCTTTCTGTGAATAATTTTTTCCTAATGTCTAGCCTAAATCTCCCCTGGCGGAGCTTGAGGCCACTCCCTCTTGTCCTGTCCCCTGTCACTTGGGAGATGAGGTCATCACCCTCCTCTCCACAACCTCCTTTCAGGTAGTTGTAGAGAGCAATGAGGTCTCCTCTCAGCCTCCTCTTCTCCAGGCTAAACAATCCCCAGCTCTCTTAGCCATTCCTCATAAGGCCTGTTCTCCAGCCCCTTCTCCAGCTTCGTTGTTCTTCTCTGGACTCGCTCCAGAGCCTCAACATCCTTCTTATGGTGAGGGGCCCAGAACTGGACACAGGATTCAAGGAGCAGCCTCACCAGTGCTGACTACAGAGGGAGAATAACCTCCCTGGACCTGCTGGTCACACTGTTTCTGATCCAAGCCAGGATGCCATTGGCCTTCTTTGACACCTGGGCACACTGTTGGCCATGTAACTTCCTCCTGCATCATCACTGCAGGCCAGTTAGACTTAAGTCTCTGAGTGATTCTACACCCTCTGTCAGATGGGAGACTTCTTTCCAGACGTTTAATTTCCCTGCACATTCTCCATGAAAAAATCATGACAACAATTACTATATATACCCAGCAGGAGTAAAAGGAGGAATAATGCCTTGTACAATGTTGAACTATCTAAATTCTAACAAGTGTTGGAAAATGGTTAGTCTTCAAAACAAAACTGTAAAGATTAAAAAGATGGAATAATTATTCCCACACAATTAGACCTTGGACAAACGGGAACAGAGAAACTTATACAAAGGGTGTCCATAAATCCAGTGCCAAGTTCTCATCCCAGCTTTCAAATCAACATGGGAAGTCAGAGAAACTAGGAACAGCACTTAACCTGGTAATTCTAAACCCTAAAGAGAAGCCAAGAAACAAGTCATGGTTGCTGTGGGAACTGCAATCTTGAATTTCCAGAACTTTATATTCATAAAAGCTCATCTTCAAGAACAAAGTATTTTTCATTAAGTTATTCAGTTAAGTTATTCTCCACAGTAAGTACTACAGAAAAAAAAATAACCACAATTATCTCATGCAGCCTAGATATTTCTGAGATGGAATATTAAATTGGAGCATTTACCAAGAGCTGATTTTTTAGCAATTTAGCCGCTTACGTAATGATTACACAAAATGAGGCCTTCGTGATTTCTGATACTAATATTAACCTCAGTAAATCTGTGCAGGGATTTCTTAATGTATGAAATAGCCCGTTTTAATTGCTAGAGTACCTGTCTCAGAGGTTTCATTTATTTTAAAGAGCATTTTAATCTAATATACTGTTACTGTTGTGTAATGGAGTGAATGTAGTAAAAAGACTGCCTAGAAGTTTTCACATACTAGGCAGACAAAGAAGGAAATGGGATACTTAAGCAAATTTGAGAATTTGAGTCACACCTAGATGCGATGATCTCTTCACCTTACTTAAGATGAAGGTGGTGTAATAAAAGCAAAATTATATGAAGAGACACGCCTATGAAAGCTATACTTCAGCATCTAGATAGGTCATTTAAGCTGAAAGACTCACGTTTAGTTAACAAGTCTCTTTTTATAAGTGAAGTTTCAAAGGATTAGACATTTTCAGTACCCTTAATACTAAAAAAAATCCTTTGCAAAAGTTCATCGCGTATTAATTTATAAGTAGGAAATAAGTCTTCCCTTCGAGATCAACATACTTTTACCTGATAACCATTTTTACGTTTTCAAAGACACAACATTTAAATTGTACTACATATTTTCTGAAAAAAAGAGATTACCTTCTACTTAGAGATACCAACTATTTTGGTGTGAAATGTAGTCAAAACAGGCTTTAGCAACAAAATAATCTCCTAAAATAAATATTTTTGAACTAATAAATTATATTTCTCATACAAAATCTAACTTACTACTGTACTTCTCAGCAGTTGATTTATGTACCTAAGCACCATACCACAAAGTAATTGTCTCAACGTAGTAAAAAGCAGATGATGAATGAAGATTAAAATATAGCATTTAAAGATTGCACTTGAAAAAGCACTTGTTACACCAGCTTGAAGAAAAGCCAGATACATAGCATACAATCCGTATTTTAAACATATATCCCAAAGCGTGCATTTTTCTTAACATACATTCACTTTGAGACAGTATTGTCAACAAAACACTTGGAGTATGTTTTGTGCATACTTTGAAAGGACTAGTTGCCCCCTTTACCTCTTCTGCAGTGGATCCTAAATCAATACCTTTAATATAAATAGTGATACTTAGAGTTCAATGGATCACATCATATTTCTGTACCAGAACATGTTAAAAAGAACAATTGCAATTGCTTTGGGAGGCTCATTTTATTTCTTGATTTGAACTTTCTGTAAATTTGTGATTAGTTCTAAATTTTCTTCAGAATATAGAATGAAATATGTTGGGTTTAGACAAACATCTTGAGAGAATATGGCAGGAATTTTGCCACTAATAGCACTGTCTATGTTTTAGTATTCTTCTATGACCAGGTGCTTTTGTTTGTAACAAGATATCCACCGTTCTTATTAAAAAAGAAAGTTGCTTTTCTGTAATTGTCCCACCCACAAGGCCAAAATGACATTTCCCAAAAGATAAACTTAGGTGACCTAAATTTATTTGAGCTTGATCATTCCAAGTCTCACTAATGCATATTACAATATAATTATACAGTCACTTAACTCCTTGAGCCCTTTTTCAATAACATCAGTTTTTAAACTTCCATGACGCTGTCATGTAAAGGTTTTCTAAAAACGAACATTATTTTCTGTCATCCTTACCCCCAACAAACAGAGAGTACATCTGAATGTCATAGCTGGAATTGTACAGCTCAAGGATGTTTTAATATAACATCCAAAATCAATGATATGGACTTCCAGACTTTCTCTTTGACTTGTGTTGTAAGTAACCATCTTTTAAATCCAAACAAAGAGCCTTTACTTGGCTGCAGCTTCACAAAGCGTCATGGGAGAAGCTTGGCTGCCTCAAGCTCTTTCCCTCTGCACTGTGGGAAAGCGACTGTTTACTTCTTTTTTCATTTCCTATCATGCCTCTCCTGGCTTACAACAATTTATTTGGTTGTTATTGCCAAGAACAACTGCCAGCACTCCCTGCTTTTCTAGTTCTTGGATGTGGTCTAGTACCAACAAGCAGAACTAACCTGCTTGACTTTGTAGTGGGGGGATGTACATGAGAAGCCATAGGAGTTAAAAACCCCACAATAAATCCAGTTCACATTGCTTTACAAGCTATAGACATTTATGCCACTTAACAGAAAGAGGGTGCTTAACAGATGTCAGATCAATGCCTGCTTCTCCACCATTAATAAATGTCAACCCACCTGTGCTTTGCAGGGCACATCTGAAAGGCACGAGTCAGGACTGCCTCATTTGTATATGCCATGGCATTTCCAAGTGCTTGCAATTCTTTTATCAATTTTTTGGTTTTAATATTTCTCCTTTTCAGAGCTAAAAAATGTTGATCTGCCTCTCAGCTGTGTAGGTCAAATCACCAAAATGCTGCTTTCAAATGGCCAATAATCAATGTCTGTATGTCGAAATACATCCGCTGAGCATCTACAGTGTATTAGCTTTCAGCTAATCTACTTCAGTAACTTATTAGCATGAATAGTAACTTCCAGAAATACCTAGAGACCTTTTAGTCAATTTAAAAATCTGGCAAAGTTGGCCGAGTGTGTAATACTTGTTTATGAAACATATTTCCATTTCTTCTTTACCTAAGGATGAAATACAGAAAGCCCAAACCATAAAAAAGTTCTATCTTTTTGAGGAGACTCTTGGCTAAAGGCAGCCCAGTGTTAAAGTAAATGGCAAATCTAGAGTTATCTGAAAACTTTGAAACTCTCCAAATATTCAGAGATATAAAGAAAGAAGAAAAAAAAGAAAAAAAAAAGTGGGGGAATAGAGTGCATGATTAGCATGAAAATGAAAACAAATCTGCTGCAGTGGGAGAGCTGCAAATAGGAGGATGGGACTTATGTATGCTCATATTCTCAAAGTGACAAGGACATCTAAAGGACATCTGCCTTTATTCTTAACTCCTCCCTTTTTTTTCATTTTTGAGCTCTTTGTAAGATTATTTCTTTTTGCAGGCCTGTTCAGGAAAAACATTATTGCTACTGCAAACAGAATGTGCATGACCTTTTACATGACCTCTTTATGTCAGTTTTAACAGTATCCACTAAGAGGAGGAAAAAGATTTAAATATTAATCCTATGAAATCTTGTACTTAAAAGACTATGGACTTGCAGAACTGAGTAAACAACTATATGGAATAACTATAATGCATTTTTAAGCAATCAGTATAGCAAATAAAAATATGTTGCTGATGTATTTCACTTATTCAGTTACATTAATTAAAACTTCTGTGGTAGTTGAGATCTGTTTGAATGCTATCACATAAAAAGTTTTATTTAAAAAATCATTAAAGTTGTATATATAACTTGCAAGCCCCAAGTGACCTATTACAGGAAGGAAAATTAATATGGTATTATGACTTCAAGTCAGGAAAAGAAAGGCTTCTGTATTAAACTCTTTAGCTTTCCCTAACATGGCAAAAATAAGATAGGGGGAAAAAAGCTCTATTTTATTTAAAAGTGAGGATATTAAAACAGTAAAGGGCTGACAGTTTGTAATTCTAGAGGCAAAGACCATAACATATTTCAATGAAGCCAATAGGAAATACACTATTCAATTCAATAAGCCAAGGACTATACTTTAACTAGGTACATACTTAGATTTCATTAGGCACATACTTACAATTGTTACCATACCTGAAATTAGAACTAATTACTGTGTACTGTCAGCTTGGATCCACACTCAGGTATGAAAAGATTTTAAAAAAGACTCAAGAATTAATCAATAACAGAGGATAACAGACCTCTTCATCCTAGTACAGGCTTTATTTTGCTACCTTGTAATACAGAGCTGTGATAAATAACTTCACCCTTCATGCAGCACAAAAACTCAGCTCCTAACATAGAGTTTTGCTATGACTTATGCATGGCAGTAAGAGTTGCCCTAAGGCACTTACAGGATAAAATACTGGAGAGACTTTCATTTCTGGGAGTCTTCTACATGACAATGTAGAAACATTCACTTTTGAAATTGATTTTTATATCCACACTTTGCATCTTCACTTTTGGGCCCTCTTAACTGCTTGGCTACTTTTCTTTTTATGCCAGAAGTGCATTTTAATTTTATGACACAGGATAAAAAGCATTTGCCCTGATTTCTCTGTAACATGCAATCTACTAATATATTTTAGATAACTATAGTGTAGGACAGCTAATGTTTTTCAACTGTAATGTGGCATAGTAATGGAAAGGTAAATTAATATAAAAATTACTCCTAAATTGTTTCTGTTTCACAAACAGGATGATTCTTGATTCAATCCTTTGAGCCTTTAGACATTTAGAGATAGGCTTTGTAAAGCTTTAGTAAGAATGAGATTATTGGTCAAGAAATTAATCCCCTTTTGTCCTGATTTTAGTTCTAGAAACGACAAATAACTTGGAGAAATATATTACTAGACACCTGGATAAATGGCACTGTGATGGATTTAGGTCTTCTTTTATTCTACTGTGTGCTAGGAATACTATATTGTACATATAATTTAAAAGGTTTTTCAGCAATCTGTGTACAAGTATTTATGTATCAAAAACTACCTACAGTCAAGCAAAGGCTTTTCTTAATGTACAATTTCTCATGAGCTTTCAGACTGTGGTAACCATTACAGGGAATATCTCTCATTTTTAAAAGGGGATTCAGTCAGGTATTTTTGCTATTTGGAGGAATTAAGATTGTGTACTGAAATGGTAAAGGCAGGTTAAATGCCTAAAGCACCTCCATATTTCAGACCGCAACATTAAGCTTTCCCAAGACTAGTTCTTCCTAGTTTCATTTCATTTCATTTCAGCGAGCACTACGCTCAGACCAGCTGATACAGCTTCTTCGTCCATGCTGCCCGCTCTCCATGCATGAGCCAGCTCTCATATGGGAGATGGGCAACTCCCTCAAATGGCAGGCATAGGAAAAACTGTCGTAATGCAACTTTTCAGCCATCTCACAAGATGGTCAGAATATAAATGATGGCTCTTAACTATGCAGGCATTACCTACAGACTACAAGCTTCTGAAAATACAATTCTTAAAGTCACAATGTAACTTGAACCAGAAATTGAACCCAGTTTTCTTCAGACATATCCTCCATGATCTTCCTGTTCCACCTTTTTACATAATCATTGTGCATACCGCACAGGTTATTCTGTCCATTTTGGTTTGTCGTAACATCACTTAATCAAAACTCACTTTCAAGCATGTCTATAATCAGGCATAGAAAAAGGTTTTCACTATGCAATTATCTCGTTACTTCGTAAGATTGTTAATTTTTGTTTGGGTCTTTGTTGTTTAGTTCACTGTACTGGAGCATGGCACATAAATAAGGGAGATTCTTATATATGAGCTTTGCAGTAACTGGATTTAGGATACATACGGAATACATCATAACCATTACAGCAAATTTATAACCTACAACCTCCATGATCTAGTTCCTGCCTAGGAAGAATTTTGTATTGTGCCAGGGAAGAAAAGTTACTACATGTAAATCCTTCATAATTAACCTAACCTAGTGTAAAAGAAAAAAAAAGACTTGCAAAACGAACTAAAGAATTAGTGTTGTTTTACTTGCTTCTGAGTGTTTCATTTGCCACATAACTTAAAATTAGATATTTGTTATATCTAAATCCTGAATGCCAATCTCTATTGATTATATTATCTATTGTATCTTATTAAATGAAATATTTCAGTCTAAAAGTGGAGGGCAACCTCTGATGATCCTCTACCATTTCTGATGGTAGGATCTGTAGAATACTTATTTTTGAATACTTATTACTTGAATACTTATTTTTGCTAGAATGAGCAAACTGGATTTTTAAGTTAACAAGCAAGACTATCAGATTTACAAATCTTTGTCCTAGTCTAATTGCATTTCCTACATGGCCCAACTCCTCAAAATCTTGATGTCTTAGCTATGAATGTGATAAAGTGGAAAATTAAGGACTGTAATCTGTATAATAATAAGAAATCCCTTTTCTAAATCTGGATCACAGTGTTTGAAAGTGAACACAGAAAAAGGCAGTCAAACCTGGTGACATTAATGATGGCAATTTTAGCAAAGGAAAGGTACCTAGCAAATAGAAAAAACATGTCATGTATCATCCCAAATACCACCACCTTCCTTCTATTCCTTTTGCAAAGCCAAAAAGATGACAGATCAAGCCATTTACTGAAATATTACTTAACTGTTTCGTGAGCCTTTGTACCTTGTACAGTTATTTTTCATCTGTAGCATGCATTTGTGACAGTTATGTCAAGAAAAAACTTATTCTTCTTAGAAAAAGGGAGTTATTAATGAAAAAAGTAAAATAAATTCTCCTGCATAACACATAAATTTCCTTCAACTTAACCCAAAAGTAGTACATTTATAGTTCAACAATAAAGAACTACTAAAATCTCTTAAACTCAGTCAACTGACTTATAACGTATGTTCAAAACTCCCCAAAGGTAACTACTAATGATCTCCTAGGATTTTAATGGAGATTACCAATGAAGGTTTTTCAGTTGAGGTAAAATTCCAGTGCAAATAACCTTCATCAAAATTGTTTACAATCAAATTTCTTTTAGAAAAGATGGCCAGCTAAATTTCTGATCATTCAAAGATAAGATTCATTCACTTTAAGTATATAATGGCCTTTAAGGAAAAAGAAAAGTGTCATTTTAAAAATTTACCAATTACGGTTTCATTATACATGCACACAGCCATACCCCTATATCAGTCAATCAGCTCCTATGTTATCTAACTCATTCATTAACCTTAATGTGGCTTGAGTTCTGTTATGTTTCTAGAACTTAAAAAAACCCCAAACAAAAAAAAAACACACAAACAAAAAACAACAAGAAAAAAAAAAAGAGAAGGGTTCTAGAGGAAAACCAGGTTTTAATAATGTAACTTTCTGTATGTAGTTATCTATGTAGCAGGAAATACTCCCCACTTATGTTTTCCAGCTTCAACTATAGCCACAAGCTATTACTGGCGGTTGCAATAAAGACAGAAATTCAGTAATTTAAGTTTAAGCTATGTAATTTAAATCCAGCTGGCACAATCAAAGCAATTACTGAGCATGTCTTTCAGAAGAAAAACAAAAGCACAGTAAACTCAGAATGGAATATAAATATACTGTGTGTTTTTTTAAGCAAGTATCCACAGACAGAAGAGTTTGAAAAGAGGTATAATGATGAATTCCCTTTGAAAGAATGAATGTCAAATGTCTGAGCGTCATTATTGTGACTTTCAAATAATCAAAAATCAAAAATTGATTACATTGGACGTGTACATCCAGGTTCTTGTGCAATAAATTATATGTATCTACAAATACAACACAAATATTTCCATTTTTGTCTTCTTTTTACCTTTTACAAGATCCTGACATACAATTCTAAAAAAATGTATGAGAAATATTTTTTGCTATATTTATGTCTTTTAGGTATTTGTAACTATTGTATCAGCATGAGACAGTAGCCTGAGTTCTGTATCACAGGTACACTGGTTTTGATACCCAAAATACCACACTGCTACTCAACCTGTCTCACCTCACAGAACCACCACTGCTGTGTCTGGTATCAAAGATTATATCAGTTAGGCAGCAAACGCTTCTACTGTCTCTATAAAGTTGCTCTGAAGTCTTTCCATTTCACACTAGAACAAAAACAATAGGCATCTTCCAGGAAAAACTTCAAGTATTACCTCAAGACAAGTCTGTAACTTAATGTTATGAAGTTGTTTTTTCCCATACAACTCCATAATTAGAACTTCAGTCTTGCACTTCCCCGACACACAGCTTCAGCTGCAGGGTAGTAGTTACTCCGTGGTTGTCTCTCCCATGGTGATAAATCCTACCTTCTTCTAATCTTGTGTAAAAATTACTGAAGATGTCTTGATAAATTGGAATGTTCCCATGAAAAAAATTACTCAGAAAATTCCCCCATGTGCATAGCTCTAAGACTTGACTAACTACTTGCAGCTAAATGAGTTAACTAAATCAAATGTGCCTTATTGAGAATAAATGCTCTGTGATTAATTTTTCACTAAATACATTATATTGGTTAGCAGGCATACTGGTCTCTTCGCGAAGTTCTTAGGTAAAAAGGTATTTTTCTGAACAGTCAAAATTAGGCATCTTTCACACATCTGTTGAGTAAAAATATAAAAAGAAGTTGCAGTGGACAGTAGATTAATGTTCTTCAGTTAACAGGGACATCTGATATTAGTTCTATCTTTTGTGAACTCAAGTTGCAAGAAACTACAAAGGTCACTTAGTCCAGAAATTTATAGTCTTCTACAAAGCAGGCATATAAGGCAAGAAAACGCTTTTTCAAGGAAGTAGAGGCAATAGCTTGTTTTTGCTTTGGACTGAACACCAAATTCTGTAACACATTTTGAGAAGTGCAAGGTGTAACATCTTATTTTATGTCCAGATCCAAAAAGATAGGTGCTTTCCACCTAGGTAAGAACCAAAAGCCTTGATCATAGCTTTCACTGATGGGAATTGCCATGAGGCTTTGGCTAAGAACTGAGCATTCCAGCATGTCTGAAACTTAGTAGTTCATGTTACACGTTACAGAAGCTTAATGCCTACTCCTTTGCTTGAATTTCCGGATTCGTCAAATGGAGAATACTACTTAGCATCTTAAACTGACAAAGCATAAAGAACATAAATCCATGACATCTTTGATCCCATTTACCTATGTTAGCAGTAACACAGGCGTGATACATTTTCTTCTTATTTTATCAATCATCAATGTTGCTAACAAGTCCAACAAATTTATGGTCTTATCTAAAGTAAACTAAAATAAAAGAGAATCTTTTCACTGAAGTCTTTCATCTGATGCCTATTAATCCCCTTCTTACAAGAAGACAGTTTGTCTATGGACACAGTTCTGGAAATGGAGAAAGCCATTTGGCCTATTTTCTGTGTACTTCTATGATGCTACCTAATAAAAAAATTCGCTGCATTCACTTAATTCAGCATTCTCTCATGTTCTCAGGAGACCAGTTGGAAATGGTTCACTAAGAAGATCATAGAGTACCTAGGTTGGAAGAGACCCACCGGATCATCGAGTCCAACCATTCCTATCAAACACTAAACCATGCCCCTCAGGACCTCGTCTACCCGTGCCTTAAACCCCTCCAGGGAAGGTGAATCAAACACCTCCCTGGACAGCCTGTTCCAGAGCCCAATGACCCTTTCTATGAATTTTTTTTTCCTAATGACCAGCCTAAATGTCCCCTGGCAGAGCTTGAGGCCATTTCCTCTTGTCCTGTCCCCTGTCACTTGGGAGAAGTGGCCAGCACCCTCCTCTCTACAACTTCCCCTCAGGTAGTTATAGAGAGCAATGAGGTTTCCTCTCAGCCTCCTCTTCCCCAGGCTAAACAACCCCCAGCTCTCTTAGCCATTTCTCATAAGGCCTGTTCTCCAGCCCCTTCACCAGCTTCGCTGCTCTTCTCTGGACTCGTTCCAGATTATACCTATTAATCAGACTATTTCATAAACACCATCAAAGTGCCAGAGTACCAACAAAAGCATGTAGCAGTGCTCTATCACTCTCATTTATATGGTGATAAAGGTTTTTTGGGGTTTTTTTAAGACTCAGATTCAGGGTAAAAAGCAAAGTTTTAGTCTCGAAGACAAATACCCACAAAAGTAGGGTCCTCAAGCGCAAACAACCTGCATTTTGAAGGTTTATAAAAGGCTGGTTTTGAAAATGCACCTTTAACTGTTCCTGATTTCTCTTCATTAATCTAACCTATAATGTGGGTTTTGATTGAAGGCAATTCTTACTACTGACTTATGGGATTTATTTGTAAATACTATCTCCTTTCTTGCTTGTAGCTGAACTTTCTATCAAATTACAATTCTGTAAAAACTGAGTAACTTCACTGATTTTGTGATGTAACTTGGCATTGACTCAATTTACCCCAGCAAATTTATGAATCTGGACAGCAAAGGGCTACCCCTTAAATATTTTTCTACCTCTTCAAAGAACACTGCTTCAGTCAGAAGAGCAGAAACATCCATACTGAAGTTTAAAACAGTTTTGAGCCAATGAGATTCCATCTATCTTTTCCTCAGTTGCTGAGCCTTCCATGTTTCTTTTCAGGTTAAAACTAGGCAATGGGAGTGAAAAATACTGTATCACATAGTATGAGAAAGAACTACTGCCGAGTCATGGTTTAGCCCCACATTGGCAACATGCTGCCATATATAAATATGAAATAATATCAGCACATGTATGTGTAAGCAGTTAGTAACAAACAAAACAGGATATTAACAAAACAAAAACCAAGCAATCTTCTAGTATCTGTCCTTGCCTACCCAATAAAAACAATTGCACTAATAGAGAGACTCTTGTGCATTTTGTGCATCAAGAAAAATCAATGCTAAAACAAGTGAGAGACAAGTAGAAATAGGCATTTGAAAGCAGATCTTCCTCCTTCAGCATGAAGATGCCATTTCCAGTTTGACACTACATTGGCAGTGAACAAAAAGATTTTTCATAGTAATGGCACAAGGTGCAGAAAAATCTGTATGTACTTCAGATGGGTGATACCTAAAGCAAAACCAACAACATAAAAACTGAAGTTGTGACAATAATGAATAACACAACTATACAGGAATAATAATAACAGAATGATAATAAGTATTTCAAAGGAATTTCAAACACATGCTTCCAAGTGATTCTGTTATGAGGGATAGTTATGGGAAAAGTTTACACTGCATTTATGAAAAAATACCTCTTCGTCTTTAGTCTGTATTTACTGTTAGTCTAGAAGGTGAGAAAAGATCAGGAAATTTATGAGAGCATATAATTTTTAGTCATATTTAGTCTCCTCTTCCACAAAACTTGGCAGTTCAGGGTAAGTATAGTCTTTCCATACTTAAAGTGTAATTGAAGAATGCTACATTTATTATTATTTCAGTTCAGACATAAACTTACCTAGAAATGGATCACTGTATTCTGTATTAGACAGCTTAAGCAAGTTGTTTTCCAAAGTTTCCATCACTTTAGCTGGAATAAATGCAATATTCATATCAGCATTCACATGGGGTTTTTTTGTAAGAAAAAGACAATTTTCAAAGCTGTCAGTGACTCTCTCCTGAGTGGAGATTAACTTGGTGAAATAATTTACTAAAGTAATGATTAGTGCCTATGAACATTAAGGAAGGACTTCTCAAAATTCAGAAGCAGAAGCCAGATGAGGTAATTTATCCAATAAAGGTGCACATACAGTTGGTAATACTGCGTGGCGATAATTGGCAGTAGGTGACATACACAGTGACTGGGATCTCCAACTACACTAATCTCTCAGGTAAAGCATATGTCATTGTTAAAACGCAAATCCTAAAATAAAAATAATTCCCTTTTCCAACATGAGCTCAAATTCAAAGGGATTTTCTCCCTTTTCTCTCAATTTCTTCATTCTACTCTCCCCTGATCCCACTATTCACAAATGGACACATCTGTTCCTATATGTTCATACTTAAAAACATTTCTTATGAAAACCCCAAGATTTATTTCTTCTCCCTCTCCTAGGACAGGCTACAGAATATTTCATGCTCTTCTCCAGCACACATGAGCACTTTTGTGCCCGTTCCTCAGTGGGAAGTATATAATCTTGTAATTCAGAAAAATAAGATAAAAATTAGTTTAAGCCTCACTTCATACATTACAGAAATTCACTCAAGAACTCTGTACAATGGTTCTTCTAGCTGTTTTATGCAAAAAAGTCTCTCCAACAAACTGTAGATATCTAAACAAATCCAAACTTATCACCAGCTCCTATAACTTCATGAAAAATGCTAAAAAAATTATATCCAAGACATACAGGACTTCAAATGATGTTCCCATAGACCCCTTCCTTTCTCAGAGTTGGAACAAACTTCTCAAAGAGAAAAATCTCCTACCTCGTTCTGACACTACATCCACTGTAGTTGTAGATGTCCCTGCACTGAGAGGCTGAGGCCGGGGCTGTGGCTGCACACGATTTGGCTGCAGAAATGATGAATGCTTGCTCAGACTTTGAGGATGTGTTTGGCTTTGGGCTAGGCATGGCATAGATCTTCTAGAGGGTTTCAAGGGGTGTTCTTTCACTGTCTCGCTCTTGCTTGTATTCATACCTGAAAAAGCCAAAAGAAAAAGAATGTAAACTCTGCTATATTAAGTAATGACAGACAGCTAATTACGAAAATTCAAGGTCATTCATCCGCGTACTAATCAACTGTCCAACTAAACAAAAACGTTCGCAATATTTAAAGTTCAGAGAAGAATACAGAGTTGGAAACAAAAGCCAGAAAGTCTTCACCTACTCTTCTATCAAGATCCCACACTTGAAATTCACAATACTTAAAATCTAATGATTTGATGGTACATATGTCCCACAGCCATTCAGAACAAACAACAATTTGGGGATCCCTGTTTTTAGTGCATAATTTTAAAAATTATGCAAAACTCATTACCTGTTCTGAGTTTCTCCTATCTTAACATTACAACTCCATGTTTCCAAAATACCTCTCACAATTTTTTTATAATTTGCATGGTCTCTGTTATATCTCCCCACTGGTTCCAGAACAAATTTAATATAATAGTTGTTCATATTGCCTGTCCACAAAAAGGAAGTCGTCTACTTTTCTTAAACTTAGGCTTACAGCAGCAGGTATTAAGAAGGCTATCTGTCATTTCAACTTAAGGAACTTATTTTTAACACTCTGACCCCTGAAAAAAACTTCCCCTTTCAGGTAATCATGATTCTCATCAGGAAAGAATTGTAATAGTAAAATAATAATTTCTAAAATTTCTACTTTTTCTATAAATTCACAGGGCAACAGTAAATAATTGAAGCATATTTGTCTAGGGAAGTATAGATGATGATGTAATAATGACAAGAAATAATAATATAAAACCATACAACTCTTAAAAGAGCTAATTTTGAATTTAAAGGAAACTAAGTAGCTTTCCTAACTTATACATGGGAGAGAAACTCATCATTACACACTCAACCTTGATAAACATTACCCTTGTAACAACTGAGTAATTCAACGTTGAGTAAATTCCAAGTCCACTAAAGAGCTTATCTACTATATTCAACTCCATGACAGAGAGGGTTTGTTTCTCCCACTCTTGCTTATAGTCACACTGTAATCCAGGAACTGGCAGGTCAGGCAGAAAGAATGTGCTGGAGCATGGAGGCATCCCATTAGCCTGGTAACAAATGGAGCATGCCTGAAGGTTGGGGAGCAAAAAAGACATATCAAATCAGGGAACACGCAGTCTGTGCCGCCGAGGAATCATGGTGTAAAGCATGGACTGAGCAGCCAGGCTGCAGGCAAAGCAGAAGGTATTAATGAAAGACAAGGGGTACCTGGGTAAGTTGGTCTCTGTCACTAGGAAATTGTTTGTCGCAACTTAAAATTAAAAAAAAAAAAAAAAAAAGAAAATATTCAGGCCCTCTACAACTACCTGAAAGGAAGTTGTAGCGAGGTAGGTGTTTGCCTCTTTTCTCAAGTAGCCAGTGACAGAGGAAACAGAGTCACATTGCACCAGTGAGGTTTAGACTGTACACCAGGACAATAGTTTCTTTACTGAAAGCGTGGTGAAGCATTGGAGCAGGTTGTCTGGGGAAGTAGTGAAGTCTCTGCACCTGGAGGCAGTCAAAAATGTGTATATGTGGCACTTTGGCTCATGGTTTAGTAGGTATAGTGGTGTTGGGATGCTGGTTGGGCCTGATGAACTAGGAAGTCTTTTCCAGTCTTAATGATTCAATGATGTTATAGCTGCCCAAGTGTCATACTACCTTCACTAAATCAGTAGTTAGTTGCATGATTGATAGGAATTCCTACTTTCTGCAAAGCTTCAAATTGTTTTCAAAATTAGAAACACATTTTCAAAGACAAATGCTCTGTACGTTGGGGTGGGTTGACCCCAGCCACTAGCTCAGCCCCACACTGCTGCTCGCTGACTCCCCATAGTGAGATGGGGAGAATGAGAAGAGCAAAAGTGAGAAAAGCTTACTTCACCACAGCTAAGGTAAAGGCAGTTTCATAGGTGAAAGAAAGAAGGGAAAAACAAAACAGTGATGCAGTGGCAATCACTCACTACCTCACACCAGCAGACTGATGCAAAGACTGGCTCCTCATCCCTCAAATTCTGTTGTTGTGCATGATGCTCTTTGGCATGGGACATCCTCCTCAGCTGTGTCCCTTCCCAGTCAGCCTCTTGCTCACCCCCAGCCTGCTCAGTGCAGAGCAAAGCAGGGAAAAAGAGAAGGCCATGACTCTGCACAAGCACTGCTCAGCAATGACCTAAACACTGCAGCGTTATCAACACAAGTTTAGTCACAGGTCAAAACCCAGCACCACATAGGCTATCAAGAATACTAACTCCATCCCAGTCAGAGCCAGTAAATACATTCAGAGGTCTATGGCAGAAAACGTTGCTACTCTCTTGTTGAAAAGCCTCAAGTTATTCCACCGGGAACAATACAATATGGCCTCTGAGAACTAGCTGCTTTCCTGTCAAAGTGAACCATATGGAAACACACCACAGAAGAAGAAGAATAATGCCAAAATATTTGGGAAACTTATGAATATCTTTATGAATAAGGATATTCACATAAATGAAGATTTCAAGCACATATTAATATTTACCAAGAAAATAAGGTGGAGGAAAAACTCCACAGAATACTTATGGTTTCATTGCCAAGGATAATTATACATAGGATTTACTTTGAAGAGTCCTAAAACCTCCAGTCTATACAGGATGAGAAGATCCTCTCTGACTGCTGTACACAGTGTCAAAGATCCCCAGAAGATTACTGTAGAAAGTCTGCTTTACCATACTATTTCTCTGCCTGACAGCACAATTTACTCTGCAGCATGTTCTTATAAATCACAGTCTCTTAGTGATATATATTACCTCTCCCTGACTGTGCTAGAAAGAAATAAGTAATCTAAACATTTCTGCTGCTTGGAGTGCCATGAACTTCCAAGGAATTTTCCCCATCCATGCCACTCTGAGGAGGATGTCACATTCAGCAAGTTTCTCTCATGTAAATCTCAAGATAAGAGTCCAGAAAGTTTTATTTGATTAGCAGGATAACCCCACAATTTCAATATAATAGCTAAGGTTTAAAACGGTCTTTCATTAAAAACCTCCTGGCGCTCAGAGAACACGTTTTGCTTCAATGCAATTGTTACTGTTATCAAGAAGTGCAGACTTTCATTAGTCCATCAAGGGCAGTTCTTCCAGATCTGCAACACAGCAAAACTGTTCCTGGTCAGCCAAATAAACTATTCATTTAATATGATGTTAAGGCAGATAAAAGTAGGCTTTTGCTGCTGCAGAAGGGTGACGCCGATCTTCAAACAGGTACAAGCAGAAAGGACTCTGCTTAATGATTCTGAAAGAGATGCTCTGTGCCAGCCAAGAAGGCAGTGGCACTGGCTTGTTTTCATAACAGAGAATGCTACATAATGTATCTGCAATGCCTCCTGCAATTTTTCTGGGAAGTTCTCT
Organism: Coccyzus lansbergi; assembly: GCA_033558105.1. Lineage (NCBI taxonomy): Eukaryota > Metazoa > Chordata > Aves > Cuculiformes > Coccyzidae > Coccyzus > Coccyzus lansbergi. Next base: position 6,019,833 of record JAUMJK010000097.1, read on the forward strand.
TTGGAGTTCTTCTGAAATAAAAGTATTTATTAGACCAAAGTCTACAGTAGTCAGAGCATTGCGTAAGATAGAATAACATATAAAATATGTATTTATTAACCATTCTGTACAACTTTAATGATCCAAGAGTTAGAGGAGCAGAACAATGCTCTGCTCCCAAGATCCAAGAGGAAAAGGTTAGAGACTTGCTTGCTCAGCTAGACATCCAGAAGTCTATGGGGCCGGATGGGATTCACCCTAGGGTATTGAGGGAGCTGGCGGATGTGCTGGCCAAACCCCTTTCCATCATCTTCCAACAGTCCTGGAAGACTGAGGAAGTTCTACTGGACTGGAGGCTGGCTGATGTTGTGCCCATCTATAAGAAAGGTCGCAGGGAGGATCCAGGGAACTACAGGCCTGTCAGTCTGACCTCAGTGCCAGGGAAAGTCACGGAACAGGTGATCTTGAGTGCTATCATGAAGCACATGCAAGAGAACCGGATCAGGCCCAGTCAACACGGGTTTACAAAAGGCAAGTCTTGCCAAACCAACCTGATTGCCCTCTATGACAAAGTGACTCGACTGTTGGATGAGGGAAAGGCCGTGGATGTGGTCTTCCTGGACTTCAGCAAAGCTTTTGACAGTGTTTCTCACAACATTCTGCTACGGAAACTGTCAGCCTCTGGACTGGACAGGTGCACACTCTCCTGGGTGGAAAACTGGTTGGATGGCTGGGCCCAGAGAGTGGCATCTTGGCTTGTATCAGAAACAGTGTGACCAGCAGGTCTGGGGAGGTTATTCTGCCCCTGAACTTGAAACAGGTGAGACTGCATCTCGAATACTGTGTTCAATTCTGGGCCCCTCACTACAAGAAAGGATGTTGAGGCTCTAGAGCGAGTCCAGAGAAGAGCAACAAAGCTGGTGAAGGGGCTGGAGAACAGGCCTTAAGATGAATGGCTGAGAGACCTGGGGTTGTTTAGCCTAGAGAGGAGGAAGCTGAGGGAAGACCTTACTAGTACTACCTGAAAGGAGGTTGTGGAGAGGAGGGGGCTGGTCTCTTCTCCCAAGTGACAGGACAAGAGGGAATGGCCTCAAGCTCTGCCAGGGGAGGTTCAGGCTTGACATCAGGAAAAAAAAAAAATCATTGAAAGGGTAATTAGGCACTGGAACAGGCTGCCCAGGGATGTGGTTGAGTTGAGTCACCTTCCCCAGAGGTGTTTAAAGGACGGGTAGATGAGGTGCTGAGGACTATAGTTTAGTGATTGATAGGAATGGTTGGGCTCAATGACCCAGTGGGTCTTATCCAACTTAGTGATTCTGTGTCATTCTGTGATCAATTTCTTAAGCAGTGAGATGCTGTCAGTAATTATGGACCCTAGCACATAATTATTACTGTTGCTAAAATAAAATGTTTCTCTCATCTGTATTGGAGTCACTGTGTGTATCAAGATGAATCACTTCATTACCAAAGAAATTTACAGTAATGCAAGTAACAACTGTCATTCAATTTTAACAACAATTTAAGTGATACACAGAAAAAAAAGAGAGTAATTCTTCCATGAGCCACTGCCTCAATTTAAAAGAAAATTACTCCCTTTTGCACTCTCTCTCATTGTATTTTCTTCTGTTATTTCAGATTACTTAATACCATGCTGCTCCTGCTTGGAGAAAGTGAGTCACAGCGAAGTAACCTCAGAGCAAATTTACTGTTACACTAGTACTATGATACACCTTCATGATTCAAACTTAACAAGTTAATTCAATCTCTGCTGGTGTGTCAGAGTCCAGTTCTGTGACACACTAGTTTTGGTGGCATTTGCTGTTATATGCCAATGCTCACCCAGCTTTGCCACACAAACAGCTTGTGGTTGACATCATCAACTGGGTCACTAAATTGATTTACAGAAATTATTTTTATTCCTTTCTCTCTTCTCCACAGGTAGTTTTCCAGAACCTAGTTTCCAACTAGAACTTTGCTACACAGCCTTTGCTTGTTCAGTGATATTTGGATCTGCAATAAAGACATGCATACACTTCGCAAAAAAAATATATATATATATATTTGAACTACATGTATTGGTTCTTTCCCTGCAAAACTATTCCTCTGGCACTTAGTATGAGCATGGAAATGAGTACAGCATTAGTACAGAAACTTCTCATCTTCAAATAAAAGGTGGTTAAAGTTTATCGTTTAATCAGATCCTGTCTTTTATTCTAGCACTTCTGCTTCGGAAAATGTTTTTTTCTGAAAGGAAGCTAGGGATTCCTTCTATGTAGGCAAATCCCTACATGGCTTAAAGCCAGAACAGCCAGCTGTGCTACATCCTCTCTTAGCTTCCAGGAAGAGCAGACAGGAAAGATGGAGCTAGAGTATGATGACTTTCTCTGATTGTTAAATCAGTGCGCCCAATTTAATGCATGTTCATCGTTATGCCAACCTAGAAAGATTCTCAGTGCAGGCAGGTCTCAGATGCCTCCAGATTCTGACCACTAGAAACAAACGAAGAATTCTCCCATGCTTAATTCTGTGAAATACACATACAGTCAATCATTTCAAAACTGCATTTCATTTGCTCCTAATATTAGATGAGGGAAGTTTGACAGCTGATCCGTATGCATTGTTAACCCAATGCTGGAAGCACTCTCGGAAAGGTTGGATTGATGTTAATTTGAAAAGTAACAGCCCAGTAACTATTGTCCATTTAATCCAGCATAAATCTTAGCATAAACCAGAAGCAGCTACCATTTAAGTCAAATCAATAGCAACAGCTTTGTAGAGATAATTATATAACAAAGTCAACAACACGCAGGTCTTACCAACTACTCATGCCATCACAAGTTTACTTGATAAACATATGTTTCTAATTGTAAAAAGCCCCCAAACTTCTGTAAAGCCTTTGGCTTTGCATATCATGCAGAACTAATTAAAATTAAATGCCATTCATAAACCACATTAAATAGACTGAGAAATCTGAGATGTTGCCATCAATGCCATCATCAGAATTAGAACCTTTAATCACATAAAATACAAAAAAACCCCCAGCAACACTTAAAACGTATTTCTACAGTACCAAGTATAGAACAGCTCAATTTTGAAGATAAATTAGTTTTCAGTACCCAATGGATGCAACAAGTACTTATGGCTAAAGAATAAGCTTGCTGTGATTAGCAGTTGCAATCTGCAAAAGAAAACTTAATGTAGGAAAATTACTGTGTTAAAATCTGAGAAATCATAACCAAAAGATATTTAATAATGAGGAAATAATATTTTTTTCCAGTAACAGCATGAGTTTTGTTATCTATCAGAAATACCTCAACAAATACAATGGGTATTTAGTTTCACATATTAGGCCTGTAATTTGAGTAAGTCAGGAATGTACCCATACTTTTTGTGTAAAAGGTAGAATCAAATGGGATAACCACTGACTTCATTTTACTTTCTTACAGGAAAAAACAAACCAGCATCAAGTATTATTTTTGTATGAGCAGACATACTTAAAAAGTCTCATCAAAACTGGATAAAATTAACCAATCCTTTTCTTGAGAAGAAACAAAAAATCAAGACACACACTAAACAGGACAGGAAACAGCCTCCAAGAATAAATCCTATTTATCTTCGATACTATCAGTATACCACAAAAGCTTACAAACACCTATTTTCTAAAGTATTTTTTCAGGTCACCTTAACTGCCTTTTCTATTATGAAATTAATAGGTGAATACAGAAATACAGAATTAATTAAGTTGGAAAAGACCTTTAAGATTATCAAACCCAATCACAGATGAAGTCCAACATTATTCCCATTAAATGCTTCAAATGTAGACACTTGAGTGAATATAACTCCAAGGCAAGCCAATAAACGTAACCTGACTGATAATAACTCACTGTGATAGTATTTTTCAATTTCATCCCATTACACAAATAAAATAATGATTTATGAAGGTGTTTATGAAATAATACACGGTTTAATGATATCATCAATCTTGCCATTGAAGACTGCTTCGAATAAACAGCATAATTTTCCTTCAATGTTTTGCAATTTTGAGCATCATGAAAAGAGGAACATAAAAAATTAAGTAAATGTAAACGCCTATACTTGTGCTAGCTTTATTTTCTTTCAAGTTAGATACGAGAAATAACCTTAATCCAGAAGCATAGCTAAGGAAAGGGAAAGGAATTGGTAGAACTAACTAAAAGTTCTCCATGAAATCACATACATCAGGACTTAAACATATGGCTAGTTCAATTTGTGATTATTTAAAAAATACTGAGCCCTCATCTAACAGTTCTCAGAGATAGTGTATTTTTCCCCATAGATCTTGTGAACTGTATCAACATTTTGTGCAAGTATCAGTTTCCAATTTTTTTATTTTATAGTACTTCATCCACTAGACTAAGAAATAGATATCCATCACTTAACTTACTTGGATAGTCATAGATTTTGACACCATAATATATTTCTAATAAGGTAATTTGAAAGAACTACTTCAGTATAGAGGTAAAAGGAAGGCTTAATGGAACCCTATCAGTATTTCAGCTTTTTGCCTTCTCTTGACAATAAAGTAGCACTCAACAATAAGCACTGTAACAACCATACAACACCAGCCCTTAAAAGTCACATTAGCCCTTTTGGTTATACAACTCCCATGGAGAGTGATTATCTTTCAGAACAAAGGATACGTAGTGATGGGGCAAGAGGTAATGTCTTTAAACTGAAAGAGAGGCAATTTAAATTAGATATAAGAAAGAAATTTTTCACTATGAGGGTGGTGAGGCACAGGAACAGGTTGCCCAGACAGTTCGTGGATGCCCCAATCCCTGTAAGTGTTGAGGCTTTGAGCAACCTGGTCTAGTGGAGGGTGTCACTACACATTGCAGTGAAGGTTGGAACTGGATGATATCTAAGGTCCCTTCCAACCCAACCTATTCTATAATTCAGTGAAATAGCTGCCCCTTGAGAAAAATAAAAATCTCTTTCCAACACTTTCCCAGGAAAAGCCTTCAACTTCTATAGTGAAATGCTTACTGTTGGCCAGCACTCAATTTAGTAAGAGATTCAGTCTGCATGACCTCTGTGAGCTACTGCAGAAACATATACTTCCAGGTCACTACTAAAAATACCAGTTAGGGTTAAAAACAATCCCTAGAGAACTCTACTGGAAATGAAAACTCATGAATAACTGGTTTACTATTTTTAATTTTTGTATTTATGTGTGGCTTGGCATTTGATATCCCCACTGACATGAAACTCTCTTTACTCCCCAGCAACATCATCTTCACATCACCTTCATATAGACATTTTCCCTTTGTGCCAGGAAAAGTAACCCAATAGCAAAACAAAACCAAAGGATTTAAAGAAAGTAGAAGACATTCCTCCCATTTAAGCTATGCTTGCAAACAGGATTCTCTTGTTTCTGCAACTTTGATCACAAACTCTTTTCAAACAGTTGTGGCCTTGTTTTTCTTATACCTACACCAAATGGAGAGTAAACAACTAATAAACAAAAAATTCCCAAGCACAGACCTACTATGGAGAATGAGAAATTACTTTTCTTCCATTATATACCTCTCACATTGAGGCCATTGAAGCAAAGACTTAATTCCCTGAGAAAATAGCAAGAAATTCAACTGACAGAAGAGAAGACTTGCATGCAAGCTGCACAAACCTCTCCTAAATGTAGCAGGAGGCTGGCCTTACTCCTATCAGGGTAATGGCTGTAACGACCAGCAGTAAAACTAAAGTAAGGTCTATTCCTTTAAACAGCTATACCTTGATAAAAATTACATAATTAATTCACAGGATGACAGAAATAAAAGAAAAAAGGAAATATAAACATGTTTTCATTTCTGATTTGAAAGTATATATAATCTACAAAGGGTACAGATGTCCCAAATTGCAAGATTTATAGACGCCAATAAGATGCCAATACTTAAGAGTCAGTCTACTGAAACAAAATTAGAAATGTCTTTTGGGGTTTGGGAGATAAAGACAGACGTGTGTCTCATGAAATCACTAAGTAGTCCTGTTATAATTTATGCTCACAGAATTAGGAAAAAATGAAGGCTTTGATTGCAGACAACCATGTGTCGGCCCCAACAGCACTTAACTTGAAGTCTTTTGGCCCCCATATAGTATGGATTGCTATCTAGATACATAAAACCTCTTAGTATCCCCACCTAAGTACAAATGCATTATCTACTTTGGAATCAATATGATTTGGCCAACTTCTAAGAAGACTGGTTTTCACATCCTCATCTTTTACTACTTCACCATATTTTCTTGATTGTATTATACATGCCTCAAATCTATTCTTTCTTTATATTTGGCTGAGAACTGCTTTAAGACTTCATTTTCTCCACAAGGAAATTACTTTTAATGAAATAATATTAATTTTTTTTGAAGTGCATCGAAATCAAATGGAGAAAACTATCGTCTACAAAAATTTTTTTCAAGTTAAATACAAAAGGTTGAGTTTAGTACCACCGTCAAGAAGGCAGGACTCATATCAAACCTAACATATTACAGCATATGGTTCATTTTGTACAAAACTTTGAGACTCTCTCACAATGGCTATTACAAACAAGATTATACAATTTCATGACATTACTCACTTTCCTGAGACATACTTCAATAAGCATGTTTAAGTGCCTCATTTGCAGAGAACAGCCAGTACATTTCATCTTTCCTGACAAAGGTGGGAAAAATAAAGTTTTAAAGTAAGGAATGGTTCAGACAAACAAAGTGGATTTTCTTTTTTTTTTTTTTTTGCCAGAAGTCTACTTCCCATTAAAAGCAGAGTTAAGAAATGTAAATACCTGAAAATAGTGATTTCATTCTAGGTCTTTATGCATTACCTTTTATAAAGGCTTCAGAAGGCTGCTGACTAGTGTAGAAGACCTCCAAAATCATTATAAATATATCTGCCAGAAAACACCAGAAATCCAAAAGAAATATCTTATTTCATTCCCCAAACCCAGTAATGTTGGAAGGCCTGTGGAAGGCTTATGTCCTCATCAAAGTAGCTTATTCCCTAGGCCTTATTCTTGGAATTGTTCAGGAAAGGTTTTCTCCCAGCAGCCTCAGGAGACCAGCACTGGTGCAACTGAGTTGATTTAGCAACAACATAATGAGGTTCTGGAAAAGGAAGAAAGTGCATTATTGCCTTTTAATAGAGCAAGATAGGGCTTAAAAGCACCAAGCATAAACCAAATAGGTATCAAGGGTTTTGAGCCATGTTATAATATTTATTTGATACCCAAACAAAAAAGCAAACTGGAGCGAGCAGCTCAAGCAGGCATTAAACTTGAGATGCTGATGCTTTCTCTCACTTGCATATCAAAGTGGCTCTATTCCCTTTCACCTTAGAAGATGAAAGATCTGAGAGCAATCAGCTACTTCATGAGAAAGGGGAATTGTGAAATGTCTTCATTCACATTCTATATTCTGTCATGGTGGTCAGGTTAGAAGACAACCAGTTAGAAGCAGGATCCTATGACCTAGTTTAGACTATGACTGCTGCAACTATAGAGATGCTCAGGTAAGATAAAATATATTACCAAACCATTTTATTTCATGTACTTAACTAAAACATGAATAGGAATATGATTACAAAGTCCTGGTTCTGCTCTGCTTTCTCCATATATCTTTGCAGAACAATACATAAAAACTGCATGAGATCTGCCTTTGGCAAAAAGGATAACAAATCAGAGTTAAAGACAGCTGCTCAGTCAGTGGAGTAGTAATAACACAGTACTCCACAGACTTCGGTGCAAAACTATCTGGAATTTAGTTCTGTAAAAGACTTACACAACAAAAAGATCAACCAGCTTCATACTTCAATTTGTATACGAGTTCCAGAAACTGATCCAAAATTAGAACTGGCTGGTTAACTACATATGTATCGGGTGCATGGTGCTGCTTCAGGTCTTGCCCTGAACAGTGCTTAAGCATTCATCAACTTACAGGAAAAGAAGTTGCTTATTTTCAGACATAAGAAATGTTGCTCTATATATTTTCAGTCAGATCTGGAAGAACTTCCTTTCACCCCTAGATTTCATTTACTGAGACAGAGCTAGTCGCAGTTTACAACAAATGCAAAGCTCTCAGTCCTGTGATTCCAATTCAAAGGAAACCCACAAGTAGGTTGATTATATTCTGCTAGAAAACTGATGTCTGCAAAACATCAGCTGAGAATTTCAGTAAGGCAGAAGTTACCCAAGACAATGACTTGACTGAGGCTGACATTATTTCCATGAGGAAAGTGGCACAATGGAACTGATTAGAAAAACTGAACTCATGCCAGAACATACTTGTTTTGGGATAATATTCTGCTATGGATTATACCTGATGTACAGGAAAATAATCATAGAACTAGTATTCTCATTCAAAACCCCCTATATTTTTTTGAGACAGACTAGTGCAGGTTTGGCAGATGGATTGGTGCAACAAAAGAGGTGATGGCAAAATACAAATATTATAAAGTCTGAAAATAAATGAGCTAAGAAAATGATCAAGTTTAAACATGTTTTGGTGCAAAATAGGAAAAAAAAAGCTCCATGAACATTTCCACATATTTTAAAAAAAAACAACAAAACTCGAAAACCCATACACATTTACTGCTTTTAATTTCATCCCTGTGGTCATATTATGACAACAGAATTACTGAGATATTGCTAAAACTAACTACAAGCTATATCAAGTTCCAAATAAATACACCATTTTGACAGAAATTTCTAAGAGACAGTAACACATGTAGGTATTCTTGAACAAATGGTTAATCTCGTGAGAATGAACACAGACATAACAAGTTATTTTTAAACACACTGAAATTAAAATCTGTTATTTAAATACTACACTACTGTACCAAAGATGATTCACACTCTTCCACTTCTGTATATTAATTATCCTGCTGTTTTTCTAAATCACCCTTTTTTTTAAAACCTTGGAGTTTTCCTGCTCATCTGTCTAATAAGAGGAAAAAAATAAGCAACTCTTCTAGCACCTTTACACTTATTTGTGTAGGCAAATGAAAGAATCTTTGTTTTGTGTAGGGTGCACTGATATAATAACTAGTTACCAGGGAGAAGGTGCTGTAGCTAATCCATCTCTCCTCTGGCCACCATGGCAGGAATGCGGCTTACAGAGCACTATTCTTCAAAAAGCTCATCTGTGTGGTCTGATTTAAGTATATCACTTCTCCGTTATAAATATTTTGAAATAATAGGAACTAAATAAGTGTACACTTTTGCTGCAAACCATGTGAGTAGTTACAATGCAAAAGCTTTTCCTAGTCAAGATTTTAAGGTCAGAACATAGTTACATATATGCTCTCCAGCATTTGCGGTATGGAACAAAACACAATTAGATTTTAAATGCATTACTCATAGACTGAAAATAATATGCATATTCTTTGCTCAGTTGGACCTTACAGGCCCTTCCAAGGCACCTACATTTTACTGTAACAGCAAGTGAAACTGGAAGGTCACAAAACATTTTCCGAAATGGTACCAGATCATTCCGCCGCACTTGCATCTCTGCCTTGTCTAGCAAAAAGCGCTGACAACTGTAAGTGAGACCTGTGCTAATGAATCTTGTAGAAGGGAGAAAGTTATTCTATTACAGACCTTCTCATCCTTCTTGCATTAAGTCAGTGCTTCTCTCAGCCTGCAGACTTACTGGAGCAATGATATTTACATTTTTCTAAAACATTCCAACATTAGAGATTAATTACAACTATGCCAATAGAAAAATAAATTGGTGACTAAACCCACCTATAGTATAAGAACCAGGAATTTCCATTTTTAAGTTTGATGGCATTTTTACTATCTCCACCAATTTTGAGAGCAGGCATGTACTACAGGGTTTAAAAATGTTTTTCCAGTTTCAATTAAAAAAGGGGGGGGGGGCTTTAGCTGTTTTAAAAACATTGGAAAAAATAAATTTGCTAATGCTAAAAGGAATTCTGAAATTTTCACTGAATAGTTATCTTGCCCATGTTTTAGAAAGGGATACAGGAATTTGCAAGAGCCTTGCTTTTTAAATGTGCAGAGAAATACACCCACATCTGGTCAAAGTATAAACTCAAAAAAAATCTCTCATATACATTTGATAATTTGTTCCAAAGTCACATGCACTCCACCTTCCACATTTTTAAACTTGCACACTTCTGCAGATATCACAAGTGCTATGAACATAAACATGAGTCACAAAGAGAACATAATTCTCTGAGACAAGGCTTGCTTGGACTACCTTTCATAATCTTTTCAGACCGCATGGATCTGTAGATGGCTGGGTGTATACTGTATCCCAGAAGGAACATGGAAGACAAGTAGACACCAGTATGTATTTCCCAGCAACAAATTTTATCACAATACCTCTATTTCTTTGTAAACGAAAATAATAGGCCTCACAGATGGAGAGAAGCATATTGTATATGCCCAAAGAAGGGCAACAAAGCTGGCGAAAAGTCTGGTGCACAACTCTTATGAGGAGTGATTGAAGGAACGAGGGTAGTAGTAGCTGGTGAAGGGGCTGGAATAAGTCTTACGAGGAGCAACTGAGGGAGCTGGGGTTGTTTAGCCTGGAGAAGAGAAGGCTGAGGAGTGACCTTATCGCTCTTTACAATCACCTTAAAGGAGGTTGTAGAGATGACGGTGCTAGCCTCTTCTCCCAAGTGACAGGGGACAGGAAAAGGGGGAATGGCCTCTAACTCCACCAGGGGAGGTTCAGGCTGGATATCAGGAAAAAAATTAACAGAAAGGGTCATCAGGCAGTGGAACAGGCTGCACAGGGAAGTGGTTGAGTCACCTTCCCCGGAAGTGTTTAAAAGACGGGTGGACAAGGTGCTCAGGGACATGGTTTAGTGGTAGATCGGAATGGTTGGCCTCAATGATTCAAGAGGTCTTTTTCGGCCTGGTGATTACATGATTCTATATGAGATGGAACCAGAGTTAGCATACACGTCCAATGAAGAGGCATGAACAAACTGGCATTGCTTAGTCAAGAGAAGAATGAAGAATTGATAATCTTCAAAAACATAAGCAGTTATGTATTTTAGAGGGAAGCCTTTAGAGGGAAGCTTCCTCCTACAGCAAGAGGGAAAAAAATCACGAGTTCAAGTCACAATAAAATCAACTGAGTTACGCACTAGGAGAAGCTTCTTAATAGATAAAGTTAGCTACCCTAAAACAGCTAGCCCTATCTTCTAAAAACTATTATTTTTCTTATTTAGAAAAAGTTTAAAAATATCTGTCAGAAATAATAAGTAACTTGATCTGTCATTGGTGAATGGGCTAGTGATCTCAAGAGGACCCTCTCAGCCCTATACTAAGACAGCCACACACAGGAGATGATACAGTTCTGTCAGGCAGCTTGAGACTTGTCTGCTTAAGCATGCTGGCAGTGGCTCAGCCTTCAGCAGCCTTCAGGAGTGTTTGCATCATGCTCCTCTGAGTTTGCAGGTTCTTCTGCAGTCAGGCTCAAGAGAGCTGATTAAATGCAATAGGATGTGATATATGGCATCGGCAATTGAGGCTGCAGAAGCCATTTATGTTCTGGCTTTTCTGATGGTCTCCAAAAAAATATAATAGTAATGGCACATGAAAAGAATTCTGGTAATAAGTGAATAAATAAGTGATAACACAGCAGTATATTAAACACAATATGAAGAATATAAGCTATTTACAATTTATGTTCATAGAAATTTCACTATCAAGTTTTATAATCTTTTAAGAGCTGTTTAAGAGTTAAGGCAACAAACTCCTTGGTTTCATTTCAACACACTAAGCTCACATCTCCTAGTTTCCTTTTATCTTGCATGGTAAACTAAACTCATGGCATTATTTTTAAGTTGCCTTCAACAGATTACTCTGGAAAGTTCTTCTCCAGCCTCTGGTACTCAAAACTAAAATAAAATACATTAGTCAATATGATTTGAGAAATACAAAGGATTCAAGAAACCAAAGGAACCTATCCCTGCAGATGTGTTCGCATGGTGCTTTTAAGGGTTTGATACAAGCAAAGTCATTTCTGCAGATGGCCTAATTTTTACAACAGTTCCATTAGGAATCACAGCCTCGAAGGCTTTATCTCAGCAACCAAAACTGTGCTAGAAGCTTTAACTCTTTCAGAAGGAAGCTGTGGGACCAATCTCGCAGAAGAACTTTATGACATGACAGAAAAAGCATCTAGAGGAGTTTGTTCTTTCTTCAATTTCTTGTGTGCTTCCAAAGCTAAGTCCTCCTGTTTGCTTAGCTTACTAATTCTCTTCTACCTTCAAAAGAGACAAATGAGTTTGCTGCTAAACTCTGCAATAAGCTAATCCATAATCACCAAATATTTTATACTACATTTCACATGAGGATTTAATAGCTCAACATGTGAGGCAGTCAAATAATCCTTGGATTTAAGAATCCCTAAGTATTTATCTACAAAAGTGACACTAATGGTTTCAAAGCTCTTCGTGCAAACTTGTATATATATGGTTATACGCATTTCAAAACGCCTCTAAATAGTGCTATCACATTGAACATGTAGTAGAAGTACACAAAATGCGCATAGAGCTGAGACGAGGAATCACCATGATTTATTTGGTGATTCAAGAAAAACTTCTCAAGTGTATGAGGAGTAAACTTAACACAAACATATCAGTTCAAATCTGTTAAAGGAGAACCAAAGCAGTGAATCATCTTGAAATCACTCTTAATATTTTAAATTACGTAAACTGATATTATATTACCTATTACTTACATGGAGATATGTGAAGATAAGTGTTCAGGATCAGAAAAACTAGGTTTCCTATATGCCTGTCACTGGTTTGATAATCTCTCATGATAGAGAAATATTACAGGACTTCTGCATGAAAAACTGATACAAAGTCAACATACACAGAGAAATATTTACTAGGGAAAAATAAAAGTCACCTTGAATTTACTTGTGTGCTCACTGAAGTAAGGACTAAACCTTCACATGTCCTATACTGCTTTTTCTCTGCATATAAGAGAGATTAGCTCGTGGTTTGAAAACCAGCTATGATACAAACAGAGTGATCTAGTGAAATGCTACAGTCCTACTCTCATATTCACATAATACGTCTTTTTTGTTGTTTAAGGCACGCATACTTAAAGCTGTCAATTTTGCCTTCAAAAATTATGATTAAGATTCTCTTAACAGATGATGTTTGAATTTAGTTCTGATTGGAGTTAGTAATCTTCAAGTTTAGATACACAATAAGTGATTTATCATAAAAGAATTTAGAACCTAAGTGCCATGCAGGAGAAAGGCAATGTGCAACATCCTTTATAAAATATTTAGAGGTAAAACCTGTTAAAGATGACTAAAGCATAAACTTAGCAACATGGCTCAAATCTGAGGAAAAAGCTACCAGAGAAAATTGCTGGAGTTTGTTGTTGTTGGGTTTTTTTTCCCATTCTTCATCTCCCCATGATAGTTATTACTTGTGCTGTCCTTTTTAATTGGATTAAAAGCTAAACCAGCAATTTTAGAAATGAATTATTATTGCTGCATGTAAAGGTGAATTCAACGTGCATTAAATAAAATAGTTTAATAAATAACCACATTCTTCCAACCTGAAGTGAAACCAGCTCCATTCCTTGAAAAAGCCCTTATTTCCACCCTTTTTTCCTGCCTCTCAGCTAGAGGCTGCTTACCCCACTGCAAAGCCTGAAGCATGACAGCATTAAACCAGTTCCTACAACCCTCAGTCTTTGTGGTCTAGCCCTCCTTCATAGTCAGTCCCAGTAAAACCACTTAGCTGTGTAGTGAAGCAGCCATAGCAATGCAAATGTGCTCCTGGTTTTGCCTCTACAGAGATATGAACCTCCAGCAGTGAGTCCCAAAGCAAGACTGTTCATAAGCCATCACCCTGAGACACATTTCTGTTCCCTTTGACCATCAATCAGTTGATGGAACAGAACAAAACAATGTCTTCTGCAAAATTGTGAAGTGTGACTACAATTTATGTGTCCATTTGAGCAAGACTCCTACAGTATCAGAGCTTCGAACGTGGTGAAAGGAGAGAAAAAGTACTAAAGATAATGTTGTAATATAGCAATAATAATAAAAAAAAAGTTGTCACTCCAAGGCAGGCTATTCCAGCAAAAGCTGAGTAGAGATAGGAAACAAACATGTCTGATCAAAAATTGGCTATGTTTTGTTTTTATGTAAGACTACTCATTCAAAACTGTAGTCCACCGACAGATTTCAAATATTTTTTTACAAAAAAAAAAATATTTACGTTCTCCAGAAAGTTATGAGTTGTCCGAGTTTGAGTTTTTCTGAAAAATTCTGCAAGTCAAAAGTCAAGTGCCAGCTACCGGTTATATCTGCAGCCCAGTTCCACCAGCTCTGCTCAAACGCACACTGAAAGTATGATGACATTAATAAAGAACTGTGCAATCAGTAAAATGACTGGCAAAAGGAATTCAAAATCTGAAGCTTCAGCATAAGCTGTCTTTGGCTATTAGAACAGGAGGCGAAGTCTACATTATAATGGGGTGTTCACTGGGAGAGAACACAATCAGAAGCAAAGCCAACACAGAGTTGCTTAAGCTGACATTTCTTATTGCTCATGAATTTGCAGGTTCAGCGAGTTCCAGTATTATTATTTTTGTTTTATTATCGCTGAGGTGATAGGAGGAAGAAGAGCATGCCCAGAGGAATACTCAGAATGGAGAAACGCCTGAGTTAAATTTGAAAGGGTGGATATATCCCTTTATCCCGTTTACTCTGATGTCTCCATTTCTATATGGAATGGAAAAATATTCTCAACGGCTTTTTAAATCAATTATGCATGCATTTTTCCAGCTCTTTTGTTTGGAAGACAGATCAATGCCGTGCATTTGAGAAAGACAATGGGAGCTGGTGCTTGGCACTGCGCCAGTCTATCTTTAAAGTCTGTTCTTGGTCTTGTAAACATTAATATCACCCCTGAGGAGACTTTTCCTTTACTCTGACTTACAGACAATATTATGTAACTCCCATTTTTCTACAACTTTGAGTAAAGCAGTTCTGTTCAGATTCCTCAGTACCCACACAAATGATTATATTTGCCCTCCTTTATAATTCTTTTATGTGCTTGAGTTTAAAGCTGTGACAGACTGCTGCCTGATGTCTGGGAAGGAATACTTTGTATGCTAAGCACACTTCTGTGTAAATTAAGATACATCGGTTTCAGATGTAGTATTAGATGGTGCTCAGAACTAAATCATCAACATTTCCAACTGTGCTTTTACATTGTTTTTGCAAGAAACGAGATAGAATATGCCATGGATGAGATGTGTAATGAGGTATTATAAATGATTGCTCTTAATATTAGCTGGTTAGGGGATACAGTACTTCAATATTTCATTAAATATCATCTAGATTGGAATGAGAATTTTGAAATAAATGTATTTGAATGACTGTAGTCTGCATTTGGTGTTTTACACACCACAGATATATTGCTTTCTTAGTGTTTTCAATCAGGGATAAATCTCAGCCATATTTTAAAACTATTTTTAAAAGATCTTCTTAATCCAGTCTGAAAATACCTTGTACTGTATTGTGGGAAAAAATACCATTTAAAAAAATCCCCTATTGAGGCTGTGCCTTTTTTGATAGTCATCTATTACACTGACTAGGTAATATAACCTGGATATCTGTTGACAAGTCAGGAGACCAGAAAACATGCTCACGAGCTCTGCATCAGACACTAGTGAATTTGCTGTGCATGTCACAAGGAATATAAAAAGGCAGACAGCTTAGACATCCTGACAAGGTCTCAACACTTCTAAGAAATCCACTCCAAGCAGGAAGTTACCACTTTGGCTTCTAGACTTGAATCCTACAGCTTTTTTGTTATCACAGAATCACATGATCATTTGGTCTGAAAGGGACTTGTAAGATCATCCAGTTCCAACCTGCCTCTCCCACAGGCAGGGACACCTTCCACTGCATCAGGTCGCTCAAAACCTCACCCAGCCTGGCCTGGAAAACCTCCAAGGATGGGACATCAACGACTTCATTAAACAACCTGTGCCAGTGCACCTTCACAGTAAAAAATGATATCTAATCTAAATCTCTCCTCTTTCAGCTTAAAACCATTCCCCCTCATCCTATCACAGCACTTCCAGTTAAGAGCCCCTCTCCAGCTATCCTGTAGCCCCCTTTAATTGCTGGAATGCTCTGCAGAACCTTCTGTTCTCCAGGTTGAACAAGCCCAGCTCTCCCAGCCTGTTCTCGTATCAGAAGTCCTCCTCCTCTGGACTCACTCTAACGGATGCAGATCCATGTTCTTCCTGTGCTGTGGACTCCAGAACTGAACACAGGACTCCAGGGGAGGTCTTACGAGAGCAGAGTAGAGGGGGAGAGTCCCCTCCCTTGAACCTGGTGTAGCTTGAGGCCATTCCCTCTTGTCCTGTCCCCCGTCAGTTGGGAGAAGAGGCCAGCTCCTTCCTCTCCACAATCTCCTTTCAGGTAGTTGCAGAGAGCAATAAGGTCTCCCCTCAGATGACATACTAGCAGATGCAGGCAGACTTCCACTGCAAAAACTAATACATCCTTTTGGTGGCATAATACAAATCCCCAAATACTAAGCCCTGCAAAAAACAAAGCCCAGGCTCACCACAATTGCAATGTATCTATCTAGCTTTCCAACTGGAACTGGTTTCCATCCCAGCAGTTTAGAAAACAGAGAAAGCCAATGCACAACTATCTGCATCCACTGGGAGACATATGGCAAGATTCTTTAGTCTGAATTATCCAAGATGACCAATTTAAAAATATTTCAACCGTTCTCTAACATCTTCCTTTGTTACAAAAGTTGAACTTTGCACTGCTTGTATAGCATCACGTAAGCAGATGTATGATTTTTTTCTTCATTTCATATACAGAAATATTTATTATTTTAACTTTTGTCGCATAGCTTTTCACGGTCTCAGTCTGTAACAAGAAAGGGCTCTTTCTGTTATACCAGTATTTTGTCTATTTTGTATTTCATTTGTAAAAGACTTTATAATGCTGCCTAGCTGCCTTTAAAACCTATTGACCATTGGTATTAATTAGCTGCCTTTTTAGCTATTGGCATTTTACACCAGTATCTTATTTTTATTGCTCTTCACTTCTCTTTTAATGCAGTCCACGTGCATTTCAGTGCTGCTCCCACACTTCCCTTTTACTACAACAGAATTCTGTGCAGAGTAATTGTCTTTGCTTTATTGAAATTGTGGCTTTCTGCATAATCAGCATTATGACCTCGAACAACCCAAATTTTTATTAATAATTCCCAATACAGATTTACTGGTTTAGTTGATTAAGTCAGCAGATATTTCAAGCTTTCAACAGTTCATTTTACAAGGTTTTAGTAGCTTGCTGATACTAACTTCCATTTGCACAAACTCACTGTCTTTAGCACCTAGGTGAATCATAATGTTATGGACATTTTCTTTAACCCTCAAGAGGAGGCCTCAGGCTATATTTATCTGCTACTGGTTAAGAAATAAAAATTATTTTGAAGTCTTATTTCTATTACAGGATGAGATCAGAAAAGGAATGCCAGACTGCATGTATTCCAGTTACTTGTCATATTTTTCTTACCAAACTAACAGGATTTTTTTTTTTAGTTCCTTTCATACCTGTTCCTAACATGTTTCCTGCCTGCACGTAGCCAACAAAAGAAAAACAAAACAGTTTTTAATGATTTCTTGAGATGTGCCATACACTCATCAATGACCCACTTACTTTAAGTATTTAGAAGTTTAATTTCAAACATTATATGGCATCAAAAATACTCTTACAATAAAATAAATGGATTAATGGTATCAATTATTCTTTAGCACCTTGCCGAATTATTTCTATTAATATACAATTCTTCTGACTAAAAAGTAAAAAGATGTACCAAACAGACTGAGCTGCAATACCTGGTCACACGCACAGCATCCTTCAGACTGTAGAGAGTATGCACTGTTCGGTAGCTGAAAGGACTACTATATAGGTAGCATCTTCAATGTAAATAAATAACTATGTTTAATCTTGAGGGAATACAATGTATTTATTTTTTCATCTAAGAACTCTGTATCCTGGCGGGGTTTTTTTTTTCAGCTGCTATTGTTGGAGCAAGAATTTAAAACTTTATACAGTAGTTTGAATTAGTTGCAAATCAAGAAAAGAAATAATTTAAATGTATGTAGTAGTTTTAAAAGTTACAAGAAATCTTAAAACCTAGTGGTGTAGGAAAAGGTGCTAGTTACTTCGGAATGCTAACAAAATAACACTAACAGCACTTCGTTAAAACAGGAGACCGTAAATCACTCAAGTAGCAAGATAAGAATGGAATCTACCAACTAGAGTTAATTAAAGTAGAGAGAGAAGGAAACTGGTAGTAAATTCATGTTGGACAATGCCCAAAAGAAGAAAGGTAAAAAGTTCACAATAAAAAAACTATTTTTCCCTTGAGGATGATGAAGGAACCTTCCTCTTCACGACCACCAGAAGGAGGTATGCAAGCGCAGTAAGAGCTGATAAAAACTTGCTGATGAGGTCATCGAAATATACATATGCATTGGACAATGATGTAACATGTTGAATATAAATTAGATTGCAAAACCTCATGAGAATAAATATCGGTCGAGTTATAACAGTGTTGGGGGGATCAGATTTGCGAAACTATTCCCTGATCCCTGGGGGCCCCCCCAAATAAAGCACCAACATATAACCCTCACAAGAGTGTTATGTGTTTATTGTCACGTCGATGCTAACACTATGGTGATATTTTTTTCTGTCACAGGTTTATATGAAATGCTTAGGTTATACTTCTAAGTTTTAATTTTTTTTTTTTTGCAGAAAATGTGCATGCATTTGACTAATACTTGAAAGATGCTGCCTGTAAGCTTAGTATCAAGTATCTGAAACCCTAAAGGGACCTTAACATTTGGCATCACTAATGGCTACACCAATTAACTATCTCATTAAAAAAATTATTAATAATAATTAATAATGCCTGTAATTAAAAGGACATCTTTTTCACAGTGGTCTCGTTACTGAAAAACACGGTGCACAAGAAGAATGTTAGGAACACTTAATTCACAGACAAGTTATCCTAAGGAGCTTCAGCCCAATAAGACTTGGCTCACAATAATGGTATTGTGAACCTAAAATGTTGGTATCCTCTCCATTCAGGAGGGGTAACACCATTCTTGTTCTGTATCAAATGCCTTCTAAAATCAATGAAGAGAAAATCCTGCTACTAAACACACTAGACAGACTATAGCTCCATCTGGACCAAGATAACTATTCAGATTGTTCCAAACCTTTATATGATATAGCAAGCTCAGAAGCCTTTCTAAGACAGTAGTTTTTAATTTGCTTATATATGGTCTACTTTTCAAGGCGAAAGCCTACTATAACTACCTGGCCTTTTAAAATAGAAGCTTTGTTACTGATATTTGTTGCATAAATTCAAAATCGGTGACAGAATCAAACCTATGTATCAAGTCATACTACTTAGAAACAGAGTTACATAAATTTCTCTCCTTAATGCTTTTGGATAAAACACAGAAATAGACGAGTTGACATCTGAGGTTACAGGTAGACAGACACACAAACGTTGACTAAAAGGCACACAGTATATTGATACAAGGTCCAGAAGTATTGAGTTGTGACACCTAGAACAGAAGATTCTCCTTAACTCCAGCTGTCAATTTGCCCCTGTGAAAGTAAAACCCAGTTTTTATCATCGCACATTAGTTTGCACACACTGAAACAAACTGAGATGCAGTTTTGTTGCTCACAGGCCGCATATGAACTCAGTCAACACAGGTTGAATATGGATTTTATCACTGCGCAACTATTGTTTGCCTGAGAATATGTGTGTGGATTGCTCCAACTGGAAATGCTGGAGAACTGAGGGTTTTTTTTTTCCTCTACAAACTACAGCGTAGCTACCTGTTCACCTTCAGTAACTAATGAGATTCAGCATGTGACAAAGGCTGCTTCGAGCAAGACACAGTGAAAAGCCTGTTAATTAGAGGACTTTCTTTAGCCTACTTCAGCAACCTTTGTAAGAACCCACATCAGCTACCTGAACAGAAGGCCCACGTAGACAGCTCAATGTGTCTTGAGACATGCTGTGGAGGTGTACAGAGCTATTTTAAAAATCGGTAATTTTATAATTTTCCTAAATTACCAGGGAAAAGTTGAGATCATTACTAAGCACTTAAAAATTCTAAAGATTAAATATCTTAAAAAAGTTACCAGTACTCTTTGAAAGCCTATGATTTAAAGAGAAAATGATATCCTTTCAAACACAATTAAGCAAAATGTACAGAACTATGCAACTCTTCTATATTCATCCTTGCACCTGATTTAGATTTCAATATCACTGTAAGATTTTCTTTTCATGCATAATGCCTTTTAACAGCTCAAGAATAATGTCTCTTATTAATATTTTATAACATCATGAAATTATAGAATTGCTCATACAGAACATAATTTTTATTACTCCATTTCAAACCTAAATGCAAATACATTTCAAACATTACTTTGTCACTTCTCATATACCCACTGCATCTCCTCTCATAGAGATCTGGCACAGCCTTTCAACCGACTCAGTGCCTGTGGAAGTAAAAGACGTAATTTGCAATAGGTCTTAAGTACATGTGCTCATATACAGACACAAGAAACTAAGCGTAACTGGCCTTTCCTGTTAATGCTTTTCAATTGATAACTGGATCCAGCGTCAAAGACTGACTTCAACTTTGCTGCTATATTGTAACCACAAACAAAGCATCCTGCTGAACCTATCAAGTATATAAAGAATAAACTACAGAGATTACATTCATTCTTAGGAAAAAAACCCCCAAACAACAGTATGTCCATCCACTTGAGACAGATCATATAACCACATGGATTAATTCCACCCTTCCTGGGTATCAAGGAAGCTGTACAGCAAGAAGCTACAGGATCACCCTAAAAACCAGAGATGGTAGTCACTACTGTCTACAAGACAGCAAGTCTGTTTTTAAGCATGTGTTACTGCCACAGGCTCAGCTATTATAGGCAGAAGGACTGAAAATGTCTCATAAAACATCTTTTCCAGAATCGCTACAGACTTTAGAGTATTAGTTTCACTAATTTTGCTCTACGTAAAATAAAATTATGGCCACTGCAAAGTATAAATTTGAAATAAGTGTGCAGTTTCTCTCATTAAAGATACAGTTTAAATAAGGAACTGTCTCACTATCTAACTTAAAATATCTGGAGAACTTGCAATTTTTTTTTTTAACTTGGAGTTAGAAACACCATCAAGTTAATAGAAGATGTATTTTTTAAGCAGATCACAGGATCTCAAAAGAGTAAGTATCACAGATCTTGTTTAATCACCTTATTAATACAGAATCATAAACAACTGGGGTCAGTAAAGTGCTCAAAAGTTTGTCTCAAAATATTTCAAGGTTTTGTATTTTTAACGTCCTGCAAAAAACAATGATGCAGAACCAGGACACATTCATGGTCTAAAGCCTGTGGACAGGGAAGACATTAGAAAGGCCATGAAACTACATTTGACTCCAGAAAGAATTTGAAGTACAATCTAAAATTAAAATTTTATGTTCCTCTCCCTTCTTGGCAACTTTTGAATTCAGCACATTTCTTTTACACTATACTGCTGTCACATCAAACAGAATAAGTTTACAACAAGATTAGAGCACAACAGAATGGCTGAAATGTCACACCATGTCAAATGCCTAAGGAAATACTCTTTATTTTTCTGTGGCTATACAGTTATCTAACATTAAAAGAACAAAATAACCACAGTTGGTGCTACAGTTCATCTATCAGTTAGAATATTCAGTAACAGAGGATATATTAATTTACAAAAGGTGAAGATAACGATAGGGTGGAGGGGGAAAGAAATCATTTTGCACAAGAAAGAGAAGTTGCATCCGGAGAACATCATGGACTACAGGATAGGCAGAACAATTAACAGAGATTAAGTTTCTGAGTACTGCTCAAGGAACAGTCCTCAGCAGGCACTGCCATTTGAGTTATATAAAATTCAATGGAAAGCATAACGAAAGAAAAACATACTTTAAAACTTTTGAAACCCTCTGTCCCCACAAATATTTAATTTCAAATCTATAAATGGAGACAGTTTATCTAAAAGGTTTCAATCTAACTTTTAGGTTAGCATTTATCACAGTAACTAATACAGTGCAATGCACATATTCTCAATTTAGTAACATGTAGTCTCATGCATTATTTGCAAGGACTGTTGATGTGCTTGAAGTTAAAACACATTCAAGAGATATTCAATTTTGTGTAAATTAGGTTCGTTAACATCAAACTTCCCTATGATGAAACAAGTGTGTGCAAATACCTTGTAATATCACAGCATAAACTTGTAACTATTTCTAAACAAAGTGGAATAAGAGTTATTGAATATCAAGACAACCCCAATTTAAAATACAGTAAAATCAATTAGACCACCTAAAAGACAAGATATTGGATCCCATTTAATAGATGTTATTAATCTCATAACGATTCTTTAATTTGCATTTAAAATCTGCAGCTTTTATTTAAAACTTACAAAGAGTTCTTACATCCTAATTTGCACACTCTGCTTCTGTGTTCGAGCAAAGTTAAATGCTTAGGTATTACAAGAGCATAAAACTGCTGCCTTCACATTATAAGCTTTGACACCTAGAAAACTGCCACCACCACAGAGAAACCGACAGGAAAGAGCTTCCTAGTCTCACCAGAAGAAAGATAGATGAGTACAGAACAGAATTTCAGGTGTAAGGGACCTACAAGGACCACCTAGTCCAGCTGCTCGTTAAGGGCATTGTCCAAATGTCTCCTAAACACTGACAGGCTTAGGGCATCCATGGACTTTATAGGAAGCCTGTTCCAGTATTTGACTACATTCTTGGCAGAGAAAATTGTCATCCTCATATTTTGACCCGAAGATTCTAAAACGAACATCCCTAGTGATCCCATTTATTTAATGTATCAAATGAAACATTAACACTTAGTAAATGCTAAACCAACAATAACTCTCTCTTGTTTCTCTTAATAGACCTTGCAGGAAGGTATGAAATAGCCACATTACCTAGTGTGATTTAGGCAGGGGATACAGACTTCATTATCAGTAAAGAGCACAGCTTCATCTTCAAGAAAATTAAACTCTTCCCTCTGTTTGAGGCACCTTTAATTTACTCGTATTTAACCAGTATAATGTGGAAGCAAAAATAGTATGTATGGGGACAGGGTAATCATGGTACTGGGTTAAGACAAGGTATTCTTTTTCTTTGGTATGCAGAAGCATAAAAATGGAACTGCTTGCGAGAGGGATAGAGATGTTTATATTCTAGAAGTATCTTACGAAGAGGATTTCACTCGCAAGGAGTATCCATGAATTAAAGCACCTCTGATTTTTTTTTTTTTTAGTATTTCTTATAATGAAAGTGTCAAACAAGAAAGCAGATCCTCCTCATAAACAAGTTAAAAATCTTAATCTGGTTACAATTATCCTTCATGCTGACACATGCTGTCCAAAACTAATATTTTGAACTATAGTTCAAAACCACAGTTCAAACTAAATTTGGGAAGAGAATGAGGAAATGTGAGATAAAAACATAAAATCCCTTTTGTTGAAACAAAATCCTCTCACACTTGAAAGAGTATTAAATACTTGCTAAACACCAATGGAATACAACTTCTCCAAACATGGTAAAGACTCTCCTTCTGAATGGTGAAGGGGGCAACAAGGATACTTAATGACTGTAGAGACACTTCCAATTTATTTATAGTGCTTGAATTAAAAAAATTCAACGGATGAAAGCGAAATTCTTATCATAAAGGGTAAGGTGAGCTAGATATCAATAAGACAAAATCAAATGGAAACCACTTAAAAATCAATCAGCAATTCATTTAAGAACAATTAATTTTTATGACTAAGACATTTGTGTAAGTTTTCCTTGCTAAAAGGAGTTTGGGGAATAACTGTTATGTTCTCATTGGCTTTAAATGTTTTTCAGCCAGCCATAAACAAGGGGAAAATCAACTTCTTACAGAATGTCTGTTGTGAAGCAATTAAATAGAAACATTCCTTTGATAGAATAAAAATCTGTATTTTTCCTTAGCTTCAAATGAAAGCTCTGCAGCTAAACCCACTACTCTGCTTTTATATTCCTTCAGGTAAAATAGCAAAAGAAATAAGAATGCATTCAAGAAAATAAAAAGGAGAATCTCTATTCTTTCTCTCATTTTTTTTTTGCTTTTACATAAGAGCAATTATTTTGCCTTATTATGTGAAATTTCGCCAGCATTCATAAAACTGGCTTTCAATGAGAACTACATTTCTACTTCCATCACAAAAAGTAATCCAAAACTTCCCAAATGAACCAAATTCACCGAATGGATGTTCAGCCTTGCTACTCAACTTCCACCATAACACTTTATCCAGCCAACTTATTAGGTTCAATTTCATATAAAATAAAAAATACTCTTACTTGCTGTTTGCAGGGAAGACAAAAACATTTTCTGCTGCAGTGATTCCAGCCGTTTGTCTCCACTATCATACAGCCTTTGATTTCAAAAGTCCGTTCCAGATAATAAGGCAAATATACTTTACTGATAGAAAATCTCTGCACACTCTCATTAGAACCACTTTATCATTATAGCTGTTCATATTTATTATGTTCGTGATGGACACTTTACTGGAGCACAAAGCAATATTAACAGAAATGGAAATAAATATTTCCTGTTATATCTGAAAAATAAAACTTAAAGGAATATTTTATAACAAATCAAATGTCATGTTCTCTTCTGTAATAAAAATACAAGATTTTGGTGAGGTAGATGCAGATGATCAACTTTCTGTTCTAAAGGTTGGCAATGCAACATAGAACTGGCTTCTGTATAATAGTAAAGATGTTACGTATGTGGTATATAAGCAACTGCCCGGTAAAAAAAAAAAATTACATAATTCTTTCAATTCATTTAAAGTCTGATTTTTCTGACACACCATAAAGATTAAGGTAATTCATTTTTGTCTCAAAAGCATTTTAGGTAAATATATAAAAATCCTTTGTTTGTATTTTTTAATTAAAGAAAAAGAACTTTTTTACAGTGAAAACTTCAGGGGAAAAAAGTGTCTTCAGTCTTCCACTCTAAAATTTAAACTTCTTCAAAGCTTTTCTAGTTTGCTAGAAAAGAATGTATGAATGAAGAATTGTTTGCACTTCCCTTTTTTTACAGTTGTCAAACAAGACTGGAATAGCAGTGCCAAGAAAGCTCCCATTTGCAGAACTGAAATTTTCTTGGATATCTTCAATCAGGTCTGGAGGACAGAATGGTCACTGAACTCAGATTAGTAAAATAGCTTTACAAAGCTCATTAAATGGAACTTCAAATTAGATGGAAAATATTCCCTGCTTTCATTGAATCACTGTGATTTGAAAAGTCATACCACACATCAAATGATGGATTTTCTCAACAGAACTGTGTCAAAAGAAAGTGAAATCCAGATCTGACTGAGAAATAAATATGAAATTTAAATTCTTGTAAAACTTCAGTAAAGCTATGTCTATTCAACGGAGTCAAACATATGCAAACATAATTAGCAAAACCATTTTGAGTGCAGAGCTTTCCTTTCCTTTATGCAGAGTTAATAGAAAATTAATTATAAGTTCCAGTTTAGCCAGTAAATATTTTTGTGATTTGAATCCTAGATGTAGTTAGTAGACACTAATGCAATGGTTTATTAGTGATTTTTTTCATTAATTATGAAAAATTAAAAAAAAAAAAAACCACAAAAAAAACCCAAAATCCAAACACAGCAAGGAAAAATATTTTGCAAAGAAAATAAGCCCAGATTTTTTGCTGGAAAGTTGCAGCAGGTAATTCTCCCTTGAATCAAAAGACACCTATATTATCCTGGCTTGCACACCAAGGTAAATGGCAATGGTTGCATCTCTTCAGGCTCCTCAGTTTTCTTAAGTACTCGAATAATCACTAGGGCCTTATTCCTGATAGACAAATTGATAAACACAGTTTGGTGTGTGTGAGGGGATTTTGCTCCTTTGGTTTTGCTGCTGGTAGGATACATGATTTGATGATAGTTATTTTTTTGATGGCAGCTTTTGAGGTCAAATTCATTCAGCAGGTTGAGTTAAAAAGTACAAAACCAGCAGAGTTCATCTATGGTCAGTGATCTGCACTTCCATGCCCATAGGAACTTACTGCTACAGCCAGGACTTTGAATTAAAAGGCATTCAGTGTTTGGAGCCTTGAAATAAAAGTTTCATATGTAACATGTTACCTATTCAACTACTTTGCAAGTTTCTGCATCTCAAGACAAACATTAGTCACTCCAGCACCCAAATCAGTCACTATTCACATCAAATAACAGAGTCAGATATACTTCTGTATAGTTCCCTGCTGACTTTGTTCGTGAAAGCCTTAATTCTAGCTAAAACCAATAAAACATTCTCATTTAGAAATTCATGGTGATGACTATTGGCTACAACAACTGGCAGCGCACCACTCAATGTTCATTCCCAGTGGAGTCCACAGTAAGACCTTGCAGAAACAAAGGCTGATTCCTCGCTGAGCTGCTTTGACAAGCATGAAGCCAAGAGGTCAAGGGAAGAGATTATTACTCTCTAGTTGAGCCTCCTGGGGCCACATCTTGAACAGCATCTGGTTTCAGGGCCTCCCTGTGCAGGAGACCTTAATGTGCTGGGGACAGTCCAGTGGAGGGTTACTAAGATGGTTAAGAAACCGGAGCGCATGGCATTAGAAAAGCAGCAGGTAAAACAACCCTTCACCAGAGAAGTCGAAAGGAGAACTTAACTGCTCATCCCATCCACTGTTTGCAGAGAACTCCACTACCAAAAAGGGTAGGTACAGACAGACATAGATGCCTAGCAAAAAACACAAGATAGGACAGTCACAAGATGCGACATGGAAAATTTCAATTGGTCATAAGGAAATAATTCATCCCAGCACGGGTGGTGAAGCACAGGGCTGGAGAAGGGTTTAGAAGGGGAGATTTTCAAAACCTGACTGGATAAGGCTTTGAGCAACCTGACCTAGCTTTGAAGTTGGGCTGCTTGGAGCAGAGTTTTAGACTACATGCCTCCAGAGACACATTCTGACCTATTTTTTTTTATACAACTCGTGAAGCTTTTACCTAGAGCAAGGAATGAAATAAAATAAATGGGGGGGGGGCAAGGAGAGAAACCAAATAACACAGGCCACAGAAAGAGTTAAGCTAATAAAGCAGCTTCAGCAGAATAAAGACAAAAGATTGCTTGAGAGAGAGAGAGAGAGAGAGAGAGAGAGAGAGAGAGAGAGTTTATTTAGATTTGGGGTTTTTTAAGTGGAACTGATGAAGGGGCAATGAGAACTGAAAAATGTTCAAAAATGTTCAAAAGCTCCCAAGTTCTGCAAACTAACAGAGAAATGCAGTAAGGAAATAAAAAGATGTAAAGGAGTAGGCATGTCTTCTGACATAATCATACCCACGTAAAGATTTTCCTGAAAGGAACTTAACCTTTGCTAGCGCAACATCCAGCAAATTCAAGGTAACTGTTATTAGAAGTAACACCTTTCAAAATGCAAAGCTTTACATTCTGTTTCTGTAAGATTAATACTTTAAGTCAATATGGCAGAGGGTCTCACTGAACTACATCTCTTTTTATATTCACAACCTTTGTAAAGGTTATTTTAGTGTTCCAGTATCTTATCCTTGAGTTTTATGGTATTTATGCAAATTCATTTTGAAGCATGCAGTTTTTACTGTTTGCTAGCTTAGTTTATTTTCCTATTTAGAGTCTGCCAAAAACATACAGGTTTTGTAAAACTGAAGACATGGAAATTCTCAGTTTACCTACATGATCTACTAAGAGTTGGATTTCTTGCACTTTTTTAATTAAAAATATAGATGTCCATTTTGGAGAATACGGCCATAGACAAACTCTGCAGTTACAGGGCCCAGGAATACCCCCACTGCAACTATACAACAGCTTCAAGGTGACAACTCTGTGCAAAATCCATCTGCTTGACCAGAAAGAGGAACTATGCTGTATTTAAGGACATTCAGTTTCCCACTATTACAGGCTGAATTTTTGCATGACTTCTGGCATTGGAGAAAGCAGTTTAAGGAAAATTGACTTTGCATCATATACTCATTCAGCACCTGCAACTGTGAGACTGTCTAACAGCTCTATTTCTTAAGCAGTTGTTCCATGTTCCCTGGTACCGTTCTCAAGATCCCTTTCTTCATGAAGTAAATTCATGCAAAACCTAACCCCTGGCACAATTTTATAACAAATTTACAAAGCAGATTTGCATTAAACTGAGAAATTCATGAGTGAGAAATAGAAATGAAGAGGATAATGAATCAATAATCTCTTTATTACAATAACTTCTCATAAGACATATATTAAAAATTGTCATTTCCTATTGTGGCAAGTACCATTCATTTATTTCCTGCATTGAGAAGAATTATTACTATAGATACAACTAGCAGGGCTAGAATCTTCTCCCCTTTCCCAGTCTCTCAAGTCTCTCATCCCCCCTACCTTTACTCTCACTCAGTGCAGGTTCTTGGATGTGAACTATCAGAACTTCAGTCTCCACCTGCTTCCAAAGATCAGTGTGATAAAATATGTATCCACTGGATGCTCAGATTATTAGATTATTTTAAAGGGAGAAGGAGAATAATATCGGTATCTTCAGAATTTTTTGACCACTACTGGTTAATGATTTGCAATTTTTGGTCAGGTTCTTATGTTTCCTTGTGAAAAATGAAAAAATAAAAGCACTCTTTACAAATTTAAAGAGAATTAGCTGTGTCATTTTAAAATACAGACAATCTACAGGCAAATTAACAGCCAAACAGCAATCAGCACCCTTAAGCTATACTGTGCTGTCGATAGGTGCTGAAGTAGTTCTCATCAAATGTACTACTTTGGTTCACTTAGCATACAAGGACTTTGTGCAATTATAATTTTATTAGCAACCATAATGACTTCTAGGAAAAAAATTTTCACCGAAAGGAAGAAAACAGGCACTGAAACAGCTGCCCAAGGAGGTGGTTGAGTGACCAATCCCAGAGGTATTTAAAAGATGAGTAGACAAGGTACTTAAGGATATGGTTTAGTGGCAGATCGGTATGGTTGGACTCGATCTCAGAGGTCTTTTCCAACCTGGTGATTCTATGATCCTATGACTCTCTTAGAAAAAAGTGAAAAAAAGAATGAAAACTTATAGGGGACATATAATGGACTGGTCACTCACATCTATAAGATGGCATTCACCAACATCCAATCCAGAATTGTGAGAAAGCTTACAATAGTAAAACAGATTTGCATCTGCTACCTAACCAGTTTTAGTTAGCATTAAAAAAAAAAATCAAAAGCAAAAAGACCTCATAAAACTGGTAACTCAGCAATTATTGCGCAGCATAAAACAGATCTTCAACCAAAAGTTACAGTCTATTGCTAGGCTGCAGTATTTTAGATCAATTTCAGCAGTCAAGTACTTAGCAAATATAAAAAAAATTTCAACAGAATCAGGGAGGAAAACCTTGTACTTACAGAAGATAGATCATTACCAGAAAAATAATCACATGAAATGAAAAGAAAAACAGTATGGGAGAGAAAGCAGGTATTCAAAACCTCATTAATACACTCTCTGCAGTGGAAACTGTATTAAATAATCATCTAATAAACACAAGAAGTAAAACATTAACAAGAGTAGCAGCAACAACAAAATAGTGTTGCCCTTCTGCCCTCCAGCCCTTCACCTCCTGAAAACAGGGAATTTCAAATGAACAGAGGAAAAAACAAGCAAAAAATACCCTAATGAAGCTAAAATAGGCTAAAGTAAACTGAAAGGATAAAATCACTGAACTAAAATATAGTTTTCACAAGAGCATACATTTTGAGGATAATCTTTATAAAATATATGAACCGTTCTGGACAAGTGTGCTGTTAATTTAAATTAGGCTACCATCATATTCTTCCTCATGGTGCGTTAACACTCACATCATTAATATAAAAGTGACAGTTTAAGAGGCTAGCATCTTTTCCCTGGTATCTACTTCCTTTCTGTGAGGTACAGACATATAAACCATAAATGCAGATTTGGCAGCTAAACAAGCTTGTTGGAAATGAATTAAAACATCAACCACACAGAAATGGGCTACTTCAAGGACCCAGCACCACTCAAGGATCCCTGGATGAGCCCAGTGAAAGAGCCCAACAGTGAGAGACAACTACAAATGTTCTGACCTTCTTTCCAGCCACTTATTCTCTCCCTGTCTCTCTGTGGCAGTCACGAAAGAGCTCTGATAAGCTCTCATGCCCTCTGTCTAATAGCATGGTCTTCTACACAAAGTACTGGAAAGCTGAAAGGAGAAGCAGAAAGCCTTTTGTTCTCTACTATGTGAAAGCTGGGATGGGAAGGGAGGAAGGCCATAGCGTTATGTCTTTCAAAAGAACAAATTATGTAAAATACTGTCACAAATAACACCCTAACAATGAAAAATACAAAACCAGGTATTTGAACAGTAGGGAAATCCAGCAATGAAGTCCTGTCCTTGGAGTGGTGAAGCACATTCTGTCACATTATCCCTTCAAACGTCTACCTCGGCCTCAATAGATGTAACAAAATAAATCCACTTATTTCCTTATTTCTTCTCTATATAATTTATCTAGTGTTATCTTGTATTTTTATCACCTCCAGAATTACAAGATTAGATATTCTGAGCATTCAGAGAGCAAGAGAGAAAGATTCTCTTTTAATTCTTCAATTCACAACATGTTTTTCGAATTTCCCAGCTGACCAGACACCAAGTAAGGTAGTTTTGCAAACCTTCTATACTTGTACTTTCTTTAGCTACATAGTTATGAACTGGTAATATCATCAACAAAACCACTCAGAAATGTTCAAAATGAGGACTCTACAAAAATAATTCAAGAAAATTCTGGTCCCATGAAAATTTGAAATTTTATGGACTCTTCCAATTAGTCTCACGCAGCTTTCAAAACAATCTATTAAAATTCCAGTAAAAAGAAAGTGAGAGTAGAAACAAGTGAATAATTATTAAAAATAAAAAAATAAAATCATGATATCCTAATTATTCCACCTCTGCACAGCACTTAGAGTTGATGTCTTAAAATTCATTTCTCTTGGGAGCCTCTGTGTGAACAAGAGACTTGTTCATAATCAAAACCTGGAAAATTTTAAGAAATGTCATTTCTCCTTATTTTTTGCTATAAAAGCTTTAAAAAAGCCACAGTTTCGGAGTCTGGAGAGACGGGGAGGAGTATTTCCAATTGATGTACTCTGAATTATAAAACTCATTTTGTTTTCCTTAACTCATGGACAAACATCACAATACTATTTCTTCTAGTAACTTTTTTACATACTGATTTGGCATTTCTGAACTAATTGTTCTACATGCTAATA
Source organism: Coccyzus lansbergi (assembly GCA_033558105.1). Taxonomy (NCBI): domain Eukaryota; kingdom Metazoa; phylum Chordata; class Aves; order Cuculiformes; family Coccyzidae; genus Coccyzus; species Coccyzus lansbergi. The sequence continues at coordinate 6,051,285 of JAUMJK010000097.1, forward strand.
AAAGAAATACTCTGAAAAACATCCCTAGTGCTCTTTTTTATGGTTTAATTTTGAAACATAGAGGAACACCTGCTTGGGAGATAATAAAGAACTGAACAAAAAAGAACAGCCACATAAAAAATATTCACTCTTTTGAAAAAACATTTTCTATACTGCTCAGTGTATTATAAATAAGACTGAGACAGAGTCATCAGGTACTTGTATTAAGAAATCAGAGAGCACAAACCAGTTTTAATATTAATTTTAAAAATCAAGTGGTTTTCAGGTATCTCTCTCTTTTCACAGATCACGCACATCTTCATGGAACTCTGCATAGTATTTTATCAAGAACTTGTATTTACTATTTCTACTGACTATAGGTTTCATCGACCAACCACGTCAAAGACATTTACTCTTTTTTTCTTATATTATAAGGCTTACAGAGCAGCCCAAGATTACTCTCAAAAACAAATTAAAATAACAGCAGGATTTGAGTGGTGACTGTTAACCTCAGAGAGATTTTAGCACTGCTAAAAATGTTTCTCTATGCAACATGAATACTTGTTTTAAACACACTTGCCTCTTTCTCTCCTCATTAAAGACAAAAAAAATTGCTCAACAGAAACTTTAATCAATTTGTTGATTTCTTTCATTCTAGTCTGTCTAGAAACTTGGATTCTTTCTGCTTATAGAATCATAGAATCATATAATAACCAGGTTGGAAGAGACTCATCAGATCATCTAACCACTCCTATCAAAAATGCAAAAAATGTCTGACAGAAAACACCTATGGAAGACCATAGGTATGAAATTAATATTTTCAAAGACATTCTATACAAACAATATGATGGCAGTAGTAGGTAACAAGCCCATCTTCCTTCTTTGCTTTAATGTGACCATGAGAACATCTGACTTGTGCTCAAATCCTCCAAGAGCTAGCAGTTCACTCCCGGTAACAAGACAGCAGTGATGCAAGATGTGAATGAGGCTCTACCTGATCAACTAACACACTTGTGAGAAATATAACACCATCAGAAAACCCTAGGGAAGTCCCATGTGATGTGAAGAGAAATGTTAAGTCTAATAAAAGCCAAGTGAAATGTCGTTTATATTGCTAAATAATCATGCCTAGAGTATTACTTCTGTTGAATGCTAGGTACTAGACTTATCTTAGCACAAACAATTCCCTAATGCCTCAGAAAGCAAACCTGAGGCTCCTCAGATAACTCCTTCCAGAACCAATGAGCCAGAAATGGACATAAAGTCTTTCTCAGCCAATTAGCCTCTTCTCATTTTAGGGTGTGAATAATATAATCTTTATCATTCTTCTTCATGCGCTACTTAACATTTGATAAAAAGATAACAATATGCATCATTTTTACTCATAGCTAAGCCTCAGAAAAGCAAACCAAATCAAAATCTCAGATTCATCCATTGAAATCCCATTGTTATCACTGAGTAGGTGTGGCTTCTATGCAGTCTACATCCATAAAATCTTTATGGCAAAACTTTACTTATGTTTAAGAATGGTGCAGACAATTACCAAATCAATCATCATGAAATACCTATGAGTCCCAACCATGTTTCAGGAAGGAGAGCAGTAATAAGTGCTTCCTGATGACAGGCTATTTTCTGACCCTGGTTTTCCGTTTTATTCAGATGCTGGATTTCTAAAGCAGCAACTTCAAAGTCCTACGTTTCTGAAAAGTGTGAATTATTAATAGCAGCATGGTTAAGCTCCCGTGCATTATTCATTTATTCCTACCAACGATTTGTGCTTCTGAAAATCTCTTTCCTCCTTTTCCATGGAATCCTATATGCCAAGGCACTTCACAACAGCAAGAACAATGCATCAGTGAATAGACAACAGCACCTGCTTGTAGTACTGCAATATGAGCAAAATGCAGTGCAAAACACTTTATCTGAAAAATCTTCGCTTTGGCATATTAGGAGAAAGGTTTTTAGCAACCATAAAATGATGATGCCATAGAATGCCAATTACTATTTCCCTAACTTGGTTCCTCCCCTAACAAGTCTTGTGTAGTCCTCAAATGCTCTCCCTCTGCATCACATGATGCCTCTCAAACCCTAAGGCAAGGGCTTTTCAGTCCATGACAGGCTGAAGAGAGCTGATGCTAGGGAGTCATGGGTTTTATATCTTCTTTAGTTTGCAATTACTTCAATGATATACAGACACTACCTACCAGTTATGCACAGGACAGGTAATACACAACTTACTTAGGATGAAGTCACCAGCTTCCCTCAGTCAGGATTCTGGGCTTACTCTGGGTGTAGCTATAACCACATCACAACAAATGCTTCTGTAAGAAGCACAATCAGGAATAGCTATTCAGGTCTAAAATCATACTTTTTTTAAGAAAAAAAAGAATTTTCCTGTGAACACATACTTGTTAAAAAAAAGAGGTTTTGATATTTAGGTCAGCTGTTTAAAATATGGAGTGCATTGAATTTCAGCACTTTGCAAACGGCATTTTTTGGTGCACTGAAAGATAGATATGAGATATACAAATATGCATACGCACCAAAAAAAAGTTAAGATCACCACATAAAAGGAATTTACATCCCTGTGTCTCTCCACTGAGATTATTCAAAATCCAGTTTCAGGTTTGATGCCAGTACAATAGGGAAAATTTTATGTGAGAGTGAGTAGTATTGCACAGACCTTGTTTTTTTCCCTCAGCTGAAAGACCTAGCCTCTGCAGACTGTTCAAGTATACAGAGTTCACATCCAGGCGGTACCTGTTTCTCTGAAGTGTTTGACTCTACATTCATTATTTTTCACACACACAGCATATCACCATCTTTGAAATCTGAATGCCACCTGCCTCTGCAAGTTACTATGTCCTCTTTCTTTTTACAAGCGACTTTGAAATCAATACTCAGTGCTGAAGCTGGTGCTGCTGACGCGGTTCGATGTGAAGAGGCTTCTGTTGATATCTGCAAATCCCCAGCGTACAGTCCTACTTCAGCATAACCAGCTTAGAAGCACTGCATACACACAGAGATTGTACAGTATGATCAGTCTGCTTTTACTACCTGGTATTGCATTATCTGTCTACTCGATGATCCGGTGGGTCTCTTCCAACCTGATTGTTCTATGATTCTATATATCCACCTACTATCTCTGCACCACTGCTCACCTTTCTATGTTCATTTTTATTTGCTCTTTTGTGCTGTAAAAATACTTCCAAATAATCTCTCAACTCATTCATAAATTTCAGAAATTCTTAGCATTGTCTGCTTCTCCTGGCATTTTCTTTCCTCCTTGGTTGCTATTTTCTCACACTAAGTTAGTTTTAGAACACACATGCAGAAAAGGAAGCTAAAGGACTGCTGCAACATGGCCCAAAGATAAAAAGGGACCTCTCTCCTCCCATCCCTAAAAAAAAAAAAAAAAAGTAGTCCAGTAAAATTAATTTGTTAAAATACTAACAGGTTTCTTGAAACACATAGACAACAGAACACAAATATTATATAAAGACTTTCTGGCTTAGAAAGGCATAATATTGGTGAAGCCACTACACAAACAAACAGTAAGGAGTAATACATTTTTTGAGCAGGAGTAATGCTACTGAATCAGAACAGCACTAAATAGAATACAACATTTCAAACATTTTTTAAACCCAAAGCTTGCCATCATCACAGTAGTTATATCTGGAGCATACGTGACTCACTACAGCTCTTCAGTAACTGTGATGTACTTATGAATTTTTCATTGCAGATTTGAAAGAGCTCTAGTTTCCTTTGTTTGTGTATCCTTCTTGAGCTACCAGCATTACACAGATATCCAGTAAGAGTCAGAGCCAAGAAGCTAGAAAAACCATGTGTCTTCTTGTCCTACGCTGTTGCTAAATAAACAAACAAAACCTATAGGAACAGTGGTGTTCAGTTGTTCAGCAGGACTTTGCAGGTGCTCTTTACACGAGATGGTCTTCAAACTGCACTTCCTTTTCCTGAACTGCAGAAATGGAATATAATTTTCAAAGTCTTTTTTCTTGTCAAGAGAACCTGCCTTTACACAGATGAAATACTTATATCAGAATGTAACTATTTTCCTGAGGTATTCGTGCATATTGGAAATTATCCAAAAGGACAACTAAGGTATCTGCTGGTTCAAAAACCCTTCAAAAATAGTCACATGGATTATGAATGAAACTGTGACCTCACCAGTCAGACAAATGAACAATTCCTCCCTTAAGGAATTGCACTGGCTTAAAGCCCTCACAAGCCAGATGATAACCCAAATTGAGGCAGACTTAGAATCTCACTCTGAGAAAACAGTGACAAATTTGCATTCATTGAGGCTCGAAGTTGTTAAAACACATTGCAGCACACTGTAGCTTAGTTGTGATTACTTGTCTCTGATAGATAACCTACCAAAATGTAGAGTTTAGGATATATAGAACTGAACTAATTCTAAAATGAGCTTGGTAAAGGGAATTTAAGATTGGTAACCCTGGTAACCCACACGTAAGATGCTTTCTGAAAACCTCAATGCACGTCCATGTCCAACAGAAGACAATGCTCTCCAGTTTAGACAGGACCAAGCAGAAAGCAAAAGATCTTCAACTTGCTCAGCAAGCTTGCGAATTGAGCAAAGTTAATTTCTGCTTTTACAGTATGCCTAAAATACTAACAGCTATTTTTTTACTCACTTGTCCAGCTGCTACATAGCTGGCTGCGCAGCTTGGAACACAGGGCTCCTGGTATCCTTAATCAAGATGATGCTTCAATCTCTCATGGTTGTTGGAGCTCTAAAATACCCCTACTCCTTAAGCTAATTTTGTTGCAAAACTTCTTAACAAAATCTCGTATATTGAAACTACTCTTACAAATATTCAAAAGAATTTACACGATCTAAATTCTTCGATTTATCACCCCCACTTAGCAGATTTCAAAAATGACAAAATGCAGAATAAACCAGTCAAACTATTGAAGGCAGAACTGAAACTTGCAATTTTGTGGTGATACTCAATGAAATATAAATGGTAAAATAAGAAAATCAGAGTTGGTGTGGGTTGCCTATTTTAACTGGTCCTTGCTAAAGAAGTTTTGAAAAGCTTTGGAATAGATGCAAGGTTTTCCCCATAGATAATATTATACCAAGCTATGTTAAAGCACAATGTGGGAAGTTAATGCCCAGACATTTCATCACAGCATCGCTGCCTGTAGTCAGAGAGCAGTTATACAATAAAGTAAAAATTTCTGCTTTCCTTAGCTTTCTCATTTGAAATACTTATCTAGTTAAAATAATGTAGAAACAACATTGAAATTATTTCTACATCACTCATGCACTGGCATAACATAAGATTTAATATGTCATTTTTAATGATTATTTTCAATGAAGCTTTATATTTCATTGAAGTTTCAAACCACAACAGTAGAAACTGGAATGAAAAAGCAGTATTATGGGCCGTTCTAAGGTGTCTGACTACAAATCTAAAGTACATCTTAAGTTGTGCAGCTGTATCAAGCAACAAAAATACGATCAAATACAGCCTGGTAAACTTTATTAAAATTTGGATCTTACTTTTCATTGCCCTGAGAGAGTAATATAAATGGTACTATTTGAATATATCATTTTAAGGGAGTGTATTAACTACCTATGTTGCTCTTAGCTTTCAGAGTCAAGATGAGGATAGCTTAGACATTTTCTGTATATGTTAGTATTCCCTGGAATGCAAAAGAAAGTGCTGAGCCATTAATATTGCTTTACTTAAGCTGACATGGTACCTGGCCTTTTTGATCTGGAGAACAGCAGAGTCACAATCTCTCATAAATTTTTGAATGACAGAATTGCAACTTCTAGTAATTTCAGTAGCCTCTTTAGATTACTAGGCTGAGTAGGTCCACTGGTGCCACAGAAGCATCAAACATCCTTGGAGAATTCTCCATGAGAATCTTAATTACAAGTCCAAGTTTCTGAATACTAAAAACTGTGGAGCAATATGAAAAATGTGATCCTTAGGAACCCTCATTTAAATTGACAAATTAAATGCAAATTAAATTCACACATTGTTTTATAAAGAACGCGGGTCATTAAGATCTTAAAATTAGAGGAAAACAACAATAGCAAAAAAGCTCTACTCTACAACAGCAAGGTTTCTCGACAGAGTGCAAAGTGATGTAACAAGATCAGTTAACGAAGTAACACATGCTTCCTGGAATGAAGAATGGATGCAGACTTTTAGAGATTCTCAACCCAACCCCTAATCCATCTAAACCACACTACAACTTTAGGTGGCTAATATACAAAATTAAACAAAGTATTTGGCATTGTATCAGAAGTTCGGATCTTTTATGTCTTTTATGGAGATACTTGACTTGTTCAGAGGTCAGGCACTTTGTGGACAAGTCCCTTGAGAAGCTAACTCAACACTCTTGGGGAAGACATAACATATACTGAAGTTTCTGAACCCCTTCCTGTCCTGTTATACAACAAACAGGAAGTATGAGAAGCACCCCAAGTTAGCCATTGGATCTACAGGCCATGTTCCTAGAACTCATACACTATGCTAAAAGCAACTTTCTTTTTTATTTTCCCCCAGCCTTGAATCTGTTCATTATAAAGCTTTGATAAGGGTATTAAAAAGAACAATGATAGTCAACAAAAGCACTCAGCAGAGTATACAGAAAATTTCAGTCTGTATCAGAACTAAAATACTAGATATCCAAAAATTGTAACCATTATAATTGCCTTGAACTTGCACCTAAATGCAGGTTTTACCTTCTGTCAAGGCAGAGACATTCAAACCCACTCACCATCAAGTATCTGTTAAAAGAACTTCTTGTAAATTAGGTTGCTTTTCCTTCTGAAGGATATATTTTTTTTCAGTAGAGCTCTTGAATAAAGCAAGCAATTGCTTTGCACTCAGTCCTGTAGCCATTACAGAAAACAAGATCTACTCTAAGGCTACCGTATACTTCCATGTCCTGTATTTAAAAGATGGATATTCATTTGTGATTGAGATCACCTAGCAAATCCTATAAGCTGCCTTTTCCTGGAATTATTAAGCTACAAACTGCAGTTTTATGCAAAACCATACATTAATGTTGGATGATGAAGATATTTCTTTTCTAAAGGATAGTTGGAAAAAACCTAATAAATAAGAAACATTTCTTCCTTCTTCCTCAGGCATAAGTCTTCAGAGGCCATATGTTGTATCACCTCTATAATGGGTAAAAAAAGTATAAAAGTTATGTATTTAATATTAAAATTCCTACCTTCAAGAATATTATTGAGCTGAGTAATTTCAGAAAAAGCAGTTTCTGTCACAACAGAGGTTAAAAATAGCCACAAAATACTATACAGATGGCTCAACAGATCTAATGCACTACTGTGCAGAGATACAGATTAATCTACCTCTAGGACATTGCTCTTTTTGATCAGCATACCTTCAGACACAAGCAGAAGAACAAAAATTGTGGGTGTGAAGAAGAATGACACTTTGTTTTTCAAAACTCTCCCTGTCCTTTCATAACACTATGCTGTGCTCTACTGCAGCTTTTAAAAAGCAGAGGGTTTCACTCTGCATATACAATCAGAACAAAGAGCAAGACAAAACCATGGTGGCACATTTTAACGGCAGCCTCCCACTGTGAACACCTCCTCACTCTGTCAAGAAGGGAAAAAGGAAAGAAAAAAAAAATCAAACCCCAAACTATAACCAGAGACAATTCCTTAGGATATAAATGCATTTTTCTGGGTTTTTTTTCTCCTTCTCTAGATTTCTAAACACCCAAGAGGCAGAAGAACTTGGTCTTATTCTTTGAAGCCTTATGAAGACAGCTCCGGCATCAAAATTACTACTTGTCTTCTGAGCTACAAGAAAGCGCTCAAAGTGAGTGAGAAGACAAATGCTTTCTAACCCATCCCATCTCCAACCTTAAAAGTTACTTCCTTTCAGCAAGTGAGTTTGACTATTATGTTACCTGGCAGTAGACAGAGTCTCTGTTTCTAAAATGGTTAAAATTACTTCCTACTTCTTTTCTGGAACTATTATCTCTGTCATTTTATATCTTTCCTACATCATTGAGAATCCACATAAAAATAATGCCCTTTCAATCGCCTCAAAGAAATGAAGCTTGGTCTTAATGCAAGTGAAGCATACAAGGCACAGCTGCGATGGGCAGTTGGCCATTTCATGAGGATTACCACTGATTCCGTAAAAGAGGGAATTTAGGACACTGTTTTGTGAGCAGCTAGCAAACAAACAAAGCATTTAGTCAAAATCTCAGCTATGGTAAGCTAGAAATGACAGTAACTGAAATCTTAAATTTAAGTAGTAGGATGATATAAAATACCCCTTTTGAAAAAAACACACCTCAATTACATGATGCTCTCTGCTGCTGAGATCAGTGCCTATGAACTTCAGAGTACCAGATTCACAGCTGCTTTTAAATGCCTCATGATTAGATTATGTGTTCTAGAGGATGAGCTTAGTTTTTTCTGTAGCCTTTTGCCCAAGACTCCATGGTGCTCACCCCCATCCCTAAAAGCTGTAAGGTGAGAAAAACAGAGACTGAACTAATTCATAACACTGCATGTGAGATGTTCAGAAAAGCCACATGCATACAGTCAGTGCTGTACATGCTCCACCGCTTCATTACAGCATCCTCTTTCTTTTCCAAAGCCTTACGATGAAGCAAGTCACCTTCATACAGATTTCTTCACAAATAAAGAGGAGAGAATGAACTTCTCAAGAAGTAACTGGTAAGAACCTGGTTATTATGAAGTGTTACAACCACCGCAAACATACAGTTTCTGAAATCACATGACATAGATTAGTCTGGGGCAACGAAATGTCAGCCCTGAACTTGAACATATGAAGCTAGATTGCATGGGGGTTTTTAAATATTATTATGTAACAGCTGAAGAGCTCTTCAAGGGCCTTGACAGGGACTCTGGAGATACCTTATCACTGTTGAAATATAATAAATGCTTTCTTATCAAAAACAAGGATTAACACTGTGGCTTCAAGTCACATGATGCTCTTATAAACACATCATGACATTTGGGGAAAAAAAAAAAGAGTTTTATACTAATTCATTAACTTGGAACCTGACTACACATTACTGCACACAAGGTAGGCATTAAATGCAAAATCTCTAGAGCAAGCAGCTAAATTTATTATGGAATTACGTGAATGGAGTAAGTGCTTTGAATTATTTATTTTCCACAAACCATTCAAAGAGAAGAACTTGAATGAGGCAAAATCCAATAGGTGAACCCATGAGTTATGCATGAAGCATACCCTATTAAATCATAATTTATGGCATACTAGACTCTAAGAAAAAAAATCCAGTTTGTTAACAACTACAATAACAGGAAGAATGCAAAGGGATGCTGATAATGAAAGATATCTTGGTTGCATCATAGGATGCTCATAATGAAAAAAATCTTGGTTTCATCATAAGATGCTCATAATGAAAGAAATCTTGGTTTCACCTTATCTGTCAAAGTAGAATTAGAGATTAAAAAAAAACCTAGTAAAAATATTCGTGCAGGACCAAGAAAAAAATCAATGAAGTTCACTTTGGCATTATCTTCTCCTATCACAAACACAACAAAGGCTTTATAGCGACTGTAAACACAACTGAGAATTTACCTTTGTGTTTGCTGACCAGCAAAAGCTTTTATTTTGCAAATAAAAACCCCAAACACACAACCAGATACGAAGACTGAACTGAGAAAGTAACCACCCTACTAACATCAAAACCTCCGCACAATTCCTGTGTTGTGATTAACTGGGATAACAGCCCAATATACAGCCCAGCACCGGCACCGAACTCCAGAGGAGGAACGACCTGTCCGCATCAGCCGCATCACCTGCACAACGACCCAATACTGGTTCTCCGGAAGAAAAAACTTTACTGACAAGGGAGAAGGTGGGGTGGGATGGGATGGGATGGGATTGGGATGGGATGGGATGGGAAGGGATGCGGTGGGATGGGATGGGATGGGATAGGATGGGAAGGGATGGGATAGGATGGGAAGGGATGCGGTGGGATGGGATGGGAAGGGATGCGGTGGGATGGGATGGAAAGGGATGCGGTGGGATGGGATGGAAAGGGATGCGGTGGGGTGGGATGATAAGGGACGGGACGGGATGGGAAGGGATGCGGTGGGGTGGACCAGCCCGGGGATCGTTTTGCAGCGTGGGAAGGCAACTCGCCCCCTTCGGTCTCCCTCCCCGTCCTCTGCAGCCTCTCGACTCGCAAGCCGGTCCCCTGGAGCCCCGAGCCGCCCCGGGCGCGCTGGCAGCATGCGGGCAACCCAGGCTGTGCCCGGCACCCACCGGGACCCGCGACCCGGGCGCTCCCCTCCCTCTCCGAGCGAGGCGTTCTCGTCCTGACCTTTCTGCTGCTTAAAGGACTGGATGGAGCCCGAGTGATGAACCATGCCGGCGGCCGGCAGCCCCTGCCGCGGTGGCTCCGGGAACGGGAGGCGGGCGGCCCCGCGGCGGGAATGGCGCCGGCAGCCGCCGCGCGTGCCGAGGGGCGGGCTCGGAGCCGCCCCCTCCCCCGCGGGGAGCCGGCACCCTCGCCCTGGGGCGGGAAAACCCCAGCGTAGGATCCCAGAGTGGCTTGGGTGGAAAGGGACCTCAAAGCCCGTGCAGTTCCAACTGCCCCAGCTCCATGGGCAGGGAAGCCTCCCACCGGGTCAGGTTGTTCAAAGCCTCATCCAGCCTGGCCTTGAACGCCTCCAGGGATGGGGCAGGCATCACCTCTCTGGGCAACCTGTGCCGGTGCCTCACCACCCTCGCAGGAAAACATTTCATCCTAACATCTAATCTAAATATCCCCTCTTTCAGTTTAAAGCCGTTACCTCTCATTCTATCACTGCACTCCCTGATAAAGAGCCCCTCCCCAGCTTTCCTGTAGCCGCCTTTAAGTACTGGCAGGTAGCTATAAGGTCTCCTCTAAGCCTTATCTTCTTCTCCAGGCTAAACAAGCCCAACTCTCTCAGCCAATCCTCGTATGGGACGTGCTCCAGCCTTCTGGTCATCTTCGTGGCTCTCTTCTGGATGCGCTCCAACAGATCATAGAATCACCAGGTTGGACGAGACCCACCGTATCATCGAGTCCAACCATTCCTATCAAACACTAAACCATGTCCCTCAGGACCTCATCTACCCGTGCCTTAAACACCTCCAGGGAAGGCAAATTAACCACCTCCCTAGGCAGCCTGTTGCAATGCCCAATCACCCTTTCTGTGAAAAACTTCCTCCTGATGTCTAGCCTAAATGATCCATGTCCTTACATTGCTTCTTTTTTCCTAGTAATCAAAGCTTTGTATTTGGAGTCATTATCTTACAACTCCTAACATTGCTATTCAGAATACCAAGACTTTCTGCCACAGCTTCAGTTTCATCTTATAAGTATAGTTATCTTACACCTCCAGAGATGGGGCATCACTCAGAAGTCTACCGTGGGACTGATTTTGTCATCCCTGTTGCCTCCCTGTTGTGCATGGTGATTGTTAAAGGACATCAGGTGTTACTGGTGGAGTATAAGTTGCACTTCCTTTACAAAGTAAAGATGCATTTAGTATGTTATGACTTAAGTTTGTATTTCAGCCCTTCCATCACCATTGTTGCATCATGAGCCTCCCTTATGACGAGCCTTTTTCCATATATGCTATCAAACTTACTGTCTTAATCTTGCTGGAGATGGCTTTTTACTAAAAGACACTGAATGGAACATTCAAGGCCTGATGTGGCCCATTTCTAGGCTATTTGTGCTATGATTTCCTTTTTCTTCACAGTGTATGCCAAGAGACTCATTCCAGATGATTAAAGATTCAAATGTACAAGGCTTTAATTTCTTTCCCTGTCTTCCTCCATGCATTATTCCCTTTGGATTCTGAGTGCATTTCACAATCATATTGTTCGACTCCCATGAAACGTTTTCATTTAAATTTTTCTTCCACCACAGTGTCTCCAATCCTCCCACATTGAAGTCAGCCCAATATTCCAGCCTGTATCTAGAGTATCTAGCTCCTCTTCTCCAATTAGGGATGCACACTTTATTTACTCATAGAAGTTAATCAAATGACCTGTTGCAACCTCTGCAGCTAATGACAAAATCTACATTATTCCTTTAAAGTCTGTGGCTCCATTTGTGTGCTGGACATGTACTGGAGATTTCTTCCAACAGTAAAGCTGACCTGGAACTTTCCTGTAGTTGACTGGGGCTTGTAGTACACTATTGCTTAAAAAATTACATGATTGCCACCCCTTACTACACAATGGTCTACAGAGTTATACTTCTTTAACTGTTTCAGTTTAGTTAGTATGAGGATGTTTTTCCGCTATGCAAAGACTACATAGTTATATATAAACTAATGTATCCATAGAAGGGTTCTTGCAGGTAAACAGAAAAAAATAGCATCCTAACTGAGGAGGTATACTTAGGGTTTTTTTTCCAGATTACACCAGATATCGCTCTTTGATACAGCGTAGCTGACATATCCAACTGTTACCATAATAAGGGGAAAAAAACCTTACTTTGTCAGGGTAGCTTACCAAATTTTGGTTTTGCTTGGAACATTTGCAGGAGGTTTGTTATCAATTAGCTTAGGAAAAGATGCAGAAGCTTTGATGCTGTGAAGACATTATCGTACTCATTTGTCAGTCTCTGGTGTCTTTCTGCACACTGAAGGTAACAGATGAGGCATTCCTCTGCACTCCTGCAATTTCAGGAAAACTGCTGGGAACAGCTCTTTCCTGCTGAGAGACAGCACTATAGATATTGCATGGCAGAATAAGGCAAGTGGAGACGAGCCAGGCTGTCTCTTGTTGATCAACAAATGCTGGAAAATAAGAAGCAAGCCAAAAGAAGAGGTAGAATCAAGTCCTTGTTGCTTATTTTCAAGCTTTAGGGTAGACTTTAGAATGGATGACTAGGATTAAATCTAAATCTATGCCAGCAGCTGAGAAAAATAATATTACACAGGAAAAATAATATTACAAACTATAAACTTAGTAGATAATAATCATATGTAGTCTGCAAACAGCAAGTGTAGTTGTTTCAATGTAATGGTCTAAACCTTTGTAAGGTTCTAGGGTAGAGCTATTTCCCTGAGAGACCTTGCTTGACACCTTTGACTTACAGGTGAAGTAGAAGAGCTGCATACATTATGCTTCCTTTCTTACTGGAGGAAAAGAGAAGAGGACCATTATCTGCTATCCTGTGATAATAATCTGCAAAATGCAAAGGGGAAGAAAAGGTGCTGATAAGTAAAATTACAACCTAAAGATGTTATCTCACACACTTTTGGAGGAGAAGCTGTCAGCTGCCTTGTACTCAGCACCACTCGTCAAATTTCTGGTCCACAGTCCTCCATGGAAAGTTACAGAAATCCTGAGTTCAAACAGATTTGTCATAACTTATTAGTGCACAGAATCATAGGGAGAGAAAGCCAGGCTAAGATAGTGCTCAGAAACCCAGCAAAGACTTAAATTCTGAGAACAGAAGTGAGTTATTTTTCTACTTGTTTCTTGATAATAAAGCTCTATTTTTAGCAGTAGATAACACGTACACATGAAACTGCAGATATGACAGCTGGGGCTAAGGTCTGCAAAGAGAAGAAAAAATATCTCTACAAAGGTGTTTTAAATTAAATCCTTCCTTTACTGACTAAATTTAATAATTGTAAAATATGATAATATGCAAATTTGGAAAGATAATTCCTCAGCAAATAGGGAGAGATTGGTCGATTAAAAGTATTTTTGTAGTGCAGACATCAGAACAATTACAAATTGATGGCTAAGATATGCAGGAAATGTATACAGTCTTAAGCTTCATATGCACAAGTTACACTGTCTCTGAAACTTATTAAAATAACAATTTCACTGTCTAATGAATACTGTATCTTTTGAAAGAATTGGTTACATTAATCTAAGGCTCACATTATCTCTCTGTAATGTTTTATAAACTTTTTCTAAAGTAGATCATAACTCTAAATGTAATGAAGAGATCAGGATCAAACAAAATTAGTCTTAAACTTTTTATCTCCTCAAGTCAACAGAACCAAAATGTTAACTTGAAGGCTTAAGGTTGATGTATCCACACATCTGACTGAGTTTTTGCTCACATTTAAGATATTCAGTTTTGACATTAAGATTAACTCTGTCTTATAGATAGACATGCTTTTTTCATGAGATAATCTTTGTTAGGAGAGAATGGAAAGTGAGATTCGCTATGTTGCTCTGATTTCAGTTTAGTATGTGTAGCTCTATGCATATCTGTATTACTTGGGATCTGTAATTTTTTTTTTCCTGATAAGAAGAGGACTTAGTCTCTAGATTTGCTTTCTATCAGGAAGTTGTGTTGCTAGTATGACAGTCAATAAGAGAGAGATGTTTTAAATTAATTTTTTTACTTCCATAGTGCTTTTCAGAAAGTCACAGGAAATAGAACTTTAGATTAAAACCTCACCAGTCTGTGTAATGGGCACATGCCAGTTATTTCCTTAAGAAAAAGAGCCATTTCAAAAGTTAATTATAGCCAGCTGTTAAATACTGCCCAGACAGAAAACTAAACTTCCTCTAAAAGAAAATCTTGAGGTTCAGCAAGCACAAAATTCTGCACCTGGACAAACCCTATGCATGAATTCAGGCTGAGTAGCAGCTCTAATGGGTAGGACCGGAAGGTTATGGGAAACACCAGCTTGAATACCTGCCAACTGTGTGTTTGCATCACAAAAAAGCAAACCTTAGGAGAAACGAAGCCAGCAGATCAAAGGGTTATTAATCCCCTTTACTTGGCACGACTGTAGCTGCACCTGCTATTTTGCATCTAGCTTTCCCACTTCACATCCTCTCAGTTCAGGAAAGGTGTTGGAAAACTGGAGAAGGGCCACCCAAGTTGGTCAGGAGTCTACAGCATAGAAGCTGTGAGACAGTGAAGAAACTCTGTTTATTTAATCTGGAAAAAAATAAACTAAGGAGTTCCAGCAGCCTCCAGCTAGTTTGAAGTCATTTACAAAGATGACAGTACCAAACTCTTTAGTGCTAAATGATCTGATTGGCAACAACAGCCACACATTACAGCATACAAGGTTCAGATTGAACACTAGAACTAAGTTTTTACATGATCAGTAATCCACCATCAGGACAGCTTACCAACAAAGTAGTGACATAACCTTGAAGGTTTTCAAAATTCGCCTTAACCAAGCCATGTCTGACCCAGTTTGAAAATGACAGTGGTAAAGCTTCAGAATAAGAGGCTGGAATAGATGACCTTCGGTGGTTACAACACAGGATGTAACAAAAAGCAAATGCAAGGGAGCTGAAAACTAATTCAAACCAGGAGGTAGACATAAAATTTTAAATTGTTAATAAAACAAACTTTAAGTGATGTTATTTTTTCATATCTGTAATGAATGATTTTATTTCATATATGTTTGTGCATCTTATCAAAGCTCAGAATAGCAAGATGATAGTAAATGGCTTATAATAAAATGATATAAATTAAATATTCATTCTCAAACGTAACAATTTCTAACAAGGTACACTTTCTAAACAATTTGCAATTAGATTTTTGGGACCATGGTGATTTTTTATTTTAAAAGAATATCTGAGTCAGGGGACTAAATATTTACAACGGCACCAAAAATTATTGATTTTCTAATTATTGATTTTTTTTATGTAGTACACTTAAATAATATGAAAAATTAATGTTTACAGAGTTGTTGAGTACATCTTTTTCAAAGAGGGCTGTTCTTTACTATGTAAAGTTCTGCAATGCGAAATACATCTTGTTCAGTATTTGCAGTAAAGTTGTTTGGAAGTGTTCTGATCTTACTGAAAAGATGGGAGTTTTGCCATAGATACTGGCACAACGAGGAGGCCCTTCATTAGCTCTTATAAAGCTGTCAGTCGCTATGGAAAAGGTCTAGAAAGGAGAGTACAGAGAATGTTGAAGTATGTAGTAGATAAATTAAACGACTAAACGTTCCTGTTAAGTTTTCACTTTTCGTTGCTAAGACACTAACCCTTGAAATCTCACCGATCTCCATATTTTAATATTTCATTTCTATGGTAATTTAAGAGACTTTTTCTCTCTGGCTAGGTGGAATGTTCTTATATCCATGGAATTGGCTTTGTTTTCTGACTGGTATGAAGTGCTTGGGCCTTCATTCTATAGCTCACTCTAATTGCATGTTTATTTTTAAGCTTCTGCTTTATAGATTCATGTGTGCATCCGAGTAAGTTCCCTAGAGAGGGTTAACATTTCCAGTTTGGGCCTTCAAATAGCCAGTTAATTTGAGAAAGAGAAAGAAACTTACAGTTTATATGTTCAGGAAAGTTTAGTTTCACTCAGCAAAGAAACTAAATTTTGTTCTAAAATATTTGTGTCAAAATGCCAAACTAGGATGCTGAGGTCTCCAGCATGCTAGTGCCTGGTATACAGTGGAGTCCTTGGAAGAGACCTACACAGAAATAAAAGATAGTGAAGTATCTGTTTTGTAAAAAATCCTTGTATAAAAGCACAAAGAAATTGTAAAGAAAGTTCTTAATATCTAAAACAGATGAAGAGGGAAAACCAGAATTATTATAGCAGCATCCAGTATACACACCTATCCAGATTTCCCAGGTATGCAACCATCTGTTTAGTCATATTTTTCTTTTCTATTATACATCTCAGTTTTCTTGTTTCACGTTTTATCTGAAGCAAACAGCAAGAAAGGCTATTGTTATCTAACTCTGCAGTACCAGCTATCGAACTGCTGCAATATAATTCTGTTTCTGATTAGCAGCCTAATTTGTCAAGTAAAGAAGGAAATAATCAGGTAGACTGAAAAATATCACTATCAATGATGAAATTACCTAGCAGCTAATTTATGTTTCTACCGTGAAACATAATTTTGCAAATCTGTACAAGTTGGTTTTAGTACCATGTTCTCAACACAGAAGCCTCAAGCATAGCAGTAGTAGGTACTCTTAGAAACCAGACATCCATATAGCTGTATAGTCTGAATTTACAGTAAAAAAAAAAAGAAGGAAACGATCACTTAGGCATTTGTTTCTAGATTTACTATTGTTTCCTGGGTCATCAGCTCCTTGGTTTGGAGATTAAATGCCTAGCGCATTTCTGACTGCCAAGTCTTTCATCACCTCCAAGATAATAGTTCTGTTCAAAAATTCTTAGTTCTTATTATTTAGATTTCTTTGGCCATATCCTTGATTTTTTTCCCCAACTATATTTTTTTTTACACCCTGCTCCACCCTATCCCCTGAAAAGCACCTTACAAGCTATTAAAGGCAGTAACAGAAAAGGAAAAATGGGAGAAATGTGACAGTTAATGAGTTTGCTATATAAAGTCTCCACCTGGATGTTATTTGGCTATTTCCACGCGCATCAAGATAGAAAAAATATGGCAACAGTACGTGAGCTTGACATGTTATCTGCACATGAGAGAGAAGTGAAATTCATTGTTACAGTTCGTTCAGGAAAAACTGTCTTATTGCTTTGTGGAACTCAGAGCAGCAGAGTCTAAACCCACAGCTGAAAGTCCTACAGGAGCAGCAGGGCAGTAATTAAAAAGAAAAGCATTATAGGGTATCTTCTTGGCAGGATATCACTGCATAGTAACATCAGACTTTTCCTTTCCAACTTGTGTAAAACACTAAAATTCAGATATGGTAATTTATCTCACAGCATGCCTGTATTCCTTGTCAGCCAACATCCTATCTTCCAAAGCAAAAAGAACTACAGAGAATTTTTTCAGGGTTGACTATTTCTTCATTGCAGCAGCATCAGTGAAATCATCACTGGGTGTCTGGAATAGCAACTTCACAGAAATTTGTTTCTTAGGCCTCATGTCCACATGCAGCTTTGGCTATTTTTCCTGTTGGATGACTAGACTCCCTCATGTCAGCAAAACCCCATGCCAGACACTACGTCCTCATTCCAGCTCTCCATTAAAAGTATGTTGTGTATTTTCTCAGGCAGCGGTATCTGAGGGTGGATCAGTGCCAAACATGTGAGCTGCAAGCCCACACACATATTTGCCATGCATCAATCATCTCCCCATCATTTTGGAAGAAACATACTGAGGTGGGTTATCCCATCCCACAGACTATTGCATTCTACCACCAGAGAACTCGCCTGCTTGCCTGTACCAGGTGAACTCCTACAAAACTGATGCTTCCGAGCATTAATTGTCCAGACTATGTCTTGCAGAGAAATTAGCATGTTGCCATGTGGCCTAACGATCCTTTATTCTGACCTAGGAAGAACTACACTATTAAACAACATGAGAATATGCAAGAGTAACATTGCAGATGGTTTTTTTTTGTAAAATTGATCTCTCTGAGTGTCCTTAACACTCTATCGAAGTGCAATAAGGTGGGCTTTTTCTAAAAAAAGAGGTTTTCCTTTTTATTACATAGTAAAAGTACAGTGCCTGGTTCCAGAACTGTGTATTTCATGTAGATCGTCAAAATACCTAAGACTGATGGAAAGATGAGGCATGATTTTCAAACATAATATTTTTGTGATCAAGATTTTCAAACATAATATACATGTGTTCATATATTGTTTTTAATATTGTCATGCTTTATGAAAGTCTCTGAAAATTTCTAATAACAAAAAAGCTTATGCATTTCTGTTTTAAAGAGTCATGACGAAAAAATGTTTCAGAGTATTTAAATACTGTCTTGTTGATTTTGCAACCCAGAAAGTCAAAGTAATGTAGTAGTGCATGATACCTTAGGAGAAATTAGACAGCAGGAAGGGTATGATGGGAGAAGAGTGCTTTTCTTGTCTACAAACACCAGACTGATTTAATGACACTGTTATAGACTCTATGTGAGCTAAAAGGACTTGAGTTAAATCAGCTGTGAATGTTCTCAAGGCTTTATTTTAAAAGGTATGCTTTGTTCCTATGCACACATAGATAGTCTGTTAGTCTGTAAAAACATGGCTTACCCTCAGAAGATACATTTATATCTACCCATTTCACATGAGCCAAGTGAACTCATTGCAGACCAGAAAACTATATATTACTTGCATCATGTATAAATGATAATTACATGCCAAATGCTACAAGAAAGAAAAAAAAACCCTTGGAATACGTAGTATGTATACTATTTGAGAATAATAAACAAGAGAATGAGTGCTGGGACTTGTTGACTACCCACCAGACACACCTGCAAAATGAGAATGCATATCAGACTTAACAGAAAAAAACTGATTTCTTTTTAATGTTCTTCCTCTTCCCCCCTTCTCAATTTAATTTCTACTTTTTGCTTTCAGGCAGTGTTGTATTTCTCTTGTCTTTTTATCCTGAATCTTTTGACTTTAAAATAGATCATAAAAATTCAGTCAGCTTCTGTTCTGGTTTAAGCTAAAGCACAACTGATTTTCTGATGTTTCAGCTAAGCCTTGTCTAAGTAACTTAATTTTCTTATGTAGTTAACGGAATTTTTTTTTCAGACAGGGTCTGTCTTCAGAAGTGATAACACTTAAAATTTACAAATATTACCAAAATAATGAGACATCAGTATGCAGAAAGGCATCTCTATCCCTATGGAAACAAATGTCATCTTCAAGTTGGTGGAAGGCCATAAGTGAAAGGGGAGAAAAAGGGTCACACTTGCAGAGAGGAAAGGACAGGACAGGAGAGCCAAAACTGAATATCAGACTATTCCACCCCATATACATCATACTTGATATAAAACAGAGAGTTCACGAGGGTCAAGCCTTCTTTTTCAATGGCCAGCATCTAACATGGAACTTGTCTACCCTTTTCCCCCTGATCCCAGGTCCATGCTTTCCTGAACCCTGTTCCTGAGCCCAGCCCAGGTCCTCTCCCCATGCCTCCTCTACAGTGATGATGTAGTCATTGGGTGGTCAATTTTGTATATATTTTATTGTTTTCTTATTAATTGCATTTTTCCTAGTAGTATTGTTTCATTGAAGCTGTTGCAGTTTTAGTTTCTAACCTGCAAGTCTCTTACTCTCATTTCCTTTTCCCCTTTTCCTAGTGGGGTGGGGTTGAGATCACAAGTGCTCATGTTTATCTACTGATCAAGCTGGGGAAAAAGGCTAAATTGTGACAGCTTCATATACATTTAGCTATAATTTTCTAAGACCTTAGCATGAAATGGAGGTTTTCTTCTCTGAAGAGGGTGTTCCTAGCTTAACTCTCTCTTTTTTACCACTTCATTTAAGTGGAAATTGGAGAAGCTATCAAACTGTGCAAATATCAGTGCAAAGGATGTATTTTTTTCCTAAAAGAAAAATTGCATTTTTCTCTTAACTTTGACAGTAGACCTAAGTCCTGAGAACAATTTTAACATGATCCTCTTCAGGCAAAGCAAATAGTAAAGCCAAGAATTTGTTCTTCCTCCCTCTCACTTTCCCTGTATGGTACCTATGCAAGAACCATGACATACTTTCATTTCACTGTGAGGTGAGAAGATGAAGGAATGTGTACAAGTACTATCTATCCCTAAATAGATAGATTGACAGATAGAGAGATAGATATTCTCCAGATTTTATATAGGATGTAAAGTAGGTAAGTCGTTCCCACAGGCTCCTGGGGGCTGGTAAGGGGACCAGCTTGCTGCCAGAGCCCACCCTGGGGAAGAGGACCTTTCTAATTCTGTCAAGCTTCAACAGAGAAATATGGATGCTTTTCCCCCAAACCCACTTTCTGTAGTTTGGATTTCTAAACCTATCAGGAAATTTGTCACCATATTTTTTCATGTTTACTGGTTTCAGGGGGGTAGGATTGGGTTGATGGAGAAATGTACAAATACCTAAGAGGTTTTAAGTTCAAGATTAGGATGAAAGTTCATAAGGCTTTCGTCTTTACTTGATTAGGAACATTTAATATAATATATACAACACTATTAAGGGTGATGTACATAAAATGAGTTACTGAATAACTGAATCTGTCATCTATTTAACTTCAAGTTTTCCATCTTGCTACATCCCACCAGCTATGTTCATTTATGCTGCCTCACTGGCCTGAATTAAGGAAGATGGAAGCACTGTATCTAATGTCATCAATTTAATTATCACAGGTTATTTACCTTTAAGTTGGAAGGACAATTTAGGACTCTTTATTTCCAAATCCATTTTTATAAAGCTTTCATGTAAAATAAATTTAAGAGCTATTCAATACCTGATTCCAAGCAACCTGAAAAAAAGGCTGATTATTTTCAATGTGGCATTGCACACTGTGGAATTGCATTTATTTTACTTAATATGATGATGATAAATTAAGGTAATAATAGTGTATGCACAGACAGAGCTTTCCAAGTTTACTTTTTCATTTTGATTAGATGTGATTCCAGCCATTCAAAATCTTTAAAACTATCAATGCTTTGGTAATGTAAATAATTATTATTATTGTGTTAATATGGAATCATACTGATTAACTGCACAATGCTTCATTGTTTTTATTAAACTATCCATACTAATAATGCTGTTAATGTATTCTTATAAATTAAAATCTTATTTAAAATGGTTATCTGTATGACAGTAGCAGTTTTAATCTGCCAGTTTATTTGCAGGAATTTTATTTATTGAAAAATATATATTTGATAATTCATGAAAAAACATTAGCAATCCTTTCTATTTCCATGATCATCACAAAAAGAAAATAGAAAAAAAGAATCAATACATACCTACTTCTTACTCGCATATAGTGTTTTGATTTCACGTACTCTAAAGTGCTACATGTCATAGCTTGTTCAGTGGTGTTCAATAGTTTGTACTACTCTCTAAGTAAGTGTTTTTCCTGAATATTACTGCTGCAGAAGTTACGTGAACTGACTGATTGTGCTGTATTTTATTTCGGCCTCATTTAGAACTGTAAAAATGAAGTAAGCTGTCAGGAGCAGAAAAATATTTGTCAGTCTCAATATACCCAAGGCAAATTCTACAAATTGTTTTCACATACTCACTTTAATTTCTTGTTTTTAAAATGTGCGCACTTGAAATTGATAGATATAATTTCTGTCTATGAACTGAAAATAAGAGATATACAGCGCTTTTGTACATTGTTATCCAGATCTGAGAACTGCAGTTTCTCAGAATGGAAATGCCAGTTCCCCTTAGCCTGTCACATGCTTCTAGTTTCAGTGCTTATCTCAAAAGCACATACTGTGAGTTCTGGAGAAGAGCTTGATGGCTTTATGGCATTCACTCAGAGGCTTAAGAATAGTGGCAAAACATTTATTTTAAATTCTTATTGAAGCATTATTCTCTCCTTTAGAAGTGTAAAGAAATCATACTACAGTAAGACTGTGTAAGTTGCACAGTTGCAAGCGTACACTGTGTCACTTGTACCAGATCCTTCAGCTGCCCAAACCCGTACAGCAAAATACTCAAGGGGTAGGTTCGCAGTACGTGTGTAGAGTTAAAAAGGATAAACTAGCAAGTGCACTGCTTCCCCAAGACCACACACACCTAGGAGAAGACAGTAGGTAGGTAGGTTACTATCATCTGTTGTAAGCTTCAGAGAAGCAGCATCGCATTTTTAACTTCATCAGGAAAATATTTTGCCAGAACACTGGCAAGTTTCTGGTTTGGTTAAAGCTCTGTAAAATAATGCGACTGAAGCAAGACATGCTTCAGTGACAGGGGAGAGGACAAGAGGGAATGGCCTCAAGCTCCGCCAGGGGAGGTTTACGCTAGACGTTAGGAGGAAGTTTTTCACAGAAAGGGTCATTGGAACAGGCTGCCCAGGGAGGTGGTTGATTCACCTTCTCTGGAGGTATTTAAGGCATGGGGTAGACAAGGTCCTGAGGGACATGGTTTAGTGTTTGATAGGAATGGTTGGACTCGGTGATCTGGTGGGTCTCTTCCAACCTGGTGATTCTATGATTCTATGCTGGAACCTAACATGACCAAAGGTTAGGTGCTTATGGAGGGTAGGCATAGTGTCTAAAAACTGAGCATTTTAAGAGAGATAGGGCATCTTATTATGGGGTTTAGCTATAAACAAATACCCCAAGTAAAAAGCTCCATGTTTTTTCCCCCATTTCTGCTGTTGACTGTCTTTTGAGTCAAACAAAGCTCAGTTCAACATCAGGTGAGAATTTTTCCAGAGAAACTTTAGGGCTACAAGCCCCCAAGTCAGTAACTGCCTCGAGGAATCCATGGGGTTCTGCAAACTGTCAGCTCAGCTCGGCTAGGATGGCTCAGCTGCCTCTGCAAGTTAGCAGCAAGTCGAGTTCTGTGTGTCTGTATCTATATGTATACACCTATTTACACAAATATATACATACAGATATACATATGCATATTTCTCACTAGTTCTCCCAGGAAAAGAATCTTGCTAACACAGCAAGCATTAGCATACAGTGCAGTGGAGAGCTGCGGAGGATCATGTAGGGAGTGAAGGCTCCTTTGGTAAAGCCAAGTGGAGGTGAGGAAAGGAGAAGGGTGAAAAATAATCTTCAGAGTCCCCTGAAAGTCATGCATCTTTTTCTGGCCCCTCTTTGCCAGTTTTCCATCTCCAAGCCTAACACTTCTTGAGTCATGCTGCAGTAGTTGAGATAGAAACATACTTTTCCTATATACATACATATGCATTGCTTGTATATATGTGCATGCATGTGTGGGATATTTGTCATCACTCTGAGCAATCATTCTGCTTATACTAACTGGTGGTGTAACAGCAATGAACAAGGAAAGTCATTGATTCTGAGACTAGAAATTGGTTGGCAGAAAAGATGTTAAGAAAAACATATAAGCTTCCTAACTCATGCTGTTCTCCTTTTTACTACATTGTATCTTAACCAACAAATCTGCTGCCCAGTTTTTATGAAACAGGTTTTATAACAGCATCTAATACCGTATTTTTCAAAAGTCAATGTAGAATTTGAATAAAAGAAGGTTCCCATCACATGACTAGATACATGATAATAACGCTTCCAGTCACAAAGAATCATAAAATAGCTTGAGTTGGAAGGGACCTTAAAGATCATCCAGTTCCAACCCCCTTATCACAGGCAGGGACACATCCCACAAGATCAGGCTGCCCAAAGCTCCATCCAGCCTGGTCTTGAACACCTCCCAGGTATGGGGCAGCCACAGCTTCCCTAGGCAACTTGGGCAAAGGCCTCACCACTCTCATAATGAAGAAAATCCTCATTATGTCTAGTCTAAATCTGTCCCTCTCCAGTTTATATCCATTGCCCCTAGGCCTATCACTACAAGCCTTTCTAAACAGTCCCTCACCAGCTTTTTTGCAGCCTCTTTGGGTACTGCAAAGTCTCTATAAGGTCTCCACCCAGCCTTCTTTTTCCAGGCTGAACAAACCCAACTCTCTCAGCCTGTCCTCTTATGGGAGGTCCTCCAGCCAACTGATCATCTTTGTAACCCTCCTCTGGACCTGTTCCAACAGTTCCATATCCTTCTTATGTTGAGGACTCTAGAACTGGGCATGATACTCCAGGTGGGATCTCAAGAGATGAATAGATAGGCAGAATCCCCTCCCTCAGCCTGCTGGCCACACTTCATCATGATGATGGAGCTATAAGGTGGCCAGCACTGTTCCCTCAACCACAGCCTTCTTTCTCCTTACATCTAAGAGCTCTCAGCAGGAGGATGCAGAGTATTCAGTGCTGTGCACCAAAGGTCTGCACACCAGACACAGTAAGTTATCCCAACCAGCACTTGGAATAAGTTAGATATATTTTTTCTCATCCCCAGCTTTAATAAATCGCAGCAATATGGGGTTATTAAGAAACATGAGGCTTTTTTATTTTGAAAAAAAATTTATCGATATTACCACTGAGTTATTTAGGGCTATTTTTAGTTACATTTGCATTGTAACAGTGACCTCCACTGGCCATAGTAAATAGCATCAGGTTATTTTCCACTGACTCAAACATCATCAGTTTAACTGATAGGGACATTACATAAGTAAACAGCTTTATTTAAGATTAAAGTAAATAATTCAAAATCTGGTGCACGTGGACTATTTTAAGGATTATGGTACTGTAGTAACAAACACTTCATGTGTAGACCTAATCTCTTCAGGTAAGGAGATAAAACTAAAATAAAAAAAACTTAGAAGTAAAACTAAATAAAACATAGCAGTAATTTAACCGTTCTGCAAAGAAACATGCATTAAAAAAACAGTAATGATGAACAGATATGTATTTATCCCAAGGATATCTCCTTTTCAGTCAGTCTCCAATAAAACAGTAATGTAGAACTTCTTAGCATGTTAGAATTAAACTCAATTCCAAATATTGCAAAAAAAAAGAAAACATATTTGCTTTTTTATGAGGGTAAATCTATACCATTGATAAAGAAAGCATCATAACAAAATAATAATATGAGCATGACAATCATCAGCAGGAAGAAACTGTGTATCTCCAAGCAGGGAGGGTGAGGAGCAGAGGAAACACACCCCTGTTAAAGTTCACTTTGTTTTAAGCTTAGAAGGTTTCTGGATAACCACCTTCCAAGAAAGTCAGAAGTACAATGTATAGGAAACCAGGTAAAAGTCAAATTTAGAGATAAGAAATGTTATAAATCTGTTTCCTGTAAAAGCTGATGGCTTTTAGAAGAATTAAATGGAAAAAGAGAAAAAAAATCAATTATATGCATAAAAACAATATATAGTCGTAGTCATATTCTGAGCACTATATGTTGCAAAATCTGAATAAGCCTAAGAGAACTAATGTAACTTCACAACTAGCATTGTCAAGAAATGCTGAAGTGAGTTAAAGCTTTTCACCGTTCCTTTTAAAATTGTGGCTCTGGATTGTTTTGGGCTTTTTTTTTGTTTTATTTTTTCTTTTTTTACTTCCTCTCCCAAGATAAAATCACAGCATAACGTCTGTAAACTGCCTGTCCTCTTAGGAATGTACTCAAAGACAATCCCTATCTATCGCTACGAACATTGTGTATCTGGACCTCTTCCCTGGACTTAAATGGAGGACCACCCTAGTGACATGTGGCAGGAAAAATGGTAATAACATAAATCAGGTAATCTTGGCATTGGTGGTTTATTCTGCAGGAAAGGCATTGCAACGGGGAAACTGTTTATGCAATAAAAAGAAGCCTGCGTTCGCAGAAAAGAGCAGCAGACGAAAATGGGAGGTAAACGAGGAATGTGGGCTTGGATGACTGAACTTTTTTTCAGATTTTCAGTTCTGTCCTGTCAGTGCTGGAGAAATAAAATGTTCCAAGCAATGCTCAAGTACAGTGAGAGGAAAATGCTCACCGATATCTCTCTGCAGCACCTGTCTGTTTGAATATGAGGCACTTGTCATTTTTATGGCACTGCTTTTGTCCAAGACACAGATTTCAGGAGAGGCATCAGGAAGAGGAAGCATTCTACAACTTCCCAGAGAGCCTTAGATTTATTTCAGATAATTATTTTTCTGAGTTATTTGTGTCACAAGGTCCTCCTTTCAGTGTAAACAGCATGAGTGTCAATCCTCCAAAAAATGGCCTTTCCAGAGAACAGCTGACAGCTACTGCTCTTCCTCCTTTCCAGGGCATGGCTTATGCTGTCTGTGTGTTCATACAGCTTTATCAACCTAGCATCTAGAGCGTATTGCACAAAGATGAGTTTATTCTCAAAAAAGGTAAGACACAGTCCTAATGCAGGCCATAAAGCACACTAATGTAGCCTCTCCCGTACAAGCCTGGAAGGAGAGGACAACACAGATGCCACAGAGATAACACGACAAGAACATGGACACAGATTTTCCCATTTCTAGGTGGGCTGAAAGTAGATCATGCATTGCAGAAGGCAGGAGTCAGTAGCAAATACTCCACAAAGGACACCTGCTTCTGTTTCCTTATCCACCCTAATTTTAAAGGCACTGTCACTTGTTCCTGCTTTTCAAGCACAGCTTTGTATTTCGAAAGAGATAGCAGTAGGTGAAAATATCAGTGGTTTTGTTTGGGCTTTCTTTCCAGTTTATTTTTGCAATTTTGGGTTTTTTTCCTGGGTTGTTTTTTTGCGTTTTTTTTAAACTAAGAACATGCTGAAACAAGAAATCACAGCCAAGAGTGATGACAATTATCACCTTACAAGCAATTACAGGGAACACCACATTAAAAATGTATACCATCATCATCCATCAGTTGTGTCCTCTGAGACTCAGTGGTACTAAGGTTATCTCTATTTTAACCTGCAGTGGAGTAAGGGAGAGGCAAGATACTGAGGATATTAAAATTTTTCAAGGCACTCAAATGTTTCCTTTTTATGCCTTCCTTGCCTTAGACTTGCTTGTCCAAGCCCTACCCACATCTGGGCATTTACTCCTGTATTTTTGTCCTCTTTTCCCCTGGTTATTAATGAAGCTGCATCTACCAGCACCACACAGCCATAAGTCTCGTGATAAATGTTCTTCTGGAAAGTATAAGAAATAATTCAGATCTCTACACTCCCCAAGCTCATTTCACACCAATTAAATATTTACGTGACCACAGGAGAAGGTGCTTGGTGGCATGTGGTTTCAGCTGGGTGAAAATTGCTGCTGTGATAAATACTTAATAATTTATATGAACTAGTGCCTCCCTGGAACAGCTTCAGTAAGAGTAAAAGGAAACATCTGGTAGATCAGACACACCTGAAATTGGGAGGTTTGCACTCCAATATATGCTCTGAGATACAGCAAATAAATGAATCTTTTCAGATCATGTTGTCATCCTGCTGCTATCACAGACAGCTAGGACAGCTTCTACAGTTTTTTAATCCTAGCTGCTTTGCTGAAGCAGGAATGCTGGTGCATACATGCTAAAAGCACTAAAGTTTTATGAGAAAACTTTTATTTTTTACTTTTAGTTGAGGGTATATGTAGATATGCTGACAGCACCAAGCTCCAGCATTAAATAACCTTGGGCTTTCCTCGGAGCATTGGGCTTAATCTGGGTATATATGCTCACAGAAATAGGAACTGAGGCAGAAACTAGGCTGGATTCAGGCCATAGGTGGTTCTGAGAGGATCAGCAAAGTCTGAAAGGAGGTTAACTTCCATTTATCAGTTGAGTTACCTGCAATATCTTTGCAAAAATCTCTCTTGCATCTTCCCAATACCATTTGTCCTATAAGCATTTACTAAAGAAGAGACACGTTTGGAGAGAGAGATAGAAGTAAACTACCCAAGGAATTGAGATAGATTTCAAATATATAGATAATAATTTAGAAAGGTGAAAGAAAAAAAAATATAGGATGTAGAAACTATACAATTTTAAACCAAAAAGTGTGAAGAAACTAAATAATGAAGGAAAATAGGTTTGGACCCCAAACTTACATATATGCATATAAATATGAAAGGCAGGTAAGCTGGTTTTGTAGACTTCATTGACCTCTATACACTTCTTAATATTTTGAATAATTGGAAAACATGCTGTAATCTGACTCTTGAAACAAAGCCAATGACAAACAGGCTCCTCCTCTGTGAAAAGTACATTCAGTTTAAAGACTTCTGAAATATTATGCCAATAAAGTAACAGGATTTTTCATAAATTGTGATTTCATAAATTCAAATCTAACTTATAAGGAGGACAATATAGACAAATTGGAGTAGAGGCAAATGTTTACACTAAGCAGCTATGTGAGCGCCTACAATGCCCCTATCTAGAAAAAAAAAATTGACAGACCTAACCTAAAAAAAGGATTATATGCAATTTAATTAGAGAAAACTGCTGGTAGCAGAGAACTGGATTCATGTTCTTAGGCCTGATCTTCTCTAGTGCTGAACTGGGATTCACCAGTAACAAAGATTTCTCTTCCTTTTATTTCATTTACTAAACAGTAATGGAAGTGGGATAAACTAAAAAGGATATTAAGAATCTAAAAACTAATTGTGTAAATAAATATGATACTGGAGAATACCCCTCTTTTCCCTAATAACTTTTCTGCGATGCTAAATCGCTTGGTTTAAATTACTTAGTCAAGCCATGTAATTTCTACTACTCTTCAAGCAGCTAAATACAAAATTGTGATACTCAAGCTTCAAGCAGAAGAATGGTCTTTAGTGTATTCCTGTGTTTTTCTCCTATTTGTCACTTCAAACATTGTCAGCTTAAATGGTCTCCTTACCTTATTAACTGGAAATAGAAGCACATTTTTATCTTACTTTATGTACCAGTTCAATTGCATTTTAAGAAAAACGCTGATCTTCAGTACTTATACAAAGTTCTGATTGCATAATTATCTGATAGGATGTTACCAGCCTCTACTTTATTTAGCCATTAAGGACATAAGGGAAGTTCTAGAGCAACTTTCTATCACGCAATTTACAGGAGTAGTTGAAAACATCAATTTGAAATAAACAGTTCTACCCTAACTGGTGCTAGTAAAAAGCATCTGGTCCTCTTCACTGTTTGGTGCCTCTGGCTAGCAGGATATTTGGCTCTGTAAAAAGAATATTTTTCTTCATTTGTAAAAGAAAAAAAAAAAGTCTTAATTTCAATAATTTTAATTTGGATTCTCAGCAGTCAAAAGACAAACTCCATCATCATTAAGTGCACAAAAGCCTCACTCCAGATTTAAGCAGCAGTCATCACTTTTGTATATTTTCTGATTCTTATTTCAATGTTAGGTAAACAGACCTATTTTATCTACAATAATCCGAAGGCCGTTCTCTTGTGAAGCCTGCTTGAAAGTTGGTTTTGTGCAAAAGTTTATTGAAAGACTTTCAATTTTAGAGGTATTAAAATAGCTTGCAAACACACATTTAAATGTCTGTCATCTTTTTTCCCCTCCCTAAGTCACATACTATCATTGTATTATCCAAGAGATAGCATTATAGCATGAAAGAAAACTGCTTAAAATCTTCCCCAAAATGTCTGTAAATTCTTCCTATTTAAATAACATGGCTTTGTTTGTACCTTATTGAATACATTAAAGAGAGACATTGCAGCAGCACAATTCCTACAGATTCTTTAGACAGGATAATAAAATAGTAGCTACAAATATGAATGTTTAAATATCATGATCCTATAAGAAAGGGTCCTCAGAAGAACCTCTGGAAAGTAATCAGTAGGATGAGGTCCTAACCACTATTCCCATTGCAATTTCTTATTTCCACAGTGTGCACTAGTTCTTCACAGAATTGTCTACTAACAGCATTTGGGAAATACCCACCAAAAAAAAAAAATAATATTAAAGTCTCATGTAAGAAACAACTCTAAAAATGAACCAAAGACAGAGAATATAAGTCAAAGGCCAAGTTTCATTACATGCGCTGCATGCTTCCTAAGGATAATAGATCATCAACTTAACGGATGTTCTTTTGAGAATACATGCAGACCAAGAAAGAAAAAAACCAATCAAACAAGAGCCTATAAAGCATCACATATTGAAACCTAAATAGTACCGATTCATTCAATTATATCCTCCTGATCATGTAGGGGAACAAAGGACTGCCAAAGTCTTCATGCAAATGCCCAAATGAAAATTCCCTAAAGAATCTGGTACAGCAATGTATCTAGCAGAAACAGCTACAGGAAATCATATTTCCCTTTCTCTGGCATAAAGATACACTGGGGTCAAAGACAAGCATGACCAAGCTGCACTGCTCTGCTTTTGCTGCAGGGATGTGATGTGATTAGGGAGTCGTAAAAATCAGTTCCAGTTGAAATGACTCTTGGAAAGCATGAGTTAATAACACAGTCAAAGCAGACTAGGTTAGTGAAGCTAACAATCAGCAGATAAGAGAGAACATAAAGAGAATAAACCAACATACTACTTTTAAAAAAAGAAAAGGAAAAAACTGGCACCTCTTCTTGATACTTCCAATCTATTTGATACTTCAGTTATTTGGCACAGGCACTCAGCCAATCCAAACTTTTTTGGTATTTCCTTTTAAAAGTGAACTCTAGAAGGCGCTTGCTTATGCAGTTTCAGTGATGACTGGCATTTATTAGTTGTCATTAAATTCTGAATTTTCCTAATAAAGTCTGAACTGAGGTTTTAGAGTAGGAGAAACATGCTTAATGAACACCATCATGATCAAAGCATACAGTCAGGACAACTAGAAATAAGCTTACCTGGATTGAGCCTTAAACTAGGGCTAAAAATTTTTGACAGTATAAAAACTGAAGAATCTCTTTTCACTGAGAGGGGCACCTAAGCCAGACGCAGTCAATAAGCCTATTGATTCATTTATTTCTGAGACAGCAAAACGAGAGTCTACTGTGGTCCAGCAGACTTCAAAATGTGTGAACAGAGGACCCTACCCAAATGGAGACGGTCTCTCTCCCAGTATATTTTATTGTTTTAGGCAAGGAAGCTCAGGGCTAGGTAGAGTGAGCCTGTGCATACCTTTGGCACAACAATGAGGAGAAACCTTTGACTCCTTTGTACAAGTTGTACTATTTTATTTTTTAATATCAAATGGGATAATACCAGGTTTACTTTCCTCTAGGTCTTATCTATATCATATTTAGCTCATAAAGACTTTGGAGTACTGGTTATTTCTCATAAAATATGTACAAGCCTTTCCTGTTGTAGCGAGTGTCTGATTTTGTTTGGGATCTCTGGGCGTTGACAGATTCAAAAAAAAAAAAGAAAAAGAAAATAAATACTAGATTTAGGCAGACCGGATACTGCTCCTCCCTAAGTGACTTGGGACAGATCTGGTTTGGGTCTAAAATAGAGTTTATTTATATCAACCAGCATATCTGAGCCTTCTCTTTCCCCCACATTTCTCAAAACAAATCCAAAATTAACCTAATTAAAGGACTCCTTGACAATTCTTCATCTTTGTAGTTGTCAATGCTTCTTCATATTCCGACTGAAATCAGGCCTTGAAATACCAAAATATCACAGGAAAGGCATTTCACACACAAATAACTGGGAGCAGGAAGTAATGGAAAACTCATGACAAAACACATCTGGCAAGTGTACAGGCTCGAATCATTGAGATACTGTACTTAAGAAGAGTAGAAAAAAATGTTTATGATTCCCAAGCTGAACCCGAACTATGGAACTAATATATAAATAGTCCGTTAAAATAGCCAAAGAGGGAAAAAAAAATCAATGAAACAGTGAGACACAATGACTGGAAATCAGTTACAACATTTGGGGGGATGAAAAACAGAGAACTGCAGAGAAAATACCCATATTTTTGCACCTCCTAAATTATTTAATTATCCATATTTATTTAATTGGGTCTTTTTGATAGTCTAATGGAATGTTTGATTTTACTTTAAAACTGAGATCAGTGCGTTTTGTAATCTCACTAGAGGGAGCTCTGAGTTTATGTATAAACCAAGAAAGCAAGTGTGTATTTTCATCTCATTTGTTTTGTTACAGTTGTACCAGCTTGAATGAATGTTTTCCTCTTTATCCAATTAAAATACTAAGCAAATCAAAAGAAATGAAAAGACAGCCCACAGATTCTTTCCAGCATTCATGAGATGCTGTGAAAGATTACAAGGAGCTTGCTGTTTCTGTGATAGTTTATTTTTCCCCCCCTTGTAATTCAAAGACAAGGGCCCTCATTTCATTTTTACACCGCCTCAGCCAGAAGACATGACATTTTATAGCCACCATAAAACAGAAATTTTCTGTGGGAGAGTGTACCAGATTTACAAAAGAAATCTTGTATGGACTCACAGA
Organism: Coccyzus lansbergi; assembly: GCA_033558105.1. NCBI lineage: Eukaryota > Metazoa > Chordata > Aves > Cuculiformes > Coccyzidae > Coccyzus > Coccyzus lansbergi. The sequence continues at coordinate 6,083,851 of JAUMJK010000097.1, forward strand.
AATACTATATATATTGGGATTATGTACATAGTTATTCCTAATGACTTGCTTTTTATATCAGGTTCCCTACTAAGTTTAAATATTCAAAGCTATCTAAGTAATCAAATATTCTGAATTCCAATTAACTAATTTTTCAACTATTACAGAAACTTTCTAACATTGTCTGTAAAATGGAATAGGAAGTTGCGTAAGACCAACGCATTTTCCCCAGTCTTACCAAACACTACATTGTCATGAGTTTTACATGGTCATTTTCTCTGTATTACACCTACACATAACAAGTATTGTAATAACAAGTATTATAAAAGACATGTTTTAGTGGAAATAGGGACCAAAGTAGCTTTAAGCTTATCCTTGATATGTTCGGAACAACTCCAGGGCTTCCCCTCAGGACAAATATTCCCTGAAATTCCCTACACTGCAAGAGGTTTGCAGAACCTGTTACAGTGCAAAAGCACCTTTCCCAATGCTACATTTTTCCATCAGAGATGAGAAGGACGGAAGGAAGGATGGAAGGAAAGAATAAAGGAAGTATGGAAGGTCACTTAATTGAAGAAGTACATTGCTCTGTAGCTGAGCTGCTTCAGCACAGGCAGTCCCTGCATCCCTCCATGTGGTCCCGAGTTTCCAGCAGTGCTCTGGCAGAGCAGCTTTACACTAGGCAGGAAGAATTTCTGGAACAATGCAATGCTTTCTTAGAGAAAACTTCCATCCACAAGCTCACTGCAGCAGCAGTTTGCAAATAAGAACAAGTAGTTAATTAAAGAGTGCACGAAGCAGAGCTACCTGAACAACAGCTCCTAGATTGAGGATCATCTTTCCAGAATACACAACAAAGATGCCCCTACCTTGTCATCTTCATTTTTTAGGACAAGACTTGCTGGAGTTCCTGAGCAGTTTGTGCTGCTGGCAGGGTAAGAGAGGATCACTGCAGATTGTTTGGGCAGAGGATCATAGAATTACCAGGTTGGAAGAAACCCACTGGATCATCCAACAATTCCTATCAAACACTAAACCATGCCCCTCAGCACCTCATCTACCCGTCCCTTAAACACTTCCAGGGAAGGTGAATCAACCACCTCCCTGGGCAGCCTGTTCCAATGCCCAATGACCCTTTCTGTGAAAAACTTCCTCCTAATCTCTAGCCTAAATCTCCCCTGGTGGAGCTTGAGGCCATTCCCCCTTGTCCTGTCCCCTGTCACTTGGGAGAAGAGGCCAGCTCCCTCCTCTCTACAACCTCCCCTCAGGTAGTTGTAGAGAGCAATGAGGTCTCCTCTCAGTTTCCTCTTCTCCAAGCTGAACAACCCCAGCTCTGCTCTCTCAACCATTCCTCATAGGGCCGGTTCTCCAGCCCCTTCACCAGCTTTATTGCTCTTCTCTGGACTCTCTCCAGAGCCTCAACATCCTTCTTGTGGTGAGGGGCCCAGAACTGAACACAGGATTCAAGGAGCAGTCTCACCAGTGCCGAGTACAGAGGGAGAATCACCTCCCTGGACCTGCTGGTCACACCATTTCTGATACAAGCCAAGATACCTTTGGTTTTCTTGGCTACCTGGGCACACTGCTGGCTCATGCTAGAGACAAAAGGCCGTAGCATCTCTGACCAAATCCAACTGGTCAAAATTAAAGGAAAAGTAAGAAGTTCTCACATCACCCAGAACATGTACTTCAGTGAAACAGGAGTCTGTGGAAAGATTCAGAGATAAGGAAATACTGTAATTCTAACTATGAAAATCTATATATTTTTTGAAAAATGAGTATAATTTGAATGAAGTTTCATAGAATGTCCTGAGTTGGAAGGGTCCCACAAAGATCGAGTCCAGTTCCTGTCCCTGGAAAGGACAACCCCAACATTCAAAGCATGTGTCTGAGGGCTTTTGTCCAAATGCTTCTTGAATATTGTCAGGCTTGGCACTGTGATTACTTCCCTAGGGAGCCTGTTCCAATGTTCCACCACCCTCTGAGTGAAGAACCTTTTCCTAATACCCAACCTAAACTTCCCCCAGTGAAAATAACACACACAAGGCATAGATATATATACAACAAGCAGGAAAGAGCCCTTGCTGAACAGAAGCATTCTCTCCTCCCCAGGAAAAGCTGAGGCATGGTGGCTCTTAATCAGCAACATAGCATTTTAACCATCAAAGGATCATTTTTTTTTTTTAAAAAAAAAAAGTACCTTAGTCTTTTATCCTCATGTATTAATAAATGTCTACAGGACTGTGACCAGACTGAAAAATCCACACTCTGAGATACTTGAGAAAAAAACCCAAACCCACAGATCAAACTGATTTTGAAATTAAGGTGACCAGCTTTCCTTTGGCTTCTCGTAAGAATTTAATAATAGAGAGTAACATAGTGTCTCATATAATCATTTTCTAATATTTCAAACTGAGTATCTTTGATTCATACAAATCCTTTTTTCCCTATTGACTAACTAAATCCAGCTTAGAAACACCCTAGTTGCTGATACCCTGTAGTGCAAAGGTTTTAAGTCCTTCAGCACTTCTAAACTAAGGATGGGAGAATATCAAAATTCCCATCAGGTGCATTTGCTATAATTTTCTTTCTTTTTCTCAACATAAATTCTGCTAACATGTGATTTTTCAGTTCTGTAGTCAGACAGACCTATAGATTAAGCTAAAAATTGAACTTCAACCTGTGTTTCAGTTTGGGTTTTGCTGCCGTTAAGGCCCAGTTATTTTTATGCCCTCTATGAACAATGCCACCTGACCACCTAAAAGGCAGAGCAAATGAACAGGAAACTCAATAGCCCTCTGGATCACCAAAGATGAAAATACAGGAAAAAAGCAAAAGCCACAAATGCTAGATTTCCCCACAGCTCATTTTGTCATCATTTCTTTCCTGTCTGTTTCTTAGTGGTAGGTTCTCACAACATGATCCTACTTCACTGCACGACTCCAGCAGTTACTGTTGTATTTGTCACATCAGCTTAAAAACTGAAAAGAGAGAATCTTTCAACACAATAGGGCTAAAGGCTTGCAGTCCTAGGAATTTCTGAAGCTGAAAAATAAAGAAAAAAAAAAATGTGACACACGGAAAAAACCCAAACTCAGCTGTAGAGTGGTCCTTGAGCCTATTTCAGATTAAAAAAATAAATAAAAATCAAAAGTACACCAGGTCTTTAGTAATTTTCCCATCCTGAAAGGATAAAATGTTCAAATAAAGTACCAGAAGAAGCAGTAGAGACTCTAGTACTTGCAAAACCTTAATGCATTTTAGGAACATGCTTGCACTTGCCTTTTTAATTATTGCTACTGTCTCCTTGTATAGTTTGCCTTCAGCTGAAGCATCACAAGATTTAGAGTTGGACATCCTGGTTACGCAGCCTACATCTCTCATGGTATGTCTGATATCCTGCAATACTTTTCAGGTAGCTGGTAAAAGTAGTATTAGTGCTGTATGTGACACAAAAATGAAAAATCAAGTACCTGAAAGCTTGAAAATAGTAAATTCAGATCTATTTGCAGAATCTGAATTACTATGTTCTGTATATTTTCTGATGCAATCTGCAATGATATAGCACATATTATTTCACCCGTGTAGAGCAAAAACATTGCCTTGCATGCAATTAAGGTTCATCTCTCAGAGAAGAATTTTTTCCATAATCAACTTTAGAAGTAGTTTCTTAAATGTTTGGCTTTTTGATTTTGCAAGATTGCCTTCAAATAAGCCTTAAATTTATTTTCAAATTTGATTAAGCAAAGAAGTACTGACTCTCTGCAAGGGCCATCGCAGTGTCATTGCCATTTGTGTCACAGCAAAAGCCCTCTCCATTGCTACTAGCTGTGTCTTAACTACACATCTGCAAATATAGGATAAGCAGGTTTTATATTTTCATGCTCACCAAATCATAATAGAAATTCTTCAGAGTAAAATCTTATATAGTTGGATAATTACTAGAATTGGATCATGAAAATATTTTGACCCTTCCAAAGTGACCAAAGATCTTTCCAATAACACCATCTTTTTGGAAGCCAGTTTAATACAACTAAATATATAATTACAGTACCCAACATGACTCTAACTTTGCTGCTGCCATAATAAAATTTTATAGTAATAATCAAGATCAGATATTAATTTCTGGTTTCAAAATATGTCTAGGTACTGCAAAACTATAGTGATAAGAATGAGAATCTAGATAAGATCGAACTTCTCAACATGAAAATGTCAACATTTGAGCAGCCAGAGAACATCATCTTTACACTCTCCTTCACAAATCTGAGATCATATTTATTGTAATGTGTTACTTATTTTCATATGAAAATGAAGAAACTGAACTGGAAGTTGTTCCTTCTGTTTTCCTCTCCAAGCAATGAAAGAAAAAAAACAAAAAAGAAATCATTATGTGAGTTGTCATCATTTTTGGTGTAAGTCAGATGACCACTATGACTTTTTTTTCATATATATTGATTTATAGGTTAAAAAAAAAAGATCAGTTTGCAGAGAGTCTAGAAATTTATCCCAACACGGTGAAATGGGATGATATTGACTTTTTAAATTTTCCAGTATTTAGTAACATGAACACAGAGTGAAGTTTATTCATAAAGAGGAGCACTTTACTCATTTATAAAACAAACACAAAATGCAGTTTATTGTAGCACAGGTATCTGAAACAGCATCACCAATATGAAAAATAAAGGCCTGAACACATTTGATGTTACAATCAGTGACAGCTGATGCAGCAAAAAACAGATGTTCAAGCTGGTGCTTTAATAAATAAGGAGCCTTTCAGTCCCTCTAAAGGTCAATTATGGAATTTGTGGGGCTAGAAAGGAATGCATAAAAATGATTTACAGTAAACACAAAGAAGTTATTTCATTCTAACAGTAAAAACCCACATAGTAGAAGGTAACACTGATAGATGAGCTTGGCATTAGAGTTTTATTTTCTCATAAAGATTTTTTATAATCTTTATCTGCATTCTAAGGCAGGGACTGGTTCTACAGTGACTCTGGAAGATGGGCTGTCTGAGCTCCTCTTCCAGTTCTGCAAGTAACATGCTGCACAGTAAGGCAATTTATTTAACCTCTTCCAGTACCATTATTTAGGAATATGAATCATGACATCTCATAAGAGAGAGAAGAGGCACATTACAAACATTTATACAAAATGCCTTGACTGTTGATAAAGCCAAACCAAATGAATCAATTACCTATTGATTATTAAATATTATTTACCATACCTGGTTAAAGATCTGTGCTTGACATTTACATTAATTTAATATGAAAACATACCTCCAGATAAAGTCCAGCCTGATAAGAGTTATACACTACTACCTAACTGGGTAACCTCTTTTTACTTCATATCACATGTAAATGACAGAAAATAAAGAGAAATGGTGCAGAAGGACTTCTTGTGGTTTTGTAAGACCTGTATAAATATCAGAAGACTGAGTAAGTAACAACATAAGTCAGAAAGCTCACTTGAACCAAGTCCCCTTAGCCTCGCCAAAAGTTTTTTTTTCTCATGCGAAATGCAGATTCTCAGTCCTTCAAATTGCAAACATCAGTGATGTCAACTGAAATTAATTTGTGATTACAGATATAATACCATCTCATTTCAAACCCAGAACAGGGGGATTTATGAGAGCTGTGTTTTCAGATGGTTTAAAATGGCATCATATAACAGCATTTCTCCTAAAAAGAGTTATATCAAATAAAAGCAAAAAAAGATGGTACAAAAACCTCTGATTCATTTCTAGATACATTATTAATTTTTCTAATATGCTATTGAAAAAGAATCATTCCTTAGAGGTGTCTGGGGGATTGTTTTGATTCCCACTTGCTGGTAACTTGGTAACTGTCTCCTGTAAGACATAAAAATTGAAGATGGAGAAATGTTGACTCTCAAATGTGTCTTTCTTTTTTTTGCATTGAGTTCAAGAAAGCTTTGGGCAAGACCTTTAAGTCCAGTCATCTGTCAGGCTTGCAGGCCTGCTTTCCTTTATCCAGCTAGTGAGTAGAAAACCACAAAACTCTTGATGGAGCTGCTCAGAATCAGCTGTGAAGAGCACCATCCTAGTAAAGGTGTTGCAGTCAAGGGTAGACAGCTTAAGATGTATGAGTTCCCCTGCCTTTTCAGGCATGTTTGCTCACTTACACTGAATTCCCTAAGCCACAAGCATAGAGCTCCATCACATAATTTTTCTCACAAATACCTTATGGTAAAGAACAGTTGACTGATCTTGTACTGTGCAGCGGAGCAATGTGGCATCCTGGCTATGCTGCAAATGAACAGCAAAACATTGCAGACCTCACTGTGAGCGAGTGCCTTTGCTAACATTTTACCTTGGCCAAATGTAAGTGCAATTTAAGATAAGAAGGATTCCTTGTTTAAGCATAGTATGTCTGCAAAACAAAGATGCCTTTATCAATACTGTCATCATCCCCAATTTTCCGTACAAGATAGTGACATTGACCCCTGATTTTGTCTAGATCAACAGACAGGGAACCAGTCACACAGAAACAGCCAAATTTATTTTCAAATGACAACTGGTAATGATGAAGACTTGCAGGCGGGCAGGAGGATACTGGGAAATGCGAGGCTCACAGAAACAGCCATTGTGAGGCTGACTTAACACAACATAAAAATCTGCGCCTGGTTAGCTAGAGCATTTTGGTTCTGGAAAATGTCTGTCTAGCCTAATACCAGGTTTATGAGGCACATCAGCATAGGGTTCCTGTGAAAGAATATGAGGAAAAAGGGTGGATAGAGACTGATTATTCCAGGAGCGATGCCTCCTTGGCTTCCCATGGTGTGTGTCCTGGAGCGCTCCAACAGCAGAGCCAAGTTTTCTGTTGCTGCAACACGTCCTTTCAGATCTCTTGAGCTATGGATCACTTCTTAGCAAGGAAAGTTTGTCCTTCTCTGGTTTGTTTTGCCATATTTCTGCTTATCTGATCCTCTCACAGAGTATCTTCCAATCCCAGGATTACACGAAAGAGCAAATAATGTGTCCGTGCTTAACATCATCTTTCTGGTTTTAGTTTGATGTCTGACTATTTTTAACATTTTCCTTTCTCCCTGGGACAGAGCCCATTCTATGGATCAAGCCCTTTCCTCGGTGCTCGTTGCTCTGTTGTGTGGCATTTCAGGGGAGGTATCCAGGGCCACACAGCACACTGAGGACTCTGTACACGGTGCTTAATGTTATGACTCAGCTATACTTTCTGCTTGATCCTCAGTTCTTTTTTCCCCTCAATAATCCTCATTGTGTTTTCTGGGCATGACATTGGTTTGAGATATAGGTTTTCTGATGCTAACAGAAAATATGTGGTTCCTCACTGTATTTAGGCTGTATTTGCTTATTCCCCCGGGCACTGTTTTGCTATTTAAACAGTGATGGTTTCAGTGATGAATGTTAAGCAGTCAGACTGCCAGCACCACAGTGAGCAAACTAATCATTGTTGCACTAGCAAGACTGTGTTATCAGTTTTGTCCCACGGTATTCATGAACATTTTAAAGGATGCTCAGTTAGAGATTTCAAATCATAGTATCAAATAAATTCAGTAGCTAGGAATGCATTCAAACTTGTAGGACTTAATAAACACAAATTGTGCCTCTAATAGTCACGTCAGCTCCGTTTTCACTCTTAATTCTTACTGATAAGATCACCACTGGAAAAAGGCAACTAGTTAAAGTAAAATTTTTCCTTTAGTCTAGAGTCTTTGATGTATCTTTTTCATTATCTTAAATTACTTTAGCTTATTTTTGAGCTTACTAGCTCTAGGTGTTCTCACTTTAAATATGCATGAACTTCTGTATCTCACCAAACATTATGTTAATATTCTCTTTCCATTTCAGTAGTCTTGTTCCTTCTATCACCTTTCCTACTGGTGGTAAGAGATGTTCCCCACTCTAAGAAATAGTTCCTCATGATGAAGGTGCCAAGACACTGGAACAGGCTGCCCAAGGATGATGTGAATGTTCCCTCCCTGAAAGGATTCAAGGCCAGGTTGGATGGGCCTTGAGTAGCCTGATCCTAGACAGAGGTGTCCCTGCCCCATGACTGAGGGATGAACTTTAAGATCTCTTCCAACCCAACCCATTCTGTGATACTATGATTATAAGTCATAGTCTAGATTTCAATGCACTTAATAAATAGCAAAGAAATTGAATAATGGTGTTCTAGGATGTGAAGCCAAAGATAGACCTTTGGGGATTTATCTGACTAATTTGAAGGATACAATAAATCCTTTTTCTCCTGTTGAATCATGTGTTTAAAAATTTAGCCTTTTGTTCTTCAGAGCCTGTAAATTCTAAACTACATCAGAAAGAAGCATTGAACAAAAGTGAATGAGCAGTATAATCCTCAGTTGATATAAGAAGTGACATAGTTTAACAATGGCAATTTAACAAAAACATATGGCTGGAGTTGTCAATTTTCATGCCATTCACAAAACTATTGATTATAAAAGCAAGATTTTGACAGCTGTTGCTAGTAAATAGCTCTAACTTGGTAGGTCTAACCACATATAAATGCAGCTCACCAGATCTGTTGCTTGAGATCTTTCAGAGGTGTCCACATACATAAGATAAATTATGAAAAAAAAATCTTTATTTTTGCAGAGATTTTCCAAAATATCCTCATCTTTTAAACCTTTAGGATGTTGGTTGCCTTTACCAAAAATTTAGTATCTAATTTACAAAGTTACTGAGCAGAGGGCATTACCTTTTCATTTTAGCTTGAAATGTCCTGTATGGACAACACATTCTGGGTGTTTTGTTTGTTTCCGTGATTTGAGAAAATCAGTGATAAAATCCTGATACCATGTGCTGCTCATTTCTATTTCAAGGTTAACCTGTTTTTCATAATGCTACAGATATCACAACACGATAAGGGAAGAACTCATTAAAAAAACCCAAGACATCATGTCAGGATTAAGCCATATTTTTTCCTGAATCTTTAAATTTGTTGTTTATGGCATTTGGCTGCAGGAATTGGAGGAATTCTTTGTTTATCCAAGCACATATTATTAATTTTACATAAGCTGAAAACTCAGAGACAGGCATATGAGCTTTCATTAACTCAGTGTGATCTCAAAAAAGGAAAAAGGAGACAGAAGGGACTACAGTATCATACCCTATTCATTCATAGTTTTTTTTCACTCTTTAAAAACAATTTGCGCAAGAGGATCGAAGTCTAACAGCACTTTTAATACGAACCTTTCCTATCTTAGTGATTCAAACCTGAAAGAACATTTTTTGACCCACAGGTAAAACAGCAGGTTAGCTAAGACTGAAATCTCTTTTAACATTATGTTTCACTGCCCTCAGTGAACTGAAGTGACATTTGATCTGTGCTTTGCAAGGAACATTGTGGCAGGACAACAGCAGAATACAGAGCGCACAGCCATTCGCTTGCACTGTCTGCCTGCTGCTTACAAAATTAACTCCCCTACAGCTCCAATTGTACTGTGGTACACAGAGTTTTTTGTAGAATTGGAAAGATTCAAAGATTTGTGTGTTTTCAAAGGGAGAAATCACTCTCTTCTAAAGAGAGAAAACACACAATTCATTTATATGTGACCATTCTGGAATAAATACAATTGAAGAAAAAGCAGAACTCTCCCCAGCATGCCAGGATTCTTTAGAAATTTCATTCTCTGGAAGGTGTCTGATTTTTTGAAACAATAATAATTTGACCAGATACTTTGGCAACTGGAAGCAGGAGTCTACACAGGAAAAAGCTCAGAGCAACGTAAGGGGTAACCTTTAACAAAACACCAAACTGAAGTCCCTAGCTAAGTTGAGATGCTAAGCAGAGTTTAGTTTCACTGCATTTAAAGTCCTGAGCAGCTCTTCAGTTCATATTGTGAGGAGATAGAGAAACCCTTATGCAGAATTTATGCCATAAAACCACTGGAATGGTGGGCAGGGTACCAATATTATCTGTCAAAATTCATAAGCAAAATGTGCAAAAACCTGTCACTAAGGGCACTCATTATTCCACTGAATCTGAATTATTTGCATGCTTCAAATGAGGTAGTGCCTTATGGATTTATTTTTTATTGGACTAATATCATAAAATATAAATAGTAGAAACTAGTAGTAAAAAGTAAGCCCACATTTCTAACCCTTTGATGTATTCTATGCGACAGAACTAAGAGTAGAGTTCAGGAAAAGAGTCGTTTGAAACACTGAAATAATTGGAACCATAAACCCCCCTAAATATGTATTTTAATGGAAAGTTGCTTTGTATAAAAATCACTAATAGACTTGCATATTCTATGTGTTTGGTTTTATGGAAAGGTAAATAAGAAATTGTAGGATTATTTACAGTGGTTTCTCCTATCACTTGAAATGTCCAACATGCAACGGGTATGAAGAGACCAAAGTTGGCTGCTATTTAAACACATCTGCCTGGCACACCCTGGAAATACAAAGTAGGTATGAATTCCTAGTGAGATATATTGCCAATAATGAAATAAAAACTAGACTTCATAAATGAGGAGAGAGTCAAAACCAAAAAGAAAACCCATGGCCCTCAAGCACAGAAATCATATCTCAGAGTTACTAGAAGCAGACAAGCCTATGACCAAAAGCAACTGTTGTAGTGTGTGATAATTTATAAAAAACAAAGAACCAAACACAAACCTTTCAACAATTTATCTCAGCAAAGTTTCCTCCCCACACATAACAAAGGCTGGACATGGCTATTGGCTGATTAGGAGAATTTGCTTTAAATATCCTGTCAAACAAGTGGGACTTCAGCAAAGTAAATATTAATGCCCTACAAATGGATGGTTTAACATTTGAAAAATATTCATACAAAAAGAACAAATCTCCTGTAGAATGAAGTATAGTAGAATTTCAACAGTATTTTTTCATAAAGAGGTGCGTATCTAATCCTTACATGGTTTAAAATTGCAAACTGGAATTAGAACATCCTTTTAGAGGTGATTGAGCTGGCAATGTTACTCACTTTTCTGCATTAGGAAAGATTTGAGAAGTCTGAAGAACCTAAGGGTTGAAGGAGTGAGTGTCTTTATGTATTGCCTAATCTAAAATGCTGCAAGAACTGTGAATGTTTTCCCTAGATTAAACTGTTCCAATCTTCTGTAATTCAGCAGGAATAGAATAAAATCTCGGCTTTCCCATTCATACAAAGCAAATATAGTTTGTAAGAGAGGCACAAAGCAAACAGATGTCAGCAGGGTTTTTTCTGAGCCCTAGATGAGCCACAAACAGCAGAGGCAAAAGTGCAGTGTAAATTAGTGAAATTCTTAGCCTCCGTGCTTGGATGTATTGACAATAGATGTTCTCAGTGATGGAGAACATCTTGTTAATGGTCAAAGGATACAACTATAAAAGGCTCCTTCTGCTTCTTTCAGACTATGGGAGAGAGAATACTTTTAACATGGCCTGAGATACAAAGAAGCACTAAGTAAGAAACTTTTACACAGCACTAGATCAAGTTTACAAACTGGATTTATGTGATACTGGACAACCCCTTGGCTCGTATACGTGTAACAAGAAATCATGTTTTGAAGTGCTATTAAAGTCTGACAGAGAAAAAAGGGAAACAAATGTGTGGTGAACTGCTCTGCTACGTTTTGCACCCAAAATCAGCATATGGTAATATTCATTTTTAAGTGCACGTCTAAAAATAATTACTTTGTCATATGTGCTCATGCATTTCTATGAAGAAACTTCCATCCTCACTGCTGTGTCTTTCAGATTCTGCACTCCCTGCCAGTCACACCTGATTAACCCATGTTTATGGAAAGAGACATCAAAAAGAGCCAAGTGCACGCCATGCTCCAGCAGTTATTTAGCTTGCCACTTACATAGAAGATTCTGAAGTGAAAATAGCTTTGAATCTCATGCAGCAGGAAAAGACAAAAAAAATGTTTAATCGTGAGGGATATTTTAAATACTGGGTCATGCAGTCATCCACAAGTCTCTAAGAAGTGGAGAGAACAATAGAGCCCACACTGCAGACATTCCAGCTTCCACAAGCAAATCTAGGAGTATTCAAATATGCACAGGCTGGCCACCCACTTGAAATGATGTGCTACAGGTTTCTCCCTGGAGATTATGGATGGTATGAAGAAAGTGAGAGAAGAATAGCTTTGTGCATAGACAAAGGATCATTAAATAAGCTCAGTTATGCCTTCATCATCATTTTGCTTAATGAACACAGTAAAAAGACACAAAAAAGCAAATACGAAGAAGACATAAAATGAAGAGGGGAAAACATTCTTTGCAAGCTTAAGGAGAGAGACTCCAAACTCTGTCAACACTGACATCTGCCACAAAATGAGAAACTGTCGATTCAAAGAGAGCAAGCTATATACAGTGCTGGCAGCAGTAAGTCATTCCAGCTGGTCACAAAAGCATTTTTGCTGCTGCACCCCACTAAATTTCTCCCCTCCTCCAGCCACAGACTCCTGCCCATTCCCGTGCTCTCACTCTGGCATCCATCAAATCCCTCCCCTGGGCTGTTTCAGTCAGCTAATGTAACATAAAATTAAACTTGCAGGAAAAAAAAAAAAGTTTATTTGCAGTGTCTGCAAGATGAAGCAGCTTAATGAAAAGCTCAACATATAGGAGCTGGTGCATACCGCATGCTGAAAGTACATGCAAACACAGGGAACATGAGAAAAGGAGAATGAGAACAAGACTCTGCTGTGACTAGACTGCTGCTCCATTCAGTGATACCCAGCAGAAAAACAAAATCACAAGACCTATGGACATACCATCTCATAACATTGATGTAATTGTAAAATATATATTTCCAATATATTAAATCTGACAACACAGAAATACTATAGAATACCATAAAAATATAGAATGAAAACATTTACAAAAGCAAAATTATTTTGTAAAGTTGTTTAGTATGGCTCGCTAGGTTTTTCAGATTCAATTTAACTTTTTGCTGTGTATCTTCAAATAACATCAATAGTTTTCCATTTTAGTATTAAAAGCCAAATGTATTTCATGACAGTGATTTCTGCCATACCCCTTGACATAGGCTAGCGCATACTTATACATATCCAAAAATTATAAGGTCAATACCAGTTTTACTGATTCAAAGGAAATTATAATAAATAGCTGTTAGCTACTTTTTTTCCTAGATTTTCTAGATAGTTAGACCTTTAGTTGTGCACCACCAATAGTACTATACTTCATTCATTGTCTAAATTATCTGTAATTACAACTATATTTTGTGTTATTTTCTCAGACTGATTGAGCATTTTTATAGTTTGATTCCCTCTCTTTTGAGCACAATAATAATTGACAATAATAGCATTATATACATACACAGTAATCAAGCATTTAGCTTTAATAGCAGGTGACACGTTACAACTTCACATTGCCATTATTAAAGCAGTTTTATGAATGAGTAAACTGAGCTCTTAAAAAGCTCAATTGATATACTAAGTCACCCAACCAAGACTGTAGAGCTGTTAATAAGAGAATTGAGACACTCCAGTGCCCCGAACTAATCATTCGACCACATGCCTTCCTTTCCTAACCTGCCAATAAACTCAAAGCCATCAACACAGCCATAGTCCAAGTAAGATTATGCAACTTTCTTGCATCAGTATACCAGTTTAATAAAATAATGCTGGTGCCACAAACTCTTACTACACATGCTTCTGACAATTTAGCTTTAGCAGAAACAGTGTATGAGTTACTCAAATGAGCAAAAGCATGGTCAGGGGAAAAGATTTATAAACCACTGAAAAACCGAGTTTTTAATTCTTATGTCAAGACTTGTACCTTCTTTAATACCTGAAATTAGTCTAGTACATAAAAGTACCTAAGCAGATCAGAGAGAGGACACAAACATTCATGTAAACATCAGCATTTAATCCCAGGAAAAAGCATGGTTAGCTTCCAAAAAAGTATATGTTAATGTACGTAATAAGTTAATGTTACTGTCACTAAATGTAAAATAAGTAGCAGACTAGGGTGATATGAACATTCATCATGGAAATGAGGCTCTCAACTGCTACTCATAACACATTTCCACGGGTTGCAAACAGTTGTGTTTGGAACAATGCTCAGCTTCCATGACTGGGAGCCCGTGCCACCTTGGACAAGAGAACTGCTATTTGTTAAGAAAAAGAAAATCAAGTGATCTGAAACAGTACCTTATGGTGGCAGATTGGGACGTGAATGTAACAGGAAACTCCAAATATTAAAAATACAAAAAAAATACCCTATATATCATACATGAGGAATAAGAGTTTAATAAGCACAAAGAAAAGATCTGAGTGTTCCCCCATTGCTGTCTCCCATTTTCAGGAAGCAATATGTAACAAATAAACATTTAAAAAAAAAGTCTTAAATACCCTGCAGAGGGATCTACCAGTTACCCTCCCAGCTGCTTCTGAAGCTTTAGAAAAAGAATACTAAAGTATTTAACTTCATGTGTTTGAAAACAGAGATGAGTCTTTATGGATAACACGAGAATAAAAAACTTGAAGGTTTGAATACCCTCCAAATAAAAAGATTCGGTAGATGTTTTCAAGATAACACACCTTCTGAGTACAATTTCTGGTTTGGTTTTGTTTGCTTTAAATGCATGTTTATCTTTAGAAGCCATTAAACAGCACATAGCCCACGACACAATACAGACCATCTGCCATGGAAATACCTAGTCTGAATCAACTGCATTTTTACTAATAAAATATTTCTTTACATTAAAGTTTTGTGTGAATTAACAGGAGAGTAGAAAATACACACTTCAGGTGAACAGTGGGAAAAACCTTCATTAAAAATACAGGTACTCTGTAGAATTGCTACATCTTAGAAGTATCCCAAATTAATTCTGCAGTATGATTAAATGTTTCCAAGGCTTTGGGACATATTCTTTGACTTAAACTACATGGTTTCCCAATATCTTCATCCAGGCATCTGAAATGTAAGAGCACTGCAGTTTGACTCAGCATTCTGAAACATCCTGAAGGACAGGACACTGCAGAGCATTAAATGTTGATATAAAGAGCAGGAAATATCATTGAGCTACATTTTATTCTAAGTATGTTATTTTAAAGTGATAAAAGTTAATCTAAATACTTCATCTTAGAAAATCAGGCTCAGAATGTTTAAGAAGATATAGCACAATTGTTCTCCTCTATAAAGGCATTGGCATCTTGCCAGATGAACAAATACTGAGCTTTCATTAATTTTACATTTTTGTTAATATTTCTGCTATTAAGCCTGAATGAATTGAGCAATCAAAAGAGTAGTGTCTTCCTCATCATCATCTTATTTTGTGACATTATATAGTCTCAGGCTCTGTCTTCAGTTAACCACTATTATCCAGGCACAGTCTAAAGCTGAACTTGACTAACATTTCTAATATACTTTGAGATGCCTCAGGCACTTTTTGCTTGAATAAAGAGCATTATTATTCCTTATCTGAGGAAATCTTTCTATTTTATCAGTGTCTTCATTGCAAAGCAATTGCTTAAAGAAGCATTGCATTTTCCACACATCTAAACAGTAATAATAAAATATATCTTAGCATGCAGGATTTTACAGTGTGTTTCTACTCCCTTTCACAATAAACATATCTGAAATACCCAGATACAAATACAAGATGCAAAATTAGATTAACAGCAGGCAGAACACTGGGTTAGCTAGTAAGAGGGGAAAGAAATTAATTTCATTTCTATCGCTGCTTATTGCATTTTCAGACATAGTTTAGACAGTTTTCAAATAAACTACACAGCTTTCACTTCTAATTGTAACTGAGTAGATGAAAGGAATGCTTTACTGTATTGAAAAGCATTTGGAATGAATTTTAGTCTGGATAGCTTACATAATAGTACTGGTCTTAGTTTTCCTTTGTTTCCCTTATACGGGATTGAAAAGAAATGGGAATAGTTCTAGTGACATTATCCTGAGGTCATAATATTCTTAAAGGAAATACCAAGTTTAGAGTTTTCATTGCATCCTTCCAAGCACAACTAAAATCACTCAAGATTTTTACAGTACTATTTCCAATAACCATCTTTAAGCTCCCATAATGTTTGTTTTATTACCAATAAAAACGTTCAATCATAAGTTTGAGCAGATTAGTATGGGAGGATGTACTGTACCATTTTCCCTACTTATCTGTGGATCATCTGAGTGGATGTTTCAAAGTACTTGTCCTTCTATCCATGACTACAAGAGTTCACCTAAAAATACTAACAAGGAAACAGTACAACTGTGTGAACACAGTGGACATAAGAATTGAACATACTAAGAGCTTGGTGGTGAGGAATGGGGAGTTTGGATGTTTTTGTTTGCATTTGGTGGTTTCTGATTTGTGGTGTGTGTTTGTTTAACTGAACCTTTATCTCTGTTCCATAAAGTCAGTTCAGAGGAGTGAACAGAAGTTTTGACTGTGCAAACTCTAAAAATGAAACCAAATATTCTTTTAGTCATCTTACTAGTACGGTTAGTGACACACATAATTGAACAGATAAACCCAAGTTTT
Organism: Coccyzus lansbergi; assembly: GCA_033558105.1. Lineage (NCBI taxonomy): Eukaryota > Metazoa > Chordata > Aves > Cuculiformes > Coccyzidae > Coccyzus > Coccyzus lansbergi. The sequence goes on from JAUMJK010000097.1 coordinate 6,100,317, forward strand.
CACAAAGGTTTCAAAACACACAGATCACTGCTAATGCTACTGCACATATAATTCAAGCACACAGATGTTATAAGATATGGTAGGTCATCACTTACTAAAAGAAATGCATAGAGAATGAGTTACTTGATTCTGTAGGAAAAAAGGCACACAACTAATTTTGAAAAGAGAAATCAGTCCATGACTGTCATGAAAATATTAGATGCATATTCCTGCAATTGAAATGAAAAATCACAATGTTTTTATTTACTTAAATATTCATAAGGCAAAAATGTGTCCTTTGAGTCTTATTTTTATTTTCCAAAAGAAAAACTGTTCTACCCATTTTTGACAATACCAGTAGCTGAACCATAAAGAGAACTTGTGTCCCTTCAATCCTTAACTGACAGTATAACCAGCTGCAAAGAAGTATGTGAACATCAATGCAGAGTTCCACACCTAACAAATAATGAAACACATCATTTTCAAAAGAAATGCAAAATGAACAGATCTCTAACACTGCCTTCTTTTCAGTGATTCATTGCCTGCTCCATTGTAGTTGTTTGCTTTGCATACACTAGTTTGTTTTTCATATGGATCCCGCCCCCCTTGGGAAATTTGCTTTAATGAACTTAAAACACTACTAATGCAACATGTTCAATCTGGTTTGGTACCCTGGATAGATTTGTTTTCAAAGTTAATTGTTGCTCTTAAAATTATTTCACAGCCATCTACACATGCAGTGTAATCACAACTCAACAACTACCACTCAAGCATGACGGACATCAAGTCACCAGGTGGTTTTGGTAAAGCTATAATTTTAACCTGTTATTTGGGCTACCCATAACATATATTTTACCTCTCTTCCAAAAGGCTCCATTGAGGAAAACACATCCGCAGTATAAATTATATGTACTCTCAAGGCATGTAACGTAGTGAAATGATTAAAAGTTGTTTGCTGCTGAATTTGGCACTTGGTATTTGTCAGGCAGGTGTTGTACAAATTGTATCAGTCACATTAACTGTCCCACACCATACATCTGTACTACTATAATGAGCATTTTAAGCCTGCTGTAAGTAGTAATAAAACCACTGAATTTACAAAGCAATTCTGACTTTAGAAACTGTCATGTTATTCTGAATTTGAAATTCTTCTGTATGCACAAGTCTTTTGCTACAAACACTGAAACAAAACACAGCAATTGATCTTCCTAAAATCAGGGTTTGAAAATATGTTTTCCGTTCATCTGATTCTGAGATATTTCTGTTTATTTTATTTTGATTAATTAGTAAATCATAAAGACTCACTCAACCAAACGAAAAAAACCAAACAATGACACACACACAAAAAAAGACCTGCATATAAAACAGCCTCTTACTTTCGGGTTGTTCCACGCTATAAACAGTTATGCTTGGATTAGCTATGGATTAGCTAAAGAGTGTACAGGATTTAGTTAATGCAGAATGGCACTTGCTGAAAGTGCAATAATATAAAGAGAACTTCACGTAATCCCATTTGGAAAATAGCAGTAACCAGTCCTGCTCACCAAATACTGTCAACAATTACTTGTCGAAGTTGTAATTGTTAATAGATAATAGCTACAGGTTACTTTCTGTGTAGAACTTGCTTCCTTTTCCTCTGCACATAACTGTTCTTGGTCAGATTATTGTCACAGTCTTCCTCCCAAATGGATTTGCATCCTTTCAGGATAATGGTAAAGGTGAGTATTTGCACCTATTCTCAAAGGCAGCATGTACAGGCATCTGCAAGACATGATGCCAGTAAATTATCAACAATACCAGATGGCAAGGGATTTCTTTCATAGTTTGCATCCTAGCACCAATCATATCTGCCTGCATTACGTACGAATGATTGGTCTCATCCAAAAAACCATTGAAGGGTTTGAATTCAGTCAGACATTGTTCTTAGACCATATTCTCATCCCAAGTTTTCTAATGCTACCAATAGGAAGCAGAAGGGAATCTTCAGCCTAGCAGACACATGACCTTGTCCTTGGGACAGTGCTGCTGGAGCACTGAGTGGGACTGGAATCATAGAATCACCAGGTTGGAAGAGACCCATCAGATCATCGAGTCCAACCATTCCTATCAAACACTAAACCATGTCCCTCAGCACCTCGTCTACCCGTGCCTTAAACACCTCAAGGGAAGGTGAATCAACCACCTCCCTGGGCAGCCTGTTCCAATGCCCAATGACCCTTTGTATGAAAAGCTTCCTCCTAATGTCCAGCCTAAGAGCTGCTTAGACAAGCAAACAATTGTCCTATACCTCTGCAGCCACGTAAGAGCTCGTTCAATGAGCTTAGGCTTCAGGCGTGCAAGAAAAGAAATATAGCATCTTTCAAAAAATTACCTTGCCATTCTACATGCTGTGAAGGAAAGCAGATTGTTTTATTGAGAAATTTTCTAAACTGTTTAAAGTCTGCAAACCTTAGGTTTAAAAGGTTAACATGTGGTTTACATAATGCAGAAACCGTTAATTGTATTCAGTTCTTCCCTTCAAGAACTAAACACAGAAGAGTTTGTTTATTTTAATAGCAGAGACAGCACTTCATCAACCATCGACATGTTCATGTTTTGAAATATGACATCCATCAAGCCAAGTCCAGTTACACCCCGGCAAGATACTCAGTTAATTCATTCTGGCATCTGGACCAGGAAGAATTTGAGGAGGATGGGTTTTTAACTAGTTCAACCATTTGTTCCTTCAGGCTGCTGACACAGGGGACTGAAAATAGCCAAAGGCCAGTTATGTCTGTTTAAAGCCTTTACTGGAGTAAGGACTAAGATCAGGGGCAGCAAAGAAGCTTTGGGTCAATCCTGCGGTAGCTGAGGTGACAGCCAGCCAGCTTTCTGTACTCTTGAATCTTTTCTCTAGGCCACTTTCATGTTTCCAAAGCAACACATGAGGAAAAAGCTATAGGAACAGTCTCAAGGTAGTCCACTAAAGTAACAGTCTTCAACATTAAGTCCCTCAGTCTTGAATTCCTCTTTCAAAAAGAGACCACTTAAAAACCTCAAATAAAGTAACTAGATATAAAATATGATAACTTATATAATGTGCAGGAAATACAGAATTTAAATGCATAGTATCAAGAGTACTCATTAGCTGCCTTGTTCTCAATGGAATAAAACCAAACTTAAATTTATGATATTAAAAATAATTAGAACGTCTTATCTCAAAACAAAAATGTTTCTCAAGAAAATCTAGTTTTCAATCAAGAAATGCAGCCCTACACCATAAAGTTTCTTAAATTTTTAAGATATCCTTTGTATTACTTTGTGAGATCTACTTATATAAAAAATAATTTATTTACAAGATATGAGTAATATTATAGCATAGAAATCCTTATTTCCAAGGAAGGTTGCTACTACAGAGACAATGAAATTTGCTTCCATGTAGCCAATGGAATATTAAAAGTTACAGAATTCAACAGTGCAAAAAAGTAATCTGAAAACACTTTTAAAAAGATAACAATGGCCAAGTTTTAAAACCAGAACTTGTTCTGAACAACAAAGCTGAGTCTTGATGCGCAGGCATCCTAAAATACCATTCTTGTCACTAAGAGAACATTTGAAAGACAAAACATCACATAAAAGATAGCATTTCAAAATCAATTAACATGAAGCATGAAATCAATTGCTTCAGTACAGAAATGGACTTGATAAAATGCTCATTTGTCCTTTTTAAAAACATAACTATTTGATTCCAGACAGACTTAAGCCAAGCAGAGCACTACATACCAGATTAAATCTGCCAAAGTAGCACATGTTCACCAAGTATAGTTGAGTTTAACAGTGGCTGTTTATTCAAGGGATACAAGAACTGTAACACTAAAGGTGAACTACAGAAAAGAAAGCCAATCACTTACAAAAAATATCACAATGACTAAGTCTATAACTAGGTGAATTCTTAGCCATAAGAAAGAAAGTAAAAGCAATCCCGTTGTTTTTGAAGAAAGGCACAATTATATTCAACATATAATTCTATTCTGACTTTCTCCAAAAAAGGTCTATTTGGAAAAGAAAAACTAACACAGAACCTGTTAATAAATAGGGCAAACTTTTCTATCCAAATTATCATTACTCCAGTTCTATTCCATTTCACCTTCAAAAACAAAAGATAACAAACAATCTCAACTGAGAAAGAGTTGAGGGGGTTTTTTGTTGTGTTTCGGGTTGTTTTTTTTTTTCCCCTCCAGATAAATGGTTTGGGTATTTTATTGAAAGCTTCTATAAGACAAATATTCAAGTTTTCAAAACTATTAAGGGTTTAAAAACTGTCCCCCTCTCTTCAGTTCCCATTTGTGCATATGAAGCCATGATTTAGGACTATTACAGACAGAAGTGTTAAAACCAGACTAAAATATTTTTTTAAAACCATACTGAATATGTTATACTATAAGTTAAAATTATTAATACAGCAAAGTAAACTCTGATGGAGAATGTACATTTCTAAGTATTACACTCTGGTTTCAATAGGAAGCCAGAAAACTTCTTTGAGATAAAGGAGTCTCTGACAAAGGACTGCAGGCCAAGTGAGGTTGATGAAAAATTTACAGTAATATGATCAAAGATATATGATCAAATATACTCAAATTTGATCCTGAACTTCTTGGACCAGTGCCTCTCCAGTGTTTTAATTCCTGGCACCCTTTTATTTGTCTTTGCCCGTAATGTTTTTATAGGTGACTGTAAGGGCCTCCAGAAAGGAATGATCAAGATCCACTGATAGTCAGCTAGACGAAACACATTATAAAATGTTTTTTCTTAATACAGAGACTGTCACTAGCCACTCAGGCTACAGTCATATATATATCTGGAAGCAATGGTACAGTCAAGAACTGACATACGTGCTTCAAATAAACATGCTAGCCTGGGAACAAGACTAATGTAAGATAAAAATAATAAAATGAAGTGCTGTCATAGTGATTGTATTTGTTCAGACTCATTCATTTCTGTTGGGAATACAAATATGTGAGAGAAGAACTGGGGGGTTTTGCTCTATGAAGTAGCTCTATTAACGTGGATTAAATAAAAGCCTTTCCACTTGCTAATAGGCTACCCATACCCCTCTTTTATTTAGAAAATTATAGGAAATGTGTAATTTTGCTTCTTGGGCAAAAAAAATATAAATCTTTAAATTTCTCATATTAAGAAGTAATTTGAATTTTCTTTTTTAAAAAAAACCAAAACAATTCCTTTTTTTCCTGTTTTCCAAACATCAGCAAACCTAGATGTGAGGTTTATCCATTATTTCCTGCATGTAGTTGAAGTACAATGGAAAGTATTCCATAAACTACACGTACGATAAAACATATAATTGTGTCAAATTTCTTTCTTTCTAGCCATATCAAAGAGTTTACAATTCTTCTATGAAATGAGATTGCCCATCTAATTTAAGTAATAATTTCCCAAGTTGGTTCATATCAAGTTTTACTTAAATCCAAGACATTGGTTTAAACAGTAGAAGAGTTTGGCCTGATATGACATAATTGACTGAAATCATACTTTGCATTTAATTCTTCATCTATCCTTAAGACTTCAGTTTTCCTTTTACCAATACTTAATCCAAAATTTTGTATCACATTCCTATTAGATCATCACTTTGCATTTTGCAATGTTTGATTCTGTTGAGGATGTCTTCCTCAAATATGTATACATTTTGGTATCTATTCTTCAAAATTAAAAATTAACTAAAATTTCTTGTTCCTATACCTTCATATCATATGTATATTTCATATTATTGTGATGGAAATAAACCTGCAAATGTTACTTTTTCTTGCCTGTTTAGTGCTGGATTTGGCTGTGTTAGGCTAAGGGTTGCAGTCAATGGTCTTAAGGGTCTTTTCCAACCTGTTGTTCTATTCTAACTAGATGTAAGTAACTTCATAGATTTTGGTGCTTTCTTCTTTACAAGCAAGTTTACCAGAGGCCTGTGTGATTATTGTATAAGGCAAGCCAAAAGTTGAGTTTTAGAGAAGGAAATAAATCAAAGTTAAGACTGTGAAAACAAATAACTTCTATGCAGCAGATACATGGGACTACTTATGCTAATATTTATACTACCAAATATTTACATAGTGTCATATTCAAACAAGAAAATCCTCCACAGAAACCAAATGAAACAAGAAAAATCCTTCTGCAGGGCATTTAAGTGATAAAAAAGAATATTTCTCCAAAACATTAATCTTCCAGTTCTTAAATGGATGTTATTCCTATTTTCTTCTCAAATCTGAAAGTAGAGATAGAACACAGGGACAGGCCTTTTGAAACGTTTTGGTGTTAAAAATAATATGAGAAACATTGTGAAAACAATGGAGTGCAAAGCAGTGGTTAAGTCCATATGAATATCACAAAAGGTGATTAATTTCCAGCTATAGTCCAAAGGAAGAGCATGCAGATAAAGCAACTACCAGAGCAGGTAATACAGCATATACCTGCCCTGTGGTTTTCCCCAAAACACTTCACAGTGCAGCTTCACCTTTAATTACAAGACTGAGATCAACACAAGTTAATTGGTTTCCTAAAGCCAGCACAAATGAAAAAAAACCAAAACATCTAAATATCCAATCCTGATCCTATCATCACCTTAAACAAGAAAGTCCTTCTGTTTATGAAGCTGGAACTGTCAGATCGCTTTAAACAAAGACTGGACAGTAGTGAGAAAACACAAATTCAGTTGAATCTGAAAAAGATTATTTGAACAAGAGTTCTAATTTGATCCCTGATTTGACCCACTGTGAAGCAGGAATGTAATAAGACAAACATTAGATTCAAAATTCTGGAAATGAAAACTAACCTTACCAAGATGCCATGGAACCATCCCTAAGCAAGGCATTGGTATAAGACAAACAGAACATTACTCAGTAAAAATTACTGGTTTGCAGTCAAACTTTGTGAATTTGTTTAAGCACTTGGCTTAAGAGGATGGGGAAGAGGAAGCATGTTAATCCTCCAGGAAGAAATCCGATCTGGCAATTTCTGGGAGAACAGATACTGCTGTTTCAAGTTCTGTTTCTCCCAGATCTTGTTGTTCTGTCATATATAATGTAGACAAACAGTAATAGCTTATGAAAAGCAATTACTACCATAAAAGAAATACCTTTGCCCTTTTTTCCACACTACTAGGTGGTACAAAATGGTGGTTTAGCACACCAAACATACAAAGCCCCGTTAGTAACACCCTTAGAGTACAAATCCAGTTGCTGTAATTGCCTTCCTTATCCTTTCTAAACTAGGAACTCAAGAAGGAGGAAGAATATTTGTCAATGGCATTTTGGTTAAATGAACATACTTTCTGCACAGCTCCTACATGCCAACATTCTGAGGCTACGTCCCTACCAGTAAATTAAACAATTGTGGGCAGAAGCATGTGATGGTCTTTGCTACGATGTTAACAACGTGGAACATAGCAAGCTAACAGAACGGTCTCTGGCATGCTGAGTGGCAGACACTGTACTTCCAAGCAAATCCCTTTCGCATGGATCAGAAATTAACATGGATCATGGCAATTACTAACAGGATGGTCAATGGTACCATGCCACTGCCATACTCCTAGGTTGGTCATTTAGCACTGTTCTAGGAGATACCTTGGCCCTATGAGCCCCTACACATTCTCAAGTCGTAACGGAACACATTCTTGATAGTATCCTATAAAAATTCTATTCCTGAAAACTGTAAAGAAACCTTATTTTTCTCTGGTTTCAAAAGACTACCATTGGTTGTGAAGGAAGAATCCAGAAAAGTAATATAGCAATGTGGGACAGAAAAGTCACATCAGAAGTGCCTCTACCTTGTTGCCTTACCTCCCAAGATAACAGGTCAACTATATCTCAAACCAGTTATACATTTCAAGCCTTTGTAATTTAGGTTAAAAATTAAAATAATTCTAATGGATAATTCCTGCAGGTCATGCAGATTGAATAGGTTCAAAACATAGTAGTAAACAAGCCACATTTTAATATGTTTTGAAAACTTCCCTCTGATTGACAATGCTATACAAAGATTGTATGAAACTGCAGCAGAGATTTAGAATGAATCCAAAAACATTTTTTGCTGGAAAATAAATCTACCCTGGGAAGGGTGTTTCTTTTCATTCATCACGTTAAAGAGGGCATGTTGAACTATCAATCACATCCTTTCTCTATTTCCAATTCTCTCCAAGGAGAAAGAATCACAACATTGGAGATAAAATATAAACATTGAGGACAAGAACAATATTAATAGGCAAAGACATTAAAGAAACCCTTGAGTTACTGCATTCATTTGGTAGAGGTGACTTCCTTGGGTTTCCCTCAAGGGAAAATTTAAGGCAAACCCCAGCCCATCCGTGTGTCCCCCCCGCCACCTCCCACTAGCACATCACTTTAAAAAAAAAAGAAAAATCAGTTCTGACTGAGGATAACAGTCTTTTTTTCTCCCTGGAAGACTCTGCTTGGCTTGGACATGACATAGCTAGTTAGTCCAAACTTCGCCTCCTGGAAAATGCCGTGTTTGTACTACAGATAAGCAGCGTATGAAACTTTCTGTTCCAATGTTTTGAGGAAGCAAAGGCTGAGCTTTTGTTTTAGTAACAACACTATTTTCATATAAAGAAATGAATCAATGATACTGCAAACACAGGAATAAAACCAGGCAAAATACATTTTACCCAGTACTTGTTGACCTGGATTGCCATGTTTCAAGGTACAAATCTTCCATCACGTTAATTAAGTAGAAAAGGAATCAGAAAGGTTATCGATAGAGGAATATGCAAGATGAAAAGAAATTAGCCATGAAGCTGTACCCATGCTGATCATTTTTATGTTCCACAGAAGGGCTACATGATAGGAACAGAGGTTAAATGCCTCAGAACCACTGTATTAGCAAAGTAATTTCTGGTAAGGCAAATCAAAGAGGACTTCCAGAAAAAAATTTAAAAAAACCCACACATTATGGCAATAGATTTCACTAGTTGAACAATGCAAAGCCACCTTCTCATCTGTAGCTTTCACATCCCACTCTAGCTTTTGTCCTAAAAATTAGACCCTGAGCTGCATTCTAAGGAGATTGGCCCCAGTTTGATAAGAAAAAAGAACACAGAAAAGTCTTATTTGAGAAAAATTCAGAGGCTGCTTCTGTAACTTTACCTATGGTGCAATTGTAAGACCACTATTTCCATGTAAATAAAAAACTGGAAATCCTAGTCTCAATGCCGGTCCTTTCTAATTTGCTTAGTAGAAATTAGGTAAACAATACAGGTTTTGTACACCATCGCAAGCACTACCAGCTACTGCCTCCCTGACCTCAGGAAATAAAATCATGCCAAAGGACAAGCAGTGAGCAACCAGCTTGTGATACATTAATTCCTACAGGTGCAAGAAGAAAACCTTGAAGAAATAAAAATTAAATAAAAGGAATTTCAGCATTTCAAATGGTGACAGATGATTTCAAAGTGAACGCAATGCCTCCACAATCATATCCTTCCTCTTATTTCTATGAAAACAGTAACAAATACAGGGCTTATCAGCAGCTCAGAAAAGGCATGAAAGAGGCCGAAGGGGAAAGGCTGGAGAATAAACAAGGAAATGAAAACTTAAGGTCCAGTTGTTTCCTAGCCTAAATCAGCACCAAGTCTCCCAGTTTCTGTGGAAGATCTCTTATTTGAATACTGTGTCAAATTTAGTCATTGTGAAAAAAATCTGTTGTCACATCTACTGATAGTTTCCAAGTAATAGAAGAATACAGAAATAGCAATACTATCACAGCAGCCTTGGTTCAGTGTACCATGTAAAAGGAAAACTGTGCTCATGCAGAGCCCTAAATTTCAGACTGTGGTTGCAGGAGTAATATATCATCCAACTTTTACCCGTCTTTTAGCTAAGCTGACTCCTGACCAAGTTGTCACCTTTTATGTGTTACACCTGGTTCTCTAGCATTCTTCAAATGCCAAGTTAGTTACAGAAGGACATAACCTTCTAAAGTTGTATGTTTTAACACACACCATGTTAAAAATATGATATGTGTCAAACTAGATATTACAAAAATAGCTTTCACAAACTCCTATGGTTTAGAAAGGACCTTTAAATGTTTAATTAGTTGATACTCTTATGCCAACAGTCAAGTCTGATGATTTTCCTTATAAGTACTAACTTCTGCCCAAGCTAAATAGATATATTAAACATTCCAGAAGCAGTAAAGACGAAGAAATATCTTGTCACATCTTAATTACTAATTCTGTTCTTTGTACAGTGTCTAGTTTCTGCAGTAAACGCCATCTCAGTGAATTTTGTGGAGCAGAAAACACTTTGGTTTTGCTCAACTATTGGATTACTGTTTCCCCCCAGAGATTGAGTAACATGCACTGCAGCATTCCCACATAGCGCTTATACTTTCAGGATTCTAATAGGCTGATACTAAGAAACACCCCTCCTTAGCAGAGATGCAAAGTCAAAATATTCAAAGCCCACATTACTTAATAGTGTCACTGAATCAGATTTAAATTTAAGATTAAAGTGCAATGCATATCATAGAAGTGACTGATATCAAGATTTCTTACTTAAGTAAAAACTTTAGTTGTATATTCAATCTGCAAAAAGCTGGTAATTAAGTGTCATTTTTGTGAAAGGTGTTTTGAAAATCGTCTTCCTTTCTATGTGCTAGAATTGCAAAAACATTTATAATCAAAAAAGTGTCAAGAACCACAAAAACTCAATTAACACTGCTGGAATTCCTTATTAATAGTAATTGTTAACCAGCTGTCTCCCCTCAAAACCCATTAATGACAAGTTTTTAAACTGAGGGGTGTTTTATACTTCTGTAAAAAACAAAAATATACTTCAGGAGAGGTCCATATACTGTCATTACAGGATATCATTTCCACTGTCTGCTTCCATAAAGCAAAACCTTCACGAAAGAAGTGGAGAAACTCTTTGAGATGACTAAGCTTACAGCTTTTCTCACTGCCCCTTGCGATTTTTAATTTTAGCTACCCACACTAAACACTGATACCACATTTTATCCTAAGTACGTGCTGCTAGAACATGGCCAATTCAGCTTTAGAAATTCTTGATCATTTAATCTTTTTTTACATCTTGTGCAAGGACTCATTTAAAAACTAAGCAGTGATAATTACTTCTTGTGTGAATCCACATAAGATTAGACTGTTATTTTTTTCCTCAGCATTTAAAGCTTTAGGAAGGAATAATCAACAAAGGAACTTAAACTTTAAGCTGCAGTGCATTTGTCATCTACCGATGCTGTGCAATTACTATCTACCAGAAAATATTTTAAGCATTAACAGAGATTCAAGTCAATAGGACTGCAGTTTCAACTTACATGATACCGAAGACAAGGAATGCAGACCGAGGCCCAGATTTTCTTAAACAAGCAGCCTCAGGGCCCAGAGCCCGTGCTAGTGCGTGCCAGTGCAGAGGAGAAAAAACAAAGGACTTTGTGCTGTCGAGCCACTCAGTATCTCTTTCCTAAGAAAATTCAGATACATGACAGTGCCAAAGAGAAGCACAAGAGCTTTAGACAACAGAGCACTACACTAAGGCATTCGCAACATGCTGCCCAACATACTACCCTCACAGCAGCAATTCCAGAAGTCTTCTCCTGTGAAATGCAAATAGGAGATACTTGTATTTCTGCTTGGATTCTTGGTGCTGTGGAGAATTGTATCATTATAAAATGCATCAAAAGGTAATTAATGGTATAATGGCAAAAGAGAAGATAAAACAATAGTAGGTTTCCACTTCGGGAACAAAATGATTGCTTCACTTTAAACACTCAAATCCTTGACTTCATGTAAACAGTTCTTACAAAATCTGTTTGGATTTCTTGAGAGCTGTGTACTGTAGCTTTTGTTCACAACTGATCATTCCTTCAATGTGAGGAACAAAAGCACATTTGGAGGTGATTCGGACACTGGTGAATCTGTTAGAGAAGAGAAGAAAGGATTTGGCTTGTTTGCATTTGTTTGGTATGGAAAATGTACTATTGAATTGAAAATCCTTCAAAAATTTACCATTTTTATCAGGTTCATGAAAGTTATCTCAAGTTCTTACACATTATCAGAACCACATTTCCTAATATGATTGCACCTGTCATGAAAGGAAGCTTCTGGTCAAAGCTCTATTCAAGTAGGTGCTCTGACTCATAAAAAAGAATTTCTCAGAGCTTTAGTAATGAAAGCTGGTGTTGCAGAACAAGCCTGTGGAACTACCTTTCCTAATTAAGCTAACAGTGGTGTCTTACTTCATATGTTCAAACAGCATATTTAGGGTTTTTTTCTCCTGCTTTAGAAAAAAAAAAAATAAGAAAAAAATTTTGCCCTGCTGCCCTATGCAGCAGCAAAATATGGTCCTATCATCATTAAACTTGTGACATTATCATCAGAACTGGTTTTGGAGAACAGTTGAAACAAAAGCAAGAAGCCAACTTGGCATATGGGGTAGCTTCATATTAGTAACATCCATCTGGTTTTTGTTTCCCTTATTTTTAAGTATCTTCTCAAAAGGCAAGAGGGAACATGCAGGCACAGGATTACATCTTACTTACCATTACAAATCTTAAGCCTGGATTGCACCCATACCTTTATTTCACTCATACATGGCATGCAAAGCAGCGAACAAAGGAGTGCTGACAGTGCCAAGTGGTTTCCTTCCCAATCTGTTCTCCCAAGTAGTCAATATAAGTATATATGCACTAGAAGATGTTCCAGGTTTTAACAAGATCTCAGATCACCACATAAAAGGCTTCAAAAGGCACATTGCCACAAGCTTGGCATATCCAAGAAATTCCTTGGTTCTTTCCCTCATTTTTGCAGGAAAAACAGTTAAACTCTTTTTTTCATTCTAAGCCATTAGATACAAATTCATTTCTGCAGAGCTATGATCAAGTAGTATTGCAAACAAATCAATTTGCAATTCAATAAAAAGCCCCATAACGTGAAAAATCTTTCTTTGAAACTACTTCAGCTGTTCCTTCACAATAGCTGAAACTGCTTTATGATTTTTTTTTTAAAAAAACAGATTAATACATATAGTATAGCAATATGAGTAAATGACCTCTGCACCAGAAGCTTTCTCTGATTAAGAGGAAATCGTGGAATTTTCTTTGTACACATCTTCACTTCTTCCAAATCACTTCTCACAAGAGTTGTAATATATGATCTAGACAATTTTTATGTTCACAGATGAAATTCGCTAGCGATATTCTACAAGATTAATAGCTACATGTGGGTGCATTATAAGTTTGGGGTAAAGCATTCCGTTGAAGCAAAGAGGTGTAATTCTGCAGATGAATGGCTGTTTTCAACTCTTCAGCAGCACAAAACCTTGCCCTTGCTGTACCTACTTTTAAAATTGGTAAGGTAAAAGATAATGTGCCTACCACGTGGGAAACAAAATGGCACCCAAATTCCTGTACCAGCCTTTCTCTTTGGATTTAACAGAACATAACTTCCTTCCATGTATATCTTTGCCATTTTGTGAAAAGAGATTACTGATATCTTTAAAAAATCATTCCTCTCCAGAGGAAGAAAAAGATATGTTTTGTTCTTGCTGAAGTATGTCTAGTAAGCTTTATAAAACATTCCAAAGTAATAATGTAGTTGGGGTAAAAAAGAAAAAAGCATTCACTATTTTCTTTCTTAAAGATCCACCAGACACTTTATAAATTTTATGTCTCACTAGCTCCTTTACGGTATTGGGTACATCAGTTATGACCTGTTTTTCCAGAAATGCTAAATAGACCCATAGCTGTGCAAAATGAGAAGGAGCTTTAGTGTTTGATTGTTTTCAGTTTGGAGTCCTCAATCTCCTTACATCTTATTTTTCAAAAAACTACGTAAGTAAGAGAAAATGCCTTATTTCTGAAGACATTGTTTTATATAGATGACATACATCACATCTTATCTTGTGTAGCTTTGTCCACTGCACTCAAAAAGATTGCCTATAAAATTAACTTCTAACTCCATTATTTTAAATTCTTCCCAGAAAGCGTGTATACATAAAATACAATTTTGTAGACTTCTGAAAGAAGTCTGCACCAAAGTCAGTGTTCTATTAATGACATAAGTGAGAATATTAAAAGTAGGGTAAGAAAAGCTGAAGCACTGAAAGTACCTCAAAGTTAAACAATCAGTTTTAAGATAGGAACTGAAGATAAATGTTTAAATTGTGACATACTTGGAAATGACATGCAATGTGAAGTGAAAAGTGAAACAAAACTGAACCCAAAATGTTGATGGAGAGATGAGAAAATTTACCTATGTGCAAAGGTCAGGGAAAAAGTTTGGAATTTGAGCAGCCAAGATGACTGTTTTAATTGCTCTGTATTAAGTAAATCAAAAGAGAGAGAAGAATCTGTTTTAGTTATGAAGAAGAAAGAAAAACAGGCTTTGTGAAACTTAGGAAAATAAGATATATAAAGAAAAGAATTTACAATGGTGCCACAATGTGAATACAAGATAAATAAAATTCCCAGTGTTAGGTATGAGGCGTTTTAGTGAAAATTATGACTAGTTCTACATGGTCTTTTTTGGGAGGGAGGGGTATGGAGGGAACTTCTGTCTCAAGTGACTAAACTCAAGACTGATATTCCTCAAGCTAAGTGTCATATTTCCTGCAGGACTTCAGTGCTGCTTATTAAGGTCAAATGGTAGGATATGCTTGAAGAGGCACTGGCCAATAAGATTCTTCTCGTTTCCTCTGAAATAGCACATGCTGATTGCTGCCAGAAACAGGACACCAAAACAAGGTAGATTTCAATCCGAGTTAGTATGGGAACTCCTCTGTGTCCTATGGATGGAAAACCATAACAGATTTCTCCCAGAGTTCCCAAATCTTCTGCACTTTGCTTTGCTGGGAAAGCAAAGATGGCCAAAAGAAAAGCATATGTATATCAAAATTATAACATTGGGAAAAAAGTTGTTGTTTCTTTTTTTTTTAAAAAAAAAAAAAATAGATGTCATGTTTATTTTTACTGTAACTGAGGCTATTTAGAGAAAGAGTAGAACATGCCAAAAATACACTGTGAATACTTCGTGAATTTTTAGGATGACAAAATGTCTATAAGGGGGACACCTATTTGTACTGCTTTGGATAGCCCTTGATATTTCCTTCCCGAGTTAAGTAAACAAGCTCAGTGTATCCTGTGTGAAAAGCCTGTACAAAAATATGTTCTACCAGAAATTAAGGAAAAAGTTATCAACAACCCACTCCATTTGTTACACAAATTATTCAGAGAACAAGGCCAAGTCACTCAAGAAGAGTAAGATGTCAACATTTGGAATAAACTTCGTGCAACTTACTCTTGATTGTCCTTGAATTGTGAAGATTTATTTCCTCCTTGGCTGTTTATAAACAAAATCAAAAAGGTCACATAAATATATAGAGACCCAGAGTACCCTATTCCTGAATGACTCAGTCTTTTGTCTTTTTTTTTTTTTTTGACAGAAAGAAATGAAATATATCAGTGCTACCCAGAATACATTTACTATTTTTAGTATTGCATTATTTCTAATTTAACATCAAGTTTAGTCAATAGAACTGAGCAGCGACAATTGACACTTCATAGCAGGCATTCTACAGAACCACAATCATCAGCCAACTCAAGAGTTATAGCAAAACCAGGCTCCTCTTTTCACAGTCCTTTGTTTTCTCAGAGACAGTTTTAAGCATCTACCCATTTTTTAGGACAGTCATTTTGGAAAACACACAGATGAGTATAATTACACTCTTGGTTGATGTACATTAGCAGTTGTGCCTCTGAAAGACTGGTCATGATCCAGTCTGTCATAATGCCATGGAGTTTAAAAAGCTGTTTTGGTTTGGCAAGTCCTACAGGTCTTAAGATCTTATTTTTTGTTAGGTTTTGCCTCTTTAAAGCTGTACTAACAGAGCTTGCCTTAGTGAGGTTTCTGGAAGAGAAATCGTGCAGACCTTTTGTGTCTCATCCTTTGGCAAAATATAATCTGACAGCAGGAATCTGGAGGATAAATTTAAGACATAGCAACATGAGATTTTGATGGCGATTCACTTTAAATAATTAATTAGTTTCCTTGCTCAGGTTCAGTAGAAAGCAGTGGAGTTAAGGAAAGACTGAGCAAACAAATACCCCTACAAGAGTGTTTTCCTTGAATATTTTATAATCTTTTCTTGCAGAACTGAAAACTTTTGAATGGAAAGAGATGTGGGAGCAGCTTAGGACTGTCAAAATCAAAACATTTGGAATATAAAAGGCAAAGACATACCAAGGCAAGATAAGAAAAACCTTGCAGTATAGGCCAACTCCAGTTAGTCACTTCAAGGAATTCTATTATTTATCCCTTTCTCAGTGCCTAGGTAAGGAAAGCAGAAATCAGTTTTAATCTCTTATTCACAGTCTCACAGTGCTGTGCATAGTATGGTGACTGCCAGCAGACTTTGTATCCATAATGACTAACAATGAGTTGACCTGTTAGTCTTTATGCTGCAAGGAAAAGAATGGGAGAAAAAAAGAAATAATGGAAAAGTGTATATAAAGGAACTACCAGAAGAAAACCTTACTGATAAATATCAGAAAGAGGATCTTTCCAAAAGGAAGTACAAGAAAATTCTTTCTTTCAAAATATGCAAGGGAAAGGCACTATAGAAATGAGCTTGCACTTTAGGACTTGGGTAAGACCGATACAGTTCATCTTCAACATATATCGTTCTAGTCTTTCAAACCAAGTTTGCAAAATATATTTTACTATCTTTCTTGCTGATAACACTCTGAAATAATCTATATTATTGCTGACTACAATATAAATTTTCATAAAGCACACTGCATTACATAGCAAAACAGAAGCACAGCAACAAAATAAGGAAGGCTATTGATGATTTACAAGATTTGTGATACGTGATGTAATTTAGGATGCTGTTTTGAAGTGCTATCTGTTTCATTTTGATACAGAAAAGAACATTTGTAATTTAAAAACAGTCAACTTAAGTGTTCTATCAAAGCATTTAACGAGAAACCGAAGGCTAATTCTTGTTATTACATGTATACAGCCAAAAAGTTTGGTCTAATTGCACTGGCTCGGCAGATTGATGTGTTTGGATCTAAGTGACTTCAGCCTTCCTTCAACCCTCTCCCTCAAAGGTAAGAGCAAAAATATGTTGAAGATATAAATAATTACTAATACTTTTACATATATGAATACATCCTTTCTAAAGATACCATCTCAGTTTGTTATTTTACTAGCAAATCAGCACATTTTAGGGTTGAGACTAATCGGCAGCCAAGTTCTTTCTCACCACGTGCTTTTCAAAAGACACACTTGTCTCTTCTAGCACCACTCAAAACTCTTTCTATTTATAACGTTCAGCTGCCTGCACAGATAACTCTATAATTCGCTCCCTCTCCCATGATCTCCCTTCTAAATATTACTAAACTTGTGGTTTGAGGAAGCGGTTTGGTCTTTTTTTTTAAAATTCATATTACATTAGGTCATACTACAATACTAATATAAATTCTACAGAAGTCTAGAAAATCTGTTATTTTTTGTGCATTTATGGTGGTGTAGCAGAAACCCCAATATGGGTTGTTTTATTAATACAAAAGAAAGAAAATCATAAGCAAAACCTTCTAGATCGTGTACTAAATTATATAATTTGTTTTCTCATTTCATACTGTCTAGATACAGTCTATAGGAACATCTGCATTCAAACACAATACAGATGTATTCTGCATCAGAGTAGGATGCTTCATAGAATCATAGAACAACCAGGTTGGAAGAGACCCACCGGATCATTGAGTCCAACCATTCCCATCAATCTCTAAACTGTGTCCCTCAGCACCTCGTCCACCCGTCCCTTAAACCCCTCCAGGGAAGGTGACTCAACCCCCTCCCCGGGCAGCCTCTGCCACTGCCCAATGACCCTTTTCTGGGAATTTTTTTTTCCTAATGTCCATCCTGACCCTCCCCTGGTGGAGCTTGAGGCCATTCCCTCTTGTCCTGTCCCTTGCGAGAAGAGCCCAGCTCCCTCCTCTGCACAACCTCCTCTCAGGGAGCTGCAGAGAGCAATGAGGTCTCCCCTCAGCCTCCTCTTCTCCAGGCTAAACACCCCCAGCTCTCTCAGCATCGTCCTTGTAACCTCCTCTGAACTCTTCCACCGGCTCCATCTCCTTATGTTGAGGATTCCAGAACATAAGGAGGGATTTTTTCACCATGAGGGTGGGGAGGCCCCGGCCTAGGCCACCCAGGGAAGCCACGGCCGCCCCATCACCCAAGGTGTTTCAGGCTAGGGCGGATGGGGCTTGGGCAGCCTGATGCAGCAAGGGGTGTCCCTGCCCATGGCTACGGGGGTGGTGGAACCGCACCCGCACTGACCCCACACACCCGCCGCCCCCCTCCTTTCTTTACTTACCATCAAAGTTATTGATACATGACCATTAGTTCACTTATAGTATTCATGACCTTCAGACTTGTTCTTTTAAACCATGTTGTTTTAACAGCATACTCTCAAACTTAAAATTTTGAGAGACTTTAAACACCTCATTGACCACCCCATGCATACCTAGCCATCTTGAATCTTGTAGTATACTGGAGACCTACATGGTCATTGTTCAAGGAGAAAAGGCTTAATCATACAGACTCATTTCTTCTAACAACATTTCTTCAAACAAAACATTTCAGTGCTGTATTCAGACTTAGTGGGTGTAAGATATACTGTGCTAACTTATCTTTTATATCTTATATCTTTTCTATAGGAAAGCAGTTCAGACCTGACCCTCGTCCGATTTTTTGACCTTTGTCACACAGTTTGTACTGATCTATTTTGTAAGTATTAGCCTCACCTTTCAAATCAAGGAAAGTTTTAGTAATATGTGTGAGGGCAGCATATTCTTTGTGCTGGCATCCTTCATTTATTGCCACTGATGGAATTTAGGAAATAAAAACCATGATTACAAATCATTAGAGTGTCTTTACTCAGAGTTAGTTGACCTATCCCATTCTCAAATTTAAAGTAAATAGCTCATTAGAGGAAGGAAGAGCACAGAAGAGAAACGATGCCTCTGGGAAAAATTAGATTTCTATATCCAGCTTAGTTTCCATTTATTGTAGCCATGTGAGGCTAGAAGTCATAACCGCCAGGGGCAAAGGTGACTGCCTCAGGCCGTTAGGCCTCTCTGAACACTGGATTATTCATTAGTTACAGGCTTATTTTGCATATTATTAATGAAATTTTGTTACAGTGGGTATCTCCAAAGGGAGAAATCTTACAGTTGTAGCTTGTAGTTCATCCTTTTGCTGTTCAACCTAAAGACTGACTTTGCTCGTGCTAAGTCTCAACTTGACTGAAGACATACTACATAACGTGGAGTCTTAGCCTTAACACACACATGAAACAAATATGCTTCCCCCCATCTTTCCCTCCACCTGCAATCACCATGCAAGATGCTCCCTTTGGTTGTAAAATTTACAGCAATTAACTTACAGCAACTTAGACACAGTAAAGTTCTGCCTCCAAGGTAAAGTTAAAGTTAAAAATAATGTTATCTCAAAAAAAATGAAATATATTCTTTTGCATTGAAGTTAGGAGACTGCTAGTAATTTACATTTCTGCTCTACTACTGAATTAATCATGTTTATTGGTGGCTTTCAACTAAATATTGGTTTGACATGGTATAACAATTAGGATTGCATTTGAATATTGACCTTCCTGACAGGAATCTTTCAATTGCTTTTCTAACTCCTAAAGGCTCTTCTACCCATCAGGCTCTGCTATAACAGAAAAATACAGTTGTTACCTTTCTTTATACACACCAACTACTGATGGTCTTGAACACAAAATACTAGACACTTGAAAGTATTTACACAGTTACATAATCTTTACCCAATAACTCCCATTTTCTTCAACCTGAGCACTCCATTAACCTGTGTTTATGCCACGTGGATCAAAGCATTTTGCAGGAATGTGTACTTAATTAACACTTTAATTGCTACAAGTTTAATACTTCATTTTATTCATATTGTACTATCATACAGAGTATGGGTGATTTTCTAATACATAAATAGAACAGTAATAAAAATAACTTCTGAAACATAGGAACTATTCTATGAAAAATGAATTTCACATCCTTTCTTCCAAATATCTCATTAGTAAAGGAGTCACAAGAGAAGCAGGAAAAATCCCCATGTTTTTCTAGCCTTGTACCATTCTACTGAAGGTCAGGGTCAAACCTGTGTGATTTAGTGCATGTCTCATTTCAAAATGGCATGATGGTTGTGTTCTGACCCCACCACTATCAGTTATACTACTGAGGAATTGCTCATGGCTTATGTTTTCTAAAATATATATATAAAAAGGTTTCTTTGTCCTTGATAAAGTTATTTGGACAAAACCATCTGCAGGACACATTAGACACTTTGTGTGGAAAAATGTTTTTGAATATGATTTGTCTTACAGTTGTAAAACAAAGATTAGAAGATAAAGGCTGTTATTGTAGGTTGAATCTTTTCAGTCGTTTCCAGGCTTACAAGAGATGAAGCAGAACATCATATATCAGCAATAATAACCTTTAAATCTGCACATATATTTACAGCTGGAATATTGAGATTAACTTCACTTCCTATGAGAAGTCCGAACTTAAAAATACATGAGGCCCTCGCAGAAATTCTGCCCTGGCAAATACAGTAGAAATCTGGTTCTATATTTTTATGTTATGAATAGCTTTCTGCTGCCCAGTGGTGAATAAGAATTGGTGTAGATATGACACTGGCATTCATATTATCATAGAGTATTTGAAAATTGTGGAATAAGAAGCACAGAAATAATAAAAAAAATCTTTAATTTCTTAAAGATAGTTTAGCATCTATAAAACCCCATCAGTTCCACATGATCTGCAGTGTCTTTAAGTATTACTGCTCTATTCACCTTTTTTTCAGAGTCCAGGTAACCCAGGTCCTGTGGAAACCAAACATTGCTCATTGTTGTGCTTGTGGAGGAGTTGTCAGCTGAGCTTAGTCACCCGTTTCAGAATCTTGTCTTTCTAAAAAATGCCTCAGTATTACACTGCCATAGAAACTTCCAAAGATTTCAATAATGCTCTGCATGGAAAAAGTCTATATTCTAGAACAGAACATTAAGTGAACAATATTTTTTTCTTAGTCTAGCGTTATTACTGTCTGCAGTATAGTCTTCCATAACTGCAGATCCCAAATGCACCTCAGCATCGGTACTAGCCTCAGATTTGAAAAATGAAGTGAGATATACAGACAGCAAAGTTTATTTATAATGTTACTTAAGAAGAGAGATGACTGATAGTAATTCCTATCCCATTGCAATGCATTTGGGTTAAAGCAGGTCCAAAAAAAAGGTGGTTAATATTTTCCTGTCCCAGTGACTCTGATGAAGACATCAGGTCTTCTAATAGTATTTCCATTGTCCATTCCAAGAATATCAGACAATTTCATGGTACCATTTTACTTTGCCAGTGCATTCACTTTTATTTATTTGCTCTGTGGTGTTAATTTTAAACATAATACCTAAGAAAAGTTTAAGTGATAATCTCTCTATATTCAATTACTTGCTTTACATACAAAATATCATAGTACAAACAGTGTAATACATATCATATATTAAACCTCTCACAATGCAACTGAATAGGTGGACAGCAGATTGAATAGAATTTTTTTAAAAAATACTTGTTCTTCCCCATTGCTGCTCTTTTCTAGGGTCACGCTAAGTATTTGTGCTTTCATAGTTGATGCATCTTAACTACCATTTGCTGGCAATTTGAGAGATTTAGATACCTTTTAAAAACACTGAAAATCTAAAACAGCATTAAGCTTAAGATTCCCAAGGCTGTAACTGTAAAGGGTGGAATTCTGTGAGGCAGAGAAGTCACCACTAGCAAACATCAGAGCAGCAACCCTGATGTAGGATATTGATTTTGTAGAAGGTTTTCATACTACTGTTGCTATCTGAAAAAAGAAATCCACACCTAAACGTCAAGAGTGAAATTTCAATTACTTCCTGTAGTTCAAAGTTCTCATTTGGTATATGAAAGATCATTACTGGAAAACAGTCTACTCATGAAGAAATAGGAAACATTATTGTAGTATAAGTAAAAGCTGCTTATTTTTCTCAATAGCCATGGCTTAAAAAGTAGAAGTTCCTTTTAGGAAGAGACATATGAAGTCAAAAAGGACTTGTTTAAGCTGTTGCATTCAGATTTCAGCCAACTCAACCTTGGAAGCTACAAAAGGCTTACTTTACTTTAAACTCTGGTAAAATAAAGGAGAAATTTTTAGAAGGCAAAACATGAGTTTGCATTACCCTTAAGTCATCACTCATAAAACCCCACAATACTCAGACAATATACCAACATTATTTTTTTTTATTCCTTCCATGATGCAAAAACATGAAACAGGAAATCTTCATGTTCTTACAACACACTTATTAAAGACACTTGCTAGCACTGTTCTTGCTTTAGGAACGTTAAATGGAGTTGGCAACAAGTATTTGCAAGACCTAAGTCTTCTATTTAGAAAATTGTTATTTTTCTAAAGAGAAGAAATCCAACAAGGACATCTGCCTTTTTAATATCTCTTTCCTGCAGAACTCTGAATACTACAAATAAAATACTGCTCACACCAAAGGCTCATTTTGCTCTTGATTGACTGGGTAGGCTAGAACAGATTATTTTTATATTCAGGAAACATAGCAAAGTATATGAGGTAGCACAGGCATAAACTCTTTACTGGCACTTCTTTGGAGTCAGCAAGGTGATTTTGATGTTATGTTACAGAAACCCAGGGGAATAGACAGAAGCTTGATTCCTGACCTTACTTAAACCTGCTAAAACAAAATTTTCCGGTTTTCCTGCAAAAGAATAGGTAGCGTGGTACCCTAAATAACCGAATTTCTTAGTAAAAAAGTATTTTAGGAGTTTGTTATGTAGTTTTATAAGGAAAGCCAAAGTTGTATTTCATATTCATATACTTTAGCCAAGAGAAAGCTGCAGTCTTCCACTGCAGGTTGGTTGCCCTGTCACAGGATAAAGCGTCACATTCAGACATTCTCTATTTCTCTTTTTTGTATTTTGTTTACTAGCAACAAATCAAATTATCCCTTGGGAGTCATTCAAGTCAAAATACATTTGTAGTCCACGAAAATTGGAGTAGTCATTCCTAAAAGGTGTTGTAAATAGATGCAGTGACCATCCAATACCTTAGACGGCTTTAGGGTAAGACTGAGATTCCATTGATTAACTGCAGATGCTTCTCTTTGTTATATAACACAACCCAAGTCAGTCACACTTTTTTTTTTTCATGACTATGAATTGTCAGAGAAGTTTCATGATATTTAATTAACATTTTTGGGGAACTATCCTAGATACATGGGACAGCAGTCACAAAATAAAATGAGCCACAATGATAATGAAAAAAAACCCACCCCATCAACCTTACAGCATAAGCAGTTCCCTCCTTACAAGCCCAATGTGATAAAAAAATGCCAGGTGAAAGCAGAAAAGAAGACATGGTGATAGACATCACACATGATTTACACCCCTTGCATCATCTAATGTGAGAGCAGCTGCTGAACTGCTCAGACTTACACAAAACCTGTCATTTGCTACAGAATGCTCCCCTTCCAGGTAATGCAAAGGTAACAGCCTCCTAGGGTCTGCTGCCAGCAGTATCCCACACGTAAGAGTGTTCAGGAAACAGTAACTTTTAAAGAGACACACATTCTACCCTTTATCCAAAGCAAAAATTGTTTCATGTAGTTCACGCATGTGACAGCAACAAATCCTGTGTTTTCCTTATTGAGTCTTACAGTTTCCTTGCAATATGTTACATGATGAATAAAGACAGATTTGCAGAAATAGTTTATATAAATGAATGCTTACCAGCTGGTGCAGAATGTGAGGAGTGAAGTTGACGACCGTGATGATCAACAGGGGATTCACTGAATTTTCCTTCCGTAAAGACTGACATGGAATCATTTTTGCTCTCAATTACATCTGATGAAAGCTTATCCAGTTCAATTACCACAGCTGACATTGTAAGAAGGTCTCAGTATAACTCAAAATGAAAATAAAGCTGAACTGAAGAAGGCACTTTAAGTTCAGCTTTCTCAAGCCTGGGAAAAATAAATTATCACAAAAAAAAAGTTTCCCTGGACTATAATAGTGCAAAAAGTTTAAGTCAACGACTTAGAGATTGTATTTTCATGAAGTTGTTCTTCCAGATCTGCAGCATTTGCTAAATATTGCAGCTCTTCTAAAAAGTAGGAAACCAGTACTTTAAAAAGTTCTGGTTTGTGGTGACAACAATATAGCATTTCTATGCAGCATCTAGAAAATTAACAAGGGTAACTGGAGACATCTGTATGCCTGCTAACTTGTGGGCTTACTAACTTTGTTTAAAGAGTCTAATTCACATTTTGTTACCCACTGGTCCAGCTGGGAGGGGCTAAGCAATACCAATGGAAACAAGTGCATCCTGCACACCAGCCCAGCAGCTACCGAGTGGAAGTTGCTTGTACCAAGTTCCGTTTCCTTGGTGAACGCTCAGGCCTTTGTCTGGGGTGTGTGTAGCAAGATAAGTGATTGCAGGCTACACCATTCCTTCAAAACCAGTAAAATAATAAACCAAATATCCTTTCTTAGACCTTTGAGATTAAAAAGTTTTTTTTTCCTTAAAGCTACTAACACTAGGAAGAAGTGGATTAATATTTGAAAGTTGGGGGTGGGGGGGGTGGGGGTGTTGTTGGTTTGTTTGGGTTTTTTTTTTAAATTTTCATTTCTTTAGATGCAATTAAACCTCAAGAGCATTCAAGACAATGAAGTGATCCGCTTTTTACCAGCCTCTGCCCCATCAGCCAGCCGGGAAGCACAATAAGCAGAGCCAAGAGAGGCACCCACTGGCGATGTTGGGAAACTACAGAGCGCCCAGAGCCGGGGAGGGGATGCTTGGGAGGCCTCCAAGAGCACAACCTGCTCTGATATCTCCCTTCTGAACAGCAGAGCTGATAAAGCATGAATTGTCGTTTATGAAAAGTTACTGCATGAGAGTTTTTAGTAGGCAAATGGCCAAGCCTGGGCTAGAGAAAAGGTGATGTCTCAGCTATTAGCTCTCTATTACCCCCTCAACTTCTCTTTGCTCAGTGAGAAAAGAGTTAATACTGCAAGAAAAATCTATGGAGCCATGAAACTTGTACTGAACAGTCCCTTGACCTGCAACAACAGGACAAATAGAAAAAGCTCTAAAATAAGCCTGTTAGAAGCGAATTCTCAGGGCTGCCCCTACTAACGTAGGTCAGCTTGAAATTGAGCTGCTGTTGGTACTCTCTGTCACCAGGCAAGCAAGGAGCTCCACACGTGCTTGTGCAGAAGAAGCTCTCAACCAGACCCCAGCTATTACAAAAAAAAAAAAAAAAAAAAAGATCAATAACTATGTAACTTTGGGGAACAGTTCCCTTGAAGTGAATTTGTAAAAGGGAATTTGTAGGCAGGTTACGATCACAGCAAGGTACCCAAGTGACGTAATGAGGCTAGTAAGTAGAACAACATGGAAATGGACCAAAAAAAAAAAATCAGTCACAGGGGAAGATTTTCAAAGAGACCAGAAATAAAGCATGGCAGTTGTCTGGTTTTCAGTTTACTTCAAGCACATCAGGATGAGGGGAAAGACAGCTCGGTGAAAGCATCACAACGCTTAGCCAAACTTTAGAAATGGTTATGTAATAGGGAAAACAAGAAAACAAGTGGTACAGGGTTTGGAAGGGAAACATAGCATGGTTCACACCGAGAAACGGAAAGGAAATGTCAGCCAAATAGATAGCTCTTTTTAATAGCCTTCTATTTTAGTTTCTTCTTTAGATATGTAGAATCAGGTTATGCCATTACTGTTAGCTAAAATAATCCGATTTTGTCTTCTGAAAGAAGCTTTCCCAAAATGACAATGCTGGACACTACATTTGTTGGAATTTTTACAAGAAAACAAAACCCATAGCTTATATTGCACATCTGCATTCACAAATATGCAAAAGATTTATTTTACAAAGTTATTAATTTAAGTCCATTATATCAAGGCTTCTAATAAAACCAAAACCTTAATCTTCTAGCAACAAAGCTTCATAAATACCTGGAGGAAGAATTGTTATTCCATTCATTGTCCTAAGAACCTCACACTGTCCTTAGACTGGGTACTGCTAACTCTTCCTGGATACATAAAGAATTTCACATCCAGTATAAATCCTTTTCTGAATGTTTTTTGTTTCTCCAGTCATATTAATTTCAATGCGATTTAATTTAACAACGAAGTATCTCATTACTATTGCCACTGTTAAGTTTCCCATGTTAAATGAATATGTAAATAGATAAAAAGAATATTAAGTCTTTAGCACTCTGAGCGTTTCTTCATTTGTACAATCATTTTTTTTTTTTCTCTCCATGATTTTATGCATTTATGTGTGTGACCGAGAGGGCCCTGTTCCTTGGCAATTTAGATAATCCCCAGTTTAGTTCTCTACACACATCCTTTAAGTGTATGCAAAATACCTGAAATACCAGTTAACTTTGCTGAAGGGCAACGATCATCCTTTAAGATTGGTAATATGGCAACAGATTCTAAAGCTTTATTTTATTTTTCTATTTTTAATTTCCAGATCTGCACAAAGCAATTTCCTAGTGGTGATAATTGACAACCCATACTTTTTGTTAGAGGTCAGTTAGACCTCTTGTCATAACCATTTGAACTACAAACAAATGTTGAAAACAGTGGAGGGCAAGAGATGGTGTCTTCCTAGAACAAGGCTGTAACTAGCAATTAAATTAATTCTCTTCTGCTGTGATCCAGTTAATATTTTCTTATGTTGAAGTGGAAGTTCTCCAACAGTGAAGAATACGGGAAACAGTCTACAGATTTTGTTGTGTGGCATGTGCCCAAGAGTGCAGGAACTTCATTTGAATACATATTCACCACCAGAGAGGAAGTAAATATAAATAAGATTTCTCACCTTTTGTGTAACTGTTTATCATAAGTATTTTTCATCAAAAATTCTACTTCAACAGTAACTTGCAAAGCCTTAGCAACAAGGACAAACTGGATTAAGGTCAACAGACAAAAAAAGCAGAGGTTTTGATCTGCTCAAAGGTAAGAATTTAACTTGGCTGCATGTTTTCAGAAAAGAAGGAAAAGTGGTACAATAGAGGAACATCAAGACATGCATTTATTCATAAGTTCTATGAATTTCTGTCTCATTACTAGATTTGGTTGTTGACACAACATTAAACTGTGAAAAGGGGAGAGAAAAATTCTGAAGTCCTACCCCCCAAAAAAAAAATCAAAATAGATGAAATATACAAAAAGGTCAAGATATTATACCCAATTTAGGTATCTCTCATCCTCATCAACAGTTTCAGTCACACAGACAACAACCCACCGTACTAAAGGTCAGACTGAATTTCTGAATCCTTCAATCCGCACAAAATAGAAGAGCTGACCCAAACATCTTAGCTTAATTGTCTCCTTCCCAGAACACTTGCTAAGAAGTGCAAGACAAGTAGAGAGATGATTAGGGGTTGTAACTAGATGATTTTTAAGGTCTCTTTCAACCCAAAAAATTCTGTGATTTTTATGAATAAAAACTGGTAAGGGAGACACAGAGAAACATGGAACAAACTGTGTAGTCCAGGATGAATCTAGCAGGTGTTGACAAACTATGTTAGCTTAATGTATATGTTCCCCACACAACAAAATGGACAAGATAATTGTAAAGTAAAGTTCATGCAAGTTTTTTTCCAGTGTTGTTCTTTTCCTAACAGTTAACACGAAGACTGCTATTACTGGTCGGCAATCTAAATCAGGATTTTCCTGAACACCCAGCTACACAGTAGGGCTCAAATACAAACTATGTTTATCTTTGCTTGCTCAGTAAAACACTGACAGTTTCAGAAAAGGATACGTTAAAGAGTATTTCCTTCTTTCACACAGAAATCTATCCATCACATTGATTTACTTGACTCTAATTAGCATACAACATTTAAGAAAGGTTATCTAATAGTATAGTTGCCACAAAAAAAAAAAAAGTAGATTTAATTTTTTTTTCTCCACAGCAAAATACTGTGTCTCTAGTAGAAATCCTAAGGAACACTTGTAATTACAAAAACATAGGTATTACACTATAAGAGGCAAAACATACTGAAGACAGCTTCAGTGCATGCAGAAGGAATGAGATTTTTCCTGTCTTGTCTAATACAAAAATAGATGCCATAAAGACGTTGTACTGTAATACACCAATATAGTGTAAAGAAAAAATGTTTATACTACTTCAACATTTTTAGAAGGCATCTTTTAAATTAATCAATGCGTTATTTTGATTTTCACTAAAGTGGTTATTCGTACTATGTGGAGAGGTAGGAAAGAAAGCATCATCTGTCTTCTGTAAGTAACCCAGTAATACCTCAGACTGTTCGCAAAATCAATGCAGCACAACGGGAATTTGATTATTTTACTATATAATCTCTATCATTTTTGAGCTAGTAGAAAAGTGAGGCAATTCTGGCTACATTCTGCTGATGAATTAACATGATCAAGTGTTTTGCAAATAGTTTTCCCAATGATATTGGATAATCAATCTTGAAAACATTTTTATTTGTTTCATTTTCTTATTTAGTGCTGTTGAAAGGAAATAATTTTTAATTTTGAATTAACTGTCCCATAACAATTTAAAATTCCCTTTGGGAATCTCTGCAAATTATTGCCTTTTTTAACATTACTTGCAGGATTCAATGAAGTTCTATCTTAAAGTAAGATATAGTAACAATTGTTCTCTCTGAGGAAGAAAAATACCAACCAAAACAATCAAGTAACCAGACAGCACACATTGTCAACAGATTTTAACAGTTGAAATGGGAAAATAATTTGAGAAACTCCAATAATAGAGGCAAACTTAATGAGCTACATTTAAAACCCAAAGTTTTTAATCTTCCTAGTTGTATAAATATATCATGTAAAGATAATTTAAACAATCTAACTTCTCTATGCAGATATCTTCGCAACACACGCACACACACACAAAATTAATGCATTATGTGCTGTTATTACTGTGCAAAGAAAGAGCTTATATTCCTCAGTCTTTAAAACATCTATTTTGGCTTAGGACTACTAATGTCATTGATTTTGTCCACCTAGTAACAGGCACACTTTTCAAAATGTATTTGATTTTTATATTTAGTGTGATGAATTCATCCAGCAAAATGGATTATCAGTTTGTTAGTATGAGACTTGACATTAGTTAGTTGACATTACAGAATTACCAGTAAGAAAGTATGCATTTCATATTTCCATATTATTTTCTTCAGAAGAAATATATTCTGTTGATTTTTTTTTTTCTCAGAAGGGCAAAAGCATCACTACTTCAGACCTGCTGGCATCAGAGAGCTCAGTGTGTACACAGAGCAACATCTTTTAACAGCAAGCTCTGAAAAATAGTTATCAGACAGATATCTAAAGAAAATAGTACTCAAACCTAGGAATATGAGAAAGGAGGCCCATAATCACCAGCTCTCCCTGTACATACAGTGGGATTTACTGTGGCATCAGATATTTAGATAGTTAACAGACTGTTTCCTTAATGCACCAGAAAGTTTTGCTTTGTTAGGAATAAAGTCCATTTGCAGTTGCTACAGCAGAATCTTGGCATGGCTAGAGCAATGTGTAATGTCCACCAATAAAATATTGCCTGTACGCTAAAGTAAAGGCTAGAAAGTCAATATTAAAGGCAAAAGGTCTTGCCCAATTAAGGAAGATGGTTTCTCTTCCAGTTACTCCAAAACCATCTAACAGGATGATTTTGAACTTCCTGGCATGTTACAACAGCTTTCTCGATAGGATGGCAAACACTCTTAGAGACAAAGAAGTGAAACAGATGAACCTCAAAGAAACTTGTAGCAAAGTCCAAGACCAAAATACATCTTAGTTAGAAGGGAATTACTTTTCTTGAATTTCCTCTACAATGTTTCATAGACTAAGCCCTTAGAGACTTAAACACATGTGAATATTTTCTGGTAATGAGCTGCTACAACAGTAAAAACAAGTATAGATTCAACCCATTATTTAAATTACTAAGTTCAGCTAAAATTTTGTAAACATAGATTTGGAAATTTAAATACCATTAAAAGATATTGATGTGTGATTAATGTTTGAAGAGACCTCTGTGATAATTCAAGTCTCACCCATAATAGCATCAGGCTAATGCGCATATAATTCAAATCAACCTCTCTAGTGTTTTAATCAATCCAGATCAATTTGGTTATTTACAGACAGAAATGTAGAAGAGTGGTAGGTTCACCAAGACTAATCTGTCACTTTTCAAATCATGCTGTCAATGAAATTGAGACATGATTAAATTTAGTATTGATAAATTCTAGTTGTTTGCATTTCACAGAAATTCCAATAGAATGATCATATCAGTCATCTAGATTCACCTTTATTCACATGTACAAACCTAGCAAGAGTTCCAAGGATAAACAATAGGGTTTTCATTAACTGAAAGTTTTCTACCAGTCTGGCATTTAAATAGTTCCGAGCATGAGATGTTTTGTTAGGATACCTATACATGTATCTAAAAAAACCCAAAAAAAACCCCAAACCCCAAAAAGAAGTTTTGCTAGTATTAAAAGTGAATTTTTACCTGAAGCCTTTTTTCCTGAAAAGAAGCACCTTAAGAGAAGGACATAATTTTCTTTTGATTCAGCAAATGACCTCCTTACAAGCAAAGCAGAGCATCAGAAATAATATTTCTATAATCTCACTTCTAGTTGAAGGATACTACCTTATTAGAATTCTTATTTTATGTATGCAACATGCTGTATTTGAGAAAATGAATATTGTATTCAAGACAATACAGCTACCTAGACTCATTAGAAAGGTCCTAGAAAAGCCACCTATTACGGAATTTGATACATAGAAGTATAAAACCCTAAACACACACTGGGCAACAGGAAGCTAAGCTTAACATCCTCAAACCTTCCATTATCCATTACTTCTAAAAAGCAAGACATCACACTTAATAAGATGCAATACTTTTTCCTTATAGACAATTAAATATTACTCAAACTGTTAGCAGTCATGGAACTTATATGATAAATCTGAGTATACTTGCAAGATTGATTTGTATTTATTATCCGATTACTAGAAGTCATTTCTAATCCTTTAAAAACTCATATGTAAAATCTTTAGAGGCACAGCATTTCCCCAGCCAAACAACAACTGTCACAATTGTTAGTGTATTAATTATAGACTCAGTGAATTAATTTGAACTAGACACTAGGTGTCTGACTTGCTTCATAATCGGATATGCTAGTTGCTAAACAAAAGGGAAATCAAAATGGTCAGAGAGTGATTTACCCCAAAAGAAAACATTTTCCCCCCCCATATATACTTAGGAACATTCACCATGTGGCTCGATCTCTTAGTAACAGCAAAACCTTCAGAACATCTTTCTGAATCCTTTAGGGCAACACAAAGAACATGAGGGAATAATTCATGTCATTTTTTATAACTGGTCACAGCTGCCCGTCTACAGGGAGTTTAGTTCCAGCCAAAAATAAATGTTAGTCAGGCCTGGCATTTCAGGGATGTTATCACAAGTCTCAAAGCATAGGAGCAGCAATTCCATATTAACTTTTTTTTTTAAAAAATAGCCCTTGTACTGGATGAACCATTGCACTGCCAGCAATTCTGTATTTTTGTCCATTTTCTTTTATGCTTCATTACCCTGCTGTTGATACCCTTCTGTAAATGAAAGTACGCAGAACAAATAGTACAACAGTCCCCCTTCAGAGAAAGGACTGGATGAATGGTTAATTAAGCAAATGCGATATTATTCAATAACTCCACTAAAACATACCATGCCTTGCCTAATGTAAAGGGCAAACATCTACTTTTGTATCCTCACAAAATTAGCTGATTGATATGAAAAGAAAGTAATGATTTAGCCAATCTTTTCAGAGCTTTATAACTTCAAATTTAATCACAAAAGGTGATTAAGTCATAAATTCAACCGTAAAAAAATATTACTATATGTATTTATGTTCATAAATTTTTTTTGCTTCCATGACCAATAAAACACTTCTATGTTGTACATAATCAGTGTAATTGTTCTCTGAGAGCGTTAGTTAAAGCCTAGGCAGATCCAGCATGGGTGAAAATAGTTCAAAATAATCTGCAATAGTTTGATTATTTTTAAACTTCAGAGTTAACTTTGGTGAGATTTACATCCTGTTGAAGTTCTCTTAAAGTCTTTTAATATGATAATTCATGCATGTTGTTTGGTGTAACAGCAACTTCAGATATAACTGGAGTAACTTTGAAAATGGATCAGTGAGACAGTATCTCAAAAATTCCAGTGTGTTCCCATATTCTGTGGATTTCTGGTTTTGAAAGCCACTGTAGGAAAAAAGTTGTTTCCAAACTTCACGTGTCCTCGAGAACCAGTGAAATAAATCCTGAAGTCTAGATCTGCTTTTCAGAGGTACTTGAGCCAAAAATTACAGTTTTACAGCAAATTTATCTTCAAAATGGGTTCATTTGTAATGCATATAGAGCTGTGAGTCCATGAGTCCATGTCCTGTCTGTAGACCCTTCCTGTGAGTACTGGTGCTTGTTCCTGGGAAGCTGGCACTGGGGAACATCACCAGATCATGCACTGACCCACATCTAGGCAGAACCTCAAGAGCACACAGCAAAGCCGGAACTGTAGAACCAAGTTCTGTTTTGAAGAGAGATGGCAAGACCTCTATGACCCAGGGTTTCTCTGGGCCTGGTACTGCTTTCCTTTCCTCTCAGTATGAAACGACGCTGTAGCAGCCACTTTGGACAGGCAGCTCACACTTAATAGTTTCATTTAAAGGTGTGAGGAAAAGACCAAAAGCTTCAGAAAATCTACTAGATCTAATAATCTTTATTTCCTCCTCATCACACATGCCATATTTTAAACTACTAACCTCAGGAACTACAATAGTGAGGTTCATTTGAAGTTAAAAGGTGAAAGTAGTTAGATTAACACATTTTCACCACCACTCTAGTACCGTGCACTGACATTCTCAAGTCTGGTTATACCCCTTTATTTTGCCCTTGCAATATATTCTCTATTGTTTTGATGAACATCCCTTTGACACAGATCCCATGCTGCAGAAAAATAAGATAACATTCCTCCATTCCCACAAATGTTCACTGAAATATTAGGGGATATTAAAAATTAATTAGAGAAGAAAATCCAGGCAACAATTGATGGCGTACTCTTACAAAGGAATAACCATTTTGATCGCTCCCTCTCACGCAATGTTTTTTTGCTCTTGAAAGGGAAATAAATATCTAATTGTAGAAGAGATACTCCGGGTATAAGCAAAATCAAACAATAAGAGACACAGATTTAGAAGTTCAGTGTACCTGAGGTCTTTGTTAAGAAAAGGAGATACAAGATAAATTTTAATGACATACAAGTCTTCAGAAAATAAAGAGAAGAAACATAAGCACTTCAGGAAGCAGGAAGTTACCTACAAATAACGTCAACCCTCACTGCCAATGTTAGTGGAAGGAACAGTACATTCCTATGACAGACAAAGCTATAGAGGCAGAAGAGGTTTTAAAGCAAAAAAAGATATTATGTGCCAAAGTTGGGGTTATTCATTTGCATGAGAAAGGAAAGAGCTTTCAGTAATATAAAACTGAATAGCTTTGGAGGGAAAGAAACTCAAACATGACACAATTCACAGCAGTTATATTTATTGAAAACTGCCCAAGGCATTTCATATATGCTTAGCTAACACCATTCAGGTCTAACCGCCTCTAAGGCAATCACAGACTTGAAACAGAAAGACTTCAAAAGCTTAGCCAGTGCCTGAGGAACTTAAGTGCCAGTTTTTGAAAGTTAGACACAAAAGTTGTCTCCCAAGAGAATCATTGCTACAGTTTCAGAGCTACATCTTTATCTCTGCAGCCAAGGGAAGGGAAAGTAGAGTTTGACAGGTTTGTGCTGGCAAACAGGGGTATTATGAAGCACACAAGTCTAGTTCCCTGTGGTCAAAGGCAGACATTCAGTTCACAGCTTTCAATGAAAGGAAGGGTGAAAAAAAAAAATTGATGAATCATAGATTGTATCACATATCAAAGGAAAAGAAATAGTTCTCAATTCCTGTGAGGCAAAAGATACCTATAGAATTACAAGGTGCAAGCAAGTACAACCTGATCCTTTCACAACCTTTTGAAGGTATCAGGAAATAATACTCAAATTCCCTTTTTTTCCCAGATATTTACCTATTGTGTCTTATCCAAGAAGTTACACAGCTCTTTCTCTATGCAACTTGTACTTTTTCCATTTTCTTTCAGCTCACTTGAAAACTTCTAAATGAAACGATGACCAGCTTTAGAGCAATTACTCTTATGGCACTGGTCTTCATTAGCACAAAGGGAAACAATTATTTCTAGTATCCATATTCTTAATAACATTACAAATCAATCTCCAAGATAAATAGTCAGCTACTTCTATTTCATATTTATTCCAATTCCTTACATCAGTAGCTTCAGTTTGCATATCTCAAAAAATATTAATCATGCTGTACACAGTATTTCAAATCAGATTCTGCATTTACTCATACAGCAGCATTAACACTTCCCTCTTTTCAACAGAAAAGCCTCGCCTGTCGGCCTTCAAAAATCACATTAATATTTTTCACAAGCTCCATCACATTAGCAGCTGAAAGTTATCCTTTGATTAGCTTAATTTCAGCTCCTAGTAGTCTGTTGACTAAGTCACACAATATGAAAACATTAGTTTCTCCTCAGCACTGTAACTATCTCCAGCATGTATTTTATCTACAGATATAATGTACACGTACCCATTTCCTACTCTTGGGTCATTAATAAACATCTGTACTCCTAGTAGACCAGGGGGTAAAGTCCCTCCCACAGTAGAGGAGAATCAGGTTTGTGACCACCTGAGGAACCCGAACATATATAAGTCTATGGGACCTGATGAGATCCACCCCAGAGTTCTGAGCGAACTGGCAGATGTGGTTGCCAAACCACTTTCCATGATATTTGAAAAGTCATGGCAGTCAGAAGTTACTGGTGACTGGAAGAAGGGTAACATTGTCCCCATTTTTAAAAAGGGTAGAAAAGATGACCCTCAGAGTTGTCAACCTGTCAAGTGTTCCTCTGAGCCTGGGAAGGTCTTGGAACAGATCCTCCTAGAAGCTATGCTAAAGCACACAGAGGATGGGGTGGTAATTAGAGGCAGCCAGCATGGCTTCACGAGGGGCAAGTCCTGCACGACCAACCTACTGGCTTTCTATGATGGGATGACCACATCAGTAGACACAGGAAAACCAACAGATATATTCTATTTAGGCTTCCATAAAGCCTTTGACATAACATGCTGTCCCCACAACATCCTTCTCTCTAAATTGGAGAGATATATATTTGATAAGTGGACAGTTTGGTGGATGAGGAATTAGCTGGATAGTCAAATTCAGAGAGTAGTGGTCAATAACTTGGTGACCAGATGGTGACCTGTGACAGGTGATGTCTCTCAGGGATCTGTATTGGGAGCAATGCAGTTTAATATCTTCATCAATGATATTAACTGTGAGATTGAGTGTACTCTCAGCAAGTTTGCAGATGGCACCACTCCAACTGGTGTAGTTGTCACACCAGAAGGACAGGAAGTCATCCAGAGGGACATGGACAAGCTGGAGAAACAGGCCTGTGTGAACCCCATGAGGTTCAACAAGGACAAGTGTGGTGTCCTACAGCTGGGTTGGGACAATCCACAGTTTCAATAGAGGATGGGGGATGACATGACTGAGAGCAGCCCTGCAGGGAAGGATTAGGGGGTGCTCATTGATAAAGAAGCTTGACACGAGCCAGCACTGTGCACTTGCAGCCCAGAAGGGCCAACTGTATCCTGGGCTGCATGAAAAAAAAGCATAGTCTGTAGGTCAAGGTAGGTGATTCTGCCTCTCTATTCCACTCTTGTGAGACCCCACCTGGAGTAGTTCACAGCATGATGGACTTATTTAATAGCCAGAAATATTTGTATATTGGACAAATTAATAAGAAAAAGTAGAAAATCCATTTCACTTTATTTTGTTTACGAGAAACACCAATTGCAGAGAAGTTTAAGTATACTTAACTGAATTCTGTTCTCTTTCCTACTAAATCTTTTGTTTTCTTCAAGGCTTGACAGAATCAATCCATTGCTACCAGCATGTGCTACGTACTAAGGATCAGCAGATTCTGTGTAAATCTGCATTTCATTGGAATTGGCATTTCACTGGAATCTTCAATTGGAATTCTGGCATTTGATTATATAACGCCAAATGAAAAACCTGAAAATTCAAAACAAACCCTGAGGAATGCCTGACTTCTTGCTCCTTATGATGGCTGCGTCACTGAGACAAACTGCCACATATTGACAGGGAAGTACACAGGATGGAATTGTCCGTTATTTACAACTTTAGAAAGTTAAGTAAAAGCAACAAGTAAACTTCTCAAGTTGTATCAGTTCACTTTGATACCTGTACTCAAAGTATACTCAGGTGAATATATTTTTTGGAAAGAAAATTGAAACCAATTTCCACTGGTTCCCATTTCTGTACAGATGGAGTGATTTCTCCATCTAAACAATTTCATTTTTCCTGCATCATTTCCCAACAAAATAGAAGCACAAGAAGGCAGAAAAATGTCTTCTAATTTACATTAAGCATTCTTTAATGTGCACTTGTTTGAAGTGTAACGAGAGAATATATTTAGTGTATTGTTATGCCTTAATTTTGTGCCTTGCTCATTCCACATACCAGCTTACAAAATTTAGTGTATTCCATTTTTCTCAGTAGTATCTATCTCAGTATAATTACCTCAGACCACAGATCTTTCTTATGCAATGCAATCCATCCATTAAGAGTTTTACATCTATCAGTAGTAATCTTCAAGGAATATTCTCCTTCATAACACATCTTAAAGAAACATTAAAGAAGCCAGCGTAATATCTTCATTTGAGCAGGCTTGCTGCTCCTTTGGTGTGCACTCTGAATGACAGATTCCAGTTCTCTCGCATCTTACCTGCTGCCAGAAGTTAAAAGTCTTTACTGAATGCAAGATTTTCACCCCTGCCTCTTGCTCACCCCAACTCCTCTCTCTCATAGTCTCACTCATAATTCCTTTGTCATTATCACTATCATTATGCTGTTGTCAAAGTATTATTCACAGTATTTATTAGCAAGTAATTTTACTTTGAAATGCAATTTTTTTCTTCATTAGACTTCCAGTGAAATTAAATCAGATACATTTACAGGTATTTCTCGAGGTTCTGTTAGCTCAGAGCAATGCACAAGACAACCCTTGCTGAGAAAACCTGTCAATCACTTGGTATTACATATCACAGCATCTAAAAGTCTTCCTTTAACACATCAGCTGTAAACATTATAGATGTACCAAAAGACAGAGATATAATTGAAACCATTTTGACAGGAAAATTAAAACTGAAGCTCAACATCTTTTCAAAACAAAGACTTGATTTTTTTGAAAACACTCCGTCAATAGTTTCTGAAAAGGAAAACAGCACTTGCAAAAAGATGTTGTTTTAGTTCAGCGTATTAGAGTTCCTATCATACCCTTCACATCAGATCCTCTGCACAAAACATACTTTTGTGTGAAGTAGGGCTTGAAAGTCCCATGCAAAGACAATACTAGTGCAGCCCAGGACAAACTGAACACTTGATTCTTACTAGAAAAACAGTAGCTTCAACAATAGCAGAGATACCTACTTTTATCTTGTATATTGCAAAATGATAGTTTTTAATTATATTTTAAGTTATAATTATACTCCAGATCCTAACAGACCTCTGAAAATATTTATCAACAGATAAATATTCACTGTGAGAATCCAGAATACAATTCTAAGTAAGCTCACTAAGACAAGAAAATGGTGCTTTATAATTCTGGTAGACATATTAGCTTGTATACTGTTAACTACCCTGTATCACATTTTTCAAATTAGTGAAATTATTAATTCACCATGATTTCAATTACAGAAGTCATCATCTAGCACTAAGCTTTTCTCTCCCAAGGCCGTCACACAAATGTCTTAAGGGACACCTAACTCTTACAAGGGTCATCCCATGTAAAAGCTAAGTCTCTTGTAAGGCAGACATACAGAAAAACTGAAGTTCGTATTTTTCATGTGCCTGTAAACCTCTTCACTGTCTCAAGGCATATATTAGTCCTCCTACTTGTCATCTCTATTTGAGAAAATAATGACAGAGTAAAAAAAATCCCAGGATCCCCGAGTTGGACTTTTCACTCTTGAGTCAATCCATAGAATCACGGAATGGTTTGAATTGGAAGGGACTTTAAAGATCATCTAGTTCCAACACCCCTGCCATGGGCATGGGCACCACCCACTAGATCAGGTTGCCCAAGATCGCATGCAGCCCGGCCTTGAACACCTCCAAGGATAGGGCGTAAACAACTTCCCTGCAGAACTTGTTCCAGTGCCTCACCACCTTCATTTTGAAGAATTTCCTCCTTATGTCTACTCTATACCTTGCCCTCTATTACCCCTAGTACTATCACTATACTATAAAAAGTCCTTTCCCAGCTTTCTTGTAGCCCCTTCAGGTACAGGAAGGTTGCTATAAGGTCTCCTTGGAACCTTCTCTTCTCCAGGCTGAACAACCCCAGCTCTCTCAGCCTGTTTTCGTACAGGAGGTGTTTCAGTCCTGAAGGATGTGAAAGCATTTCTCTCAGATTCAATACCTTAGACTCAGTTCACAGGTCAAGTGTTAGATATTTAGCAGTATGAGGATTACTCAGGTCTTCTTTCAATAATTTTTTTCTTTTTTTTAGGGGTGGCAGTGGGATGAGTGGGTGTCAAACTGAGAAAGAACTAGATAAAGGCTGCACCTTTTTTCCTCTTTTCACCTCCTTTCCCACAGAGAGAACAAGTGCCACCAAGTCATTTGACATAACAATGCATCTCTGCATTTCCTATCACAACATTTTATGGTGGTGCACAAGAGAGGGATACAGCATTTTTGGGTACAGCACAGGATGCTGATGCTCCACCAAATGCCCAAACCCCACATCACACATTCTCTCTATCCCTTCCAATCAACTGGGAGAGTGTGTGCAGCAGAGACCTGTGCCCTCCTCACGGCATATCCCAGTTCACCCAGATCCTGTTTCCACTGCCAAGGCACAGATGCAGTATCCTTACACCCATTTTCTTCTCCTGCTATAAGTTTGGAATAGTTCACGCTCTCTGAATGGCAGAACAGTTGAGGACAGAAGGAGACGATCCAGTCCAACCGCCATGGCCCAGGCAGGGCACACCTAGTTGTCCAGCGCTATGTCCAGACAGCTTTTAAATATTTCCAAAGATGGAAAATCGACAACCCCTCTAGGTAAATCTGCTTCACTCCTTTTGCGCTCCCATTTCAGCCATACCATAGTCATCCAGCTGTACAGGAAACAATATTGAGTATTCCTGAATTGAGTGACCAAGCTAGGATTGTGAATAATTGCACCACTTTTTATGGTCTGATCAAAAATGTGCGATACAGAAAAAAAAAAAATAACCACCATACTACTTTGGAGAGCAAGCACTTTATGTATGGGACTGCTAAACTGCAACAAAATAAAGCTATTTGAGCCATGGGAGCAATTTGTTGCTTTATACACTCAAAGCTGAATATAATTATCTCATAAATAACTAAAATGAACCAAGAAGCAGTGATAGGCCTGAGAGCAAGATTTGTACTGTTTGCAATATTGGAATCCAATGCTGAACTTAAAGAAATTTGCTTTCTTCTGGCACATTAGTTCATCCTGGTGGCTTTTCACACACTTCGCTGCAAACACCTTGCTCAGGCACACTTGTCTCTTAAAAAGAAATTGTATTGAAACCACAGAAGATTTCCAGCTTATGGAAATGACAACTTTTTTCTGGTTTGCTTCAGAAGTTCTCATGTATGCTTTATTGGTTCTAAAGTGTTTCGCATGAGATGGAGTTCATAGTGTTCTCAAGTGTGTATATTTGCTACCGTACTTGTAACTCTTCATAAGAGAGTCTCAACAGTTTAATTTCTTTACAAAAGGAAAAATGCTTTTTTGACTTCTGGAATTAATTTGTTCTTCAAAATAGTAAAAAAGCAGCAAACTAACAACTACACACAGACACGGCTTTGGTTTTGCAGAAAACTCTTTTTAATCTGCCCTAAACTAAGCATCGCTGGAGGAAAACATACAAGTCATTGTTATATTGCAAATTTATCTTATTACTCTCTGTCCCCAAACAGTACTGAATTCACATAACTACCTTCAGGTGCTTCCTTGCCACGTTTCATATAGATAGAGCAAATGTGAAAACTGAGAACTTGTTTAGATGAAAAAACATGTAGCATGGAAACTAAAATGAATTCATAGAAACAGAGTAGGTTCAATTACAACAGCAGTGTTTGACTGCTTTTTCATGTCTAACACGAGCAGAAAAACAACCCAGAAAGAATTGCAGCAACTGGACTACAGCTTTGCTTTTTAATATCAGGGTATTTAAATCACTCAAACCATGCAAAAGTAACAAGAATTACAAGGGGTTTGCTCCATCTTAAAATAAATTAAGGAGCAAATTTTCCCAAATGTAAGATACTTAACAGGTATCACTACACTGTGACTACCAGATAGAAGTCTAAGTGAAGGGGTTAGGTGTCCAGATGGGAGCAGGAACAGTCTTGATAACGTGGTTTACATAATTGGATACTGACTTCTATAAAATTCTGTGTAACCAATAAAGCTCAAAATGACAGTATACAGGTTTAATTCAATGTTATTATTTTGCTAGTATCAATGGGACAAGAAGAAGTTTTGCAAGTAACAGTTAACACTAAAAAACGTTCAGAGATAAGGAAAATAGCAGCAGGGGAAAAAAGTGTTTCAGAGTTGGAGAGGCGGGAGAATACTGCAGCAGGCTATGTTAGTCTTCACTTGAGTGAAAACTGGGTGATATCAGTACTAGCAGCATTTGTAACAGCTTATCCCATCACACATTTTCATTTTAGACACTGCTTACAACCACTTTAAGACATTACCTCATTATTTAGAGTGTCTTTCCATCTTTCCCTCAGATGAATCCTCTCTGGAATTCTTTTTTAAAAAAAGGAAAAGGCATCTGGTATTAGCAATACTAATAAAAGCCAGATATGAATACAGCAGTTTCGTTTGTCAGAAGCTTGCTCACTTGGAGGAGAAGGACCTGGGGGTGATAATTGATAGCTGACTGAACATGAGCCAGCAGTGTGCCCAGGTGGCCAAGAAGGCCAATGGCATCCTCGCTTGTATCAGAAGTGGTGTGACCAGCAGGTCCAGGGAGGTGATTCTCCCTCTGTACTTGGCACTGGTGAGATTGCTCCTTGAATCCTGTGTCCAGTTCTGGGCCCCTCACCACAAGAAGGATGTTGAGGCTCTGGAGTGAGTCCAGAGAAGAGCAACAATGCTGGTGAAGGGGCTGGAGAACAGGCCTTATGAGGAACAGCTGAGAGAGCTGGGGGTGTTTAGCCTGGAGAAGAGGAGGCTGAGAGGAGACCTCATTGCTCTCTACAACTACCTGAAAGGAGGCTGTAGAGAGGAGGGAGCTGGCCTCTTCTCCCAAGTGACAGGGGACAGCACAAGAGGGAATGGCCTCAAGCTCTGCCAGGGGAGATTTAGGCTAGAGATTAGGAGGAAGTTTTTCACAGAAAGGGACATTAGGCATTGGAATAGGCTACCCAGGGAGGTGGTTGATTCACCTTCCCTGGAGGTGTTTAAGGCACGGGTGGACAAGGTGCCAAGAGGCATGGTTTAGTGTTTGATAGGAACGGTTGGACTAGAAGATCCGATGGGACCCTTCCAACCTGGTGATTCTATGATTCTAAGTTACAATACTTTGGGTTTTTCCTGAAGCACAGATGCAGAGAGAAATGCATTCAGTTTTCTGAATATATTTGCTACTACTATTGTAGCCTCCAGGTTCAACTTCCCAGCCTGTAAGCATCTCCTTTGAGGTACAATACTTAGCTACATCAGCGTAAGAGAAAACTTTGTTTCTTTTTTTCCTTCTCAATTATCAACAAGAAAAAGAAAACATTAAGTAGTAAGTCAATAAAGTTTGTTGAACTGTTTCTTTCCAAAACAGTTACGATTTTTATATTACAAACAAAACAAATTAAAACTTCCATCATA
This sequence comes from Coccyzus lansbergi, assembly GCA_033558105.1. Classification (NCBI taxonomy): domain Eukaryota; kingdom Metazoa; phylum Chordata; class Aves; order Cuculiformes; family Coccyzidae; genus Coccyzus; species Coccyzus lansbergi. Next base: position 6,142,561 of record JAUMJK010000097.1, read on the forward strand.
TAAAACCAATATTGGAAGTGATTTTATAGTTAGTTTTATTGTTACCTCTGTAGTCAGGCATTTATTTGTGCATTACTAAATTTCCATACTTAGTGCAACAATCAACAAATCATTTGTACCTTGACTTTTTTATGCACTGAAGAAACTAGGAGATGCTATTAAAATCCAAATCTTAAATCATTTCTGCTGTTCAAACACCTATCCAATATTCGCAGAAGCCTGTTGAAAATCTTCCCCGTAAAACTTCAATTACTGCAGCAAACTCAGAATAATAATTTTGCTTGAGTAAGGACTGGGCAGATAAGCAGGAATGACATCCAAAAAGCCCATGTACAAACTGTTACAGCTGCTTTCTAAGAGAACAAAACATGAATTTCACAATAGAATTATGTAACATAGTCTTAAACTATTTTTCTGTAAAATTGCTTAAGACTCAATCTCGTTTCTAGTGAAGAAGCATAGCTCCCACTGATTTACATGATTTCAGAATTAGTCTTACTGTGATTTCAGTTTTTCAACAGCATTTTCTGGAATGAGTTTTTCATTTTCTTTCCAAGCAGGCTGTCATCTCACTGATCCATGGTCAGTATACACTTGGAGTTTAAAAGCTTTCTTGCAGTTCTGGTGCGTGGGGAGTCAGGGGGATGAGGATTGGTTTTGTTTTTAAAATGCCCTTAGTATGTGTATTATTCGAGATGGGCAGGCAGGTAAGACAGCTATGCCTGGCAAAGTCAGACAAGCTACGTGTACCACTGGGTCTGAACAAGCATCCTGCACTGCAGCTGTCATTCTTTCCACTAAGAGGATGTTAGCATGATTTAGTTTAAAATAACATTGGTGCTTTCTGTTTCAAGCTATTCCTTGATCTGCAACTCCTTTCTGAAGCATAACCAATTGCCCTTTACACCTGTTTTGCACAGAGGAATGATGTTTTGATGTGCATGGAGAAGTTTGATGTATGGCTTCTAGTGAGAATCTGGGACTACAGTCAGATTTCTGTGGCTTCCCTCAGTAGCAGTGCAAGCATCCAGAAGAGATAATCGTGTAACAACTATTAAAAACAACAAAAATACGCCCACCAAAAACCAGCACACAACATCCTGAAGTTATAAAAGTGAATACAGGGAGCCATTCTTCCACTAAATCTTCAACACTTATATTGTTTTGTCTTCCTCCCTGATTACTATTGTACAAAGATGAAATAGCAAATAGAAAAAAATGCATAGCCTGGATAGTACGTTTTCAAACTCCCATAGACCTGGTCTTACAGAAGCTTGACTCTTCACATTCGATTCATCATTTTCCAAAAAACTTATTTGACACAGAATTTGTCTGTCTCTTCCTGAGCACCTGAGCAGCACCAAGTTCCTGATCAACATTCACTCATAGATTGGTCTGAAACCCTACAGTCAACAATGATGCAAACTACATGCCATGTCTGGCCTGTAGGTATATTAGGGCCAAAACTGAAACAGAATTAATTTCAGAGAGGTTTCTTACAGTGTATATTCAGGAAAAAAACACATCAAGGGGCACACCTGTAACATGAGTCAACATAAGAGAACCACATGTCAGGTCATTTCCACTAACCTTAAATAACTTTCTGTAAGCTGTGCAATCCCTCTCATCTCTACCTTTCTTGTATTGCCGATTCATAAAAAAAAAAAATAAGATTGGGCCTACTGTATTTTCACTGTAGTATTTTATTAGAAATATTAATAAAATACCAGAAGTGCAGTTATGATAGACGTTTCACAAACTATGTATTCATTGGAAGTAAAAAACCCCATTTTTAAAGCAGCAGAAGTTATTAGTGGATTAACATTGCATGTGCCAAATCGCCCTGGGAAAAAGGCAGTATTTTAAAGTTTGATTTGCCCCCCCCCCCTTTTTTAAATAAAAATTAACTATTACAGTGATCTATCGAAATATCGATGTACAGTTAAAAGAGCAAATGTGATTCAGGCATGAGGACAGAAAATCTTGCCCAGGTATTTTTAAAAGATACTTATAAAACAGCATATTCATAGCTAGGGAAAAACAGATAAGAGTCAGAGCTTGCTACTGGTTTGCCACATGAGGCAGAATCCTATTTCCCTGGTTATTACAGACAGGAAATTCTAGAGCCTCAGATCAACAAAGAAGAGACCAAGAAGACCCATTCCCAGAATCCCCTAATTAAGGCTGTGAATAATTCCTGTGTACAATGCTGTTTAGTATCTTGTTTAAGTTGGATGAATGCTTTAACACCCATTGTGACTTTTTGACTTGAAGGCATAATTAAGACACTTAACATCTCAGCCATGCGTCTGAGTAAGTTGGATTCTGCCCAGGTACTTCCTGAGCATTTGAACAAGTAGCTTCCAACTCAAATAACAGTTACTTCAGAACACTCAACTATTTATGAGATATACAGAGAAGGCAAAGAGGCTAAGTCTTTTCACGTGTTTCGTTGGTATAATAAAGACAGCTTTATCAAAGAAGAACATTCAGATCTCCAATACAAAAGTTGCTATAAGCACAGAGCTTTGTGCTTTCGCATAGAGCCACATCCAGGTCTGAGCACAACCCTTTGAGGCTGCTGAGATGAGATCCCTTGTACTGTCCCAAACAACAAATTCCCTCAGCTAGAGGAGCAGCATATCTATGGTCTCTGCTCTCAACTGTGACTTGGCAAACAAGTTAGTTTTGCTAAAGTGTTCTCAGCTTTGAATAATGCAGCAAAATCTGTATGAGTCAAATAAGAGAAGCCAGGGAAAAAAGAAACAACTCATCCACAACATCAAGCAGTATTACATGAGCACAAATAGGAACAAACTAATAACAGGTGACAGATTACATCAGTAGCAAGCATATGTGTCCCTCTGGAGCACTGGAAAGCAGAGGCTGAAGATAGCAAGGGAGGCTTTTCTTGTTTTGAAAAAAAGTGTTTTGATCTTTCACAATATGCAATAAGTCATTCGTATATTGAGAAGCTTTTGAGCACGTGTCTATGTGGGATGGAAGTTTAAGAAGTTGTAGAAAGTGAGCTCATACAAAACCCCCAGAGATCTGGAAAAGCATTAACTGCTTTGTGAAAGTCTATACTAAATTTAAAATATGATATTAAGTCATTAAAAGGAGCATGAGAAAGTAAAATCACTTTGCTATGACTAATACTGATATTACATCTTGGTTGAAATTACTTCATTGCTAAACACAATGAAAGCTAAAAGTGGTTAGCAACATAAAATATTCAAACCTCATTAAGTGTTCAACTCCTGAAGCATAAACATGCCTCTAATGCACTTAAATTGGAGTTCAAACAAATGGTTAAGGCTGATTTTGGTTTGGGGTTTTTTTTTGAGTTTTTTTTGCAAGCTCATTGGCCACTCCTGTTGCATCAAAACACAACAGGATAAAACCCAATAGATTAATAATTCTTACAGAAAAAGCATACTAGGATCTCACAGAAGAGGCCCAGAGGGCACATACAACTAGTTGAAATGCTCATGGATCCCACTCCCAGAGGGATATACATTATTATCTGGTAACATACCTCAAGCAGGTAATGACCAGGAACCATTTCCCATTTCAAAGGGAACAACCATTTCAGAAGGCCTATTAGAGTACAAGAATGCCACAAGGCGCATTGTGTCAACTCAACCAAAGCCCCAAAAGCTGTCTGGGGAGGAATTGAAAAGGAGATAAGCACCTACAGCAGCAAGGAAAGACAGAATACTTCTGAACATCTGTTAAATTTTAAATAACTTTTGGAAGCAATTAATCTGAAATATCTGCTTTGGGTTCACTGCTGCATCTATACAGTGTTATTCAACGTTGATCTTAAAAATGAAATCTTGGCTACCTCCTTTAAATTTCCCTTACAAAAAGCTTCAGCAAGCTTTAAAAAAAGCTGAGGAATTACACCACTAGACAGAAACAATACTTGTGTATTGTTCCAACCTCCTGGCTGGAACAGAAACCACATTTAAAAGCTTTCTGAGGAAAAATAAAAAGGTAGAATTTTCAAGGTCCTAAAAGCTTTGTCTACATCAGCTTGAAATGTTTGTTTTCCTACTCTATGGTTATGGGAATTAGTAGAGTGTTCTTTTCCTAGAGAGTTGCATTGTTAATACTGTCACTGTTTATAAACTTTCCCATGAGTTTATGCATTAAAACAAAGATCTAACTGATTAGGTGAATAGCTGCTAATTACAAGGCAGTATTATGACCTGTGTATACAACAGAGAAACTGAAGGAAGATAAAATAACAATATTTGGGAATTGTTAAAAGGCTATTACACATAGCAGAAGAGGAACAAAGCAACCTTCCAACGTCAGAGGGGTGAGCGGAGCACCTGGCTGGCTGTGGACAGCTTCTCAGTGAGCTCATTTCACCCTGGCCAAGAAAGACTACGTGCTGCATATCTCTTTTTATCTGAGGTAAGATTACCAGTTCAAAACTGCACGCATGGAAGCTCATTGTGAAAAATCAGCAAAGTGAGCAGACCGGAGAGTGTGGAGTACACGCCATCAAAATCTAACATGGAGATGAACAGAAAGAAGAGTGAGGAGGAAAGGGTGTGAAAAGCAAAATGTAGAGTGAACAATACCAGGCAGAAACTATCTGAGTAACAAGTATCTAGGTTATATAACTAACATCAAGAAATAATTCATTATTGGAGGTAGTTGATTCACCTTCACTGGAGGTGTTTAAGGCATGGGTGGATGAGGTGCTAAGGGGCATGGTTTAAGTGTTTGATAGTAATGGTTGGACTCAATGATCTGATGGGTCTCTTCCTACCTGGTTCTTCTGTCATTTTTTCTATGGTATGTATCAGAGGGAAGGAAACATTACATAAAGGCTCTAGGAAAATGCTGAAAACTCCTGCACAGTACATTTTTTCACCAGCCAGTATTATATAGCTCAAATTACATTAACAATCCTTTGACACTACTGAGAGCTGCAGTTTCCATTCTGTGATTTTGTTTTTAATGAGGGCAGAGACAATGGGATCAAATTAAATAAAAAATTACCTTTAGATACCTAATTGATAACAAATGTTATCATTTACCCAACAATTAACTGACTAACAAGAACATTTTTATTCAGTTTATAACTCTTCAGATACAGCACTGACCTGATGGAAATAATAAAAGTAGGATAAATAGTGATCCTCTGAGACAAGTCAAACATATTGATCTTCTGTTACAATAACAAATAAAGCAATCCCATTGTTTGGATATAGCTTTATAATTTGAATATTAACATCTGATGTTCTCACTCCGTCCCAGAAACTGTGCTCTATTAGTTTGGAAAAACAAACAAAAAGGAGTGTATAGATTAAAAAAAGAGAAAGCAGCAGATTAGGAGAGAAGAGGGAATGAGCAAGACGGGTCTGCCAAGAGGAATGTATAGCACACTGTTTTTATATAACCATCATTTATAGGAAGCAACTCATCTCACTGACTCTCACTCATTTTGGATGTATCTGCAGCTGTATTGCTCATGCTTCATTAGCCCCCAAGTGACTGACTACAATTCCTCTGAAACACATTGGGCCAGATTAAGAGACAAAGGAAAAAAACACAGTAGAAGATTTGGAAAACAAATTGCACATAACTGCTGTGAAGCCCGCAATACTGAAAATATAACATAAACTCAGCCAACGTCCCAGTGCTGACATGAACCCTTTTATGTATAGAGAGTTGATTAAAAACAAAAAAATAAGTAAGAATCACTTCCCAGTATGAAACATGCAGTTATTATTGCAATAATCATCTGGTAGTCTGCATCTTCACTACCTACAACCACCCCACAAAATACACTTAACACTGGAAGATAGCCAAGTCTTGAAGTATTTAAGAATATTTCTCAGTTCTATCACCTGACAAGAAATTAGTCATTAGCCAACAAACAAGACTCAAAGTGTTAATATGTAGCATTTTATCCTGAAGATAATATATCAGGTTACTGTAGATGCAACCATCATGAAAAAATAAAAAAACAAACCCCAAAATCTCTCCTGCCCTTGCAAGGGTAAGAAAGAGAAGAATTTGAATCCTGAATTGCCTTAAACTGAGAGCTACTCTCCTCCACTGCAGCATCAACATTTTATGGAAGAGATACTACAGTTTCCATTAATCCTAACTGTTCCTCCAGGCTCTCTAACATTCTTATCAGTGTGCACTGCAGTATACACCAAAAACAGAAATACAGTTTGCCTGATGTGTTAATATATCTTTCAAATTCATGTCTAAGCATCATTCATTCTGTTGGATGTAAATTAATGATCTTTTTATAAAGTAAGGCTTAAAAACATTGTGTTAATTATTCCGATTCTCAAAGATAGTGCAGAAAAGCCTGACAAGGAAAACTTTTAAGTCAATGATTGAATTGCAGGCAGACTTCTTGCCCCATCCTCCTCAGAAGCAGATCTAAAATGGTTGAGAGCCATCAAGCTCAGCTCTCATTCCAAGAAAAGCATCTCATTTTTCACCATACAGAAGTAATGACCAAAACCACATAGAGTGTGTCCTAACCCAGCTAGTTCTGAGTAATAACTCAGCCTGTGCCTCAGTAGAGAAGGAAGCAATGAAATTTCTTTTGAGAACAAAGCACTTAAAGTTTGTGGAAAAGACAACTACGGACTGCTCATCCAATCTTGTATCGATAGCCTTGTACGTACACCTAAGTACTTGAGTTGATCTTTCACTGGAGAACTAAGGTCCTTTTTTTCCTTTTCAGGTTTGATTATGAAAGACTGATCACCTCTTATCTGCTCACCCAATACTTATTTTATGTACTGCTGCATAAACATTAAGACAACAGATAATACTCCTGGAACAACACTTTACACCATTTCTACTGGACTTACCCTTCCATCAGGTATTTATTTACTGCACAGATTACCTCCCACTGAAAACTCTTTTCTTGTTTTCTCCAGGAGGATTTACCTCACCCACTCAGATCATCTCCCCCATAATTATCACTACCTCATGCTGGCTTGACAGTCAGACTTTCAGCAGTTGCTTTAAATGAGAGTGATTTAATTGCAGTTCATCAAATAAGTTGATTTTATCCTAGTTGCACGTTTGTCTAATCAGCTTGCATCTTGATGAGACTTAGGCATGTGTGTACAACAGCCATTACACCTCTACAGCAAAGGTTCTCTCAGATGCTCCTTAACACCACAAGAACTTAAGTCGCTGTGGTAGAAAATTATTTTAAAAATCTCTCATTGCTAAGGGTTTTTGATCAGCTTGGGGGTTTGTAATCCCACTCCCCCCATTAGGGCCACAATGGATTCTGTCCAGGTTTTTTAAAACTTAGTAGTTATTTGCACAAGAGCAATATTTAGTTCAGCTTCCTAAACAGCATCAATTCTAACGAACAATGACATGTTTCATTAATACATCCTCAACATAAACAAGTTGCATTCCAATCACACAACTTTTCACTTCTGAAAAATATACCAATTAGAACGTATCTATCAAAGGACAGTTATTGTGGCAGAGCAATTTTTTTTTTCTCCAGAAAACAGATCATAAGAAATAGTTGAAAAGTATTGGATGCTTTGTTAGAATAACAATATTCTGAGGTAATGCACTAGGATATCTTTCTTAATTTTCAAAGATCTAAATAGATTTGTTGCATCTTACATAGCTCCCATGAATAGAAAGTAATGTTGGGTAGGTTGCATCAAAATGGTAAAGCTCTTTTACTTCTAAAATCTGAATTAAAAGTGGTTTTCTTTGGTATGAAGAAGCACAGGAAAAACTTCGATTTTTGAATTTTTATATTATTATTCAATTAAATTGATCTCATTACATAAAAGTAAAAATCAAAAAGTTTAATAGCAAAGGCTAGCTTATTGTATTCTTTCTCTCCGATCTGTTATCCATACATACCTGCTGAATCTAACTCCCATTACACAGGTTTTAGATTTTTCCTTTTAATACATCCAATTGCCATTTGATATGGCAATGCCTAGGGGACATAGATAGCTTTAGTCTCAATATCCCCAAATGCCTGAAAAGTGGAAGTAGCCAAAACCTGTTCACGTAAGTTACAGTCCATGCTTTGATTATCCATAGCTGATCTGTATTTCTAGATTGAGAGGACAATTATTGCTTGTTTTGGGTAAGCCCTCAGCTTACAGGGGAAGAAGAAACCACTCAAATTCTATTTAACATATAGATATTGGCATTTTAAATAATGTAAAAAAATAACTGAAGTAAATTAATCCCTAAAGTAAACAGCAACAACTTGATACTTTCAACAGGTATATAACTTATCTTTGACCTGAAGAAGGACTGTAAAAACTAAAATACAGACCTCTAAATGATTAAACTCAGGAGAGCCTCCAAATAAAGTTTGCAGTTAGTATATAGAAACTAAGTGTGTCTTGTGTTGTGCTCTCCCCCCAACACTTACATCATTTAAGCCATGTTCTGAATACAAGCTTAATACTGTTTCCTCACTGTGAGCTGGACTCTGACCTCAGCCTATTTTATGCATTACCTTAGTTCAATTTGACAGAGGTTGTGATAGCTGTGTCTTAGGAGGTGTTTTACTACCCCAATGAAAAAGCAATAATATTCACATTATTTAAAACTTGCATGATTTTGCAATGCTATTAAGGTTCCAATACAATAACAATACAAATGACTGGATTTGTATAGTTATAGTTATATAGATAGTTATAGCAATAATGAAGTCCACAAGCAAACTAGACTGTATGGCTAGAAAACACTTCTGTGGGAGTAGCAGTTAATCACCTTCTGAGGCATTTTTGTGCTTCAAAACAATCCAGAGTTTAAATAAATGGGCTAAAGCTTGAATAACAACCCAGTCTCTTGTCTCACATTTCCCATTAGTCTAGTATTTAAACCAAGAACTCATTGCATTCATATTTATTAGACAGTTTGCCACACTCCAATTTTCCACAAAGTATCAATAATGAACACAAATTTTCATTCATATTAATTGCAAATTAACTCTTTGGATGCAGTTTCAAGACTACCCGGATATACTTTATACAAAGCATGGTATTCTGCTAATATTGTCACTTATCACCACTGCTACTCCTCTGAAGAGCCCATCAACTTACACTGATGTAAGACGAATTTAAAAATACAATTTACTTCCTTAGTTTTTTCCTGCCCATTCAACCCAAAGACACTAGTATGAACCAAGTTCTTAAAATGCCTGCTAAGTGTTTAATTTCACTTCTTTCCTTCTCACCTCAGTGAGCAGAATTGCTTTTCTTTTCATTTATCATATTTTCTAAAATGCATTATACTGACTTTTCTACAAGACTTCAGCCTGAGAAAATATATTGTTGCAGTGCCAACATTGCAGTAGTTCCTCCATATTAAAAAATAGACCTTTCACTTCTGTTAAAAACTCATTTCAGTGTAGCCTAAAGAAAGCTAAAGAGAAAGCATTCGCTGCTTCCAATCTGTATTTGCTTTTGAGATTGTTTTGCAGGTATCACTGCAACCTGTTCTCAGTACAAAATTCATTTCTCCTTTGTAAATTGCTTTATAGGTAATTTTGAGGCCACACCCCCGTTTTAAAAGGACTTCTGATTTTTGTGCAACTTCTCATTTTGTGTTGCCTGTACATTTTGCTGTACGCCTAAGCAAACCAATATGTAGAATGTGGTGTCTATACTAATAGCTTATCTAATCTTTGGAACTGGTGAATGATTAAGTCCACTCCTTCTGTGACATCTGGAGGATAGAACAAAAGGAAAAGGCATTACAAATTGCAGAAGACCAGCATCCGGCCAAAAATGATGGTGGGTGAAGATAACCCTTCATTCAAACCTTACATGAAAACCTCAAAGGAGTGCAGGGGGGCTGTTTTGCTGACCATGGACTCAATAAGGGACTGTGGGGAGCACGCACAAGGGAGAGGACACCTATTATAATTAGTACTGGGACACATGAATAATTTGCATGATTGGTACTAAAATTGTAATACATATCTATAAGTTCAGTGTAAAAATAACTGCTACTCTTAACCATCAGCATACACACTAGGTAGATCACCCCCCTGCACACCTAACACCAAATTTAAAGAATGCCTGCTTCTTAAGATGCCCAATTGATGTTAAAAACTTTCTCTTCCCAATTTTAGTGACAGTTTCTGGTGAGACAATCAGACTGACTGCTGTAAACCCTCAATGGATCCTGGGATCACAGGACCTCCAGCCAGCACCAAGGGATTCTCAGGGAGAACATCAATTCACAGACTGAATAGCTCACAGCTAAGATCCCCTGGAAAATAAGGTAAAGGAGACCACAGCAGGAAGAAGGCAAAAAGCCTCCCTGGGTGAGGATAAAACAATAATAAAAAGATGGTCTGGACAGCTAATGTTTTCAGGGTTAGAGTCCTCACTGGTTGAGAGAAAAACTCATGACTTAAAAGTCAAGTTAAGAGCCCCGCAGAGGAGGGTTAGAGTCCCACAACATCAACATCTATTTGCTTTCATTTACATGCTGGAACAGACTTTAGCAGTAGATTGTTTGGGATAAGGCAGTTCTGTAATTTAGTGGAAAAATTATTTCTACTTGGGACTCTAACCTTGCAGTGCGATGGAACTTAATATCTTTCCTTTTGTACTGAAAATTCCAAAGGGAGTTCATTCTCAAAAAAGCCTAAAAATGAAGAAGGTGTTTTAGAGAAATCTCTTGGAATGTTTATTGAAACACTGGAAACAGCTGGGTGGGGACCCCCTTATGAAAAGGGGGCTTGTATAAGGGTATTACAGTATTCTATCTGCCCCAGCTCTGGATTTAACAAAATCTTTTTAGTTTGTGTACAGAAGACAGCATCTAGCTTTGGGAGTCTTAGCCCAGAAATTAGGAGACTAGACGAGACCAGTGGAGTACTTGTCTAAGCAGTTAAATAACATGACAGCAAACCAATATTTTTTAATCAATTGAGAAAGTTTCTTGCAAGGAGTTAGAGTTCATAAAATTTGCTTTTAACATGCCACTTCTCTGGTACTCGTTTCAAATACAGTAATGTGATAAAAGAATTCTGCAGGGCAACAACCTGCTAAGTGCTCCACAAGTCATCTTTGGAAAACAATGTCATTTACACTGAATTTCTCAAACCTATGCCAGAGAAAAGGAAAGCTTAAATGAAGCCTTGTCTAATAAAATTGCTGCAGCACAAAAATGTTTCTTGCAAGTTTTTGAAGTTATTTCCAGATTTAGAAGAAGCAAACCACAGAACAGGTCATTAATTTCTGGAGTACTTGGTGTCCTACTGAGATAAACCAAGAAATATTTTGGCAAATAATCATTTAGCAGCTGCCTGCAGGAGAGGAAAGTGAACCAAATTGTTAACACCAAGACAGTCTCTTTGACAGTTCCTGTGAAATCAGAGTAACAGGGCTGTTTTGGAATGGGCAGTTAGGAGAGATGTGTTAAAAAAAAAATTGAGAAAAGTAAAGTAATCCAGACCCCCAGATCCTGCTTTTTGTTTGTAAGGGAACTACACTACTATGCTATGACAGTCAAGTACTCTTTAGGCAAATTACTCAGGCTTAATATTCACAATCCTCACTTCTCTCAAGTATTTTATGAGGCTAGAGTAAAAGCACCTTATATCCCCAGTCCAGAGCATGTAATATTTATGACGTGCTTAGTGTAATGAAAGGGGTTTGATGGATATGCTGAATGCATATATAAAACCAGGTCTGCATTGAGGCAGACAGAAGCTTTCACATGACAGCTCAACCATCAGAATATCAATCGTGTGCTCCTTTCTTTCCAGAATAAATGAAGAAATGGCAAAGTAGTTCACTCTGCTTTTACCCCTAGGGGGAGTCAGTGAAATTCCTTCTTTGCACGACAAGAAGCTTCTTCATTCCTAAATACTCGTGTCTTGCCTTTGCATCTACTGGCTGTGATTGAATGGGAATGAAACACGATTATAGGAAATCCTCCTGCCAAGGCATTCTTAAAAAGCATAAAACTCAGATGGTTATAGAGCCAGAGAACAGCTCCTCAAGTAATATACAGCTTCAGTATTAACTTTTCCCAGGAGCAGAATAACACAATAGAATTTTTCTGAGTAGTTCTCATAAAACTGGATCAGTCAACATCCGTTTCTGCCATCCCTCAGACAATTCATTCTTAGAGTTCTCATGACCTGAATTGCTAAATCTGAGTGCCCCATCCATAACAGATAATGCAACACCGCAGTATAATAAGATTTATTCTAACATACTAAACTTAAAAACACTACTTGTATACACCTTTTCAAACTCACCTTTTATTGAACAAGCTACAGTGTTTCAAAAGAAACTGCTTTCAGACAGATGCTTAAGTGTTTGTAGCTGCTTTATTACTGTTTAATGATTTGTCAGAACGCCAACATACTCTCTCTCTCTGAAATATATATTTTAGACAGGTACCAAATTGCTCTGCTGCATCTTACAAAATCAGGGGATTAAGACACAAAACAATAAACATCAGCTTCTAAGGAACAAAAAAAGTCAGGTTTTAGGGAGAGAAAAACCTAGATCTCTTGCCTTTTTCATATCGCTTAGAAAATCATGAAATAGTTGCCCCAAAGATTTAATTCTCCAAATATCGACATTATAGAGAACCCTAAATTGGTGTTTCAAATCATTGGAGTTCTTGTCAACATTATTATTTTCTACTGCTAACAAAAATCCAATTTCTAGCAACAACTACTCATTAAGTTGCAAACATTGGTTAAAGCTCTTGAATTCTTTTTGACAAAAACCAGAATTTCCCCCAGATACTTAAGAAAATACTTCTCTCCACCATAGTTGCAAAGCAGACACATGCTTTATGAACTCAAATGAGTAGAAAGGAGGATATGTTTCGTATCTCAGTCCCACATAAAAAAACCAAAGGAATATAAGTGGTTTTATGTCATAGTTGGTCCAGACTTTGCAGATACAAAGTAAAGAATTAGCCCAGAGGCCTGTCAACATTCAAGGGTATTTGTTTTCCCACACAGTTTCAGCTACAAAAGAATCCTGAGTTTAAGATAAAATCCAGATTAGAGATTGGTTTTTTCTTTTATGTAGAGAAGTAAATTAAGAAAACCAACTGTCAAATAACATTTTTCCCCTATAAGAAATGTACTATTTTAATTCTAAAATTATATGTGAAAAATACAGTCTGTAGTGAGGTTAGTAATGTTCACATTTCTGTAGGTAAAGAACAGTTTCCTATTAATTTCCTACTTCCCACCTCCCCCCCAAAAGATGGAAAATAAGTAGTATTCATGGGTGTTTAGGGTAATCCCTGTTTTTTTTTTTTTTTCCCTCTTATTGCAGATCATAGAATAATTTAAGGTGGAAAGGAGCCATGGATGTCACTTCTGGTGTGTTCTCAACAGTTTTTCAAGCAGTTGCCCGGCTAAGTTTTGAGTAACTCCAAGGACTGTGTTATTCAGCCTCTCTGGGCAACCTGATCTGGTGTTTCATCGCCCTTACAGTAAAGAAAGCCTTATACCTAACAAGTTTCCCATTTGCAGAATCATATTCCTTGTCCCTTACCACATCACAGTGCATTAAACAACACTGACATCACTTGTCACGCTTCTCTTCCCGAGGCTGAAGCTGCCTGGCACCCTTAGCCTCTCTTCATCGGTAATTTGCTCCAGCCCCCAGAACTTCTCAGTGGCTCACAACTGGACTCCCTCCGGTATCAGCTTCTCATCAGGGAGTCCAAAACTGGGCACAGTACACCAGATGCTGTTTCAGAAGTGCTGAAGAACTACAGTCCTACCATCTACCCTGGACAACAGAGTGCAACACTTAACCAGCCTTCCTCTCTGCAACAGTGCATTCCTGACTCCTGTTTGACTTATTCACTGTGACTTCCAACTCCTTTTCCACAGGAAAAGTGCTTCCTACCCAGAAAGTACACTGCTTGTTGTTACATCAGGCTTTATCAGTCCACATGGATGGCTGCACACTGACCTTTGCTTTGAGTCTTATGTCTGCCCATTTCTCCAACCGCAGATGTTGCTTTAACTAGCAGACCTCATTTTACCTGGCAGACCTGCATTTTGATCACACTCTTTCAGTTCACTGTCTGCAAAATTGCTGTTACAGTCACTGAGCAACACTGACCCCAATACAGGTAACAGAAAAATGGCACCACTAACCAGGTACTACTTCAACTTTCTAGCACCGATGACAATAATTTGGAGCCTGACAGGCAAAACAACTTTCTATCCATCCTATAGTAGGCCCTTTTGGCCTGTATCTCATCACTCTGGCTAATGCATTTAAGGGGTTCCTTTCCCAAACATAAAGTAGGATAAGAACTACAGATGACGCACAGTGAAGGATAAGGAAGTCTGAGTGTACTCAGCACTGGTGAGGCCGCTCCTTGAATACTGTGTCCAGTTCTGGGCCCCTCACCACAAGAAGGCTCTGGAGCAAGTCCAGAGAAGAGCCACAAGGCTGATGAGGGGTCTGGAGAACAGGCCTTATGAGGAATGGCTGAAAGAGCTGGGGTTGTTTAACCTGGAGAAGAGGAGGCTGAGAGGAGACCTCATTGCTCTCTACAAGTACCTGAAAGGAGGTTGTAGAGCGGAGGGAGCTGGCCTCTTCTCCCAAGTGACAGGGGACAGCACAAGAGGGAACGGCCTCAAGCTCTGCCAGGGGAGATTCAGGCTAGAGATTAGGAGGAAGTTTTTCATGGAAAGGGTCATTGGGTATTGGAACAGGCTGCCTAGGGAGGTGGTTGATTCACCTTCCCTGGAGGTGTTTAAGGGACAGGTGGACAAGGTCCTGAGGGACATGGTTTAGTGTTTGATAGGAATGGTTGGACTCTATGATCTGATAGGTCTCTTTCAACCTGGTGATTCTATGATTCTATGAAAAAAACCCAAACAAATTAAGTTAGATGCAATTGAAACTTATGTTTTAAATAAACAGATGATAAAAATATACTCACAGAAGAAATACACTATTTCAAATCTTACAATACCAGTATTTACTCCTAATAAATTAGAAATTTAAAGATTTGAAACTTAAATACTTTAAACAATCTTCATCCTTGGCAGTGGGACAACACATAGCTATTGCTATATTTAATACTTTAGTGTATCATGCAGTGCTGCAGATACTGTCCTATTAAAAGCATCAGCAGAAAACAAAGGCAGATGTAAAAAGTACTCAGTCAGTTGTCTAGTGTTAACTAAAACCACCTGGAGGAAAACTGAGCAGTGCATCACTCCATCTGTGAGCTACTAAGAATTCAATTTGTGAAAAACCTCTGCTAGAAACAATGTGTCTGGGAATCTGTATCACAACTGGATATTAAATAGCTGAAAACACAGTAGTCTTTTTTTTTTATCAGACAAAGCATAAAAATAACTAACACAATTGTTAGGCATTTTCCACATTAATTATTACACAATAAAGGCTGTTTTCATTGTCACCACAGATGACTAAAATGACAATCTATCATTTTACTTTGGCTTATTTAGAATGATTCAGGGGAGATTTAGTCTAGACAATTAGGAGGAAGTTTTTCACAGAAAGGGTCATTGGAACAGACTGTCCAGGGACGTGGTTGATTAACCTTCCCTAGAGGTGTTTAAGGCATGGGTAGACGAGGTCCTGAGGGACATGGTTTAGTGTTTGATGGGAATGGTTGGACTCAATGACCTGGTGGGTCTCTTCCAACCTGGTGATTTTATGATTCACTTAATTCTTTATCTTTCATCGCAATATTAACTTGCTGTCTTTCATAAACTGCAATACCAATTCTTACACACCTCCTACGAGACAAGCTCTTCCACTCTTTCCTCAGCAAAGTGCAGATTTCTCTCTTCCTGAGAGCACATCATTCTAGGCTTATAAAGAAAACAACCTAACCCTGCAGGAGAATGAAAAACACTGAATTCTCTAACTCCAGCATAGTGACAAACACTTGAAGGCTTAAGTGACTTGAAATCTTGTATCCATTCAAAAACCCATTGTTTGGCTCTCAATCTAAAATTATGAAGAAGCTTTTGCATTTTTGAATAAATTTTATTGGTTGAAGGCCACCTGAGACCAGGCTTACCTTTACTTAACATAGTAATGCTATTTTCAAAGCAATTGGTATGCAAGTTAATTCTCACCCACTCCCTAATGGACTTGTTTGGGCAAGCTTTTGATTTGTCCATGTCCAATACAAAACCAGAGATTTGAAAAACACGAAGATAAAAATGCTATCTCACAAGAAATCCGCTTATTCCTATTTCTAGTTGGAATACAATTTTCAAATGGTTTTTCCCATCCTGTGCACCCCGATCATATGATACTTTTATGAGACTTATGAAATAAAAATTCACCATACACTTAAAAATGTAAAAATTTAATACTGATCAGAGACTTTTGAGCACACAGCAGTTTTACTTATTGTCAGTATGACCCAAATAAAATTCAAAAGGAACGACTCTGCAATGTTTAGCAGTATATAGTCAATAAAAGTGAAACAAACCTAACTGCAATTATTTAAAGAAACAAGATGAAAAGCAGAGGTATGAAGAGATAAACAACCTACTAGTTTAGTTCACTTATACTCACAGCAACACGAGTGAAGACAAAGATACTCTTTGTTACTTTAGTTTGTAAGCATGTTCTCAGAAGTAGCACAAATTTCTCTGACGAATGGACAGCCACCATCTCCCTCTTAAACTCAGACCCACAGGCAGAGCCTCTCACACTGCTGATGTGACAGAGTCATCAGGTATCCCAGTAGAAGTGTGCACAACATATGACCTCATCAGAAATCTCCTAGACAAATCATAAATAAATCTGCTTTCAAGAGGCAATGAGATTCCTCCATAGCTTCTACACCAGGAGTTTTGCAAATTATAGTGAAAATTAATTCTTTAAGTCCTATAAGGTAGATTCTCTTATCTTTCCCTTCTGAACACTAAATAGAAGGCCTGGAAATACTGATTGTTTTTGTAATTTCCAACAGTTAGTCTATAAGGAACAAGGAAAACACCCCAACAGCACAAAAGCTGCATCAAAATTCACTAACAGGTGTGTTGAAATCTTATGGGTACTATAACGACAAAGAACTGGCAAACACAACAGTTAAGGCTATAAAATTAAAATTTTCCACAGAATTGTTCACATTTGCCAGGAAAGGCAAACACTCCCCTGGAGTAAAAGCAAAATTGAAGCTGGTCAAAGTGCGATTTCTTTTCGTGGCTTTCAATTGTTTTGGTTAAAAGCACAATGGAATCATTCTGACTTTTCCTGGTGAGGATTCATAAGCGCCAAGAATTCACTCCAGACTAGGGGAATGTGCCTGTAGACGGAACACACACTTGTTTAAATCTTGCCCATTTCCATCTGCCATTTAGATACAGTCTGTCAGTCACACACCCAGCCCTGCAATAAAACATCCCAGGCCACCTGCCTGGGACCCTACTCAGTTCTAATCCAGTATAGATATCTCCAATCCCACAAGAATTTCATGCTATTAAAATTTTAATTGCAGCACTTAATAAAGGTAATAACACTCTTCTAAATTCTGTTGTACATAAAATGCTGCTGCCCATCATAAAATATTAGCTAAAGCATTTTTAAATATTATATCTTGATTGGCAGGCACTAGCAGAGAAGCACAGCTAAATTTATGCAGCAATCATTACTAGAAATCCAAACAAATTTTTGAGATAAGATAGACTACAGCAAAATTATTTTAAAGAGGAAATCAAGCAGAAAACATTCATTCAGTTAAGGCAAATGAAATATTACGGCTTCCCATTCTCAGCAGATAACAAATGTGAAAGGCTATCCATGAAAAGTTTTAAAGGCCACAACAATTTTTTTTTTCATTAAGTCAAGAGATTATCTTGCTTTAAAATCTAACTTTGTCACACAAAGCTACACACCTGCCGTGTTCATATGTACTTCGGTTTTCACATTAGGCAAATTTCACTAGTGCTACCACCATGATGAAAAGTTAAAAACCAAGGGAAAATACCATATGCTTAGGGAAGGTGTTGCAGCACAGCCTACTCTCAAGTATCAGACCCCCTCACCAGAGACTTCTGGGATATACTATAGCTAGTTCATTACAATTTCCCAGTTTCCACATCTGCATTTAGATATGAGGACAAGCTCCACATTAATTAACATAGACCTAGGTCACTCAGATTTTCAAGCCTCTGTAGTAAAAGGTGTTTTGTTTTTTTCCTCTAGAGAAGTTTTTACTACCTCTAAACCTGAAGGCTTCTTTTAATCAATACAGAGGAGGGGAAGGAAGAAACATCTCTCCCTCTCTTCCTTTGCTTACCTACAAGAAGAGCAATTCATCCACTACAAGTTTTTCCTGCAACAAGTGAATTGCATGTATTAATAGCTAGGAGAACCTAGAGAAAACAGCAGAAGGACACAGCAAAGAGAATATGCAAATCCAAGCACTGTGGCCATAAAAGAGAACAAGCCAAGACAGAGTCTGTGCAATAAGCAGAGGGGAAATCAGACACTATTGAATTAGCCGAAAGCAGCAAAAGTCCTCAGGGGACAAGAAAGCCAGCTTCTGCCTAGAACTAAAAGAATACAACACGGTTTTACATGAGCAGAAATACTGAAAACAGCTCCAATCCCATCACTAGGCTTAGTTTGGTGTACCTGTTCGCAGATGAGCAGCCAAAACAAGCCTTTGCAGAAGCACACTCCCCTTCAGTCCAGTACAGGGAAAGCTGGAAATCGCTGAGCTCAAAAAGGCACTTGAAAAGTGAAGACAAAGTGCACACTCCAGCCAAAGATGCAACTGGTGCTCCTGAGCCAAAGCAAAGCTGTGCTTGAGCCTCCAGCTTTCATGGGCAGAGGGCAACGCAGGTGGTTTCACTTTGCAGCAGGGGTGACAGAAGGAGCATTGCTCCACCTGAATAGCACAGCTCCAGGTGATAATCAGCAACCACTCACTCTGGTTTTCTGATGCTTAAGAAGATGAAAATGTAAAAACTTAAGAATTTAAGATGTGCTCCCCAAGTCCACCTAGGCTTGTGTGTTGGAGATCAGTGGTGGTACTCAGGTGTTTGTGCAGCACACATAGATGTGGCCCCTCTGCAGTTCCTTTTCCCCTCTACCTTTACAATCCATGATTGCTATAGAGAGCACATCCTAATGTCCCTTTCCAATATCTCTGAGCAATCTGTCTTTTAACCCTACTGACACTGTTTGCCCCCACAGCACGCTTCCAGGGCAAACAATTACTGAAGTTCGTTAAACACCCTGTACTTCTTTTCATGTGTTTTAAACCAAGCCTGTGTGATTTTGTGAATATCAGTGCCAAGTTACCCATCTCCATCACCACCAGGGTTTCACGAATTCAGGCAACACTCTCTCTGCCTCCCCCACTCCTCATCAAGAATCTGACCTTTCAGTCTCTCTTCCCAAGGCAGCTGCTCCAGCTCTGAAATTGCCTCATTGTCCTTATTCTGGCTGCATGGGGTCTTCCTGAGGTGAGAAGACCAGAGCTGCTCACTATTTTCAAGTCATGAGCACCTCAAGGCTTTATACAGCTGCAAAAATTAAAACTTCGGTCTTGCTTTTCATACCCACTCTGCTCATGCCCAACAGGTTGATAAGGAAAATATGAAATCAAATATTGTATTCTGGATGTGGGACAGTTCATATTTCTCCTTTTTCAGCTGTAGAGGTGTTGTTTGGATGTCATTCTGCTCTGCTCGCTCACATGCAGTGAGTTTTCAGGCACTGCTTTATTGGCTTACAAGATATATTTCTAGTTCCCCAAATGATTAGAAATTATTTTTCCCATAAGTTCACTTGTTTAGAGCCATATTGTAATTATTACTAATTGACATAATAAGACTACACACAAGAGAAACATTTAACCATTTGAAGAACAAAACAGAAGACACAAATGGAGAGCCAGTTCAGGCTGGCATATCATACAGAATATTCCTCTGATGTGGGCAAGAAAGGATTCAAAGCAATATTCTGTCCTGGCCAGAATGAGAGGCTGAATCCAGATCCTCCTATCTCAACGTGGACCTGCCATAACTTCGGGCTATAGCACACACTATTCTTTAAATCAGGGTTCATGTGTTCTAGCAAAACGATAATAAAAAAACAAGGCAAATAAAAATTTCCACAGTGAGTCTGTTATGTCACAATTCTACAACCAGAGAGTACAGTACAATAAGAGTGCCCAAGCCTTCTCAGAAAAAAAATCCAGCTTGACACAAAGAATTAATTGCCAGAACCCTCAAAAGCACATGACTTCAAGCAATAAACCAGTTAAACCAAAATGCTTAAAAGGAAAAGAAGTTTTCTCACTAGTAACTTATAAATACTGTTTACCTCAAGGTAAATGAAAAAAAAAAAGTACATTGATTTCTATTTCTGTGTGGTTGACAGTAACAGGCACTCACAGACCTACCTTTTTTCTAGGCTGTGTGCTGGAACACACATGCTATATAGAAATTTTGCTCACTTGTGATCACAAACAAACAAACAAAAAATCTATCCCAGTTGCAACCTGTATTTCCTGATGCATTTACATGGCATATTAGTTCAGTTGATGCATTGTCAAAATGCCTTATCTTTCTCACTATTTCCTGCTATAATTAAAAAAAAAAACAACCCAAAACAGAGCAGGTGGTTCTTTTTCATTCTTCTTTTCTTCTTGCAGCAGAAACAAGCTTTGGAGAGGAGAACTATGATGAATTTTTCATAGTAGAACTGTGCTTGGGTCTTGATGCCTTCTCAGTTGCTTATGATTAAAAGTAGGGAAGCACAGTTCAGCTTCTTTTGTCTTTTAAGATTTCATTGTTTATAAAATGATGAGATTCTCAGTCATGAATGACTGAAATCAGCATCACTAAAGCCCAAAGAGTCTAAAAATGCTAATGAAATAACAATTAAGCTTAATGATAGAGTGTGCGTAAAACTGTATCCTCAACCAACCTGGCTTTTTCATTTAAAAGGCTTCTTTTTTTTGTCAAATATTCTGAAATAAAGGAAAAAAAAAGAAAAAGCTGTAAAACTGTTCTTCCTGCTAAGAACAGGCTTCTCATTGTGATAAAGATTTTCTTAGTGTGTTTTTGTTTGGTGTCTCTGCTACTAATTATTTAGTGCTGTAGAAATACTCACAGATAAGAACTCTCAAATGTAACAGGATTTTTTTGGAAAAAAAAAAAAAAAGTGGCACATGAAAAAAGAAAGTTTGAACAATGTTTGTCCTTTCTGGGATGTCCACAATGATCAAGAACAAGAGCAGCACTCCCCTCTAAATGGGAAAGACAGTCCCTGTAATCCCCTGGGAAATCCATATATGCATAACTGTCTTCATAAGATGAGATAGTAATTGATCTCTAACTGGTTCTTTTCTATACATCTAATTCTTTTGCCTAAAGTATTCTTGGAGAAATATGTGTCCTTGTGTAATGGATGTAAAGAATTCCTGCAGTTATAATGTCATGGAATAATTACTTATCCTGTGGAATCTCCATTTTTTAGTCACTAAGATTGGGTTTTTTTTCATATTTTGAAAAATATAATACTTTCCAAGCAAATATAGGGGATAAACTATGATGATTACACAAGAGATAGCTATTAAAAAAACTCACTATGTGCATTTGACAGAAGCGAATAGGATTTGACAGCACTACCCGATCCACCACTAAAGGTGGTGTCAAATAAACTTCCTCTAAGTTCAGATGTCATTCACTGACAGGACACATTCATAAATAAAGAGAGACTTATTATGTTTTTCTATCTTGCGGTTTGGTTTTAGGATGTGTCAAAACCACAGTTTGGAAGAGAAATATTATTATGAGATAGTCCTTCACCAAGAAAAAGATATTGCTTGTCAAAACTCTTGCTATATCTCAAAAAAACCCTACCCCAACCTTAGATTTTTTTTTAAACAGAAATTGAAAGTACGCATAAACACACAAACACACACTCACACCCACCCCCCCCGTATAAAGTTATCCTAGAATTTTGAGATCCACAATCTCAAATCTCCACAATCTTTGAAAAGAAAAATAAAGCAATAACCTTAAGACATACATTGTTTAAGTGTTCCAGTTATTGAATTAATCAGTCTTCAACACACATAATTTGTAGAAATTGATGATAGATTGTTAAATTAGACCATAAACATGGTAAGGCAGGTGTATTAAATCATAATAAACCCTCAGACAGATGTACCAGAATTTATTAGGTTGCTAAAATAACCAGAGGTATTTACAGATTTGCACTTTAATAGATTTCATTCCACTGTTGTTGTGGGTTTTTTTCTAGCTTAGGTTAAACTACATTTCAATTCTAACTCCTTTTTTAACCTGCTTCCTCAACTTTATTTTAGTTTTCTTTCTAGATCACATTTTTATATGTTTTATATTAATTAAAGGAGGTTTCATAAGCACCCATGCCATTTTAAATAAAACAAGCTTGTGTAAAGTGAGCACACGTTCTTCCAGTTTTTCTAAAGGACATGCAAGTAAACAGCTTAAAAGAAGTAGCTGCAACCATTTTTATATGTGTGTCAAGCACGGCTGATTTTATATAACTGTAGTGTTTAAGCCATTTGGAGAAGTAAGATACAAAGAGCCTCAAGACAAAAGAAGTAAAATTTTCATTTTGCTGTATTCCATGGGTAATGAGCTGCTTTCTTCTTCAGAAGTAATTTCTTCTCTGAAAAACAACAGGCTTGTAAACAACATCAACTGTAGCGACAAAGGATATGGCTAAACAAAAAGCAAAATACTAGAGTCACACTGCAAGGCCAGAGGAAGAACTATCAATGCAATTTTTATTAACTAACATTACAATAATGCTCCACAGCAGAGTACATGGGTTCTCATTAGAGCGATAAAAGCTTCTGTGCAGAAAATAAATTCACAGGTACATCTGTAACTTGGCCATAACTGTTAATCTGGCTGCACCCCACCATCAGCTATAGACTCCTGCCAGCTGTTCCCTCTCACGGAACACAATTTTAATCACCAATAAAAATGGAAGCCTCTTTACTGTTTCACCCGCCCCCTTTTCCCCATCCTTAGCAGCTACCCTGATCACAGATGGTAGGATGCAAAGGAGGGTCAGTGGGATTGCTAGGAGCACCAACACAGAACGTGTTGCCTCCTCACTGCAGCTATGGTCTGTTCTCCTGGTCCAAATCTGTCCCTGGAGGTTTCAGACCTTTTTCTGGGTCCATTGCCATCATTACGGGTTTTTTTTTTACCACTGCTGTGAATCTATTAGTCTGATGTGTGGCAAGATGTGAATAAAATTTCTATGAGAACTAAAGCATCAGCAAACTTATTTATACCACATGACTTATTTTTGGACTAGATCTTATTTTTTAATTTGATTTTATTTATCATTACAGAGTACAGCAGAATTTGGAGGATCTCTGCAATAAGTACTTCATAATCCAGAGCAATGGATTTGGAAACCAAAGAACATTCATTAATTCGAGGAAGGTGAAGATGTAGAAAAAATTCTGTAGGACATAACATAACATATCAACACACTCCCACCCCCCCAAAAAAAAAATTTTAAGGGAATTAAAATTAATTCATCCAATGGCACTGCCAACCTAATGTGTAAAGAAGAAAAACAAGTACCTTTAGTCATGCCAACCAAACAGATCTAAAAGCTTTGTAGAGCTAATTTCTGTACTGATCTGAAAATAATCTGAAATTGGTGTTAAATGTTGTCACTGATAGAATTGGAATTAGTTAACTGAAGCTGTATTTTGATGTGACATCCTGGGAAAATGCAAATATTATACAATAAACATGCATGGAAAAAAAAATTGTGAGGCAATGCCTCGAGTCAAGTTGGTTAGAAGGAATGTTCCAGTTAGGGAAGGGGAAAAAAATCCCACAAAATTATATGGATTCCTTGAGTACTAAAGCAGGTTTCCCCAGGAGAAATTTCTTTCCTGTGCAATCCCCTTTTTGGAAACTCAAAATTTAACTGGAAAATGCCTTGAGTAACCTGAGCAGATTTCATGCTGGCCCAGCTTTGCACTAGACAGGACCAGAGGAACTCCAAGGGACTCTCAAGCCTAAATTTTCCAAGATTCCTTGAAAATAAGTTGGGCTGATCACTTGTTTTAAAACTAAGGTCACTCTTGCCTGCACATGCAACTCCTAGAATTCTTAGAAAAGCTTGCCACATATATTGAATGCAGCATGAATTGCCAAAGAAGATAATGTAGATAATTAAAAGGTATCTTTTTCAGTTTAAACTGCATCCACAGCTGCTTGCAATTTGATTATTACAGATTAGTTTTATGGCTCATGCCAAAGCTGTTGCATTCATAGCACTGCCTTGCGATATCAATAAATAAAACCAAAATCCTACATATTCTCAAGTGGATGTAGGTTGGTGCTTCAGGGTAAAATTAATGAGAAATATATGCATTTCTTTTGTTATGAATAACTTCATCAGCATATCGAATCACTTTAAAACTTACTTATGTGTCAGGAACAAAATTGCTTTCCATCTCCTGTTGACTGCAACCTTAATTGGGACTGCAGATGGAGTAGAAATATTTTATTAAATAGCCTATCACATAGAAAATGACAGTTTAGCGTTGTATTTGATGTGTTAAGCACTGGTTGATGTGTCGTGTTTAAGCACTAGTGAATTATAAGCACATTGAAGTCTACAGTTGGTATTACTTCTTCAAGTAAAGAACCACTGACGTAAACATTTTTTGACTCAGGCTGTTTCTCTCTGTATTCTGTTGACAGTTGCAGAGCTAGTGCCAATAACAAATTTTAGGAGCCAACACCACTCTACACTTACCAGGGGGAAAAAAAAAATCTTCACATATTATTTCTTAATTTCATAAATGAGCCACTAAACTGTTTCAGTGGCTTGGTTATTTTCTGTGCTTTTTGCCTCTTTGCTGTATGCTTAGTGTGATGGATACCGAAGCAAAACCCCTGCAGACTGAAATTGTGGGTTTATACACAGAGCAGTTAGTACACAATCCATCTCCTTGATATCCTTATTTTTATTATGTCCAGGAGAAATAAAAGCCAAAGGATAGAGGAAATACCATAAATGCTTTTGTTCTGTACAACTTGAGGGAGCAGGGGAGTGACAGGCACCTGGAACTGTGAGTGCGTCAGCCTCACATTGCTCAAGAATGATGTCCTATGTCAAGGAATCAGAAATCTCACTCTGTTCACATAAAATAATGTATCAGTAAAACAAATTATTTCTATGCCCAATTTCTATTCACTTTGCCCATTTGTACTGCAATGTAGGTTTGTCAGGCAGCTGTGACCTTGCTTTTAAGTCTTGGCTGTTTTGGATATTTAAGATGAGCGCTTGACTTAGATATTTTGGAAATCTGATTTACAGTTGCTTCTTCTTTGAAACACGACTTAGGACGTTGCTTCCAGACTATTTGGTGAGAGGAGGTGGCTTTTTACTACAACCACCTGGAGCTGGGACCCTGGCTGAAAGCTGCTGCCAGCCTGGCTCAGTGCAGGAAGGAAGCACAATGCTGCGTCCACCCTAACACTAACCCTCACACTGTGCCCTCAGCAGCCAACAGGGCCAGGATGCTGTGGAAAACTGCTGCTTTCAGGACAGAGGTTTTGCTAATGAGATATTAATCTAGCTGGACTGTGTACTGCCCCAAGGTTATCCTTTATGAGCATGTATGCAGCACACTCAGCCTGTGATGACAGGAGAAACTTCTCAGGGCTTGAGTTCAGCAAGCAATTTTCTTCATTAAGAATCATTTCCCCCCTCAATGTTCTTCAAGAAGCAAAGGATTCATTTATAAAAGCTTATTTTCCATTAGTATGAAAACTTTTTAATCCCTGCATTGAAATGTAAATTCTTTATACAAAAATGAATCTGTGGGAGGTTTGACTCGTAAAAGAAATGGTCACACATGACCCGTGAGACACATGACTGTTACAGCTACTGTGATTTAAGGAGATTTTTGGGGATTGTATTCTGAAACCTAGGATCTTTAGAAAGGACATCTCATATTCATCTGCTCTTGCAGTACCTGATCTTGTTGCCCCCACTCCTTCTCCAATCTAACAGGGGTTTCACCCTCCAAAATTGATCACACTCTTTGCATTTTATTTGTGTGTCTAGACTCAATCTTGAATTCATTCTGTTCAAACTCATGTTGTAGGGGTAACTGATCGTTGAAGGAAGGTGGGGCAGTGTTGTGCTCCCTCCTCATCCACTGGAAATGTGCAAACATGTGCTTATACCAACATCCTCAAAGACTTTCTTCTAGATCCAACTAAGGAGTGTATTAGTTTTAACTGTGCACAGAGGAGATGGGGGCAGGAAACAAGCAGACACCTCACAGCAGCAACTGCAAAACACTTTAACCGTCACATCTGACCAGGACACAGAGCTACAGAATCCCAGAAATGCCAATCTTTCCTGTGACCTGTGTAGGAGGCTAGCATAAAGTTAGGTGCCTCAACAACCCCTTATTAGCTAATTTACTCAAAAATTGTATCTTTCCCCGTACCTACCTATGCCCCCTTTCCTTGTGTTTCTTTTGTGCCTTTTTTTCCCTGCCTGTCAGTCCATCACCTGAAGAGAAATTGCTAAGCAAACACTTCTGCTTCTCTTCTGCCTAATCATCTCCAGCTTTTCTAAGTAAATATCAAACAAACACTGCTAACACATTATTTAATGTACTTTCTCCAGCCCTAAGGAGCCATTTCAGCAAAGCCCCAAGTCATTTTTTCATTTTGGTTCATAGTGGGACTTCCAGTGATTTAATTCTGAGTCCTATCAAGCCCTGTTGAGAAACCTCCTCAATACTATTAGCTGTTTTGTTGGTCTCTGCTGGTACCTTCCCTCCTTTTAAGCAGGCCGCTGGGGACAAATGTGGTTCTGCATGGGCTGGTTGGCTTGGATAGTAAATAAATGCACATCTGATGTAAATTGTGAAACCAATTAAAACTGTAGTGATTTACTGAGGTTTCAAATGCACTGAACCAAAGCATAAGTCTGGATGATGATTTCCAAATGCAATAAAGGTCTCTCCTAGAAAAAAGTGTTTGCTAAAGAACAGCAGTGTTGACAGTAGAAGGAGGTCATGCTTCACAACCTCTCTTCTAGTCTGTCTGCCTTGTTCTAAAACCTGTCTCTGGCCCTTAGCTTATTGATTGTTTGCATTATCTCAATTAAACCTGAGCTTTCTGGGTCAGGAGGATGGGTCCTAATTCCACATTTATAAATCTCACTCTAGCAGCAGCTGCAGTATAATATGAAAAGTACCAGCAATGACAGAAGAAATGGCAGAGAAGTATTTCCTCTCCAAGGGAATTCATTCTTTGATCATGTATCCACGCTCATCAGCTGCCACTACTTTATATATTTAACACCACATAACTGAAAATTTGGCTGAGGTTGCTGTGTTCTTTTTAATACTAGGGGGGTTTTTGCACAAGCTTCAGACATGTATACATAGTGCTTCTCAGCTCTGATGCTGGCTCATGTTTGGCATTCCAGACAAGTTTGTTTAATTCAACTGAGCATCCGGTAGACAAAATTTTCACACCCAACCTGGCAAAAGCTGGTACTTAGGTGAGAAAGTAACAGAGAGTGTGATAGTGCCAGGCTAAGCACAGCCAGATAGGAAAAGAAAACATAAATAATGTGAAAATAAAGACAGCAACAGTGACTTTAACGTTTTGGAGATGATTCTGAGGCAATTGTCGCTCTGCAGGAAGATCCTACTGCTGTTATTTCACTTCTGCATGGAGACCGTCTTGCTGGGGCAAAACCTACTCCATCATGTAAGAGCTCTTCCTCAATAAGAGTATGCAGAAAATTATTTAAACTCATGCACAGTATGAGATCGAGTCAAGAGAACAATATCTGTTTGCTCTGAAAAACAGTTTTGTCTCTGTTGGTACTGTCAGAGACATTGGATGAGAAACATGGTTCATATGCTTATCAGTTAAAGGTATTACAGCCACATTTTCTGAGTGTAATCCCAAATCCAGTGAAGTCCAGAGGGGTTTCAGTGGATGTAAATCAAGAAAAAGAAGCTGAGAGCATATGTATTACAGTTGTTTGGGAGGGTTAAACTAACAATACAAAATTTTACACTGATGAGTACGTATTCACACATGCATGCAGTAGACATAAAGCAAAATGCAGCAAGTCTTTGGATAAACATAATATTTTTAAGCCTTTTAAATACTTTTTTTATTAATTAATCAGATGCAAGAACACAAAAGTTAGATAAAAGTATAAATCCTTCTATTCCACCCCAAGAAACAGCCTTGTTTTTCAGTCAGTCATCCCTTTGATGACACTATTGACTGCCTAAAAACATAAATATACTGTAAGAATTACGGGGTTTTGGACAACACATTGCCACAGATGTTTTTTTTATCACCACTGTCACATATGAGGGAATAAAAATAAACCCAAAGATAAATTGATACTGAGGACAATGTGACATCGCTTTATTATGTTTATAGACTTTCACTTTGATGGATTCACACAGTCTCCACTGTGATTATAGTAACTGATATTGGGTGTACACTGCAGAATAAACAACAGGGACTCATAGAAAGTAACCTCACCACAAAGCACAATTCTGTTACCTTTTCTCTTTTTCCTGTTTGTCAGCTTCTACTCTCAAGGAGAAAAAATTGCAGTCTGCTTTAGGCCTAAGCAACTGCCCAAGTCTCTAAAAACAATTCTGAATAGCAGAAAAAATAGCATTGATCACGCAAATCTTTTATCAGTTGCATCCTTCTGCTGCTGAGCTCCCGACTGTCCATTTACTCAGAGGATGAATTACCATCTGTTTTCCTTGTCCTTTTTGACATCACTGAAATACAAAGAAGATCAAACCATATATTCAGACTTTCAATAGCAACTTGTCAGAGAGCTTTTAGTTACACATTTACACTACATGCTTCTTAATGTTACAGAAGTACACATGGACACATTGTGCACGGAAAAGCCCTCATTTCAAACAGCACTGCAGAGAGCTGGGATGTGGCCACAAGCATCCTCTGATGCTGCTGTCCTTTTTTGGCTGGACAGTTATTGCTGGTGATGGGCAGCTGAGAGCATTTGTCTCCTGCACAGTCCCAGGCACCAAAGAGGGAATCCATCCAACCCCTCAAAAACAGCGTGTAAGATTTGATAAGTGATAATGGAGGAGGAAGTGAAAACCAAATTGGATACTTATATTGAACATGGTGAACAATAGGCTTTAGTTAGACACGCAGAGTGGTTCCCTTCAAGAGAGGGTCTCTGAGAAACACCAGAAAAGCCTTTCTAAATTGCTTTTTTTGCTATTTGCAGTTACTTGCACTGCTCAGAAACTCATCTTTGTCAAGGAAAAGACTTTTGCTTTCATCTGTTGTCTTCAGAAATAACTTACTCTAGTTGAATAAATAACGTGTTTTCCAGGTGTTGAAACATTTTATGGTCGTCTTAGCACACAGAGAACAGTGCTCTTCTGTGGTCTATGTGCTGATAAGACATTCTGTTATCTGACCCATCCTTAAACGTATGCACCCTTTCAACAGCTCTGCGCAAAAGCAAGACCATTACACTAGATATTAGGATGATTAAGTCCTCTTCAGGAAAAGTAATAGATAGAAGAGACATACCAACATTTATGGTATGAACAGCCTTTAGACAGAAAAATAATAGATGTGATGTTGGGGAAAGGTCAAGAAGCAGTTTAGGCTTAAGATTTAATGAAAACCCATTCGTGTTCCACAGAAGGCTATAAGCTGTAATATTTTCTGGAACTCAAAAGTAATATCAGCCAGTTGGCCTTTTGCAAATCAGAGGTTACAAAGTACTATATAAACCAGCTGAGGCCTCCTTTTGAATGTCATTCTGAAATCAGTATGTGATCAGCATGGTAGGAGTAAAATTAAGAGTACAGTAGGTGAAATCAGATGCTTTGTCTTGTTAACAGCTGTTTGCATAACGGTCTGATAATTTAAAGGCATCTGTTCTTCTGCAGCCCATCATCTACTACTAATACTATATTGGAAATCAAGCCTTCTTTGTACACACAGTGTGTGTCCCTCGTTTTTGTTGCTTATTTCTGTGTTGCTATCTGATGTATAAGTAAAAACACAATGAAATTCTGATCACATACACTGGAACAACATGAAGCAACTACCATTTTTCAGTTTACAATCAGTGGAGTTTAATGTGTCTTTGCATCTAAATAAACTATTTGCATGATAAGCAGACATCTGTATGAAATTGTTAGCATCCAGGCAGCTAATATCCTTCTTCTATGGGATTTCAAATGCTGAATCTTCTGTTGCATTTTAGAAAGACCAAGCTGATGCAATAGATCTGTTAAAAATGGATTTTCATGAATATACACCCAATTCAGACAAATAAAGGGAAAAAAAAACCCAACCCAGAAACTAAAAGAAAAAGGGCTTACTTCATTTTTAAAAGATGATGAAAATGCTCCCAGGTGATATTGCATCTTTCTATCTGACTCGCAATTCCCTCCTTATTGCTGTACATCTTAGAATTATTAAACAATTTCTTGGAATGTTTTTTGTCTGATCATGTTCTGCTAGCTGAAATCTCCAGGTGAATGTATGGGGCTTCAGCTTGACTTAGGGTCCCAGCTCACCAAGTGGGTGTCCTGAGCCCTTCAGCTCTTACTCCAGTGAGTAAAAATCACCTGGACAAAACCTTGAATTAATAGGGAGATGAAAAGAGCTCCAGCCACTGACTTGTATTTAATCCTTAGAGAAAACATCTTTCTCTAGCATGTCTGCCTTTCAAACCTTTGGCTTCAAAACTTGAATTAACCTTGATAGGAACTTAATGGGTGAATCTCTACATGCTGAGATTAGAGTGTAACAACAGACAGTCACACCAGTTTCCTGGAAAGAGCAAACACCACAGCTTCCACTTGAAATGCAGCCCTTGAAAGCACTGACAATGTGCATCACAAACTGCACACACAATTTTCCGTAATTTCATCTCTGAGATAGCTGACATTAAAGTTGGGACATATAACAGAGAGGAAAAAAAGGTACATTAGCGATTAACAATGATGAAAGTGTTTTTCTGCTTGTAATTCAGGAGGAGACACACTGAAATGAACAAATATTTTTCACACTAGGGAGATGGTCAAGAATAATAAACAAGAGGTGCAGACACATCCTTTTTTCCCATCAACTGTGTTACTACTGAAGTGTCATTTGGCTCCAGGACTTTCCCCACGGACATCTGAAAAGCTGCCTTTCAGCGAGTAAGTGTTGGATAGGAAAGAGGAATGCAACAACCTACCCTATCTCTGGGAATTCCTAGCCTCCACAGAAGCGCATGACATCTTGTAAAGTGAGTATTCTCTAAAAACAGCACGAACATAATTTTCTTCCTTGTTTGAACCAGTTTGCAACTGATTCTCTAACAGGTTTGCAATACATTTCAAATTTTCACATTTACTCTTCCTGATCTAATGACCTTTTCCCCCCTGATTTTAATCTCAATGCTGCACTGAGTTTTCAAATATGATTTAAGTAAGTTCTCTATGCATATATTACCTTTGAGAAGAAGGCCAGAGTCTGACACTGACTTCTCTTCTCTAGAATGGGCTGATTCAGCATGAAAAAGGGTGGTGAGATCTCTTTGTTCCACTCCAGACATCACTTCCTTGTGTTCCTTGCCTTGAATGCTACCAAGTCAAAATACAAAAACAATTTACTTCTCAACAAAAGCAGAGCAAATATCTGAGAGACATTTGATTTAAAGTTTTCCTAAGGACATCATCAGACATTCAGTGTGGCAGATTTTACATCCCACTGGACACATGGTTCTGCATGAAAATGTCAGAAAACAATTCACTTGCATTCATAAACTGAAAGCTGTGGTCTACAGAAGTTAGAATCCAACACCTTATTAGAGAGGATAACTCAATTTTCCCGTTTAATGCATCTTCATCAGCAACGCCCATAGCCTCCCATACTCCAACACAACTTCACCAGAGAATTGTTTTCTTATAGGTAAAACCTAATTTTCTACCAATCCCCCCGACCTGGACAGTATTTTGCTGGATTATAAATCATCATAGAATCATAGAACAACCAGGTTGGAAGGGACCCATTGGATCTTCTAGTCCAACCATTCCTATCAAACACTAAACCAAGTCCCTCAAGACCTCATCCACCCATCCCTTAAACACCTCCAGGGAAGGTGAATCAACCACCTCCCTGGGCAGCCTGTTCCAATGCCCAATGACCCTCTGTGTGAAAAACTTCCTCCTAATCTCTAGCCTA
Source organism: Coccyzus lansbergi (assembly GCA_033558105.1). Lineage (NCBI taxonomy): Eukaryota > Metazoa > Chordata > Aves > Cuculiformes > Coccyzidae > Coccyzus > Coccyzus lansbergi. The sequence goes on from JAUMJK010000097.1 coordinate 6,174,848, forward strand.
AATCTCCCCTGGTGGAGCTTGAGGCCATTCCCTCTCATCCTGTCCCCTGTCACTTGGGAGAAGAGGCCAGCACTTGAATCATTCCTGATCACTAAGAAAGGTTCTGATGTTCAGAGCCTCAGATGGGATGTAAGACAGAATTGTTTTCCTTATTGAAGAGTTTGCTGGGTCTTTTTGCCTTCGTTCAAGCTCTGAAGTAGTTTCACATCAGCTTCAAAAAGAGTAATTCAAGAATGTTCTGGCTGTTTACCTTAGCATATTTGGTGGTACTCATATGATTTGTCTTACACAGGTATGCAAATCAAAGTTTATGAAATGATGTCTTGTAACTCAAACCTGAACAATGAATGCAGGTGGACTTACATCAGAGGTAAAAATCTGCTCAGTTCCTGTAGTTTAAACTAGGTCAATTCTGAAGTAGTTTATTAATGAAATCATTAACCAGCAACAAAGGGAACTAAACATCTGCAATGCATATCAGCAATGCAACAGGTAATGCAGAATCTATTCAATTGCATAAATTCATGAATAATTCCATGTCCTGGTATGAAGAGAAAGAGTACATAAGCAAAATACACAGGACAGTGCTGTGAAGGAAAGTGCAATGGAGCGAAATGACACAATTTCTGCAGTATAGGGAGTCTTCCAGAAATATTTTGCCTGGAGAGCCTCCAGTCAGTGACAGGATACTTATCAAGGACAGTTTTACATATTTCCTGCTTTTAATACTTCTCTGCTCTTCCAAGACCTGATAGAAGTTTATGCTTTGGATAGGGAACTAAAATGAACAGCAGCATGTGTGTGGGAGTGTCTTTTCTCCTCTTGTACTTCAAGGAAAAGGCCTACTTGGATTTGCACAAATCTACTTTCAAGGAATACACGTACAAGTTTCTTCTGGTCACATCTGCATATTTTGTTCATGAACGTGGTATATTCTTTGAAAAAGAGAGGCACTTCTTTTCCAATTTTGTGTGTTTTGTGTATTTAATGCGGCAGAGCAAGGATGTGGATGTTAAGGTGCTACATCATAATGTCACATGTCTCTGGGCAGTGCTGGAGGCCTTACAGATGAAATTTCATTTTGGCTTTTGTGATTTCATGGGAAAAGCCAAGGGGTGCCCTATGCAGTTTAGATTTATACAGAAGTTAGGCGTCAATTTTCATCCAATGTGCAGAGGGAACAGCACATGGCAGTGAGTGGAAACAATTACTAGGAAATAAGAAATGTCTTCGCTCTCACAAACACATTGTGAATGTCCTTTTGCTTCAATTCTCTTTTACACCTCTTCAAAATACAGAATTTTTTTACCCACTGTCCTCTATGTCCATTTTCAGCCTCTTCTGAAGGTCCTTTCTACTTCTTCCTCTTTTTCTGCTCCCTCTCTGCCCTGGTTTGAAATTTTAATCTTACCCTGTCTTCCTTTGAAGTCGGTGACCCACGGCTCTCAAATGCCTTAGACTAGTTCAGCCTAACTGACTTTGTAAAAGGTCACAGAAATGAAAGTCTGAGAATCACAAGGAGTCATAAAGAGACTGTTCCAAACCTTTGCCTAACTTTAGTAACATGAGGCATCTTTGAAGTCATAAATAACTCATCTTACCCCTTCTCTTTCCTGAATGAACACTTATGGCAAAAATCCTGTTACTTTAGGTCTTTAGAAACCTGCTCCCTCTTCTCTCCCTCTTTTTTTTCAGTGAAGTATCAGCTTCCCACACAAAATCTTCAAAACAAGAGTCAGCATCTCAGTGCACCAAAAGCAGTGCCAGTGTGTCCCTGGTGAGGATCTCTGCCCTGCCACATGAACTCACACAGCTTCTCAGGACTGTAGGGCCAGAATCATCTCCTTGCATTGACAGGTTATGATTTTTTCCATTAAGAACAAAAAAATGCTTTCTGTCCATTTTTGGATAGAAATGAAACAAGCATAAAGCGCTGGTACTGTCAGAAAGGCAACACAGAAGTTAAAATCTGCGACAATTGCCAACGGGAAAGATTTGAGCTGCCTGCAGCTCTGAGCAGTGATGAGAGATGGTTTGTTTTCCTCTGACATGTTCCCCCACTCTGCCTCCGTCTTGCAAAAACTTGTGAGTGTGACAATACCTGAGTTCCTAGGGGATGCCAACATCTATAGAGGAAATTGGGAAACTTGCCAATAGCATTTACTCTTACCTTTGGCAAATGACCCAGGATTCATATACCTGGGGGAGCTCTGCAGTGAGAAATACACACAGCATGTATGTTCTTTAAATGCTGCATTAGGTTTAGACTAATTAATTAGGTTTAGACTTTTAATGTAACTAAAAAAAAATAATCAGTTATTTCAGTGGAGATTTTGGGGATATTACAGTTAATGAGCAAAAGGATATTGTGTATTTCTATGTTATGGAAGAAAGACACATTGTTTTAGTGATGTTTACCTTTTACGTTAAAGTTGGAGTCTGGTCCATAGAGAGTGTTCTCTGTACAGGTCACCAGTGCCTTTAAAATACTGGTAGAGTAAACTGGTACATCCCAGTCTAGATGAGTTATTGAAAATAAAAGTCTAAACACATACACGAGATGATATCATTTGCTTAAATATTTAAATAGTCAAATACAACTGTAATGAAGTACAAGCTGTCAAGAAAATTGTCTCACAAATAAAACTGTTGCTAAAAATATATGACCTTCCTCCTCTCAAAGCAGATGCATAAAAATTTCCAAGCAAGAAACTTCTTACATTTTACTGCAGAAACTTGTTTCTTGCTGCAGTTAAGTGCTTACAAGTGTTGAATGTTCATTACAGAGCACACAATGACTAAAAGCAGAGCTTCTTGTTTATTAAAAGGAAAGAAGATAAAACTCAAGTTTCCAAAAATGAATAAATACTTAATTAACTAGCTTTAAACTGAAATCTAAGCTGAACTATACACAACTCTGTGCATACAGTGTCTATGCAGATTTAAGTTCAGAGAAGCCTCATGGCTGCATATGTTATATGAGCACACTTATATAATTAGATCTTGCTGTATCTCCATGCTGTCCACATACATATTTTGAAAGCACTCCATATGTTTTCTAATTTGTTTTTAAGTCTTTCCAGTAAGATATAACTCTCAATGGAAAAACTAAAAAAACCCTAATTATAACTAAGGTAATTTCATGAGGTTTTTTTACACTCTAATAAGCACAGCACACTTTTCATATAAACCCTGCAGTCTGAAATCGGTTTATAATTTGCTGTATATAATCACATTTAATTTTTGACTTCAGAAGAACTCAGTACATTTCCTGCAATTCATTTAAAGTTCTGCTGAATCCCTTCAACATAAAGGTAAAACCATCTTCTGCCTTGCACCAGGGTAAGATATAAATTACACTTAAATTGGTGGTGGGGGATAGGCATGTGATTACAATGAAACTAAAGAGTTCTGCTACATGTAGAGACTGTGAGAAATACCTGGGATCATTTGAAGGGAAAGCAGATTACTTGACACAGGAGGTCTGTCTGTACTAATGGCACTGCAGAGATTTACGTCCTCCTAAGGAACTAGAACATTTAATGTTGATTATTAAGAGATTTCTGGATTGATTTCTAGGACAAATTAACTGCCAAAAGTTGTTTAGATCTGTTGTCTCAGATTATCTGGACAGAGCAGATCAAGAATAAAAACTCAGACAAACAATGACCTTTAGGTTTGCAGAGCATTCAGAACCTTAGTTTGAAACACAAATGTGCAGACCCAATGAACTGTGATAAGAGACCTGTCAGGAAGAAGAGGGCTCCTGGATGTGGAGGAGCAACAGTGGAACTGGACTGTCAGGAGGTATCTTTATCTAAAAGCTTCTGATGTTGGCTGGATGGATTAAAAAAGGATGTCCTGCAAAGTTGAAAACATGTTTTTACTGCTGAAAGTGTAACTCCAATTGGAATCTCAACTTATTTAGATGAACAATCCCCTTTATAACCAATCAGTTTTGTGCAAGGGTTCAAGAGTTTAATTCAAGCTCCCCTCTGCCGCCCATCTATATTTGCCTGGAAAAGTTATTCAGCACTCAGTGCCTTGCTTCCACACAGTCCCTTCCACCACTACCTCATCTGAAAGCACCTTCCAGCTTCTTAGTGTTTTGGGTCACAACTACACAACATAACTGAGAGAGGGCGAACAATTCACTCAGCAACAATTTGTGGTTTGATCACCACCCTACAGTAAATTCCAGACTATATATAGACCTCATTTTATGTAGTTGATCCCTTTTTACTGATTTGAGTCTATAATGGGCACTTACAAAAGGCTACACTGCCTCAGGGAACACACCTTTCTGAAAACCTCTTCTATACTTCATTTAGTAGACGCCTTGCAGTTTAACATGTCTTTCACGACGTTTTTGGGGTCTGTGCTCTGCAACTCACACAGAAGACGCAGTAATCCTTACTCACATATAGCTCCTCAGGCCCAGAGATGCTTGTACATGGTTGGCTTTGCACAGAGGCTGCACAGACCATTTGAGTTCCTGGCTCACTCCACCTCTCACATTTTTGTTGCAAAAGGCTGCTAGAATTACCCACCTCTATAACTAATATACACGTTTTTAAAAAACTACACAAGGGCAGGATGTGAGCTCACCTCTTGTTTCTGCGAAGGCATACAGAATATATTTGGGACTGCTCTGAGGAATAATTTAATTCCAAGAATTGACTTCAAATCATGATGAATCATATCAAAATTGGCCTATTGTGTTTTGGGTCAGTTTTTCTTGTCTGTGATATTTTGTTTCTCTGAATCATTTTCAGTTGTATAATTCTCATCCACTTCCACACATGGGATACAACTTACTGTAACAGATCTCGTTGATTAGTTTATCTATGTGAATCTTAAGTTAAAATACCAGACTTGACATAGCAGAATCTTTACTTTGTATGCTACTCAGCAGCAACAGAAGGTAGGTTATTTATTTCAGATTCTCATGGAAGCAGCTGCAGCCATTTCAGCAGAAATCTCTACTGAATAAGACCTGTAGCTGGATCATTTCCTTATTACACATTAGATTACTTGTTCTGCACTACTGTTCATCAGATCAAAAGACCTGCCTGTTCTGCTTTGAAGGCAGAGTGAACAATACTGAATTTTAGTCAAATTGTGTGTTGCTCTTTAGAACATAAACTTAAAAGGAAATAGTTTACCAAAGCCTTCATATGAGGTATGAAAGCAGAAGTAGTTTAGATGTAAAATGAAGGTTCAGCCAAAATAACCTAATGCTCCTGTCTGCATTCTTTCCCTTTTGCCAGGCTGCAAAATGATTTTCCCTAAGTACATTTGGCAAATTATAGTTCTTCCAGAGGCTGATAATGGGCAGAGCTCTGCTAATAACTTTAATACAGCATAAACCTTTACGTAGCTGAATGAAGAATTTGCAGCATATGAAAATGTACAAAGAAAGCAGTTGTGAAATACAGACATCGGCAATGCATGCAGACCTTAAATTTTGCACAATGGTTTCATACAATTCAAACTCTCCTTTTACATTATTCCTGAATGCAGCATTTGAACCCAAAATAGTTCCTGTTCAACACTAGTTCATTCCATTTCAAAATAAGAAATATTATCTTAAGTCTCTTTAAAGCTATAATAGCAGGCTATTACAATGCTGATGACACACCAAATTTGATAGGATTGCACATACTCATAAATCAATTTCATTGGTTGGGAAAGATAAGTTGAAGATATAAATACGCTTCAATTTTAATCACCACAAATACCACCTAATCATAGATGCAAATCTTAAAACCATAGCCTACCCGACAGAATATTCACAGCTTAACTCTCTCATTAAACAGAAAGATTTACTTCACTGGATGGACGTAAGATCCTTGAGCTGCAAACTTCCAGAGAATTTTCAAAAGTCCAATTTAAGTTTCACATTTTATGCTTTTGTCCTCTATTGCTTTCTGAAGAAGAAGCCGATCTTCCTTCTGCAGGAGCCAACTGATGTGTCTCATTAGGTACATCTATATCCACACTATGCTGTTGATGTGAATCTCCGAATCACCTTCCCTCATGCTGCATAGTTTACATAGCTGTGTCATTTCCAAACACAACAGCTAGATTAATTTTGGATGAAACTAAATCATGTTTTTTTCTCCAAAGGAGGCACCTTCTGTGCCCCAATTGCTGATGAGAATTCACTCCACTGGACCAGGTAAAGATAATAAAAAATACAGTCCCTGAAATGCATTGAGAATGGATGAAGTCATGCCAAAGTTGGCATACCAATCTGCACTCTTGCATTTGATACATGCTTGTACCAAAGCTTTGGAGAATACACAAGGAATTTCACACTGGACCCCAGGAATCATAGAATCATAGAACAACCAGGTTGGAAGGGACCCATCGGATATTCTAGTCCAACCCACCCGTGCCTTAAACACCTCCAGGGAAGGTGAAACAACCACTTCCCTGGGCAGCCTATTCCAATGCCCAATGACCCTCTGTGTGAAGAACTTCCTCCTAATCTCCAGCCTAAATCTCCCCTGGTGGAGCTTGAGGCCATTCCCTCTTGTCCTGTCCCCTGTCACTTGGGAGAAGAGGCCAGCTCCCTCCTCTCTACAACCTCCCTTCAGGTAGTTGTAGAGAGCAATAAGGTCTCCTCTCAGCCTCCTCTTCTCCAGGCACCCAAATGATGCACCCAAAGACTTTTATTGCAGATACACACCTGCCTGTGACATTCCCCAATGATGACAGAATCACAGAATCACAGAACAACCAGGTTGGAAGGGACCCATCGGATCTTCTAGTCCAACCATTCCTATCAAACACTAAACCAAGTCCCTCAAGACCTCATCCACCCGTGCCTTAAACACCTCCAGGGAAGGTGAATCAACCACCTCCCTGGGCAGCCTATTCCAGTGCCCAACGACCCTCTGTGTGAAAAACCTCCTCCTAATCTCCAGCCTAAATCTCCCCTGGCGGAGCTTGAGGCCATTCCCTCTCGTCCTGTCCCCTGTCACTTGACTTCTACAATTAAGTGCATTGGAACCATTAATGGACAGGGCAGGGAGAAAAGAATGTGCCAGTGCGTGTGCTTTTCCAGCACTAGCAGAATCCTTGATTTCAGGTGGAATAGATAAAATTTTCGCACAGAACACGAAGAGGAAATATTTATTCCAGTTTTTACCAACTCTCTAATTCAAGCAAAGTGTCATAATTACAGAGAATAAGTAATGAATGAGCGGTATGATTACTAGTTGAATGCACTGGAATCCATAATGCACAGAGCGTTTGACAGGAATTGGCTGTGGGAAATATATTTAGTTAAGTCTAAAGCAAAGAATTTACTTTATAGTTTAGGAAAAGATGATTAGAAAGTACAACAAAGCTTGGAAACTGGGAAGAATGCGTGAAGTAATGCAAGCATTCATTATTTCCCTTTCATGATTACCTTCTTGCAAAAGCTGACTGTGGATACCAAGGAATTGGCATAAATGGGAAAAATATAGTGGTTTTTTCCTTTCTTCTTCAAAAGCACTGTGTCATTTATAGACCATAATAATTTTATAATAAGCCAGTTAAATGTAGGATAGAAGAAATTTATCCTCTTCCTCTGCTCAGTGATGACTACAAATTTTCTCAGACAATGAAAAAGTTATGTAGGGAATAAAAATCTGTAATAACATGGTTGCTGACAAGTAAATGTACATCCTCTGGTTTTAAAATGCAATTTAATAAAAAGAGAAAAGATTAAATTACTTGGAGAAATTTAATTGTCATTTGAACTAAACAATTAACATTTAACATGTAATTGATTTGACAGTATAGTGATAGTCCATTCTCTGAAATCCATTCCTTATGACTCTCTCATGGTTTTGGATTTCGAGCTGCAGATCACACTGCAAGAAACCCACTTGATACCCAATGTTTATATTACAAACAAAAAAAGACTGGGCAATAGGAGGCAGAATGATTAGGGTCAAGACAGGAAAAACAGCAGGGTGAGTGATGAGGGATTTGAATTAAAGCATCTGACTTTCTTGGGCACTGAAGTAAAAACAAGCCATGATGCATCTGATCCCAGCTCTCACCCTCTTTATTCCTGCTAGAAACATCAAATGGAAAGAAAATATTGCATTCGGACTTTCAACTTGTTTGGACATTGTAAGCATATTAGATTTGTGTGGCAAGGTTTTGGTAGTGGTGGCTTCTGTGATAAAATGCCAGAAACTTCCCATATGGCCAACAGAGCCAGTCATTTAATAAAATGGAAATATAGGCAATTCAGAACTCAAACAAATAATTTAAATATGTTTACAATTTAATAGACCATCCGTGAGGTAAAAAATATTTAGTGGAGTTGAACCAAGATTTATTCTGTTATTTACAAACAGATGCTCCTCTGCATTCAATTAAACTGCTAAGTAAAATAAAAATATTTTAAATTATAATATAAAATTCTCTTTTCCCCTAAGAATTTAGTTCAAATTAAAACTTCTCTTGATACCAGGAAATCAAAAGCTTTGGAAATAGTATTAACTCTCATGTCAAGTCAGAAGCAAACCTTTGACACCTGGTGCCAGAGAATTATCCAAAAATGTAGGGATTTCCACTCAAAAATATTATCTAAAAATCTGTTACCTTGTTCTTTGAAGCATCTGATTATGATCTTTTGACAGCTACACTAGCTTGTGATAATAAAGGATGGTTAAAAAATAACCCAAGGTAGCACTCTCTTCCTTCAAATTTAATTTCTCTCCGTGCAGCGAGTCCACTAAACAGAACCTTGAAAAAAAACTGGAGTTATCTCTACAGAATTCCATGCCCTGCAAGAGCTGCTGGCCCGGTCAGTTCAGCCAAGACATTAATTATTGTGGAATGTTTGATATGCGCTTTGGGAAATTGTACAGAGTATCTCCACAGCTGTGCATGTTCTTTCTGATAACATGCTGTTTTCCTTTTGTTAACATTTGTACTATAGAAATACAGCTATTTTTGTAACTACAGCTCAAAGGAAGACAAGGATAAATATAACAGATGTAACACTTATTTCCCAATATATAATCATGATGGGCTGTTATTATAATTGCCACAGATTCTCTTTAAAAACATTTCACACTCAGTCCCAAGCACTATAGACTCCGAAGTGCTGACAGGAAAAAACTTCATTTTTAATGTTGTATAAATCTCACATAAACCAAGACAAGCTCAGCCTACCTCGCATGCCATTTTGGAGAGCAGATAAAACAATTTTTTGCTACAAAACATAAAAGCTGTTGCATCAGAAAGAGAAGAGTGCATGAATTACTTCTCATGAATTACCTTTCAAAAGCATGACTGCCTCCTCACTGGTATGTGCAGTAGATGGCAATTTCCCGTTCTTTCCATACTCCTTTGCTTAATTAAGATGAAAAAGGTGTTCCTTTCCATTATTTGAGAATAGTCTTTGCTTCTATAGATGAGACTGCAATTAAGAAGACTGCAAGAAAGGAGAAAAAGAAGAAATATGAGTAATAAATTAATGAGATATTACAAATATTATGGATTAGAGCAGCTCAACCTTGCCAGCTAGAACAACAGCAGGGAGACAATGTCTGCTTTCTTCTGCTTACATTAAAATGATTTTTAATTAAAAGAAACAGATTGAGTTGAGAGGAAGGCTTCTTTTTTACTTTCTCTCAAGTAACTTAAGATTTTGGGGTTTTTTTCCATTTTTCTGCTTGAGATGACACGAAGGATGTTTGTCTAGCAATGCAGCCAGAGGTGACAAGACAAAGACAGCACAAAAAATTACTGGTTTTGACTTTTTAACATTTCATTGCAACATCAGTCACAAGCAGCCTTCCACTCTGCTCTCTTAAGCCCCTCCGAAAGCATATAGGTTTTTTCACAAGTGCTTTCCTCTCTCTTCCTGCATGGGGCTGGAGGAAAGCAGAAAAAAGGCTAGCACCTTGTGTGTGCTGGGTAAAAGCATCCTGCCAGCTGAGCCATCCTTTAATTTGGAGAGACACATGCTAAGACAGCAACCGGTTTAAAACAGCTCTTCCCGACTACAACAGATGACAACTGATAAAAAGAGGAGCAGCATGTGCCTAAAACTGCCTTGAAAAATGACAGCAGAGCTGCTTCTGATGAACGTATGTACTGGTAAATGACAGTGTGAATCATCTTGCAGGTCTTCTACAGATTGAAATACATGAAAAAAGAATAAAATAGGCTCTTAAGACATGTAGAATGAAGAGAGATACTGCCCATACTTAGACACCTGGTTTTAATGTCTCATTGAACAGTAATAAGAAGCACCAGAGTAGAAAACAGGGGCATTCTTTTACCATGAGGAGACAGATCTTTTTTGTTTTGACTTTTTTTCTTGTCTTGTCTATGTGCTCTCCAAGACTAATCTTCTTGCTGTGCAACTGACAACAAGCCTATTACTATGGCAGGTCAAATCTATTGCTTCCTGACTAACACATCCCAAGCGTAACCACCTCAAGACATTTCGTAAGGCTTCAAACTCTCAGAGCTGAAAATGGTCCAATTCCCTGAAAAAATACCCCAAAACACACAAAGTAACTCCTCTCTCAAACCCATCAGGGCAGGGAGTGGATGGCTGTTGGTTTGGGTATTTTGTTTTTTTCCCCCCTTCTCTCCTCTTCCCTACCTACATATGAGAAAAGGAACAGGAAAAATACAAATAAAAAACTCAAACAAAACAACAAACATTTTTCTTTTTATCTGGACCTCATAAGACTGCTGAAAGGTCTAATTCTGCCTATTGACATTGCAACACATACGTAACGAACACCATGTTGCAAAACATAATTCAGGAATTGTGGTAGGAAGAGCTTTTCTGTATGTTGTTTTTGTACAACCTGCAGCGAAATAAATCTGCAGTATATGACTACACCTCCTGCATCCTGCAGTGAGAAGTAAGAAATACTGGCCACTGATGTGAACTGGTTGGCTGTTAGCATATCGCTATACATACACAATCATAGCAACATGCTTCCCTCCTTGGATGAGTAGCATTTTACATGTTTTGAAGCTTGATTGTCTTGTTTTCAGATAAGCTCTTTGGAACAAGGAAGCAGAGTAAAAGTGCACATACAAAACATACATAAGTTTTGACACATTTGAGCCTTACCTTTTGGAAGAAGAAATATTTCAATTTTGAAGTGATCCAAGACCTGTAAATGATAGGGGGTACATCTGAAATGCAAGACTGCAAAACTGGAAGGGTAGGACGATTCCGATGAGATCAGAGCACAGCATAGTGATCTCTTCACAGATTAAAGGTGAGGTACAAACATTTCACTGTACGAGAACCTAGGAAGGGGAATAATAGCGTCAATAAAATTTTTATGAGCAGAGAAAAGCCTTCAAGTGTTCTTGTAATAGTTGTTGATTGAAGTGACAGGTGACAGGACAAGAGGGAATGGCCTCAAGCTCCACCGGGGAGATTTAGGCTGGAGATTAGGAGGAAGTTTTTTCACCGAAAGGGTAATTGGGCATTGGAATAGGCTGCCCAGGGAGATGGTCGATTCACCTTCCCTGGAGGTGTTTATGGCACGGGTAGACGAGGTCCTGAGGGACATTGTTTAGTGTTTGATGGGAATGATTGGACTCGATGATCCAGTGATTCTATGATTCTATGAAAAATTTGCAGTCTAGCAAGACGACTTTTTACAGTGGTGTCTGGTTGCCTTGTTTTTTAACTCTGAGATTACTTAGATATGATTATCTTGTGAAATTATTTCCAATCTCACGTTAAACGCTGATTTTTGAGAGGTAACAATCTTACCACTCAGCCTATGACTGCCTGCTTAGCTCTGTGTTATCACACTACTTGCATTGTCTCTACTACTGTATGAAGCATGGGAGGGTTGGTGGGTGAGTACACGAAAGTTAATTAATTAATGTATTGATGAATTTAAAATAGACTGCAAAGTAGAAAATAAATGTTTATTAACTTACTTGTATGTATCTACATTTGTGTTCCAAAGTTCATTCCTATAGTTCTTCTAGCTTTGTGGAATATGGTAAATGGATTAACACTGATAGATGTAATACACAAACTCCCTCTCTTTGGCATCATGAACTGATCTGTGCTTACAGGTGTCTTATTATAGGAGTAACTGGAACTTCCATGCTCTTTTACTTGCTATAAAAACTATGTCCTATCTGAATCCTAAGAGAATAAACAAGTTTACAGACTTCAAAATATTCTTATTATGTTAAGAACTGCTGGTTCTGAAAAGAGTGCCCATGACACTGTTACCACTGCTACAAGAAGGTCAACATATACATTTTTTGCCTTGCTGTCCTAATATAGCATTCTCCTTACCTGGCTGCATGCTGGAAAGATTAGACCTAAATAAGCTGACAGAACAAATACTTTTCCTCAAAAGTCACTATCTGAATTATTTTCCATGCTTCCAGATTTGGAAAAATAAACAAAAACAACTCCGTAAAATTAATCAAAACTCATTAGTTTTCATCTCACTCAGGATCATTGAATCATTGCCTACATCTTCTCTCCTTTATGGTTCTTCATTCCAAAACTAAAATTTTGATCTGTGAAAATTTTGCAAGCCCAGGGAAATAAAAAGATTTTCTCAGCCATTTTCTTTGTTTGGTCCTGGTAGTCTTTTATGAGCTAGTGAATTATTCTCTACATAATAATTCAAACTAGTACAGTTCCCAGAGGTTGGTAATTTCCTTTTTTAAGCACATTTTTTTCCTACTTAAAATGGTGTTTGAAAGAGTGAAAAGGAAATGAGGAAAGGAGTGAGACAGGTGTATCAATCACTGAACAGTTTCAAAGAGCACTGACTGCATTATTTCCACAAATACAGCATGTCCTGATTCAGAAATAATAAGAAATTAGATCTTGCATATTATGTATTAAATAAATCCAGCTTCAATCTTCTTATTGATTACATAGGTCCATCAGGATATGAGAAAGGTGGAAAAGCATAAGAAAGCACCTTCAGGGTACTGCAGGATGCAATGCAGAGTAATATACAAACTAAAATATCAGGCTTATTTCAACGACTTTGTAATAGAGTTGTCGTATGTGCATCAAGGACTGGCAGTGAGAAATTCATTTCTTCTGCAGTACCACTTGCCCTATCAAAGGCAGTCCAGTGATATTAAGGTTATTATACCCTGAGAACAAGACGCAGCTGGCATCACTAAATTTAGCTGAACCTGAGGCCATGTGGGAATTTCTTACAGATGGCAGTTATCTCATCTGCACTGGAAAAGGTAGTGGCAATATAATTTCATTACTTGCAGTGAGTCTTTTCCTGTCATATCTGCAGAGCTACGACACCACAAGAAGCTTTTTTAAAATGTTATATTTTGGTCAAAGAATATATATAATGGCTTTGCTCTGCATGTGAATAGCATAAAAAAATGGGTCAGTTTATCAGCAGCTAAAGCCTGTACATTTGAGCGTGTTAACTTTGTAAAAGTAATGGATGTTTTATTATTAGCCATCACAAATGTTATCAGAGCTGTAAAGCCATTATTTAGCCTGGTGTTTTTCATTGATTAAGGAGCACTTTTAATTAAAACTACCAAAATTCTGGTCTCCTTCATTAGAGATGTAATGGAATTAAGAGAGATGAAGAGAGGTCAGTTTGGGGATTATTTTCTGAGTATTAATTAATTCTATTAATCAGTGTTGCTTAAAAAATTCCACCCTGGAAAAGATAGTTAAGTTAATAGAGAATTGTAGCCAAATTGGGAATCTCATATTTGTTTGTGTTTAAATGTAGGAACCTAATCTGGAAATCTGATTAACAGGAGGTTAAGTCTTGCAAAATTGGCCAAATTGCATTTTTTAGTTAGTTGGTATTCTGATTTTAAATTCTGCTACTTGTTTTAGTAAGAAATAGAAACTAGGCACCTTGTTTCTACAATGACCTATGATGAAGAAAAACAGAGAAGTGAGGAAAGGTTCCAAACATTTACAGATCTCCAAAATCAAAGAACACTCTTTCTCAGGGATATAAACATGCTCCTTTTTAGTCCCTTTAAGTATGTAAAGCTATAGGTATTAATCTATAATAGTACCCTATAATCTATAATATTACACATTAACATACATAGTATGGTTTCAAAAAGAGTTTGAAACTGAATTTACATGGTTCAATTTTGCCCACGTGTAAGGTAGGAGTATATCTATTGTGAATGCCTGTGAGAAGAAATACTTGTTTTTGAAATGCAGTGTGTGTGTGTGTATATATATATATATATATTCTAAATATTTTTGAAAAGTGGCAGCATTCTTGCTTCTTCCATTTTCATTACAACTTTGAAAAACTATAACTTGCTACCAACCTATTCTAGGTTTGACTACAAACTAAAATATTTGCAAATTACATTTCAGTTTGAAAAACTACCACTCTGCCTAGAAGGTGTCTTAATTAGTAAACATTAGATGAATCTTAGTTTATTTTTCTTTATATAAAATCAAAATCTTGGTGCATTTCGAAGTGGTAGAATCATTGTTCTCTTTTTTCTTCCCTGTGGTATAGCAACAATTCTTCCCTTCTGCAACATCAACAATTGCGATGCTACATTTAAAAATCTTTTTTAATAGTCAAAATAGTATTATTTTAGAAGATGCTTGGAAATCAATTCCTGATTTATGTCCTATCTTCTTTATTCAGATCAAGAATTTGAAAGTAATGTGCAAGAAAGATGGATTTATTCACTCACTCCTGTAAATGAGAGAAATCATCATCGAACAACCTAACAGGCCAAATGTTGAGCTTTACTTATCCTCCTTTATAATTAACAGCTTTGAAAAAGCTCTGAACTAGTCTTAGCAGTAGTTTTCCCAAATATTTCCCATGTATTTGTTTTTACTGTTTTATTTAACAGCTGTGTTTATTTTTTTATGTCTCTATATCTATCTACATACTTATGTAATATATACCATTAGATACCTAGAGATATAATATATAAAGAAAAGAATACTTGATGCTACACACCATATAAGACTATGCTACATATACTATAATAGAATATGTTGCCTACAGCATAGATTATGAGTGGATATAAGTATTGTTATAAATACATAACTCCTATAGATAAATATAATCTACATTATGGATGGTATATATATTACTATAAATTATCATACTTTGTTACAGTACTATGAAGTATTACTGCATACTGGGTTTACATTAGAATATATGCTATATATCATATACATGATAATAATAGTATATCTCATATTATATAGTCTATATTAAATAGTATATTTAATATAAATAGTGTATTTAATATAATATTTTGTTAACTTTTCCAAGGCTTAATTCCAAAACAGGCAGTTATTCTTGCTGTAATTTTTAAAGGCTTCCATAGAAACAAACAACAAGAAAATTACTGCTTACTACATCCAATTCTGTTTATCATTGTCTTTAATTATTAAATAAGTGCCATAGCAGTATTTGCTCAGAAGCAAGCGTGCCATGGTGCCTGACATAATACTGGGGTTCGACACTAATAGTAGCTGACACAGTACCTCACACAGGATGTCAGATGCTCATCCAGCACTGTCTGTGCCAAATCAGTTGTCCAAGTTCAGTGACCTGAGGGATACAAATAAACTTACCTGCAGAAAAAGTATTTTGCCAACGGGACAAAATTGCTGTATTGGGTTAGCACCTACTGTAGCAGGATTTAATAGCAACAGAATCCTTGAAATCGACACTTCAGCTGACAGGTTGACAGTAGAAAAGACATAAAGAAGGGAAGAAGAAAGTAAGAGGATATTATCTTGTGCATTAAATGAAACCCTTATGAACAGTATATCACTTCATAATACAGGCCAATATTTGACAAAGACAGATGTTTAACTAAGTGTTTCTGGATATGCCAAAATATTATTTGCTTGTCATCACATTAATTAAAGGTATTACTATTAAGTTAAAGCTACAAAGTGAGATATATACATGACAAACATCCAGGTTTCCATATATTTGCTATCATATTGTTTTAGTTGAATAGTCAACAACTGAGCATTTTTTAGTCAGGCAGTATGTTTGCATCATTATATCTAGAACCTTGCTCATCCTATTTCTGGTACACCAGTGAACTGGCAGGATATATAAAATATATATATACACTTGTAAAATGTATTATAAAATTGTATTATTGTATTTATTTATAAATATATATATATAAAATAAATAGATTTGTTACTACTTATGTTAATTTAATCTCCAGTCCTTGGGAGAGGAATGAGTGCCTTGTTTATGCCCCAGTTTTAGAAGCTCTTATTTTTAATTACTTGAACTCACTTCCATGTTGGACTTCAACTCCAGGTACAACATTTCATAGATTCATGCAATGGCTTGGGATGGAAGGGACCTTTAAGTCCAGTTCCAATCCTCCTAAGCATGGACATCGTCCACTAGATTTGGACATGAGTTAAATTGTTTTGGTTGAATAGGTTACCCAGAGAAGTCATAGATGCTCCATCCCTGCAGACGTTCAAGGCCAAGCTGGATGGATGAGGCTTTGAGCCTAGTTTCTTCTGAGGATCTGTGAAGTGTCCCCTATCTGTACGTAATGACAATGAATACAAATTAACAGTCTTTTTTGTTTACTTTCACTTAGTTCAACATAGCTTGGATACTAGGTACCAATACATAACTCTAATCTCTTGCAATTAGAGTTAATTACAGTGCATGAATCTATAAAATTGAACTATTAATCATGATAAAAAACAAAGAGATCATTACATCATTGCTGTCATACAAGGTTAAACATGCTGTGGGAAAATAAAATTCTCATCTTTCTTGCATTTCTGAATTTAAACATAACTAATTTTGGGATACTATTATTTTACTGCATGAATCAAGATAAGAGCATTAACATAAAACTCTAATATTATTGTTCTTGAAAATAACTTCCAGAAATGTATGGAAAAAAAGTATTTTAGGTTAAAGAATATAATTAATGACTGTCAAGAAAGTTTTGTGTCTAGTAATTATATATGCAATTTACTTTAGGTATGAGTTGTTTCCTGTCATAAATTAAGGCAAAAAATGATGAAGCTAAAATATCACAGTAAAATCAAGTTAGTGGTTTGCAGATCATTAATTTGTGCAGTCTTGAAGCACAGCACCATTAATATTTTAAAGAACAAGTTAGTTGTCTTCAGGTATGGCCAATATTTAAGGTTTGGGTTTTTTTAAAACTATTCATTTAAATGAATTCATCTTTCTTGCAAAGCACTGCTATTTAATACATATTTAATCACAAGTGTGCCAAGTGCAGTTGACTGCTTGGTTAATTTAAAAAAAACCAGTAAAAGTAAAATAAAATGGCAACTAGCACGTAGGACTGCAAATGCAGACTTTTATATCTGTTTTCATCATGACGTAGTTTTCTTTTGCATTTTTAAGTGGGTTCAAAATGGGAACTTTTCTTACAGACACTTTGTCAACATATACAGAAAAAAAGAATGCTCTAAAACCATAAAATAGAAGTCTGACAAGTAAAATAAGTATATGTAGCTAGTACCAACTCTTTTAAGACTTTTCCAGAAATCCATCCAGTTCTAGAGGTTCTCTTTAAGAAATCAAATTTGAGATTTCTTTTCAATAAGCCAAGAAAATGTGCGAAGATATCATATGTTTCTAAAACATTTTTTAATCTGAAGATCTGAGTTGAAAAATTAAACTACCTTGTCTCATATTAATATATTCACATTGTAGAAAGTAGCGTATTATATCATTTGTACTTACAGAAGCAACAGCAAGACAACTTTCCCAAACCCACAAGGTCAGGCAGATAAACAGAACTCAATGTATCTTAAGTTTAATGTTCTGAGACTTAGAGCACTGAAGAAATTCTTGTTTAAAGAAAAAAGTCAGTCCTCCAGATCACTTTGTACACATGCCTCTGAAATGCACTCTCACTATTTTTGGCTCTTCAAGAGCCCATTATTAAAGAAAAAAATTACAGACTTCACGTATTATTGTATAACTGAGTGAAAACCACTGTCTGTATATAAAGTTCTGTATGAAAAGTGAACAATAGTTTCTCTGGGTTTCTCTATCTTAATTCCTAAGCAAGGAAGCACCAAGATGTCCTGATGATTAAAATAATCTACCATGTTCTACTGCAGAAAATGACTCACTTTAAACACAGTCTTATAAATTTCTATAGCTTTCCAATGAAACTTAGAGGAATTTCCCATTCTATTTTTATATACAGGCATCTTTCATTTTGGTAAAGCCAACATCCCTGACTTAGAAATTTTATAATGCAAAGTAATATATGACCAGGGATGAAATTTCACTCCAGAATTTTTAATTTACATACGTACTCATATATGTAGGCATATTTAAAAGTAAATTTATGTACATAAACAGATATAATATGCACGTATGCTTACAATTACATATGCACACAGATACAGGTGGATAGAAAGAGAGGTTAATTCAGAGAAGTCCATTCCGCAAAAGGAAAATTGAAATGGAAGTGTAAAGTTTGAAGCAATCTAAAATCCAGCTCATACAATTCAAAAAGAAAGTATGTTTGGCCTGCTCTTAACATGGGAATTAAATTGCTTTTAAATAAATTTTGGAATATCCAGTAGAAAAGTTTTTTGTCTCCTTATGTGTAATCCTTATTTTCAAAGAGAAGGGAATGATCCCTGACCTGGTTGTCAGGCAGCTGCATGAAATGACAAAACATCTTCTTAAGATGTGCTTCCCTTGGCACAACGAGTCCTTGCAGGGAACAGATCCCAAGGCACAGTGCTCTCTGAACCTGATCATAAAAGAGTATTCTAGAGAGATCAAGTAAATGCGATGGTGACTTCAGTTGTATAAACTGCAGTCCCCTTATGACCATATTCTTTATAATGTTGAGAAACTACAAATCAGAGAAAACAGCAAGGTCTGTTTAGCTTCACCCCAGCACTGGGATGTAAAACAACTCTCTCATGCCTGGAATAAAGGAATGGACATTGATCCACTGAGGGAACATATACTTTGCTTTGCTCGTGACAAGAAACATTAAAGCTAGGCAGCATTACTGCGAGGGTTTTTTTTTTTCCCCTTTCTTTTCAAAATCCTTGACCTTTACCACAAAAATGCCTGCAAAACCCAATGTCTTCTCTAATTTTTTTTTTTCATGTGCAAACTGGAAAGAAGTTTCCTTTCAATTTGAGATGCTGTTAATGAGTTTTTGAACTGTATATATAACAATCAAGGACAGATTTCACCTTAGACGTACATCAACAACTCAGTATAAAAGTAAAATTTCAGAATAGCAGTATTGTTAAAGCAACACCTAAAAAATGTACCAGATATCCCTATATCATATATAGATTAAAGATTAATTTATTCACCATTATTGTTCTTAATTCTATCATTTTGTGGATTAGTCTAAAAACAACAGGTATGAAGATAAGCAGGGACTCCCCCAATCATCATCTTCAAGAAATAAAAATGTTAATCCACTGAAAACAAGTGGCAATTAACGTCCCATTGGAAGGCAGTTAAGTAATCGTCAAAGAAGACAAAATTTGCTTCTAAGCCTTTAATCAAAACATGACAATTATTTCTCCTCTCCAACATGTTTTATTCAGTTCTGTCTCACCTCATCCTCACCATCACTTAGGAAAAGGGACATACAGAAGTGAAATCATACATGCATGCAAACATACCCGAGATCGTGATCCCATGACTCAAGGGACGCTTCTAACAATAAACCCTTTGGAAGCAAAAGAAAACAAAAAAATAGCTTCACCACATCCCAACCACCCCAAAACTTTATGTTGTTTTTCTGATGGTAAACAGATTTACTATATTAATTATCTTGTGGTGAAATACCAATTAAATTATTCACATTCCCAGAAAACAAAGGGCTCCTCAACCATTCACTGGTTTTATGTATGTCCAAAAAGAATCCCCAAGCTATACTGTTGCTGACATATAAGGTACAATTTTTTTCATGTTATGGACATCAACCCCAAGCCACCTCTTACTGCAGCAGTAATAAGAAGCAGTAGATGTGTTGTCAGCACTGCTAAACTTTTCAGAAAGGTAAAATGACTGCCAAGTAGCACAGCTTACCTCATTCCTCTGGGACATGTCTGCCGATGAATGTCCTTTCTAGACAGATGACTGAAACATCTGGGGCCTGGAGCAGCCTGATCGAGTGGGACACATCCCTGCTCATGACACAGGGGTTGGAACTGGATGATCTTTACTGTTGCTTCCAACCCAAACCACTTTACGATTCTATAAAATAGTTTCAGTGACCTTTTCAGTTGACAGTTCAGATATTTAAATAAAGGTGTGCCATGTGCAAAGGAATGTTGGGTTTGACATAACAAGGAATCAGTGGCAGCGGCAGATGTGACAGGATCACAAGGCTTTTTCTCACTGAAAATTCTGAAATATAGCAGACTGCTTTTGTGGCCAGCTTTGCTGGGCGTGTAACTGAAATGCAGCAAATACCTGCTATATGGACCACAACTGCCTGAAACAAATTCATATCGTAATTGATTAAGTGTGATTTAAAGATGACTGGTTTTAGGATCACATGTGAAAAACCCACATCTCTCATTATTTTTGTGGCTAGGATTTTACTTATTTAAACACTTAACCTGGATAATTTTTTTTCTCTGAGAGTACTGCTGAGCAGTACTTTGCCATCATGTGGTCAGCTTACGAGTTTCTTTTGTTTTTAAGCTGTTGAAACTTCCCCTGGCAAAGAAACCTACTGTTCTGCAATAGCTACCTTGGAGTAGAGGAGTTCATACACAAAACATCAGTGTGAAGTATTATTCACACCAGGAATTCACAAGGAACAGACAGCTACTGGGTGAGATTGTTAAAGGATAGGTAAAATCTTAAAAGCTAAAACTGGAGCTGAGAGCACCACCACTAAAAGGAATAAGAATGTCTGGGGTTTTTTTTTTTAAGTACTTCAAAAAGCAAGGAAAAGCAAACTGATATAAGTAAACCACTTTCAGTCTAGAGAAAGTTGTGATGCACTGCTGTGTGTAGTAGAAGAAAGGTGAGCATTTACAAGTCACAACTACTTTAAAGACTTCGTGCAAGAGGAAAGCATAAAAGCATTGCATCAGGCTATTGACTGTTCCTAAGGCACTAGTTCATGAAAGATTTGCATCTCAACAAGATGAGGCATATGAGCTCCTAAATTAAAACAGTAATAACATATACACAAAGAAGGAAAATTATTATCACCATTCTCTCTTTCTTTCTGCTTTCTTGTATGCGACCCATGAGAAACTTGAAGATCCCTAGGAGTCACTGAGCTTACCTCTACCAAATGCTTCTCTCTGCTGTAGTGATCAAAGGCCGTTAGTAGTGGACAAAATGTTGTTTTACCATTTGAAGTACATTTTTTCTGCTGAGAATAGCACAAAAAAGGGCTGCAACTAAATTCCTGTGACTGTACCAAAGCTATAAAACTTTAACTCAGTTCACCTACAAAAACTTCTGCTTGGAGACTAAGAGCCAAAACTCTCTCTATTGCCATCTCTTTGATTCTGTGTTTTTGTCAATGCTTCAGTGCTCAAAAATGGACTACCTATGATATCAGTTAGGAAAAAAACCAACCAACCAAATATCTTTTATTGTTTGAATAAGCAGATTCGAAATGGTATTACTAAATGATAAGTATACATGGACTCCTACTGCTCCATTTTTACAGTTACTCTTATGAGTTGTATTGCACTTCAACCATTTTTACATGTTATTTTTTCCCCATGTTAACTGCCCCTTAATTCTTAACTTGTTTTAAAACCTAATCTGCCATGAAGGTACATGAAAGAGAACAGACTGAGAAAATACTTGAGAATGGTTGTTGTTTACAAAGAAACTAATTTATAGTATGCAGTTACTGATCAAGTAGAACAGTAGTTCAAAAACCAGACTGTATTACAAAGCATTTCTTCAAACATCCATTTTGGATTATTGCTGAAATATACTAATTGGTCTATTCTAGACTAATTTACAAACATTCATAAAATAGTGGAAAATGCATGCTTTAGAAACCTGGTACATTTCATGCCTCTGGACTAAAACCAATAAGAAGATGGAAGCAAACGATGGGCATTTATCATGTAGATTAGTAGTGCTTAGAGTTTTTCTTCTTTTGTACTGACAGGCTCTTCAGTTTTTTTCTCATTTCTTTCAGGTGATTTTTTATCTTCGGGTTTAGTCCATGGAGGGCTGTGCAACTTCTGGTAAAGGTGAAAATAGCATCAGTGTAAGCATTATGTACACAATATGCACATTCATATACAGTAAAAAAAGAATGCTAAAAATTGATGGCAATAATGCATACAGAACTGTTTTTCTGTTAAACTGACATACCAGTCTTAAATAACTATAACAGATTATGATATTCATCAACTCCATCTAGAAATGGATATTGAACTCTACTGAAGGAAGCACACTCCACAATATTTGTAAGCGCAAATCCACCTAAGTCTGATGCTGCTGTATAATCATGGTAGTTTTTCTTTTTCTCTTGGTCTATCAAATGAAGAACTCAGGTGTAGAACATGCTCAAGACTTTTCTGTTGGTAACACAGCCGAATACACATAGCTACACATAATTGCAGATACGTAATTACTTTGGAAATCTCTCCCTTCTCCTGTTTTCAGTCCTATGGACATCATATCAACAAATTAAGTCATTTGACTACTAGGATAATGGAGTTCAAGTATTAAATGGTTTTGGAAATTGTTACTAACCAGAAGCCATTTTGAACAGACAAATTTTAATCCAGAGCAATCAAAGTCTGAATTGAGTAAGCAGTGCTGTTTCAAGAGCGCAGAATGTATAAACATGCTCGAAGCAATTAAATGCTTTACAAGACCTTGTAATAAAAATCCAAGAACTCCTTAGAAAGAGAATACCTGGAAGTTTGTCTCTGTGTCTGCTGTCTTCAAATGAGATGTTGAATTATTGCGATTCCCCAAACATGTCTTGCCAGCCTGTCAATACAGACATAAGAAAGAACTACTTCTTATTTTTTTCCTGAAATATTCATCGTTTTCCTAAAAAATCAGTGTTTTATTTTAGCCTAGTTGGAACAAAAATGGAATGAGACAAAGTTACTGTAGCTAAGTGAATCCCATACTCCCATTATCATTATAATAGTCTAATGTGGCTGTAAATTTAACAACTTAACATTTATCTAGCTTTTTTCCCTCTCATCACAAAGACTGAAGTTTATTCTTACACTGGTCCCATGGAACAGATGAATAATTATAATTATCTGTTATGGATGAGGAAACAGTAAGAAACAGACAGAAAACTAGCATTACATTTAGAACTCCTCTATCACTACTGCCTTGTCTGAACTGCTACATCTCTTATATATAACAATACCTGAGTGGGAATATGTATAATAATTCCCTGAAGGGGAATTCAGATGACTTTGAACATATCTAAAAGCTTGTTAGATTCATCGCTGTCATTTTATTCCAGCAATAATGTCATTTTCTTCACCAATATGCTTTTTAATATGAGAGCAAACACAATTGAACAGCACAAATAAAATTAATTACATAGTACATTTTTAAACTAAACAGATCTTATGTTACAAGTCTTCAGCAGAGATTCACCCGGCAATGAAATTTCTGCTGTAATTAAATTAAAGTCCCTTCAGGAGTGGGATTAATGATGCCATAAGCAAAGAAATTAAAGTGTGAAATACAGTAAAATGCCAACATGGCTTCACTAAGGGCCAATCACACCTGACAAATTTGATGGCCTTTGACAAATGGGTAAAAATGTTTTAGGGAAGAGCAACTGACACGTGACATTGTCCTGCACTGCATCCTTGTCTCTACATTGGAGAGACATTGATTTGACAGATGGTCCACTTGGTGGATAACCAACTGGCTGGATGGTTGCACTCAAAAGACTCGTGACTAACAGCTCAACATTCAAGTGGAGACCAGTGACAAGTCTTATGAGGAACAGCCAAGAGAACTGGGGGTGTTTAGCCTTGAGAGGAAGAGGTTGAGGGGAGACCTCATTGCTCTTTACAACTACCTGAAAGGAGGTTGTAGAGAAGAGGGAGCTGGCCTCTTCTCCCAAGTGAAAAGGGGACAGGACAAGAGGAAATAGCCTCAAGCTCCACCAGGGGAGTTTTAGGCTGGACATTAGGAGGAAGTTTTCATGGAAAGGGTCATTAGGTACTGGAACAGCTTGCCCAGGGAGGGTGTTGAGTCACCTTCCCTGGAGGTGTTTAAGGGATGGGTGGACGAGGTGCTGAGGGACATGGTTTAGTGTTTGATAGGAATGGTTGGACTCGATGATCTGGTGGGTCTCTTCCAACCTGGTGATTCTATGATGCTATGATTTCTCAAGGGTCAGTACTGTGACCAGTGCTGTTTCATATCTTTATCACAGACATAGACAGTGGGATTAAGGGCACCCTCAGCAAGTTTGCCTGTGACAGCAAGCTGTCTGGTGCAGTTAACATGCTGAAGGGAAGGGATGCCATCCACAGGAACGTTGCCAGGCATGAGAGGTGGGCCTGAATGAACCTCATGAAGTCGAACAAGGCTAAGTGCAAGATCCTACATGTGGGTTCAAGGCAATGCCAAGTGCAAATACAGGCCAGGGAAAATGGATAGATATCAGCCCAGAGGAGAAGGACTTGGGTGTGTTGGTTGATGTGAACCTCAACCTGACCCAGCACTATGCACCTGCAGCCTAGAAAGCCAAACGTGTCCTGAGCTGCATAAAAAGGAGCATGACCAGCAGGTCAAGTGAGTTGATTCTCCCTTCTACTTTTCTCTGCACTATGTTTGGTTCTGGAGCCCCCAGCATAAGAAGGAATCGCTGTTAGAGCAAGTCCAGAGGAGGGCAATGATGATGATCAGAGGGCTATGTGGACAGGCTGAAAGTAGGGGTTGTTCACAGTACGGAGAACATAAGGCTCTGGAAACACCTTATAACAGCCTTACAGTACTTAAAGGGGGCAATGGGAAAGCTTGGGAGGGACTTTTTACGAAGGCATGTAGTGACAGGACAAGGAGTAATGGCTTTAAACTGAAAGAGGGTAGATTAAGATTAGATATAAGGACGAAATTCTTCACTATGAGGCTAGTGAGGCACTGGTTCAGGTTGCCCAGAGAAGGCATGGATGCCCCATCCCTGAAAGTGTCAGACTGGGCTTTGAGCAACCTAGTCTAGTGGAAGGTGTCCTTTCCCACGACTGTGAGCTTGGAACTGGATGATCCTTAAGGTCCCTTACCACTCAAACCATTCTATCAGTCTGTGATAAAATATTGATAATCTTTGGTCCTTACTTTAAAATGTGTTCACATTGGAATTTCTCTGCTTGTTTTGCTATTAAAACTGATGCATTCAAATTGAGTGAAAATAAACATGGGATGTTCAAGTTATCAAGACTCTTTAAATAAAGCAGTAATTTTGTTTGCTTTGAATTTTAACTGATTTTTTCCTCTGAAATGCTTCCTGTTTAGCATAAACCCTTGAAGATTTCCAGTGCTAAGTCAAACCTAGATAAAACACTTCTGATGCACCAGACATGATTCAACATATTAGTAAAAGAAGGTGAAAGAATCATTAGTATGTGATTATGAGATTTGCTCATAGGAATATGAATGCAAACGTGCCTTCAACAAGAAACTCCAAATAACATTTACTACCAGGTCTGCTGACGTTTCTAAAAACTTTTCTTTTTTAATATGATGGTTAATAACATTGGCCTAGGAAAGCAAAAGCTATATGTGTCTACGAGAGCAAAGGAATCATAAACAACAAAGAAAAAAACCTTTCTAAATGCTGTGTTTTACAGCATTTTTTTGGATAGGCTTTCTTAAGAAAATGGAAAGTAAATCTGAATTCCTCCTATAGCAGCTTAAATCACGACATGACAAAAATTGCCTCATTCAGCACAAAACACTAAAAATAAACACCTTTCATGCAAATTAAATATCAAGAAATTTTATAAATATCTTTCGGTAGAAATGACATTAGACTGGAGTTAATTAAAAAGCAAGAGATTGACAAAGGGGGAGAAAATTCATTAAGTTTTTGCACTTGAGAAATTCTGACAGTCCCTTGCCTGTAAAAAATTGATCTATGAACAGGTGTGAAAACGAAAAGGAAACATGTTATTAAGAAATCTACTTGGAGAGGAGACAGCTGCCTCCCTTCTGAAAGCATCTACAGAGACAGTGGTACTGCCAAGAATTTTATAATACATTAGGGGGATTTAGTCATGTTTAAACTGCTGAAATGAGCCTCTAAGATGGTGCAGTTGAAGTGATTGATGGTGGGGACTCTATTTTCAAACTTTTCCCACTATTGAAAGTAATTAATAGAAGTTGGTTTAATATCAAATAATATGGAATAATCATGCAGTGCTTATTAAAAAAATCCATTGATAAAGCATCTAGTCCTTTTATGAGAAATATGAATTAACAGGTAGTTTATGTTCTTAATAAGACTGAAGAATGTGATTAAAAATCTTGAATACTAATACTTCAAAAGCTTAAACGCGTGGTCCTGGCAGAACTCATATTTAAAATGCTAGTAAGCAAGATTTAAAAAAATGTTTTCGGCTCAGTCATGTTTAGAAAAATTGGAGGGTTTGAGAGACAAATAGGTGAGTATCTTCAGGACAAAAATGTTACCAGTCAAAAAAAAGTAACATTATCTCAGGTTCTATAATGAAGTGCACAAAAATAACACTAATATAATATGAACTAATTTACAAATCCATAATTTTACTCTAACTGTATATACTAAAAAAATTTAGGTAACCTATTTCACCAAGAAAATATACAAGATCAGAATCAAAACTTATTAATTGAAATTAATAAAAGTATAGGTCAAGCATCTAAGATATAGGCAAAGAAGGAAAAATAGTATGCCTTAGAGAAAATAAAAGATTATGATAAAACCAATGTTTTTAAAGTGACTAATCTCTCATACGTTTTTTCATAGACCAGATAACAAAGGCCATGTTGGTAGGAAAACAAAAGTGAAGATTTATATCTGTAGTATTTAACAGTTTTTTTCACTCGCCTTTGTTTTCCTTTTTAGTAACACACCATATGGATTGCTGTTGGAGAAAGATAGTAGAATGGGACAGTTTTCCAAACAAAGTAACTCCTGTGTCCTTATGTTGGTAAAGCATAAGGCATACATTATTGATTCCTTGTCACTGTGAAACCTTGCACATCATTAACAAATAAATCACAGATCGAACAACATTGATGATTTTCAATATGCCATCAGTCAACAGCAATTCAATAGCCAGAAGTGTAACCAGCCACTGTGGATGAGCTGTGTACATCCACCAGCTCACAGCTTAAAGTCAATTCAGTTCCGAAAGCTGAAGCAGACGAGTATAACAGCATCTTCTGCTATAAACATAACCTGGGTTTAAAACAACCTAAACTGAATTTCCTACATATATACCATCATGCATATATACAAACACATGCAACTATGGAATCAGAGAATCCTTTAGGTTGGAAAAGACATTTAAGATCATCAAGTTCAACCCTTAACCCTACACTGCCAATTTCACCACGAAACCATATATACCCACATGTATACTTACGTGCTTATATATACATATCCAGAGAGAGGTGTATATATGTAAGTACACATATATCTGTATATATAAACACATGATTATAAAAATTTACACACATCATCTTTACTTCAGCTGAAAACCACCTCAAACAATTGGGGAAATACAAAACTAATGTGCTACAATACCTTTCACAGTCATGAAAGACATCTCGGAAAAAAATCCAAATATTAAACTTTTTTTTTTTTTGTGCTACTTCCCTCTATGCCAAGTGGTGGAAAGATTGTTCTGTTTCTCTTCTGTGTGAGTCTCTCTTTCAGTCACATTAATTCCTGTGAGAGGTATGCAAATTAGATAATACAGTATGATAGCCTGACATGGTGGAAACCAGAGAAAAGCAAAAATAATTGCTTTCAGAAAATGAAGGGGTTGAAATGTTGTCAGTGTAGGTTTTCTAGTTTATGAAGATGAGATTTTACAAGTGTCTGCTGGAAGAGATACTGAAATTCTGCCAAGCTTTGAATTGAGGTTTTTGCTTCTCAGGGATGTGAGGATGAACTCTGTTTTTCTCACAAGAGCAGGTACTCCCACTGCCCTGTTGGTGAAGTAAAGAAGAGAAAAGGAGCAGTAAGATGCTGACTCTGAAAACCTCTATGCTGGACACTAGGTCATGCACAAAGTCTCTGATGCCATGGGATACAGCAGAGCTCAGCCTTGCCCCTCATAATTTGCTGTCTTCACTCCTTCTACCTTCAGTGAGAAGGAATCACAGTACAAAACAATAATCCTCTCAACATACGCCTCTCCAGAGATAGAGACATCTGGGCAAAAAGCTTTCACCATTTCTCACATAAGATAATTTGCTTTTCATCCACATAATGGATATTTCTTTAAATATTATTACTAGAAAAATTAATAAAATGCTACAAACATAACAAAAGACTAAAAGCATCCAGGTAAGAACAACGCTCAGAAGGTTTAAAAAACAATGTAAGGCAGTAAGTCTCAAAAAATCCCATCTCAAGTTGGTCTTAGTGCTTTGGTGCAACTCCACCAACTGCTTTTGTACAATCATAACAAAGCAGGTTGTAATTTAAAACCTTGTCAGCAATACTTATGTTGTATTATTGCAACATTTTTGGATTCCTAGAAAGACATTAATCAAGTGACAAAGATACAGCACTGACAGCAAAAAACTAATATTCTCAAATTCAAACTTCATTAGTTAAGTTTATTTCCTGTCATTTGCATTTAGAACAAAACGAGCAGTTGATTCTGAACTGCATTCTGTGCTTTACTCTACCTTCCTTTTAGGAGTCCAAGGTTAGGTGCTTCAAAAGGAATGGGGAAGGCAGACTAAATTCCCTATTTTTAATACACTTCTGCAAAAACCCAGTATGGCACATAGGCATTTAAAACACAATGCAAGCTAAACACATATTTACACTAAGTTCTCAATTCTCAAAAAATCTCCTTATACTTCAAACTGTTGTTTTGGAGATTCACTGAGTACTTACCCTATTTTATCACAAAACATCAAGAAAGATCTAATATTTGAATACTCAAAAATGCTCTAACACACAGCTGTCAGAATTCAAAGTAGTGAAAGCTAAACATTTCCCAATGAAAAGGCTTCAGGAAAAAGAAATTCTGGAAAAAATTATTCAGGTTTGTTTCATATTTAGAAATGCCTCTTCACTGTTTTCACTGTTACAAGTTTTTTTCAAATTGTATAGTTTCTTCTAACACGTCCTTAAAATGTAGGTTTGCCAATGTTTACAATTTTTCTGACTTAAGACAAGGTAAGTCTTGCTTTTCTTCTATGTGGAGGAGTTGGCTTGTGGGCATCTGCTGCTCAGAGACTGGCTGAGCGTCAGCTAGTGGGTGGTGAGCAATTGCGTTATGAATCAATTGTTTTGTATACTCACTTCTGTTTTTATCATCCCTTCTTTTTGTGTTCTCTTAAACTTTCTTTATCTTAATCCATGACATCTACTTTCTTCCAGATTCTATCCCCCATCCCACTGTGGGAAGTGAATGAATGCCTGAGTGGTATTTAGCTGTCTGCTTGGTTATACCACAACACAAAAACTTTAAGAAACACATCAATGATCTATTTGTGTTTGCAAATAGAATTTTCATACAACAAATGCATTTTGCCTTGAGCAACATATTTTGTATAAGAAAAAGGAAAAAATAATATCTAAAACACTAAGTGAGAAATTGAACAAGATAGGAAAATTGAGGTGGGGCACATATCTTGAAATGCTGTCTATGAGTTCAGTGCACAGTTTGATTAAAACATTGTGTGAAATTCTGTATATAAAATATGCCGCTTGATCAGTAAAGGATGCAAAATTTCAGAAGTTATGGCATTCAGTTCACCTAGTGAATTATACAGCAGAGCTGGAAAGGTTCACAGCTGGATGTATAAATTATAAAGGTGGATCAGCCAAGTGTGCATCTTCATTTAAAAAGAGTTTTGAAAAAGTCAGTTAAAATTCAGCATGACCCTTGGCTATTTAAACTATGCAATTTGATCTGCAAGCTGCTGAACAATGTAACCAAAAGGGTATTCCACTGCTTCAACACAGCGAATGAGAACTGGCGTTATTGCTCAAATAATCATCCAGCGTATCACAAGTGGACAGGAAATCAAGAAATTTAAATAAGTGATACTACACTCAGCTTTTATAATTAGAAAATAATTCCCCCACTGCTAAAGGGTATCAGACAGATTTAGTAGACCAAAGGAAGCAGCTTTGGCATTCCTTCACATCACTACAGCCCTTCTTTTGGCTTCAGCTGGCACTACGGCAGAAATGTGAGATGTTTGCAGAGTGCGATGGTGAAGAAAGGGCTGACCTATTTCTGAAGAAACTAAACCAGGTAGGGGAGAAAAGGATGGCACAATTACACCAACTGACAAACTAGATCTCTTAAAATAAAAGTGGTATTCTGCTGTATCATTCCTATCTCATCACCTTCACAACGTACTAGGTCTACTATAGGCAAAAGGTGGACGACGATATGTTCACTTAAAATGGCAATGATTAGCTCTAACTCACAAAGCAGAAAAAGAAAATTAACACCACTGAATTTTCACTATGCTTGGGGGAGGTATCTCTTCGGAATTATTCAGACAAACCTGCATGTCCAGGTCTTTCTACATTTCTTGTATTATTGGTTCAAATGACCCAAAGCCTTCATTAGACAAACATGGTTAAAATTAGGTAAAACTTTCAAATGGAATTAATTAAAAGTGAAAAAACTTAAGCAATTTGTATTTAAAAAAAAAAAGGAAAGGGTTATATTTCCTTATTAGACAAAACATACAAATTCTACCATACTTTGCAATGAATTTGATGTTTGCATTGTTACGAAACCATGTCTAGCACAAAAGCTGCAGATTTCTCACATTTTAAAAGGGCTAAGTTCTACTCGTTCATGCAAAAAAATTGTTACTACTTGTACCCGAGAATGATAAATTCATTGCATCATGACATTTTAGGTCTACACTACATTAAGCACATAACTCTCTGCTAGGTTTTTTTTTTTTTCCCCCACATGAATGGATATTTTGATTTTTTATCATTTTTCTTTTACCTACACTCATAAAAATACGAACTGCCAAATTTCTGAAGTGACATGTAACCAAACTGAGACTTTAGAAATCAAAATTTTGCACTGCTATATAATAACACCTTCAATGAAATCTGCTGAATATGATTTGATGTTTTATTCTTTTTCTCCACTTCTCACACTTCCATGAAAGATTTCTTTAATAGTTCTTTTTTACAACTTTTATGATTTACTTATATGCAGAATAGATGATGTTCTACTAAAATGTTATTCTGCAGTGGAAAGAACATTGTTAGCCAAGTTAAGTCCTCAGTTTGTTCAAGGACACATTTTACCAGATCTACTCATGAATTTATAAGAGATCTGTACTTCAGTTTCCTTTAACTCTCATTTAGAAGAAATATGTGTGTATATATATGTGTGTGTGTGTGTATGTTTATAAGGATGTATGTGAAAAGTACAAATGTTTTCATAAGACAACTCTGCAGTTCTTCACAACTCTTTCCTATTTTAGAGCACAGTATATTGTGTGGATGGTTTAAACTAAGTTGATGTAACTTCTTTTAACCTTCATAGTGCTCATTTAGGGAAAAGAATTACTGAATTCACTTTAAGAATGTTATCAGGTTTAAATTCTATTATAATGATCATTGCTTTTTTTTCCTTTCATTACTCCTTTGAGAAAGCAATGGGAGAGTACAACATGATCAAAGCTCTGCAATTGAAACCAATAGAGAACAATGAAGTTAAATGCTGTGGTTGCCTAGAAACATGTACAAGCTTTGCTCCAATACTCAGTGTCCTTTGTCACTGAATGATTAATGAACACACAGTGTTTGTTTACTGCATGAAATTAAGCCAGTAAATAAAAGCATTATCACTTTTATTTATCAGAAAAGACTACAAGGACAAAATCTAAAATGCAAACAGAAAAAAGAATCACTTTATAAATTGTTTGATGGTTTAGCACTATCAAATACACGCATAAGGAATTATTTGTTATGAAAAAAGGGATAGAGTACATTGTGGTGTAAAAGCAGAAAAAAAAAAGAAAAAGGTCCCAAAAGCTTTTTGGAAGAGAGAAAAGGTAAATTATACTAGGAAAAGAGCTCTGAGAGTTCTAGTTCCATGTAGAGACTTTCACGAGTCAGTCACAGAGAAATAGCTCCAGACTAGACTAAGACAAAATAGTCCTGACAAGATTCCTCTAATAAAACAATAATAATCTAAATAACGGAAAACTTTGGCCTCTGATAATTTGAAAAAAATCAAGATGATATATTTCAGGATATCCTACCTACTTCTGGCTACTGCATATCCCATGTCAAATCTCACTAAAGCAAAGGTGTCAGCAGCATCTAAGTTTAAAATCAGCCAATATAATTTGCAAACAAAATTTCATAGGTATTTTTTTCCAATCTCAACTACACTAATTAGTATAAATGCACATAAAACCATAAAGAAAAAAATTGCAATGGGATTAAAAATTTGAGAGAGAAATAGAGAAGAAAAAAAAAAGATTCAGACCAGGAACTAGCCATGTTCTCTCTTTATTTCTTGCCTTAAGGACTGAAACACTATATGTTCTTTGCTGGTCAGTCCTTACTAGAGTAATTCTTCCAAAAGATAAATCACATTTTATTTATCAGAGAAAGAATTAGACAATCTTTGCCAAACTCTGACAAAGTGTAGCAGAGAAAGTGAAAAAAGCATCTAAAAAGAAAAAAAGAATTATTTAATGGTCCTCTAGCAAGAAAAAAGAGTACTTTGAGTGCAGCCACAGTTTGAGTGTAAGTATTTCTCTAAAATATTATGTATGTTGTATATTACCTGAGCTATATATGTATCCTTCACATTTAAGATCAGACTATTGCAATCTGTCTCCTGTGCCAGAAACAAAGCTGCTTTGCTCTGCTGGTTGCTGCACCTCAAAACAGCTCCAGGCTGGGAACAGCATCACAGCTATCTACGCAAAGAAGTAACTCTTGGAATTCTCTTTGAATCACACCAAGCAATTGGCTTTACATTTTTTTAAAAAAAGCAAACTAAATTTCCATTGCCAATTAAACATGGACATAAATAAATAAATAAATAAAGACATGCCTTAGAAGTTCTTAATGTATTAGAAGTCTCTCTTAATGTAAAGCGAACACGCCTTCCTCTATCTATCTATCTCAAAGTTTTTTCAATTACACTGGACATGCTGCTTCTAATCAGGATAAATATCACACTGTTTATGGCCTCCGTGCTCAGAGATGTGACTGTCTTAAGAACCCTTTTTTGTAACATAGCTCTAAAAGTCATTCCTTGAACAGACACTGAGAGTACAGCTCAATAAAATTTTTCTGCATTACTGTCAATCCTAGATTGTTATTTTTAAATGTGAACAGAATGTAACTATGCCTATTAAATAATACCCACTTTTCAACTGGAAAATTAATTCCTAGCAGCAATACATTTAAAAGCCAGATAAGACTGATAAAACTATTGCCTGCTTAATTTTCCAATGAAGAATATATTCTATCAAGGCACAGTGAATATGAACACCCCCTCTGGTATTCTTTTTTTTTTTTCAATTTTACTACTTTTTCCTCCATATGGGAGATGTCAAATACAGATTTAACAAACCTTAAAGATTTAAAATTAAAAGTAAATGAGTCCAATATAATATAGAATTGGTCTTAAAATATGATGACTGAGAGATTAAATTACATAAACCTTAATCCTATTACTCAAACTTAGATATATAGACTAATGCCTTTTTCTTTGAATTATCATGCTACTTAAAAGGAGGCAGGGAACAGGGTTAGATTTTAATTTAACTTGATTTGTGAAAAATAGTTTCATTCCTCAAGACTTCTGGCTCCAGCTGGAGTCCTCCTCTGCTTTATCAGACAAATTTTTCATACCAAGCAGCATACTATGCTGACTAAGTGGCTAAATATCCTAGATTCTAGAAGCACAAAAAAAGACACCACCACCCTCTGATCAAAATAAATCCCTGATGTTATGGAAAAGTGCATCATTTAGGTGTATTTCATTGTATTACTTGACAGAGAAATCAAATTCTCTTTTGACTTGTGAAATGCATTAACAACTTTTTTTCTCTCTCTCCTTTTGTAAAAAAAAAAAAGTTGCTTGAACCACAAACATTCAGCCAAAATCAAATCAGCCTCTACTTCAAATAACCTATATTCCATCAAACCTTCCATAAGTTTCCCAAGTGGGAATGAACCTATAATCATAAACTAAATGGAGTTCACTCTGACTACATAATTTTACATCATATTCTTTCTTCTCCTCCTTCTCTTTTTATTAATAAGAAATGAAGTTTCCCTCAGCTTTAGACATTAAGAAAGGAGCAACAGGAAATTACATGCTCTTCTCCTTGTCTCTGCCCCCCCTCTAGAGAATGTGGCACAGGGTAAGTTATTTATAATTGAATAAACTTTTAAAATATTTGTAATAAATGGACAACATATATAGGTGTGATACCAAATTATCTAAGATACGTTTTTTAATCTTTTCTTTTCAGCACTACGTGTTGCTAGGATGGCTACCAGCAAGCTGCCCAGTTACATCCAGAGGAGTCTGTTATATTTAGAGGCAGGTAATGTGTTCAGTTGTTCATTCCAGAGCTCTTGTGACAGTTTTTTTTTTCCTAACAGCTTCTATATTGCACAGAAAATTAGTCAAGATAGGACTATACTTTCTTTGGGCCACTAAGCAGACTACGAGCTCTTTGATAGGAATGGTTGAACTTGATGATGTCATGGGTCTCTTCCAACCTGGTTATTCTAAAATTCTATGATTCTAAACAGATTTTGTTTCTCTTCCTGTTTTTCCCTTGTTTATCTGTATTGTTATAATTACAGCCATAATACGTGCATTTGGGATTTCTGTTAACAGCTGTTAACACCACACTGTTTGAATGAGAGCTTTGCCTCAGTAAAAGCAGCAGATTTAACTTTCTCTCAGACATGTCATAAGAAAAACACAGCTTGCGGCTTTCCTAGACTGGTAGTGGACGAGATTACATGCTTTCAACTATTGCGCTGTCACCTTTTAAATCCCCCTGAAGGTTTTGTTTTATCAAATGAAGCATCTGTGACAGCTGTGCCTGATTATTAGTGCAAACAACATGTAAACAAGGATCTGCATCTCACTGTAATGCAGCAACTCTTCAATCAGGAACAAGCCACTTCTTGAAATTGTTAAACATCAAATCACATCTCCTCCACCGCTGCTCATCCCACGAGAGCTCTATGAGTTCTATTAAGCAGTGTTTAAAAGAAATCCAGAGAGTATACCTGCACAGACTGACAGTAAAAAGCATTTGCTCCTTGGCACTTTAATGGAGAACATAGCTGTCTGATGAAATATGTGTACCAGCTTGACTAGGAAAAGTAAGTCACATTGATAATCGCCTAAGGTATTAATGTTTCCATACAATCTAAATTAGATTCTTATTTCTAGGCGAGCTGATCTTACGTCTTGAGAGTCGCACTCCTGGATGCTCTGGTTTTCTTCCTTTCTTGAGGCCACGTGAAGATTCTCTTTCTCTGCTGAGACATTTCGCTGGACATGATAAATAATAAAAAAAGAAAATAAACAGTTAATACAGATAAAACTTCAGAAACATCATATTTGAAAAATCAGGATAATGACCAGAAATCAAGAGGACAGATATTGCAAACTGATAAGTATGTTATATGCTGCATTTTCATCAAGTCTTGTAAAGGGCGTGTTTTAATATTCCTTCTCATTAAAGCAGAAATCCTTGGTAAAGGATTACTTCCATACAAGTAATCAAGACTTTCCAACTGACCACACAAAAGTGATTTGATGGTATATATTTTTTTGTATGTTAAACAAAATCAAATTAAGCAGAAATTTAACTACCTTTTCTTTTGTGCAAATATCTGAACTAAGGAGTAAAGGAAAAGGGAAAAAACCCTCCATTTTTAAAGCATATATTTTTCTGACTCTTGTGGACTCTGAGAAAGATTTAGGCCCTGAGTTAAAGCTGTTTATGAACTGCTTTAACTTACTTCAGCTGTCTACAGTCTCTCCCTGCTGAGACCTCCTGTCATTATGAGCTGGCAGAGTGTGTTCCATTTCATGCCTTTCACTTACCTCTTTACACTCCAAATGGAGTGCTGTATGGGAGAGCTACTCTACAACCCAGGCTATCATTTTATATAAGCAGTGAATTTCCTTGCACTGAAATACTGGTCATCTTAGGCCTGGCTTTCCATATTTCCTTCAACTTTTAAGATTGAAAGGGACATGAACTGGAAGAATAAGGATAACATTTTATAGAGAGTTTGCACTGTATTTGTACCTCAGTATTTTTTAATTTAGCTTGATGACTTCACAATTTTGTGGCCTTCAATACCAGACCATAGCATAACATGACAAAGAATGATATCAAAAAGAAACAATCCATAGAATCCAGAAAATATATTAATTAATTGGATATCCTGATACATGTATCATTGCCCGTACACCACAACTGCATACTCTGCTGAGACACAGAGTAACTAAAACCATAATTTGCTGATAGTCATGAGACAATAGCTATAATCTCTTTGTTATCCTTAGTTCTGCAGTATTATTTCTTTAAAAATATTCATCTTCCAGTGCCTAATTCAAAACCTGCTGAAATTCATAGAATCATAGAATGGGTTGGGTTGGGAGGGACCCTAAAGATCATCCAGTTCCAACCCCCCTGCCACGGGCAGGGACACCTCCCACCAGACCAGGTTGCTCAAGGCCCCATCCAACCTTGTCTTGAACATTTCCAGGAAGGGGGCAGCCACAGCTTCCCTGGGCAACCTGTTCCAGTGTCTCACCACCCTCAGTGTGAAGATTTTCTTTCTAATGCCTAATATAAATCTTCCTCCTTCCAGTTCATAGCCACAGATCCTAGTCATACCACTACATGACCTTGTAAAAAGTCCTTCCCCAGCTTTCCTGTAAGCCCCCTGCTGGTATTGGAAGGTTACTATAAAGTCTCTCTGGAATAAACAACCCCAACTCTCTCCACCTGTCCTCACAGAAGAAAGGCTCCAGCTCTCTGATCATCTTTGTAGCCCTCCTCTGGACCCATTCCAACAGTTCCACATCTTTCTTATGTTGAGAATTCCAGAACTGGACACAGGGCTCCAGGTTGAGTCTTGTAAGAGTGGAGTAGTGGGGCAGAATCACCTTCCTCGACCTGCTGGCCATGCTTCTTTTGATACAGCCCAGGATATAGTGGCCTGCTGGTCTGCAAGCATGCGTAGCTTGTGTTGGCTTGTGTAGGACTTCTCATCAACCAGAACACTCAAGTCCTTCTCCACAGGGCTGCTCTCAATCATGTCATCCCTCAGCCTGTACTGAAACTGTGGATTGCCCCAACCTAGGTGTAGGACCTTGCACTTGGCCTTTTTGAACCTCACGATGGTCACACAGGCCCACTTCTCCAGCTTGTCCAAGTCCCTCTGGTTGATATTCTGTCCTGCTGGTATGACAATCACACCACTCAGCTTGGTGTCATCTGCAAACTTGCTTAGGGTGCACTCGATCTCACTGTCCATACTGCCAATAAAAATATTAAATAGTGCTTGTCCCAGTATGGACCCCTAAGGGACACCACTTGTCACAAATCTCCATCTACACATTGACCGCTACTCTGAATGTGACCACCCAACCAATTCCTTATCCACCAAACATTCCACTTGTCAAATACCATTCCTGGAAGGACTGTAAATAACCTAAGATTTATAATGTTTTCCAAAATATACCTTTGCTAGCCTCCCCCCAGAATAAAAACCTCAAAACTTATTCTTACTATTATACTATATATTCCCAGTAAAGAATCCAATTTAAAAAAGTAGAACTGACGCACCACTTTTTGTTATAAATTTCAGATAATGAAGAGTTTATAACTATCCTCAGGGCTTCAGCTTCCATCAATTTGTCTGCAAGAAGTCTTGAAACTCTTCAGGGGAATGCGGGCAGTAAGCTCATCAAACTTATTTATCTGAAAAGCTGGAACTTCAGACACCAGTTTTGAAAGCTTGAACCATCCTTTCTTCATTTGACTTATACTGCATTGAAATACTAATTAACAGAAAGTTTTCAAAAATAATGGAAAGTAGGAGAAAAGAAACGTGGCTCTTCAGTGATGAATTGTTAGTTTTTATAGAACGATTGACTAATAGAAAAAATGATGATGAGGTGAATGGATTACAAAAGATCAATATAAAAAATGGGTTTGTTAAATAATGAATGTCATTTCATACCTGTATTGACTGATCTGCTTGTTTGGCCTAAAAGAATTATTACAGTTCTGCAAACTTCAATTTCTTCCCATTGAGAAAGAGAGGCATATGTTCAGTAAATGACAGTACACAGATTCATCTGATTTCTTGACTATCTGAACAACTAAATCCACATGGGATGCCAGAAAAAACAACTAGCTTGAAACCTTATTAATTCAGGAGAATAAATGCCTGTACATAGTGCCTCTCATTTCACAATTTGATTCCTGCTCAAGATTATACCTTAGCGAATTACACACACAGTGTATAAACTCAATTTCTCAGCATGTTGTACTCATTTCTTGAAAACAAGGGAAAATCTGGGATATTTAGGTGAGATTGCCATCAAGAAAGCACATTCCCAGGGTCACCTTTTTCAAATGTTTACAGCATTTACTACCTCTAGGGAAGTATAAACCAAGAACATTTCTCTACTACTCAAAATAATCAAGTACAATATTAAATCCTAGAATTCTTCCTCTTTTTGTCTCTCCCCAAACAAAACATAAGATTCTTCCACATGTTTCAATTTTCATTTGATAGCCATAATCAGTAGGATCAGATTCTGTAATTGCCTTTAAAAATCACTTACCACAGCTGCACTGCTCAGACACTGGCCAAGCTATTCTAATTGATTAATATCATACCACTTCAGCAACTGCACACATCTTACCCTAGGCTGACACTGATCTGCTCATCTTGAGTTCTGGTTTAAAACTCCATCACAGTTTCTACAGCAGCCAAAGGAGGATACCAGAACAGAGGGCAAGAAGGTGTTTTTGGCAGGCCCTGTCTGGATCCTGTAGATTTGAGTTCTGTCTTTCTGGCCAGAACACTATAGGTTTGATACCAAGATTGACATCTTATGTGAAAAGAAAAGATTAAAATAAAAATTAATACTTTGAAGGCTTATCTATTTTCTGATGATGTGGGAGTCTTTCAGGCAGACTTTACAATCAAGATTCTTTGTTGTTATGAATAATCTAACAAAAAATGAACACGCTGTTTTTTGTCTGAATGAGGCCTATTTACTAGACTGACAGCTTACCTAATAAAAATGCCATAAAAAATGTTCCAGAGTGAAACGGTTTGGAACCAGTTTCTGAACTCCATTCCAATTTGCTTAAAGCTATCTGAACACTCCTCAAAGCTATTCAATACAGGATTTTGCATGTGAACATTTTTTCAAGGATCACAAACCCTTTTATCTTTTTTACTTTGGAATTATTCAGAACTTACAGCCTCTTCCTGGTGACTTCTTACAAGCTTGACTAAAAAATCCAAGCTTTGAATTTCAGATGCTTGAAATAATCAAAACTGTTTACAATGCATTTAAGGTATATGCTTGAAGACAAAATTAGACTGTTGGTGTGCACTTTGCTTGCAGCAAAACTTGCAGAATACTTAGGACAGAGAAGCAAGCCAATCTCATTATTTTTATGAGTTCTCTTCCAAAGTCTGAACTGGAATAAATGGTAGAGTTCAACTCTACTTCATACCTTTGAAATTTCCTTCAGTTATCCTTCAAATATTTTTCATTTCGATTATCAAAACACATTTTCTTCTCAACAGTTATTACAATATCCTCTTTTTAACTGCTAACTAAAACTGCAATTTAAGTCAACTAAGTTCCACCTTTACAAAAGGTTTTTTGACTTTGATATGTAGTTCAAATCTTTCTGCATTAGAAATTGGCTTATCAGATCTTACTTCTTCCCATGTGGCTTTTTGGCACGACTGCACAGCTCTTACTCTCAAGTCAGTATTTGTTCACGTGAGATGCCAGACTGTTGTTGACAAGACAGCTTGCCAGAGGACCGGCCAACACAAATACGGATTCCATCAAGACATTTATTTCCCAGTACTTTGACTGTCATCACTGACTACTTGTTTATACATGAAGGGTTTCTAATGATATTCAATTTCCACACTAAAAAACCCCCAAAAACATTTAAGGATATTCATACTGATCTAACAAGACTGCACAGCATTTTGAATATAAGCAAAAAATTAATTTTTGCCAGAATGCATATTCTAGTACACAAGCACCAAAAAAACCCCAGCTCTATGAGTGCCATGATTATTTTTTACTAATGATGGGCAATCTCCTTATATGCATAGTCATATCCCATTTTAATAAACTCTGAATGGAGAAATAATTTGAGTTTGCGCAGAAACACATTTTTTTTTTGCCACTGGAGGCTTTGTTGGCTCAATCAATTGCATTCAAAAACTACCTACAGCAAAGACTTGCTAGCCTGCCTTTGGCAGAGCCTGCCGTGGCTGGCTGCACTTCATGACATCCGTCTGGCACGCAGAACGAGGCCAATCTCGAGACACCCTCCTGGGCTGGGGACTGCTTCTATTCACCCGCTTTCAGTGAGGTTTCTAAACAGATGGTCCGCAAAGGGGCTACAAACAAGGAACAACCAAGGGCTGAGTCATCCCTGCTTCTCAGCGCATTCAAACAGTTTGCATTCTTCTAGAACACAATTCCTTTGGGATAGAAAGGGCTTATTGTCATGTCCAGGAAATCAAATATTGCTCAAGGTTTTGTAGCACCTACTGTGAAAAACTAGAGCAGTTTTGTATGTAGCAGGTAAATGAAGTTGTCAGAGCTTTTCTGGGAAAGGTGCATAGTGCAAGAGCCAGAAATATCTTCTTCCCAAAGTCAGCTCTATCTGAATGCTCCTGAAAACCAGGTTCTGCAGATCACATGCACTGCCAGGCCAACTGCCATGTAATGCCTCGCACATTTTATTATACCAAGAGAAAGAACCAATCCTGTCACCTTTTCCTTCCCTTCTCTTTTTGAGTAGCACCATTTGCAATTGTAGAGGTTCACAGCAGTGTTATGGATTGTTTGATGGACTTCTGACTCACTCTCCTAGACCCACAAATTTAAGAAAAAAAAAGAATTAATTATCTATTATATCTTTCCACAACAGAAATCACAGATAAGTAAGTATTAATATCTATGTATAGTATAAAGGAAATGATTGCATTCAATTTCTATGTAACCTGACCTTAAAATCTTCCTCATATGCAGAAATAAATGAGAAGTTCAATTCTAGTAACTGTAATCACCCTATATATTCCTGTGACAATGATGGTTATTTTATATGTATATACATATATCTGTCTGTTTTTACAGTAGATGTAACTAACTTTTCTCTCTTGCACAGTCAATATTATTCAACAACAAGTGAGAGGCACAGCTCAGTTTTTGTTTCTATTTAATGTGCATCTGCAGAATTACATTTACATAGGGAAATTCTTCTCAAAGGACTTTTACAATGAACTACATCTCTACCCTTCTATTTTTTTTTTCTTAAGGGAAGAGAATTGCCCTTGATTATATATATATATTTTTTAATTTGCACTACATTCAGATCTCTTATAGAGGGAAAACAGAAATTAGCTGCTCATTGGTATACATTATGCCAACAGTGAACATTGAGTACAATAATCAGAGATTTTGCAAGTAATCTAGCTCAACTTCACTCCAATAAGAAATGAAAATCGTTGTCCATCTTTAGCATGGGTAACTAAAGACCACATTTTCTTTCATTTACATTTCACCTGTATTTGTGTTGGCTATAATGGAATTTCTCTGAAATGAGTGTTCACAACAACATCAAATGCCCGAACATCCATCAGAGGGCCTTGTTCTTCCAAATAGACCATTTGGGATGATAGGAAACATATTTAAACGTTAATTTCCTGAATCATCCTTTTTCATAACATCGTTAGGAGTGCAGAATTTTCCCTCATACATGCAGCTGCCTCCCTGCAGTGTATTATGTTGGATATAATATGCACATTACTGTTTTAACATATTTCTTTGCTAACTGTTTTCAGGACCTTCCTCTCTTGAAAAAAATACTAAAATAAAAAAAACAAAACCCAAAAGTCTCATTTATCAAGAGCTAGGGGAGATATGTTGAAGTTTCCAAGCACTGTCTGTACCATTTCTACTACATAATTATTTTAATTAGTTAATCTGCTTGGTAAAAAGTAGTTACTAACCACCACAAACCAGTGGAATTTATCTCTAATTAAACTTCCTTGCTACATGAGAGCCAGTACAGTGCTCTATGAATTCCAGGGAGCTAGAGGATGACGCCTACTGTCAGAGACCAGAGCAAAGCACCCTTTCCAGGACAGTCCAGCGCAACTGAGCAGCAAACACGCAAACATGCTTAGAGATAAGAAAGTAGCATAGCAACAGAAGATGATGATGATGACGATGATAATAATGATAATAATAACAATAATAATAGGTAGCACTCCTCTGGTAATACAAAAATGTATTTGCATTTACCAGGCATCTACCATTCCACTTGATGCCTGGATAATGGAAGAGTCTGGTAAAGGGGGTAGAATTTCAGGAGACCAGTGCTCCTATACAGAAATTGTTGGAGAGCTACTCTAGGGCATCTACATAGGCAAAGGATACCAGTTTAAAGCATTTTCCCCAATACCTACTATGCACAAACAAAAAGATACCACATCTGTCTATGACTTTACTTCATAATAAAGCTTATTTTAAAAGTCTATTTCATTTCTTACTTAGGTCATGCAAATCTCCTGATTCATATTCTTCCTAACAGACAAGATAAAAAGAATCATAGAATCATAGAACAACCAGGTTGGAAGGGACCCATCGGATCTTCTAGTCCAACCATTCCTATCAAACACTAAACCATGTCCCTCAGGACCTCATCTACCTGTGCCTTAAACACCTCCAGGGAAGGGGAATCAACCACCTCCCTGGGTAGTCTACTTCAATGCCCATTGACCCTTTCTGTGAAAAACTTCCTCCTAA
Source organism: Coccyzus lansbergi (assembly GCA_033558105.1). Classification (NCBI taxonomy): domain Eukaryota; kingdom Metazoa; phylum Chordata; class Aves; order Cuculiformes; family Coccyzidae; genus Coccyzus; species Coccyzus lansbergi. Next base: position 6,218,136 of record JAUMJK010000097.1, read on the forward strand.
TCTCTAGCCTAAATCTCCCCTGGCGGAGCTTGAGGCCATTCCCTCTTGTCCTGTCTCCTGTCACTTGGGAGAAGAGGCCAGCTCCCTCCTCTCTACAACCTCCCTTCAGGTAGTTGTAGAGAGCAATGAGGTCTCCTCTCAGCCTCCTCTTCTCCAGGCTAAACAACCCCAGCTCTCTCAGCCGCTCCTCATAGGTTCTGTTCTCCAGCCCCTTCACCAGCCTCGTCGCTCTTCTCTGGACTTGCTCCAGAGCCTCAACATCCTTCTTGTGGTGAGGGGCCCAGAACTGGACACAGTATGATATTAAAAGGTGTGTTTCCAGCATTTAAGGAAAAATAATCTGATCGTTTTATATGTCCCATAAGGTGATAATTTAATTAGTAAAAGTGATGGGTTTGTTCTTTTTTGTACATATTTTCCTGTGCTTTCTTCCAGAGGACACAGTTAATGTTAAACAAACTGTTACTGCAGTTAATGATATTTCAATTCAAAGGTCACTGCAAGCTCCCCAGAACATACACAATTCCTTTGTGTTGGGTTTTTTTTGACAGTATCCATTTTATATTTTCAAATACTCTGTGGTTGAAACAGTAGACATTCATGTGCACTAAGGAAAGTAAGGAAGCAACTTCCTGGTTGTTTTTTCTTTTATTTTTCAACAGGAGTTGAATGGCCTTTATGTCTTATAAAATTTCCTAATGATAACAACAGGCAGAAAAGCTACTCACAGGTGGCTCGTGAAGGTTTCCAGGAAAAAAAAGATCAGAGAAAAAAATAAAATGAACTATTGTCTGTGAAGTATTTGTTCCATTCTAAAGTTGTGCATGTCTTGAATAGCCTATCCAGTATTTTCCAAAGTAAATGTTTACAATGTCTAGACTATCAAGTTCTCTAAATAGAAAGGAAACAGAGAAAAGAATGACAATCCTACGTCCCTCTTTGCAGAAGGTGGAACAATAGGACTGACATCAATACTTTCTGAGTTTGTAAAAATGTGTAATAATCTGAGAGCAGTGCATTAAAGCTACTTGATTACCCACAACTTTTTTGAGTCTCTACTGATTAACTGTAGCAATTCTACATTCTCTTGTTTTATCCTGCGGTCTTCTGTTACTGAAATCTTTGGTATGAAAATAATAGGAAAGAAAGTTAAAACAGTAAAGGTATTTTAACCTTCAGTAGAATGGTGTCTTGCAGTTTATATCTGTTATTCCCTTCAAAGCTGTGAACATCTCCATATACCAATTCCCCCCAAAACATTGTTGGTCCTAAACAGCTTATGCTTAGACTCTTTCACATTAATAGGGTGGAGAAAATCACAACTGGCCAAAGAACAGCCCAAAACCTAGAGCAAATCAGACAGCAATTCCTTAAAGCTCATATAGCCGTGGAAATCTTCACTCATTCACATTAGACCTATATAAGACCTAATAATAAACCTGCCATATTTCAGTTTGGGTACATTGTGGCAAGCTCTATTTTTTCTGTAAGATCACCCTGGCTGCCAGATTTTTCTAGCTCGTGCATGTTTTGCAGTAGGCCTTATGAAGGTCAACGAAGAAAAAAAAAATCATTTTAAGTGCAGCTTGATTCCAGTAATAAAACAATGAACATGGATTATTGTGAAATTTATTAACAGTTGACTGTGGAGGATGGTCAAGCATGTTTTGTGTACAGGGCAATTCTGCTACTACCATACACTTTGGGGTGATGAGAACTTGCTCAGGTAGTAGAAAGATTCTTATAAAGAAGTTTGTAATTTTGTGCAAATAACAGAACTGAGAATGTCAGGTAAATGTGTAAGTAAAAAACTACTGAAATGTGAGGACAGATGGCATTTTGACATTATTCAAAATTACACTGCATCATAATAACAGCACAAGAACTAGCTATTCAGCTTTGAGGATCACTGAACACTAACGTTTTCCAAATGAGTCCCAATTACAAAAGCACCTGTGCCTAGTAATTTTATGCTAATTCAATGAAAAATGCAATGTATTTAGCTTCCTAAGTCTAAATAATTTCACATTTACTACCTGTAGTAAGTTAGCCTATTGCTTACCTTCTCTATTTTAGCAGAGGAGATAATTGCAAAATGAATTTCAAGGACACTTGGCTTATATTCTGCCAAAACCAAACAGGCTTTTCTTTGCTAAAAACATCCAAGCTTGTTATTGATATAGTAAACAAAGTATACTGACATAAATATCAGGATAAAATTTGGATATATGTAAGAACCTAAATAATGAGCCCATGGAAATAGAAATTACCTCTTGTCTTAAAAAGCAATATAATATTTCAGTATTACCATCAGCAAGTGACACTGCATTGCATATGAGAAGCCAGTGGAAATGGTAAAATATTTGCTTTGTATGATTATCTGTTGGGATTTTGTGTGTAACTGGGTAGGTGTTCCTCCAGCTGTCTACAGCTTCTGTGTCACTTAAATCATTTGGCTGATAAGTAAAGGAGAGAAAAAACATCTTTTCAGTAACATCTATGATTTTCTAAGTGTATACCAATACACAGAATTCTGTGCCTTAAAGAACAACAACAAAATTACACATCATATCATTCAATCTGGAAATTTAACAAGTCCTATCACATCTCTTCTCATCCATCTATAGGCGTAGGTCTTGTTAATCCTGACTTTTATAGGTTAGAGAAATGCTCTCTTGCTATGCAGTTTGCCTCCTTTGAATTCAACAAGGCTAATGATACAAACATTATCTGAAAGCTAGTGCTGCCTCTAATGATGTAGTGAGGTGTGAGCTGCATACACATTATGAATTTTCAGGACAGCTGACTGCTACGGGAACACCGTTGACAACATGTTAGGGGTTTAGTCCTGCAAACTCCTAGGCACCATCACAGCAACTACAGTGGAAGCCGAGCAGGCTTAGTGCCTTCAAAAACAGGGCAGTATTCCTATAAGACATCCCTTGTATCCATTTGTTTGCCCGTTTTTTAATTCCCCACATGCAGCATTTTTCTATGACCCTTCTGTTCTAGGATTTCCTTTTGATTAATTTCCTATTCTGTCACAGAACTTGAAGAAAATGTTTGTGTAGTACTACAGGGATTTCAGTCCTGAGTTCAGATCTCATGGCACTACAGCTAGGTCACTGGGTTACCACAAAGTTATGTTTCAGACATTTTTGTAACTCCCCCAACAGTGCATTTGTAAGGTCCACAGTCTTCGTGTAAGTATCTCAGGAGAAGTGGACCCTAAACCCTTTATTTGTATCATACAAGGCACGTGTATGTCATTGGATATATTTAAAAGCATGAATATATCCTTGCTAAACTGCTTTCAAGGCACTTTATTGCCTCCAGTACAACTAAACCATTATTACCTAGATAAAAAGAAAAGTAGAATAACCTTTAAAATGGCAAAGAAAAGAATTACATTTATTACTGAAGGCTCTATATAGTTGGACTAGAAATATGACTGCATTTGCCAAGTAGCACCATCAAGACTTTCTTGAATTATTGTGCTGTTAGAGGACCTAGAAATACACTTCTGGCATCTTTATCATTAATCATTATAATTCAACTATAACATTTTAATTTGTTGTTTTTCTAAATGAAGGAAAAGAATTGGGGGCAGCCTGAGAAATATTTACTTGGGTTTGGACACAGTAAAAGCTATATTTACTCTTCATATCCCATAATTATTCAAAGGATCAATTTTGTAGGATATTATTTATGCTTCAGACCTGATAAAAAGCACTTAAACACCAACACTTTTCTAATAATTTTTAAAAGGCAGGTCTAACTATTGTACATTTTGCTGCCTTACAGTAACAAAAATACCCTTCTTACCTCATTTATGAGTACAGTTTTTAAATCTAAAAAAGGGAAAGTAAACTTCAGCGTGACTTTCAGGGTCGTCCATGACTCCCTGGCAACATTACATGAATTTTATTACCAGATCTTTCTAAGTATAAACAACACATTTTAAAATAATTTTCCCCAGTGCTCCTTGAAGTCCTGAGAATGTAACTTGAGATTGCAGAATATCTTACATCTCTTCTCAGTACCACCAGAACACTCAGTTTTGGGGTATGACAATTTCTATCTACTTGTACTGTCACCTGCAAAGAGCAGCTCAGACTCAAAAGCCATTTGGTAGTCAAAGTGGCTGAGGGATTAGAGAGACAGAGATACAGAGCAAGAGTCTTAGAGTAGCTGAAAACTCATCACTTAGTGCTGCTCCTTAAAAAAGACAAAAGCAAACAACAACAAAAAAAATACCTGCTCCAAAAATGCTCCAAAACACTCCTCCAAACTGTTTAAATGAAGGGCAAGATATCAGAAAGCATATGAGGAAAAAAGCAACTAGAGTAATAAGAAAGGAAGAAAGGGAGAGAGAAAGGTGAAAAGGAAGGAGGAACAGAAGCACCATTAAAGAGAAATGATAAGTAAATGATAAGCAAGCATAGTATAATATACTTTTATAATGTGTCTGCATGTCACTAACAGAAGCAGGTTCAGAAGTTATTCATGTGGGGTTGCCTCCATCTCATCTCCCTATTTTTAATTCTTGGTTGTCACATCGTTACTTGAAACTTATATGGAACAATGAAAAGGTATGGATGCGATACCGAACAGCATGCTCAAAATACCTCTGCAAGTGTTTTGCAGCAGACAGTGTCCTTTATTTCATAGTTGAGAAAACAGAAGTACAGCATGGCAAACTGCTGAACTTCTGTTTTCTCATCTATGAACAGGAATAGAATTTTGATTCGTTCAGTTGCCCATGCTGCACTTCACACGGTTTACCCTACACAAGGACAATAAGTGAAACAGTAGTCCATCAAAATTAAAAGTATTGTAGTAAAATACAGAAATAATTCTATCTCCAAATCAACACACACACTCTTTTAGGCCCTGAACTAGTGAGTGAGTGAGTGAATAAATTTTAAGCTTCCTGAGACTTCACAGCCATTTCAAATTTAACGATGGGAACAAAGATAAATCAGGATGGCAAATAAACTGCAGGTCATATTCTGCACAGGAATGCTGAAACTTTAGAAATATACTAAATTCAAAAGTTAAAAAAATAGAAGTATTCACCAGTAGTGCACAGGCGGTACTTCATTTGTAGAAGTACTATTATATATACCAGGTTGGGTCACCTGGCCTTTAATTTGTATTATGTGCTAAAATATCTACCACATCAGTATTCCACAGTTCTATTCAGTTCCTAGTGATCTATTAATGGGCACTGTGAGAAAAAAAAATCCACCTCCCCCAAACCAAAATAAACTCCTACACTAACAAAACTATTTCAATATATAATATATATATTTTGGTCTTCAGATAATATATTTGGAGATAAACAGGGATTTCTTTTAATGCCTTCCTAATAGAGTTTTAGGCTTGCTGTGATTGGAGACCTCAGATTTGGATATGTAACGTAGTACAGTGGATATACTGTAAATATCTAGGCACAACGTCATTGCTTGAGGATGATGGGTCACCTTGACCAAGTTAATTGCTTTGGCTCTTATATAACCACTCTACTGCCTTTCAACAATGCAATTTTCACACAATTCAGTAACTTCATTTTGTAGATTACTTCAAACAAATGCTATGATGTGCTTCTGTTATTTTTGGTTCTATGTTCACATTGAAACAATTTTATTGAGGTTAGTCTAATCTAAAAATCATGCATTTGAGATGCTGTTTTTCCACGTTTTTCTCCCACTTGATTCACAGTGGGAATTAGACATGAACCTATTCTTTCCATCTTAGCAGTTCTTTAGGACAGTGCTCTGCCACATCACGACCTACATGAAGAAAAATGAGCCACAGAAACACCGTCATTTTTTTTTTTCAGATGTCTCATAATTTGGAACTACAGCTGTATTTAACTTCATGATGGTCCAAACTATGATATTACATTTACAACTGGAAACTGAGAGGAAGGTATGTAGTTCCCTGAAGGTTAACATTTTCCAAACTAAGCTCAAGTTCTAGCACAAGTACTGAGCTAGAAGTACTCCAGCTCACAGTACTTCTCTGTACTCTGGCATCTGCAATTTACTGGATAGCAAAAAATGCCAACACATAAATAATTCATTTCTAAGGTACTGTATAGTCACTGCACTGTCCTCTACGTCTTGCCTTTGGTATTTATTAGACAGTACAGCAATTAAAGTGATTATACTACAGAACAAAAAATGCTAAACTCTGCAAAAACTGATGAATGTGACATGCTACTAAAGATACTAAAGATCTCCTTTCAAAGAGAAACAACAGCAGCTATAAAGACATTTGAAGTACAGACAAATCAAGCGTTGTTCCTTCTGTACCCACAGTTTCAGCTGATCAGCATTAGAAATGTTTATCCACTCTGTTCCCAGTGGAGATCTGGACCTGCACAATTATCTGAGACCTGGAAGAATCATGCAGTATTCTGACTCAGCTCATTAATATGAACAAAGAAATAATCATCTAAACAAAGGAATCTCGGTATGAATCAACACAGAGATTGATACAAAACAGTCGAGAAGCAGGATTGTTTCTCTAAGATGTGCTATCAAGAAAGGACTAAGTTCAAGGACTGTGAGGTTCAAATGCATCTTCAGAACAAGTCTAAAATCAGAAAATTATCTAAAACCACAATATAACACCCAATCAATTGTAGCTTTTCTAAATCAACCAGAAATCTCACTGAATTTTTAAAATCAAGGAATAAAACACCAGAAAGGTAAAACTTCCTTGTGGATAAAACACATTGGTAATTTTGATTGTGTCCAAGATGCTTCCAAATGCTGTCAGATGATTACAATTTCTAGTGTAAATCATTCAAGAAATCCCTTAATTCAGGGGGTTGTTGAGTACATGGAAAAGGAACATTTAGATTTGTGTTCTGAACAAGAAAAAAAAAAAATCTTGAGGGTCTTGAGGGCTAGTCAAGATAGCATTTATGGATGCACACAGATGTCATGCAAAACATCAGAGGCATGTGTGAGGAAACTAGATGTAACCCAAAAGGTTTCCTTATTTCTTTGTACTGGTGCCACACTCCGTAAAACACAAAATACAGAGGGGTGCTGGTTAAAGAAATTGCATTTGAAATATACCAGATACACACATTCAGTTCTTCTCCGTAACAGAATAAACACATTAAATGTAAGAAAGAACTGTCTTCAATTTTTGTTCTACTCTTATAAGAATCACCAGGTTGGAAGAGACCCACCGGATCTTTGAGTCCAACCAATCTTATCAAACACTAAACCATGTCCCTCAGCACCTCATCTACCTGTGCCTTAAACACCTCCAGGTGAATCAACCACCTCCCTGGGCAGCCTGTTCCAATGCCCAATGACCCTTTCTGTGGAAAAACTTCCTCCTAATCTCCAGCCTAAATCTCCCCTGGCAGAGCTTGAGGCCATTCCTTCTTGTCCTGTCCCCCGTCACTTGGGAGAAGAGGCCAGCTCCCTCCTCTCTACAACCTCCTTTCAGGTAGTTGTAGAGAGCAATGAGGTCTCTTCTCAGCCTCCTGTTCCCTAGGCTAAACAACCCCAGCTCTCTCAGCCGTTCCTCATAAAGCCTGTTCTCCAGCCCCTTCACCAGCTTTGTTGCTCTTCTCTGGACTCACTCCAGAGCCTCAACATCCTTCTTGTGATGAGTGTCCCGGTTCTTGGCCCTCCCTTTGAAGCACTGAATGGCAGGAGCAAGGATACAAGTTACTGCACAAAGCACAAGGAGAGAACAGTTCTTTTCTCTCTACAGACAATACACCCTCACTGGATCAGTAGCAATTTAGGGCAAGCTGTCACCCAGTATGAGTCTGATGCTTTACAGTCATGAACAATTTAGTCCTTATCCTATTCACATTTCTCCAGTGATGAAGTATTGCATAACCCCATATTTATCATTTCATATGCAAAACAGTTTACAAATAATAAACCCAAGCTTTCATATAAACTTTCTTCTGAATTATGAACAATTTTTAGCCATTCAAAAGCATTCTTAAAGCAAAAAGGTTTCTCTCCTTGTGTTAAGTGATCAAGATTATTTCACTTCTTTTCACACTTCTACATGTTGTTTTCAGTTTCCTGAATCACCCATCCCTTTTGAATCAGCAAAGGCTTTTCAAACTAAACCAAAATTATGCGAAATTTAGATTTCGAGATGTTAGATGAAATACAATCAGTTAACATGTTTATAACTTTTTGTTGTTACTAGACTATCTGTTAAATATGAATGCAGATTTCCTTCAGGTAACTGAATAAATTTCAGCAATTGTCTGTATGGGAAATTGAAATCCTATCTGCAAATATATTTCATTGCTCTTCCCTGTTGGATTCAATGAACAGCTAATGGAATTCTGACCTAGGGATGAGGCACCTGTAACATTCACTGATTAAAACAGTTTCACTATATGAATATAATTAACAATGACTGAATAAATTTTCCTCTTATTAACTTTTTCTGCCACATAAGCCACGACCAAAATCTCAAGACAAGTTTGTTGTTGGCAGTGGGACATATTTTCTTTGTGCTGTGCATGAATCACCACTGTTGCTTACTATATAGACATAGAAGAACCTGTTGCATACAAACACAAGAGGAATGCATTGTGAACTTCCAGCAGTTATTGGAAGGCATGCTACTTGATCAGAAAAGAGAAAGTAATATAAAACCACTGTAGATAAAGGCACATAGTAATAAATCTATCTCTCTGTAAACACACGTATAACCATTTGTCTTTTCATTCTAATTGCACCTGATTGGTGACAGATCTGGGTAACTCGATCAATAAGCAATCTTTACTTTGGACAAAGAATATGACCTTGTGATACGAAAATAGAGACTCAGCAGCCTGTTGAAAGCCCAGGTAATTTCAGTTTAACACAGTGGTTGGTATTTCAATTACACACATTCCTTCATGGCAGACTTTGTCACAAGAAAATGAAGTAGAAATCCTGTATTTTCAAGAATAAACAGGAAATAAATAGGATAAGTATGGACTTAAAAGATAGGAGACATGATAAATAAAAAGTCCTAACAATTAAATGAGCCTGTACTTGATGCACTTAAAGTAAACTCATTGCAAAACAGAGTAAAGGAACTAAAGGTACTAGCAGAACTCTTTCAATTACTCCACAGAGACGTAAAGTGATGCGCAGAGGGTAGTGTTGAGGTTGTAGATGTGCTTTGCAGCTTGCACTTATTTGAGTTCTTTAAAGAAGGCACTACCAACAATACTGGCAAAACCAGAAGCAGAGGAAGTGATGGGAAATAGCAAGGAAAATTGAGGAAAAAGATGCTATGCTGTTGGGTTTCGTATTGTAACTCCAAGGTCTACTTGGTACACGTGTGATTCTATCAAAGAACATGCATTTTAGAAATGCATGGAGGTTTTGATTGCACTGTTTAATTAAAATATGAGGAAGCTTTCCTATCTAAAGGGAATTTATCCCTTTATTGCCTGTAAGTTATTAGTTGTACTAACGAGCACAGTTTGTCACCTGCTACTGGCAAACGGGGCTGATGTCCCTCACAGATCTGGTGATATCACAAACATTGATCTCCATTGCTGCTGAGAGCTCTTCTAATCAAGTGACTAACTACTGGAAAAACATAATGAAGGCTGTAGAATCTGCCTACAAAGCAAGAACAATCAGAAAATACTGAGCAGGGTGTTGCTGGGGATGGACAGAGCTTGCTTGCTTTAAACCAGCAAGTCTGCTAGTTCTTGCCATTTCATCTGTTTCTGCTGTCTTTACTACCAGCTGAAGCTGAACTGCTCTGGATGTTCAGGACGAGTGAAATAAAGAAAGCTGGTATTACAGTTTGTACTTTATTATGGCAACAGGAACAGATATTAATGAAGAGAAAAATAAACTTGTAAGCTCCTAAGTATTCTCTACAGTTACAACAGTGCACAAAGACCTATGCGTTTAAGTTCACTACTTAAAGGGTACTAAACTGCAGAAAATGCATTCCTGCTAGAATGCCATCAGATATTTCCAAAGTGACTGCTACACGGTCATATTAGCATTACTTGCGCAAAATTCAGTCATGACGAATACCATTATCTGTAGCTTACAGCACTTCTGTTCCAAACGCTAAGCATGTTTCCTAGCAAATTATAAACACCTGAGATGTACATTTGTATTCTCATAACTACAAAATGTTTTTAAAGCCATTCTACAAAATACACATAATCATCTTGTACTCATAAGACCCTCTGCATAAAGTGATTGGTAAAATACTAAGCAGGTACTTGTTACTATAAAATCTGAGATAATAATAAAAAAAAAATTAAAAAAAATTGGACTGTAATTAGAAGAGTTTAAGTTTTAACATCTCTACTTTTCAAAGTTTTTCATAATTCTTGATCCTTTGCCTAATGATTTGTATAGTAATTAATTTAGAATAGTGAAAGCTAGTTTTAATCCAAATTTCATCAAGAGATTGGCAACCTTCATAGCAGAGATCAAGCAGGATTTACAAGAGAGAGAGGCAGCTGTTGGACATGCTGTTTATTAATGCACAGATTTGTTTCCACATCATTTCCTTAATCATACGTTTTCCTAGAAACTTTTGACTTAGTAATACATCATGTGCTTATTGTGTCCTTTTTCTTCACCACCTTGGGCTGTTGCCTGGATTACATGCCAGTATGTAACTTGCCAAGGCTGACCTGGAGTTGGTCATGATATATTAGCTTGACAAGGAAAGACATTTAAATGCAGGTTTCTAAATACACAAAACACATCATTCCACGTGTTTGGAAAGGGCTTATCTCACATTAGTACAACTTAAGTAATAAACAATAATGGACTGGGCAGCAAAGTCCTGGAGTCTCAGGTGGCATTTTCCTCAGAGGAGCAGAATGCTTCTAGGAGCAGTCAGCAATAAGGATGCAATATGTCAAATGCTAAATTATAGTGTAATGAAATTTAATGTCCTGGTCTAGATTTCATCTGCTCAGCTTTTTTACCTAACATCTAAAAACCAAAATACGCTTAAGGGTAATAGAGAATATGGGGTAGTTATAATTCTGCCTAGTTGTAGTATGGAATACAGAAGAAGAGTTAGGTAGTATTTTTCTTCTGATGTATGGTCTTGTAAAAACAGGCAGAACCTGGATTTAGGATACACTGGATTACAATACACAAGACAGTGAATTGTGATGGCTAAGATGAGTTAATTTTCCCCATAGTGCTGTGTTTTCTACTGGTAGCCATAAAGGTGTTGATAACACATCAGCGTTCAGGCTACTGCTGAGCCTACACACATCACCAAGACTCTTGCCAAGATTCCCCTCTGCACATGGTAGTAGCCTGGGAGCAAGCAAGACCCTGGGAAGGGACACAACCAGGACAGCTGACCCAAACTGGTCAAAGGGATATTTCAGACCATATGACAGCTGCTCAGCAATAAAATGAGGAGGAAGTTGGGGCATTCTTTATGACGTTTTTCCTACAGAGAAAATGCCACATGTTCTGAAGTCAAGCTTCCAGGAAAGTGGCTGGACATTGCCATGGGAAGCAGGGAATAAATCTTTTGTTTTCCTTTCCTTCCAAACACAGTCCTTGCTTTTGCTTTATTAAACTGTCTTCATCCTGACCCACAAGGTTTTTCTCATCTTACTTCCCCTGCCTGCTGCCATCATGCTGAGGAAGGGAGTGATAAGAGTGGCTTTGGTGGGCACCTGGCATCCAGTCAGGGGCAACCCACCACAGATAACAAAGGAGGTCTAAATCATGTGCTTTTAACTCCTTTTTCCTGAATATCTGGTACTGAGGACACAATTGAAAGCATTATTAATGAGGTTTTTTATAGTAGTAGTTATCTGGTAGAATAAAATTCTCAAGGTATACATTAAAATTATTATAGAAAACCTTTATGGAAAATATGCTAGGTGAGACTTCATGTCCAAAAAGGTTTCTGCTGTCCTTAGTATGTATGACAATATAATATATTCATGATGTAAAGCAGATTTCACTGATGCCGAAATATTACACCAAAATGGTATCAAACACTAGGGTTAGACAGAAGTCTAGCTTTTGAGTGGCCTAGTTGCTTGTGAGTCCTTAAGTCTAATGCCAGAGAGCAGTTAGCTCACTTGATAAGGATCATATCACTCCAATTTTTTTTAAATAACCATTTGTTCTGCAGTACCTCTATATGTCTTTTGTAAACATGTCTGTAGCTGAAATAACAAGGAAATAGAATTAATTAGGTTTGAAGAATAGAAGTTTTTGTTCAATCATCATACATCTCTAATAGGTATTATTAGAGAAAAAAAACTTGTTATTATGTTTATATAAGTCAATTACCTATATTACATCCTACTGAAGCCTGTAATTTCATACTACCTGAACAATAGCTTTTACCTTCAATTTTTCTTCGTAACACTGGCAAGTTCAAATAACTAATACTTTGCCATACACAAAGTTAAAGGATGGCTAGGGAGATGAGTATATACTCAAGGGTAAAACTTCAAGTTTAATTATACCTTCTACTTCATGTATAATTAGTATTCGCAGATGAACAAAGCACCTACTGAAGCTACAGTCACAGACATCACCATCTTTATTTTCAGGAAGACAAAGCCAAAGATGCACAACTCCAAAGAGTTACAGATTCAAGTGGGACCAACTCAGCGAAGCTGGAACCCTCCTGAATCACAAACTGAATTTCCTAAATGAGGTCACATGTTTTTCCTTTTGAGATTTTTACTTAGTCACAAGTGATGACTCAAATGAGGCTTTCTTATTGATTTAAGAAAAGGTAAGAATCCTGGCAGAGCAAGCTGTTCCAAAACAAAGAAACAGACAACTGGCAGGAAAAAAGACTTTAGGTCTCCTCTTACGGAGACAGTTTTTCTTATAAAAACACACCAGACAGTAGGACTGCCACCATGACCACACTTTCATCAACAGAGATGAGGACTAATATATTTCAAAAGATGAGAAAATAGATTGTGTAAATAAACCATAACCTACATCAAAATATTTAGTAATAAAAAAAGATTCAATAGTCATTTTCCACTGCTGCAGATATTCAATTTAAACACCATCAATTTAGCTTTTAAGGATTTCAACAAATATAGGCTTCATACTAAAGTTGGTGGGTTTTTTTAACTGAATGTATGTTTTTCCATTATTTGAGAACATATTCCTTCAGCCTGTTACTTTCTCATTGATGATGAAATAACAGGTTTTTATTTTACATTTTATCTATTATTATTTTAACACAAATTAATAAACATAGAATAATGGGGGGCTCAACATTTCTGGAAGATGCCAAGACTTCAGGTGTAGGTCATTAGATGGATTTTTAAACTGCTCAAGACTAAATTGGACTTGAATGGCTCAGGTTTATCCCCAGTCCATTCTGCATTTCTTATGCTTTATGATTCAATGCAATGTTTTTAATCAATTTGCTCAAAAGCTCCTAATGATGCAAAATGCCCAGAGTCAATCTGTATTTTCTTTTGGAGTATTTTCCAAGTTCACACCTTTGCTTTAATCAAAGAAAAAAAAAATCACTTAATTATCTCTACTGTTTCCCACTTGGCTAAATACACGTGTATCAAGTGAAACTTTGCAACAGTAGATGAATAATACATATTGTATATAGAATAACCACATTAATAATTTTCAAATTAATATTTAATATGTCCTTGGGTAGCAACATTCCCTTGGGAGTACTTTTACAATAACATTCATGTTTGTAAGCCAGTTAAAAAGATTAATTAGACCTCTGCACATTATGTGTCTTCCTTTACATGTAACATCAGCAGACAAAAGTGCTAACAAATCTTAAAATAGGTTTACTAATGTACAACTGCAAAGGCACATTAATTCAGGGTTTTTTTTTTTTCATTACTTATCTACACATACTTTTTAACAAAACATGTAAGAAAGACATCAGCTTGGAAAGTCACAAGATAGAACAACGTGTAACTATTTCTCTGAAGAACACAACTTCAAATAAAACCAGAAATACTGGGTATTTGGCCAATCATTTTCACAATCATCTACACTGTTACCGGGGTGGGGAAAAAGAAAGACATTTTTAAAAATCATCACTCGTTATGAGATGTGAGAAGGTGAGGAAAGATATCTCTGAAATAATGGCATCTGAGAAGCTACTAAGGAGATCTTCTTTCTCCCTTTTGATAGCGAAAAAGGGAAGAAAGCTTGTTCAGAAACTGCTGAACGTCACAGCAAGTCTTAAGCTGCTCTAGTACAGGGGCATGGTTTTAGGCTGAAGCAGAATATGAAGCTGATAAGACTGGTGTAAACAGTCCATGCTAATCCCTAGGTTCACGCAAGGCCTGTTTTTTTTGATATTATTTAAAACATTCCTTAAGAAGTTTAAATATTGTAGACTCATGCCTTTTCAACCACTGTCAAGCAGTAACCCACAGCACTTTTGAGATATATTATGTACTAAATTGTGGGAGACTTTATAGAAACATGTGATAAGTGGAGAGAGTAATTAAAAAGATGATATTTGATGTGAGACTTTGGAGTATTTTTCATACACAGGTCAACTGACCTGCACTTCACAGCCACAAGAAAGAAGTGCAGTAATAAATGGTTACCAGCTACCTCTTCAGCCCATTAGCCCCCTGCTAATTTCAGAATTGAACCCTGAGGTAATGGGCCAGTCCAGCTACTTATAATCCGCGACAAAGAGGAGTAAGGTTAAACAGTTGGTGAAATGAAGATAAATTATTAAGATTGTGTCACTAAAACTTGATAGGGAAGGGTATTACTTTTTTAGGTGATAGACCAAATAAGAGTTGATCTGTGCTTTTTTCCCAATTTCCTTTAATTGTACTCAGTTGAAAAAAAAACTCTAAAACTAATTTACTACCAAGATAACGTTCTAATAATGAAGACTTCTATGAAACTAAGTAATAAAAGCAAAGAGCTTTGGCCATCAATTTAATGATCTCTGGTGTTAAACATTTTCCAGCATGTAATGAAATTTTATTAAAAATTAGTCACTAAAGAAAAAGGGTTTTAGAAAAAGTTCTGAGGGAAAAAAAAAGCTTTCTGAGGGAACAGCAAAACCATACACAATTTGAAGGAAATTCAAGCAATAGAAGATTTGAGGAAGAGTTCCCCATACTTTTACGAGTCATAATTAACAGTAATATAAGACTGTGGTTGGCATCTAGTCGATAATAACGAGAATGAAAATCTGTAAGTCCAGAGACATCTGTCTAAAGCAGAACAGGGAAGACTTGTATGCTAGGTCATGCTAGTCATGCTTATGCAATTAAATCCCCTTTTATCTTTTTAAAAACAAATTTCTTACTACATTAGCCTTACAGATACTCAGAGTACCCGAGATTTCTATACTAAGTACTTCAGAAGGAGACACGTATTCCTGACTCATTTTAAATTTAAATTCTAAAACAATGGATAGTGTAATTTTTCAATGCTATTTTATTCTCATAATGTTTATGCATTAGGGAAGGGTTATATGATTGTCATTACTGCATATTACAAAATGTGGCTGACCTTGCATTTAGTATTTGCCACCTTATTCTTTTTTTTCTTTTAAATTACGGTTTTCCAGTTCCCACACTGAATGCAATGATCTCCAGGTCACTGAAACTGCAGGTGTCAGTGATATCTCATTAACTCAGGCAGAAGCAAACTCTGGGGCAGTGTAAGTAGAAAAGGACTGAGGGTAACTTCCTAAGGGTTTAATGGAGCCCAAAGCTATTCACTGCCCTCAACACTCCTGCTGTTTCCTTTTAGTTAACCACAGATATTATATCTTTTGCCCTTAGCACTGACCTCCGTTTCCTCTGATAAAATTATGAGGATACACAAAATTTTGTTTTTCTTAATTGTGAGCACAATTAATTTCTGGATAAACCCAAGCATGTTATGTTATATCTGTATTCCTCTGTGTTGTCCTAGAGTTCAATTAAACGAAGAAGTTTGCTCTATGTGTTTTTCACAATTACGTGAAATTTTCATTTAAAATCACACCAAACAAAACAGGTTTAATTTTTATATAAAACCTATCATTGTTTCAGGTCTAACCTTATATTTTATGACCTTTTTGGAGTAGATCCTTTAAAAAAGCTGCTTTAGACAACACTGAAGCCACTGCCCTCCGAGATTTGAACATGCATTTTGTAGGAAAAGAAATAGTCTGATGAGATTCATTATTCTGAAATTTAAGGAAAGAATAAATGTCATAAGGGAATACTTAGCTAGAAAGAATGAAAGAATAATGCTGAGAAGTGGTAAATTAGGAGAAATGATGAGCAGTATTTAGCAATGAAGAACAGGAGAATGAAAGAGGAAAATACATGTCTAGTGGAGCCTTCCTCTGCCCTAATGATCTGAAATGCCAGACAGATGCAGAGAATTACTCGGACAGTGACAAGGTGGTAGGCAGAAAAGGGAAAAAAAAAAGTGAAAGACAAAAATTTTTAAATACTTTACATTTTAAAATGCAAATTTAAAATTTTCCAAATGGAATGCTACAGGCTTGGGGAAGCTTAGCTAGAAAGCTGCCTGGCAGAGAAGGACCTGGGAGTGCTAGTCAAAAGCCAGTTGAACATGAGCCAACAGTGTGCCCAAGTGGCCAAGGCCGGCAGCACCCTGGATTGCATCAGAAATAGTGTGGCCAGCAGGAGTAGGGAAGGGATCATCCCCCTGTACTTGGCACTAGTGAGGTCACAACTCAAATACTGTGTTCACTTTTAGGTCCCTCACTACGAGAAGGATGTTGAGGTGCTGGAATATGTTCAGAGAAGGGCAACGAAGACAGTGAAGAGGGTGGAGCACCAGTTTTGTGAGGAGCAGTTGAGGGAGAGCTGAGGTTATTTAATATGGAGAAAAGGAGACTGAGGGGAGAAATTATCATTCTCCACAACTACCAGAAAGGAATTTATACCAAGGCAGGTGTTGGTCTCTTCTCCTGGGCAACAAGGGATAGCACAAGAGAAAACAGCCTCAAGTTGTCTAAGGAAAGGTTTAAATTGCATATTAGAAAAAATTTCTTCACTGAAAAGACTGTCAAGTATTGGAAGAGGCTGCCCAGGGAAACAGTATAGTCACCATCCCTGGAGGTATTTAAAAGATGTGTGGATATGGTGCTAAGAGAGATGGTTTGGTGGTGAACTTGGCAGTGCTAGGTTTTTAGTTGGACTTGTTGATCTGAAAAGGTCTTTTCCAACCTGAATAATTCTATGATTCCAAATTAGCAAAACAGACTATGTTACCAAAAAGCAAATGCTTATTGTGAATTTCAGATATCTGATTCTTCTTACTAACACCTTTTTAAATTCAGTCTATCTTTCAGTTTCTGGAGCAGAGTTAGTACACAAAATCTGAGTTGCTTCCTGAGATAATGGCACAATGTCAGTCTGAAATGTAATGCCTAAAGAGAAACAACTTTAAAGTTAATCTTTCATTATATTGTACAGAGGTCACCCTGAGTATAAACAATCAGGCACATGAGAACAGC
The DNA here is from genome assembly GCA_033558105.1 of Coccyzus lansbergi. Classification (NCBI taxonomy): domain Eukaryota; kingdom Metazoa; phylum Chordata; class Aves; order Cuculiformes; family Coccyzidae; genus Coccyzus; species Coccyzus lansbergi. Next base: position 6,235,617 of record JAUMJK010000097.1, read on the forward strand.
CTTTAGCATCTTAATCTTTCCTATAATGATAAAAATAAGTCCATAATTATATTGGTGTTATTTCATATGTTCTTGAGCAAAGAATTTGTAATTGCTTTGTTCAAAGAGCCAGAACCTACATTTATATTGGAATATTATGATAAATTATATGATCAGTGATAGCTCTTATTTTAGAAAACAGATATTACTTCTTTAAGTAATTTGTTCTAATTTGGGTTTCTTTCTTGACCTACAAAGGGAGAGAGATGTATTGTTACATTAATTCAGTTAATTTTTCATGAATCTGAAGCTATTCTTTTAGTTTTCTAGAATCTACAAAAACGCTCTTAAAGGACAATTTAAACTTTCATGTTATTCAATCTCCGTAACGATGAACTGGGACAAGCTACACATTCTAAACATTTCATCCTTTCTTCAAAGGGTATATATATTTTCAAGAAATGAACATGTATAACCAAAATGTTTTTCAAACTTCTAGTCAGTCATAAAATTATAATATCCTACAGTATTATCAGCAATCTAATAATTGTATAACCAATATTTAGTACTAATAATTAACTATTACATTGTTACTTTATATAAATATTTATAGCAATAATTTCTACTTTTTTATATTTAAATGGACAAGGTCTAGAGCCTAAGAAATACTCTGTCTTTCTAGAAAAATCATAGAAACTACTATAAGTGAGCTTGGATTACATTATTTCTGTACCAACACAGAAAACTCGGCCTCTTAATTTCCTGTATGGCCATTTCAAAATGCTTTTAAGAGTCTACTTTGTTCTTGACCGACTTTCCAGACTTGTACTTTCTTTCAACAGTCTTACAAGCTATCCTCATTCTTGTTCCAACAAGAACACTTTCTTAGCCTTAATGAAGATATAAAGCTCCCCAAGCTTATTCTGATGGGGAATAATGAACTACTTATTCCCAGATAAAAGGAGGATGGTCCACAGTACTTTAACTTTTCTGAATTTTTACACTGATCAATGCCTGCTGGAGTCAATGATATTCACAAGAAATGTGAGGCAGAGGCAATAGCTCGTCACAGCGGTTCTTACCACAAAAAGAGGGGCCTTTACTTGTGCTATGTTTAAATTTTCTAAAAATGAAATACTTCCCCTTTCAGACTGTACTATACTTTTCTACAGATGGACAGTTGTCATTCTTATGCAGCCTTTATTTCCTCCCTCAAGACTAGGACACTGCAGTGGCATTCACAGGTGGTCTTTCCACCTTCACTATGTAGGTTATGTATGGAAAAAGGTGTTTTTCTTCACCGTTTGAAATTCATGAGTATTTCCACTATTAAATTAGTGCAGTTCACACAATACAGAAAACCACAGGGCATTTTTAATGAAGGAATTGGGGAATACATGAAACAGTGTTTTTGCATTAGGCAAAGACACTGTAGAGCAAACTTGTCACAATTATTCTGGTATCTGTGTCACTGTATTCCCCATCATCCATGCGTTCAACCTTCCTACCAAAAATAGACTGCTCTTCTGTCTCACTTCTTGTTTTGTTTTGTCATTAATTTCCCACAACTTTACTAAATCTCATTCTGTTGCCTTTGGAGCATAGGTATACGTACACTGCACAGTCAAAGATATTTGAATGTTAGCTACAATTACTATTTTTATATAAGCTACAATGCTACTTTTTTCAGAAAGAGGAATTAAAATAAGGGAGTATGAATCCACTCCATCTACTAGCTCCATATAAATTCATAGTGGTGTTTGTTATGCCAAGACACTATAAATGTAGAAAATGCCTCAATATAAAGTCAGTACCAGTGCTCTGATTCATGGATTATACCAACCCACATTTCCCACAGCAGGTAGCCTAGTAAATGTTACAGTTTCCATCCATTAAGAATACACTTTAAGTACCCAGGTCCTTAGGCACCCTTCTGGGGATTAAAAAGGAAAGTGTAGTTTCAGTCCTGCTCTTCTCTCTCTATTTGTCTCACTCCTTGTCACCTCCATAACTAGAATGAGGCAAGGAAATTGCTTGATCCAATAGCTTTTAAGTAGCTTGGGTGCATTTTCCACTGGCAGAACACAGAACGGTTATTGTTGCAACATTACAGTGCAAAAGAAACTATATAATAAAAATAATTGTCAACAATCCAGAAAGTCAAAGACCTCATAGTTCACAATTAGTGATCAGTCTTCTGGTTATGCTTGATTTTACGTGTCTATGTCACTGAACTTGTACATATAGAGCCATAAATCCATTTGTAATGGTCAACATTGGTATTAGTGCTATGACAGGTAAAATGGTTTGTGTCTGAAATATTAGTGCAAATTCAAATGGTAAATTCTGTATTTCACTTTCTTGTACAATCTAAATATTAACTCATTTAAGACATGGCACAAAACACCCCTCAAGATTGATATTGCTATTGATCACTTTAAGAGAACTTTTTGTATGATTTAAATGCAAGCATTTCCCATTGCTACCCACTTTTCCAAATTACTGAACTGTCCCGAACAACAGCTTTTTCTGGTTTTGTTTTCCCTGATTCAGACTTCTATGCACTGATTCACACTGATCCTTTAAACCTGATTCATGCTTCTTTCTATTGCAGTCTCTAGAAAGAGCAAAACACACCACTAGGAAATCAATTTTTAAAATTAAACTTCTCAAGAAATTTGACAATTTGCTTTCCTAAGTATCCATTCCATACCATATTGTTACCTTAAATATAATCTCTAACAAGCATTCAGGTGTTACCATTACCAGTTATGAATACAAATATAGAATCTACTTAGATGCACCTCTTTTTTTTTTCTTTTAAGCAGCATTAAGGAAGCACCTGAGTTCCAGGGATAATCATCCCCAAGTGACAGAACTATCGTACATCATACAATGTACCCTTCATAGGATTTAAAATAAGTCTGGCACTTTCAGAAATCAATTTTTAGGTTGGATGAGAATATCTTTGAAATAAGATATTTAGTAGACATCACATCATTTTTTTTCCTGAAGGTAAAACTGCTGCTTATCAGACATGACAGGATGCGTAACAGCTACTCATCTGAAGTTTCCATTTTTACATGCAAAAACATATTTAAGTCATAACATTTATTTATATTCACCTAAAAATACTGGTCTGCCATATCAAAATATTTATGCAAGTATATAAAAAAAAGAGAGAAGGCTGCACATCTGTAGTTAGAGTTAGGTGGTTTGTAAGAGGAAGAAAAAGTCAAAGAAAAAATACATGAGTGGGTGTCATTATAAAAAAAAATCTATAATACAGCTCAAGGGCAGAGGGTATAATTCTGGATTGACTACGATTCTTTGACAGCCTATTTCACACTAGCAGATTTCAGTGGTTTTATAATCACAGATAATGCATAGATTTATAATAATGAGGTGTCAATGTGTTGAAGAGGAGGATTGCAGACCATTATTTTCCCAGACATTTTCATGGCATATGCCAAGCGCAAAGAAACATAAGCAATGTCTATTAAGGAGACAGTATAACTTACTCAAGCACTTTTGGATACAGAAGACTAAACACTGCTTCTCAAAAGGCTGGAGCATGGAAATACTGATACATTTTACGAATAGGAACATTAAACACAAAATCTATATAATCATGGAAAAAGAAGGATGAGTATTCTGTGTTTCACCAAAATATCAAAAATCTAATTCTAAACTCTAGAATGTACTCCCATTTCCTTTGATGCTCTACAGTAACACCTGTAAAACCAAGGAGACATCAAATGCTTCAAAGGCTCTGGTCCTGCACCCACCTTAAACACAGGCATAGGGGCTTCTTGGGCCTTATCCTTAAGTACATCTATGCTTTCAAGGCAGAGGCACAAACAATTCTAATCTGAAGAAAAGGTCAATAAGATCAAGACAGACAATTCTACAGCCTAGAACAGAAAGTCCACTCTCCTACTGAACACAGAACCAGTGATCTTAATCTAAATGAGCATTAATGTCCCCATGTGCTGCTAATAATTAATACAGTGCTTTGTTTCCAGAGGAAATAACTTTTGAGAATGAAGTTTTCTTCCTACAGAACAGTCATTAAAGGACTGACTGCTATTTGAGATTCAGTTTTATCATAATATTCTGCTTTCTGAAATTATAATTCAACTTTATTACATACAGAAAGATTACCAGTTTTTTGATTCGGTCTCTGTATTAATAGTGAACAAGAACAGCTGCTGTATAAAAATAACAAATTTGCTCTGAGTTAGCAATTCCTATTTATGTTTCAGGAAAGAGCTTTGGAATTTAAGGAGGACATTGAAGTGTTCTTCAGGCATCCTTCTGTAAAACTTCCTTTTTAACCTAAATCAACAAATTTCTTCTAAATCTATAGAATCAGTTGAATACATGAGCAAAATACAAGCCTGGAGAGGAAAACTACCAGGACACTTGTTTACAGTTGTCACTGTAAACCATGACTGTGTTAAAATGCTTGAATCTATTGAATCAAAACACTTTCCATCAAATTTTTCTTCTCATGCTTTCTCCTAGACTGCCCTTCTCATCTTGCGTGATTGGAATATTCCCAATGGTCTGTTATCAGTTCCATACATCCCTTTTGGCGAATTGGATTTGAATATCCCAAATTATTTTGCTTTTATACCAGTCTTTTTCAGCAAAATAAACCACAACAACCAAAACCTGTCTTGCTGTTTAGTGCTATATTACCACAAACTCGCTATCAATGCCTGACAGGTAAATAATTCTATGAATTAGCATTCCTGCTTATTTTAGATGCAAATCCATCTTCCTTGTAGATTTGTTATGCAGACATGGTCCATTTAGCAAGTGATAAACAGAATTTTGTTCCTCAGCAAAAAAAAGTAGCTGCTACCCAACCAAAAAAAAATTTTACTGACACCAGAAACAGGCTTAGAATTATCCTCAAAATTCATCCTAATGTTTCAATGAATTTTAAACCCTCCTTAGTTCCACTTTGATGCTCTTACTGGACAAACTCTCAAAGATGTTTAAAAAAATGTGAGGGAGACACCATACCTTGATGCTTGTCACTGGAAATGGAACTTTTGAGCCCTTTGTAACCGGGGATGTCAGCTTCTCGGCTGGTTTTGAAGGGATTAGGTTCTTAGCGGGAGGCTGATTGTGCAGAACAGAAGACAGGCAAAGCTGAACGGTCTCCTTCAAAGCTTTCAGCTGTGACTCCTGGGAAAAATAAGAAATCATCAGTTCTCTAAAATGTGTTATTATGAACAGATCTGCTTGCTTTTTCTCTCTGCATTAAACCAAACATTTATGAGCAGCTGTTGCTTTTTCTTATCAATGAAAGTTATTAAGGCTGTCTAAAGCAGGTTTTATATATGATTAGGTTACACACCGAACTGCCTAGAATGTCTTTGTACTGTTGCTTTTTTCCTCCATGCAGTTTTATCCACATCAACTATTACAAATAATTATTAAATAATATTTTGAAAAAGAAACAAAAATACAATCTACCAAATACCATATAGTACCCAGACTTGTACATATAATAGTCTAGGAGAAGCAGATGTCCACAGACTTTGCATGGAGTTTTGTTTGTAACATTAAGAATAACTGGTATTTTTCCACACGATGTAAAGACTGACTTTAATGCAACATAAAGAGAACTTCCCTGGTTAGCATATTATATTGTTACTGTGTATAGTAAATAAACCATAGGGGTTTTTTTTAACAACCTGTTAAGAATTTGATTCTCCAGATCCAACACAGTCCATCAAGCTGAACTAAAACTTTTAAGTAGTGAAGTGCTTGCAACTCATGTTAAAACACTGTTCTTTTAATCAAAGAAATATACATGAATGTATAAATGAAAATATCAGTCTGTCATTGAAATAAGCTGAGACACTAAGAACAGTGAGATAACCACAGCAGAGAGGAGATATCCTTTTAAATCTTTGCTCCATCACAGCAAGTCAACTTGGAGGCAAATGTTAGATCACAAAACTATAGAGTCATAGAATGTTTAAGGAAGGGATCTCAAAGATCATCCAGCTCCAAGCCCCATGACTTGAGCAGGGACACCTTACACTAGACCAGGTTACTCATTTCAAGTCAAGTTAGGCAGCTTCTGGCCTTTAAAAAAAAATCTTGCTCTTGTTCTTTGTATTAAGAATGTTCCTATAAATGCTGGATACAACACCACATTTCAACCTGCAAAGATATTTTCTGAAGATACCTCAATCAAGGATTGTGAGGCATGGGAAAAGTTCAAGTAAAATATAAGTACATATAACATACATAGAATCATAGAATCATAGAACAACCAGGTTGGAAGAGACCCATCGGATCATCGAGTCCAACCATTCCTATCAAACACTAAACCATGTCCCTCAGGACCTCATCCACCCGTCCCTTAAACACCTCCAGGGAAGGTCAATCAACCACCTCCCTGGGCAGCCTATTCCAATACCCAATGACCCTCTGTGTGAAAAACACGTAGGAGTTGTGAGGCATGGGGCAGTGTCCCATGGTGAGCCTGTCCTATTGACCCACATAAGAACTCATGAGTTTTTGTCAGTTTTGACAAGTCTTTCTCCCTACTGTTATACTCACAAATAACAAATTATTATATAATAATAATTTAATATATAAATAACAAATTATTATTAATTATAACAAATTATGTATAGTATATGTTACAGATACAACATAAAAATATTTCAGTTATATGAATCCCATGCAACGATATTTGGTATACACTACATTATTTTAGTTTATTTGCTGAACTAGTGTTTTCAGACCCACCATGTTTTCCATCAGATTAACTTCAACTAAACTGGAACCAGGGGGATCTATCTCATACCTGGGAAATCTAAGAGTTTCTTCAAAAATAAACCAAAACAGTTAGCAGGGTACCTTTCAATGGTAGGATCAAAGACAACCACAAAAAGACTATGAAGACACAGAACAGTAAGAAAAATAAAAGAAATGGAAGAGGGAACAGTTTGGTTTGTTTGCAAATAAACAAAATTGAATATCTTTCCCTCAAAAGGCGTGCAGTGAGGAAGAATGCAAGACTATCATCAAAGAGGACAGCACTTTGTGTGAATAACTACTTATTAAAATGTATTAACCTTGAGTCAGACTGATATGTCTCTGACCTAATGGCAATGTAAGAGGGAAAGGATTCCTTTATCCACCTGACTTAGGCATCTTTTAATTTCTAAATGACATGAGAAGATATTCATAGAATCATAGAATCACCAGGTTGGAAGAGACCCATCGGATCATCGAGTCCAACCACTCCTATCAAACACTAAACCATGTCCCTCAGGACCTTGTCTACCCGTGCCTTAAACACCTCCAGGGAAGGTGAATCAACCACCTACCTGGGTAGCCTACTTCAATGCCCATTGACCCTTTCTGTGAAAAACTTCCTCCTAATCTCCAGCCTAAATCTCCCCTGGCGGAGCTTGAGGCCATTCCCTCTTGTCCTGTCCCCTGACACTTGGGAGAAGAGGCCAGCTCCCTCCTCTCTACAACCTCCTTTCAGGTAGTTGTAGAGAGCAATGAGGTCTCCTCTCAGCCTCAACAACCCCAGCTCTCTCAGCCATTCCTCATAAGGCCTGTTCTCCAGCCCCTTCACCAGCTTTGTTGCTCTTCTCTGGGCTCACTCCAGAGCCTAAACATGCTTCTTGTGGTGAGGGGCCCAGAACCGAACGCAGGAGTCAAGGAGCAGCCTCACCAGTGCCGGGTACAGAGGGAGAATAACGTCCCTGGACCTGCTGGTCACACTGTTTCTGATACAAGCCAGGATGCCATTGGCCTTCTTGGCCACCTGGGCACACTGCTGGCTTGTTGACACAAGCACTTGCTTGAACAGTGCTTGTTCCCAATTGCCTGGTAACTGGAGTAGTTTGCACCAGAGTACCTGTACCTCCTTTACCACTATGAGGTGCGCTCTCCCCCACTTTCTGTGTGGTGATGTGCTGGTGGTCCTCACCAGTACACCCTCTCCTAATCTCTAGTGCTCCACACCCAGGCACACACTTGCCTAGCCTTGACTCAACCTCCTCCCCCTTCACATCTAGTTTAAAGCACGATTTATGAGCTTAGCTAAGTTTTTAGCAAGGGCCTTAGCCCCACTAGGAGACCCACATGCCCCAACCTTAGCAACCATGTCAGGGGGTGCACGAACCACCCTGTGATGAAAGAATCCAAAGCCCCTTTCCTCGCACCAGGCTCGGAGCCAGGCATTAACTGAGTTCTTTTTTGTAACTTGCGGGTCCGCTTCATTTAGCCTAGGGATGGAGCAGAACACTACTACTACTATTAGCGTACTTCTTTTCATGCAATATGTCTTCTCACTTATCTTCACAAGAAGTGACTGCGCAGTGGACATAAATCACTCTTTGACATAATTAAAATAAGCTCTGACACAAAACTGGTAGAGGTAGCAGACTGTCTAATTTTGCTTGAAGATACGAACTCAGCCACAACAGCACTATATGACTAGACTGCTCCCTGCAATCACACTCCTCTCACCTGGAAATCATTCTGCATGACTTCTCATCTCTCACTTCAGTGATCCAGTGCTTGTTCTGCCTTGCCTATGGCCAGTAGTTTTGCCATTTCAGAAGTAAAAGGTTGTGGTCAAAACAGGCTGGTTGCTGATCAAAATACAGCCAACGTATGATGAATGTTTACAGATTTCCCAGATCTGTTTACACTCGTCATGTCGTTGGATTGAATACAGACTGATTTAGGCTGTGGTAATGAAAAAAACTGTCAGTCTTCCAAAGTCCATCACAGGAACAAGGAAAGTGCTATAAATAGACTCGTGAGAAACACCAAGTCCACTGTCAGCACAAACTATTATAATATTTTATAGAAAAGTTCAATGTGGAAGTCACGAATGCCCTGTCCCTTAAGGCATTCAAGACCAGGTTGGAAGAGGCTTTGAGTAACCTGATCCAGTAGGAGACGACGCTGTCCATGGTAGGGAGGTTGGAACTAGACAATCTTTAAGGTCCCTTCTACCCTAAATCATTCTATGGCTCTATTCTATGGCCCAAAAGAAAAAACACAAATTGATGTCTATTTTTAGGCACGGTATGACATTCGATCATGCAATTATTCATTTCAAATACAGCTCATGTGCCAAAAATGTGCATTGCTTTACACATAGCTTTCATTCCTTTAGCTGAAACTATGTGTGCTAACACAGTCAAAATAGTTAAGGGTAAATCTTCACTGAAGACATGGATGGACCACTGTCCATCACTATTTAAAGTTTATATTTTGTACAGAAAAACTCTTAACCAGGGGAAAAATGTACCTGTAGCTCAAATCATCTTATTACTCCGCAGTAATTTTCCTTCATTTGTACTGCGTTTTTCACTCCTGCTCACCATTTCCACTACACTTCGACATCACGTAAGCAACAAAGCCATCCAAAGTTGTCTCAATGATTATTCGCAAGTACATGACACCAGTCTTCTAGTAAGTATACAGAATCATAACTGAGCCCTATGTTAAAACTCTATAATGTTCAATAGAAAAGAAATAGAGGGTCAGAGATGTCAGCTGGGTGTGCTGCAAATCCCTTTTTAATTTGCAGACCAAACTCCTTAATAGCATTCTCATTAAAAGCTCCTGATGTCAAATGTTCTTTTCTTTCTCCTTCACAACTGTCAGCATTATAATGAATAACTGCATTTAGAAGATATTTATGGCAAGCAGTGCTCTGTTGCCATTGCCACAGACAGTATATTGGCACAAGCAAGTGACCATGTCTGCAATTGTTATACTAGCAAAGAATGAAAACGCTTAATTTTTAAATTAATATGTGCAGGGGTCAAGTTCAGTGTGCTAACACAAAACATATGACATATCACCAGATGCACACATGGGTTTGAATAATGCTACTGTGAGTATGTCTTACATAGATGACATTTTGCAATGCTGGATGCAAATCCTCATTCAAGAGGACAATTTCAGTAACTGCAATGTTGAAGATTAAAGAAAAATGCTTTTAGTGTAAGGGGAATGACTATATTTTTATTTGTCTAATGGAACCTGAAAATGATAAAAAAAATCAAAATAAATAGATTTGACACTGTATTGTGAATTTGTATAGTTTTGAACTTGTATAAATCTGTTTCCTTTTTGAGAAGCTGCTTCCCTGTTGCATATTTTCTTCACAGTTACCCTAAATTTAGTATAAAGTTCCCGTGTGGCACAGCCAACAGGAGTGAATGTGTCCTGCTTTGCCCCCTTCCTGGGATTCACCACAGTCCCCCTGACATGAGTGGGCACCTCTGCCCACAGATTTAGCTCTGTCACATCAGTCCCATCCTAACAAGCGACTGACCCATTTCTATGCTGCACCCTACCTGGGACTATGAGTAAACCTCAGATAAAAAAATTACCTGTTACAGGCATATTCTTGTTAATGTATTTTTGCACATCAAGAAACGAGGTTTTGAGATGTTTTTAATTTGATTGCCCTCCTCTTAAATAACTTTGCAGCTCTACTCAACTTCATGCATCATAATTAGTTCTCCTGATTTCAGTAGCATTGCTCCCAGGTACATGCAATTAAGTATGTATCTAAAATATTGTAAGACTTTCATTTGTTTTTGTCAAATTATACTGAAACATACACAGCAGATAGAGATAAACATGCTTACATTACATTACACTTCTTACCTTGTCAAGGGCTGCCTTTTCCAATTCATCTTTTGCAACTGCTAGTTTTTGCTCCAGATCTGTTAGCTGCTGTGCCTGTGGGAATAAAGAAGAAAAAACTGATGCAATCTACATTGCATTTTATCCCTATAGTTTTTCAAACACTGCTGGTGACAGAGGAAAGGATGTAAATTTTACAAATAATATACATGAAATGGAAGAGAAATGCTTGCAAAAAAGACCAGGTCTCAAGAAACAGTACTATCTGCTAGCATACAAGGGGTTAACTCCAGATTTGGTTTTGTGCCTCCTACCCTGGAGATATGAAAGCAAAATTCACAAGAATAGCTAGTTATGCAACTCCACAGTGAGAAAACATTTTGGGAGATTTGCATTTGAAGTCAGGGCCAGGGAAGCTGCCTGCACCCTGTGCGGAAAGATTGTTGGCTTTACATGACTTAATGTTACTTCCCTGTGTAGTCCTTCAGAAGGAAATCTGGTTTTTTAAACAATGTGTATTGAGTGCAGGGGTTCAGGAGATCCTTTTTTTTAAACCCTTAGTAAAAAGAGACAATGATGTTCCCTTCCCTAGGAGTTAGATTCGCTCAGACTGCCTGCTACAGGGAAATACACTCTCTGCAAAACTCTTCCATTTTAGCAAAGTGGGAGCTGCCAGATTCCTACAGTTCTCAGCCCTATCATTAATAGCACATTAGTATGCAATGAAAAGGAATAAGGTAAAGGTTTCTTTTACCGGTATACTTGCAAAAACAGGTTATTAGGTTTTTTTCACTGTTTATGAAGCGAATCATAAAGAAACTGTACTAACCTGTTATACTTTATCTCTAAAATTCTGATTAGCTAACGCACATTCTGTGCATACACAACACCTGGATAAAGTTCCCATTTCTCAGTTGAAGACAAACACATTTTAAATTTGACCAACCATTTGGAAGCTCCCTTTCCCTCAGCACCACCCCAGGCTCACCAGGTTTCTGAAGTCCATCTCCAGCCAGATATTAGTCTCTTGCCAGACTTTTCAAGACTCAACCAACTGTAGCAAAGCATAATGTGTAGTCACATAATATAAATGCTGCTTAGCTCAAACCCCACAAAATTTGGTTAACTTGGCCTCTCTGCTGGGGCAATGACCTGATTTCCAGCAAATACCACAGCTGATGCGTATTAGCCTAGGGAGGTCTGTAGTCCTCAGCACCTATCTCAAGTGTTACTTATTAGAATCAGGCATAGGCCGTACTGGTTGATAAAACAAAACCCCGGCATTTTCAGCTCCCTGTTCATGTCAAGAACTACTTAGTCACATTTTAAACCAAGATTAGGCATTTATCTGTGGAATTATCACAGCAGCCATGGTCTCATTGGTTAAAACCATGAAGGATTAGGCATTCTTGCTTGAAAGTAGAAGTCAACTGCTTGTTCAGATGCAGGTTTCTTGCAAATGCAGTCCCTAATTTCCACTGAATCATTTTTCTTACAATTGGTATCAGGTAGTGACTGGTATCATCACACACACAACATGCACATGAGCTCCTGGTTTGGTTCTGCCTGCAAAAGAGCATCTATTACAGAAAGAATCCTTCCATTTCATAAGAATTAGTAAAAATTAACTGATTGCTTGCTTGAAAAAACTTACTAACATATAAGAATTTTTCTAGAGTTCAGTATCATTTACATTTGTTACCAAATACAGTACCTATTACTATGTGACCAAACAATAAGCCTAGTTCTATCTGATGCAAAGTGATTTCTTACATCATTAACATTGTAATTATTGCTACTTATTAAACTATTTTTGCAGTACAGTTATAGAAATTAATATATTTTTAGTAACGAGAGCTAAGATTCAGAAACCAGTATATGTAATTAAATATTTTGAATTGCCAGATATACAAATAATGATTACATGATAAATGAGAGGCCAGGAAGGCACTCCTGATGACATGCATTGCTAAAGGATCATAAACATGTGGAAGATGATGGATGGCCACACAGTGTAGGCAACTCCTGCTTCCAACACCATCTGTGTTACAGTTTAAATCAATGAAATACCACAGCTGAAGTTGTGAATTTCAGGATGCATCATTTTCTTCAACACACGCATTATGTCAGCATCCTTAAATGCAGATAGTTGACAGGAGGCAAGTCACAGTGTTTACAGCCGGCTGCTGCTTCTTACCTTGGAGGGGAGTGGTGGTTCTATATAATACATTGTACTCAATGAAACTGTAGACGGTTTTAAGTCAGAGGAAAAGTCTTTAATTTCATTAATTGTTGACTGGCATTAGAAACAATTGGACAATCTAACATGTCCCAATAACACTACTCACATCAAGCAAAATATTATCAGTTCATAGTCAAAAGGTATTAGTCCAAAGGACAGGATCGTACATATTAATAAAGTCTTTCTGAATGCATCACTTTCAAGCCTTGTTCTCATTTTTGATACATTTTTTTTCATATTTTGAGAGACTAATTTTTCCAGTAACTTTCATGTATATTTATTTTATTACTGACCCAACAGGCCAGTGATTTCAATCCAACTGATATCTAGTGACAATAAAATCCTGGCATTAAAAGTGCATTTTTGATAAACCACTCATTTGGAAGTAGTCATATTTATTCACACCTTAGTAACAAAACTGCAGAATAATTAACTTTTCTGAAAATTTGTGTCTATCAAGGCTGATATATTGCAATGGCTTCACTGCTTTTTTAATTTAGAACTTTTTAACTGGAGCCTGATTAATGTGGTTTGGATATTGAATAAAAATTAAGGACAAAATACCAGTAGGACTACACAAGGCCAAATCTGACAAGGAATAAACTACTTTTAAAAAGCACCATCTGCAAAAACTTTAAAATATTTTGTCTTAGGCATTCTTGTAGAATGAGGTCCTACAGATGAGACAGTGAGATAAATCATTTTTTTCATCCTCCAGAAGAGTGCACTGAACAATTACTGTCAGTCACTTTCCTGACTCACTTAAATTAATGTACTTACCTTCACTCATTGTGAATTACATTACCCAAAATGCCCATATTTAAATTCTTCCAGGCATAAACATAAAGTACAGAAAGAGAGGACTGGTCTGATTTAAAGCAGGCAGAGAGAAATCCAAATTGACATAGAATTTTTTATAGCACATAATTGACACCAGAGAGAATTTCTACATATACATAAGAAAATGCAAAATCAACATCTACGTGTCTTTGGGGTTATGATTTTGAATGTTCAAGAATTTATAAATATCATATCAATATAACATAGGTAGTTGATATGTTTATATTCCTCAAGGTCACACAAGAGCAACAGAACAGGGGAACGAGAGAGAAGTTTTGTAATCTAAAAACCAGCAGCTAGAGCTTTACACTTCTTACTTCCTTAGTCACACTAGAAGAAAAAAAAAATTTACTAGTGAGTTTTTGTGTACCTTCAGAAAAATTACGGCTTTTGTTTGTTCTAAAGAATTACTCCTTTCAATGATATTGGGACAAACATACCTAAGTAAATATAACAAATAAATTACTGTTGGATAAGGTACTGTGGGTAACAATGTGGTACATTACAAGCAAAATCCACATACAGTTCCTTTAGACATTTTTGTTGGTATTTTATCTGGAAAAGCTAGATCTGAACTTTCTTTCCAAACCTGGCTAGTCCATAAGCTACTCCATTGAAACATCCAGCTAAAAGTAAATGTTTTTTAAAAGCCTTTTTAACATTTCTCTCCCAGAAACTTTACACAGCATATCAATATGGAATGTAAAGTAGGCAGTGATTGCTTTTCTGTTGAGGTTTTGCATGTGTGGGTTTTTTTAAAAAACTTGTAACGACTTAAAATACTAACCAAAAAAATGACTCCATTCCCTTTTTTCCCATATAAAAAATTTAAAAGTACTTTTCACTTTTCTTTTTTTTTCCTTACAAGGCTAGGTTATAGCTTCATGTGAGAAGGATTACTCACATGTACAGAGATAAACACAGTGATGACGGAGTTATCTTCATAGAATCATAGAACAACCAGGTTGGAAGAGACCCATCGGATCATCGAGTCCAACCATTCCACTAAACCATGTGCCCCAGGACCTCATGTACCCGTGCCTTAAACACCTCCAGGGAAGGTGAATCAACCACCTCCCTGGGCAGCCTATTCCAATGCCCAATGACCCTTTTTGCCTCAAGACACATTGAAATGGGATTTTATTTGGTTACTATAAAACTTTTAAGGATATATGGCATTTCATATCAAAGACTGTTGCTTACTGAGTGCAAAATGATCACATGTTCTGCTTAATTAGAAAACATGATTGACTAAGTGATGCTTAATCACAGGTTAAACAGATTTGATATTCTGAACTTCAGTTTTTCCCATGCAGCCCTTAAATAAAGGCTTGAGGAAAAGATAAAATATTTACTGTGTAACTTTTTATTTTATAATTGATTAGAATCTCTAACTAGAGCAACTTCTTAAATTGGAAACCACTTAGCCTTAAACTTGAATAAATTATCTGGTAAACACATTTCTACTGCACTTATTCTGCAACCATTACTTGTATCTTAGAAAAAGAGACTTGGGCTTCCAAACTGTACTGTTTACCATAGCACAAGGTGTTAAATATAACTGAGAACACCATTTTTTGGCAGCTATTCCACTTACTCAGACATGCAGAAAACCCCAGATAGTAATATCTGAATTCTATTTCAAACACTTAAAAGGCAAAAAGTCATTTAAAAACATATTTTCTGCAAAGACTCACAGGTTGTACAGTCTTAAAGCTCATCACTGCCACAATGCTTTTAGCTGTTATTTGTGACTGCTCTGTACATACATTAAAAACAGGAAGTAAGACCTTAGTGCTTCATTATTAGATGAAATTTCACTTTTCCTGCCCCAAACTTCATACATTACCTTCACATAAAATTCATTACAATGAAAGTAAAATCACAGTGAGAGTTTTAGTTTAGTACTCAACCTCTAACTGAGGGAAAATAACTCCTAACTAAAAGAAAACAGTGGTTTCTCTGCAGAAATAGTCTCAGGTGACATGTAAGAAGAGCAGAGCCACATCATTCCACTTCGTGCCTACTCTGCCTTTTTATCTCTGTTAGGGGATTTTCCTCCCTGCAGATCAGGCCAGAGCACCTCAGGTGTTACTAGCAGTTGTTATTTCTGATGGATAGCGAATCCACATGATTACAACAACCTGCTGTTCTTTCTTTCTCAAGTCAGTCGTCTTTAGATAATTGTATTGCTTACTTAGGCAGTAAGAGAAGAAACACTGAAGGGATAAGCATTTTAAAATTCCTGTGAGGCACTACACACCTCTGTCACTAGTGAGTTGGAAACATTAATTTCCTTTTTCCTTGAGACAAGATCAGTTCACATTTTGCCCTAAGCTTCAACTTTTTGCTTGAAAAACAGAAAGAAAACAGAACTAGTATTTCTAGCAATATCGCTTGTGTTTATTAAGTGAACTTAACACTTCCCATTTTGAAAACATTACCTCCCATTGAGCTGATGAATAAAGTAAAAGCTAAAACATCCAACACATACAGTGTTCATTAACAACAGCATACTTTATTACAAAGTGCCTCCAAATCAGCCAACAATGAGTAATACAGAAATTTCAAACACTCTCCCAAAATGCAGATTAAATTTACTGTATTTATTTTGAGACATTCATAGTAAGATGATCACATAGCTGGGTCTGAATTTGCTGCCAGCAATACCCCAGAAAACAAGATCAAGCAAGGGGGAGACTAAGCCATGCAGAACAAGCCTGCCTCTCAATTTTTATTTCAAATATGAACAAAAGCTGAGGTATTCAAAACTGCCTCTAGAAAGCAGGCAATTTGGGACATACATGTCAATGTGCTCCAGATGTTGATTGCCTGAAGATGTCCTAAGCCGTAACACCACTGCACAGTTCATCAAGGAGCCTCCCGGCCAGCAGCACGGCTGGTCCTGGTCCCAGGTACCATTAAGGAAGTGGTGCCCAAGACACCACCTTGGCTGCTCCTCTGGCCTCTCCAGTTCCAGGGAAAGCCAACAGGCATCAGCACCGTGTCTGGCTCCTGCTATTCATTTTCACAGTTTGTCATGTTTGTCCACGACCATCCCCTCCCTTTTATGTGTATGGAGGCTGGCAGCACACCTCGTCCTAATATCTTCAGCTCTTATGTTTCAGAAAAAGACATACTTCTTCACAATTTCTACAGTACCTACCACTGCAGAGCTTAAATATTGAAGAAAAATGACTGTGCCAAAATACCAGTTGGTATCAAAGTGTACTTCTGGCATTGGCATTACTCATATAATACCTTGCCCCCCTTTTTATATATAACACAAGAGGACCCAGGCCTATAGAAAACATTCCCTTCTTTTTCCTGTTACATATTCGTACAAGATGAGAATTTGCCTCATGTTTCAGCTTCTTGTATGTCTTTCCGTCAGTCTTATTTTTGTATCTGATCTTTGGGCAGTTTAGAATTTTTCAATACTTTATGTGGCAAATTTTTCCGTCCTACTGGGAACACTCAGAATCATTATAATAATTAAGCCATTTGGAAAATGTCAGTCAAAGTCCCAATCAATTTCAATTTTATAACAATAGTAAACCTCTCCTCATTTTAGTGGGAGCTGGACCAGGTCTGTAAATTGATTGAATAGCTGTATGCTGCCAGTTAAACGCGGAGATGCTTCTGCTAGACTTAAGTAACCCTGCCTCATGCTGGCTATTGACTGGGCTGGTCTCACATAGTAACTCAGACTTGCTATTTAAGACTGCATTACCATCTAATGCAAGTCCATATCCTTACAGCTAGGTCTTAAGGGCCTTGCAGAAACTTTTAAAAGTGGATTTTTTTCAGTTCATTAAAAGAAGTGAAACATTTTTTTCATGCTTGAAATTTCATGGTAAAAAAATCTACTGACAATAAACTAATAAACATGAATTACTAAGTAGAGAAACTATGTTCACATTTCACAAGTCTGTGATTTCCAAAACTGCATGAAATTACATAAAAAAAAGAATAATAGAAGGAGACTTGCTTCAAAGGCGATATCAGTAAACTGTGTTAATAAATAACCCAATGTCCTTACTGAGAAGTATACACTCTCCACCTTCTTGTATTTCACTTATCTCTTTACATAAAAAAATCCCATGTCTGCAAACAGCTTGTAATTATTTTTCAGCAGCAAATTTTGTCTAGATCTTCAGACAGCCCCTCCTGTAATGCTAACAATATGCTACCACTAACATATTACTAATGATTCATGGCAATAATACACAAAATGCTACAATGTGGCATAGGAAATGGAAATAATGCACCAGAAAAAAGATGCCAAGGTAAACAGTGAGATCTACTTCCTAAGCAAAACACACATGATCAAGGAGAAACTTTCTATGCATGTTTTTGTTAATTTTGTGAAGATACAGCATACCACCATTCATGGGGAAAAAATAACTGCCTACTTAAAAGAAGAGAAATTAAAAAAAAAAAAAAAATCTCTTATGTATCATGAAAACAATAAGTACTCGCTTCCCATACAGTGATAAAAGACCATGTAAGAGAAGATGAAGAAACCGTCACTATGCTGACTGCATTATCTCAACAAACAGCTATCTCAAAAGTAATCACGTCATCTCTTGCCACCCAAAGACTAACTACAGATGTTTATGTAAGAGACCAAATGTATTTTTCCAAATCAACCAAGCAAATTTCAATTTCCTGTCTCTCCTAAGGGCCTCAGCTTCTGCTAGCAAAAACAACTCAATATCCTGTCTTGAAGCATTTTTGTACATCCAATAAGCAGGCGGATCTAATCACAAATAATTGGTAAGCTGAAAATAAAAATTTTACATCCAACAGCAGGTACTCAAATGAAAATCAAAAGAGTAAAAGCATACAGACTTGATAAAGGAAAAAAAAATCACAAAATGAGTAAGCAACAACAGCATTATAAAGCCATCCAAATAAAAAGCATCATAAGCCTCCTCACTTAGAAAAAAAAATTAAATATCTATCAAGACCAAACTACTAAATGCAGCAAGATCTGCAGGGTACCTAAACTATGAAGACTAAGTCCAACACTCATTATAATACAGAGTAGAAACACCTCAAGGAAGACCCTATCATCTCATCTCTTAGGACTCAAAGAAAACATCAATTCTCACTCATGATATTAACCCATAAAATCCTGCACAGCCTAGCCCATCAGTCATCCACCTAAGGATGTGTCTGCCAGACTCATCAGCAAAATGATCAGGCACAAAGTTCATATTCAATCCTATCATTCTCCAACCAGCAAAAATTCAGTCCTGTACATATACTGCATTCTAGAAATACACAGATAAACAGAATAATCTTCATAGAATCATAGAATCATCAGGTTGGAAGAGACCCACCGGATTATCAAGTTCAACCATTCCTATCAAATCCTTCATCCTATCCTTCGTGTAACAACAACTTCAAACATGAATAAAACCTACACTATAATTCCATTCCATCAACCATCAAAGCTTTGACGAATATGCTTACAATTTTTTTTCCTGCCATCATGATGACTTACAACAAACAGGGATACTTCTTGAAGAAAACACACCTATTTTCAAGCAAATCATCAAAATAATAGCTGTACATTCTCACAAGGCAACATGAAAATTCAGCTCTCCCTAGCAACATGCTCCTGGCTGTCATAAAGCTTCAGACAGAGCAAGTTTTATGAAAAAGCATTAATTACTGATTAAGATACTAAGTGTATCTGAACAGTTACAAACATATGTGTTTGTAATTACCTCACACTGCAAATGCTTTGAAAGAAAAATGTCATCAGTCTTTCTACCTGGTTTGGCACAACCAACATACATTGTTGTATTGTATGCAACATGAAATGGAAACCACTCTGTGTTCTGGGTTTATAGGCAACTTGATCTGCATGTATGAATACCAAATCATTAGATCTACTACTCTCAAATGTTTATTAATATTAGCACAAAGATGACAACTCCTGAGCTAAAGATGAAGAAATGCACTCTGCAACACTGCAGCCATGATGCTGTCTCCCATAATTAAAGACTTTTCCTATAAGAGAACAAACAATTAGAAATAATAGCTCATAATAACAATGATGTGATCTCTCAAGGTCTGGGGTAAATTGCATGTGATATATTTAACAAAAAGCACTCTTTAAACCTTCCCTAAATTATTTTGATCTTCTTTGTCTGGGTTGATATATGATTTACTTTCACACACATAGCTGCCTTTCAAGCCAAATTTACATGCTATAGTACACAGTCCCTCTTTCATAAGTTGTAGCCCTGCCTATTTACAGAAATTATTTTTTGACAAAAGATCATTTTTCCATCTAATAGGACTCTATCGTGTTTGTGCAACATAACTTCTTTTGCTTTTGTTAATTGTATTAAGCTCTAATATTGCAGTTCCTTACAGACTCAGCAGAGAAGAGCCTGAAGACTGGAAAAAAATACATGTGATACCAAGTTTCAGAAAGAGAAATTTAAGAGGGCATGACTCATAGGCCCATTAGTACAACATTCATGACTGGAAAAAGTAATGAAAAGGATAATGAAAAGGATAATCAGACTGCCTCTGGAGCAGACAGAGTTTTATTTTATATATATATACAATTCTTGAACTGAACAGTGAATTAAGCATATACTCAAAATTTGGGTGACATCAAACTAGAACCCTATCTGTCACAGAAAATAGGATTTATCTAAATTTACACAGACAAACTGGGAAAAATAGAATCACCAGGTTGGAAGAGACCCACCGGATCATCGAGTCCAACCATTCCTATGACACGCACTAGGGACAAGCATAAGATGCTAAATGCAGACAGGAGGAACCAGTAAACAAATATAGAATTTAGAACAGTAGAGATGAATAGCTCAATATGACATCACCACTGAATGTACCATGTTTTCCTAGAAAATGCAGATAACACAGACCACAAAAATCTTTTTGCTCTGCTCAGCATGAGTGAAACGTCCATCTGAACTTCAGTGTCCATTTTAGGGCACTGCAAATGCACAGAGAACAAAAGAAGTAAGTCCAGATGTGACTAACAGGAAGCAAATGGTGTGCAAAGAGAAGCAAGATTGTACTGAGAAGCAAGACTGGAAAAAAAAAAAATCTATACACTTATCTAAAAAAAAAACCCCACTATGAGAGATGCAGGATAATAATCTCAAAACACGTCAAATATTCCTTTAAGGACAGGGGTTAAAAAAAATAGATTACTTTCCAAGTCTGTGGATGATACCATGATAACTTCAATTTCCGTAAGGAAGATTCAAGACATGTAAGTAAACTTTTTTTTTCTACTAAGACTAGTAGACTAGAATAGACAAAAACAGCAGAAATAATTTGAACTGCTGCAGGTTAAAAAAAAATATTAAGTAAGCACTGTAAGAGAATAACACACATACAGTTGAACGTTCTTTGAAGTAAGAGAATGTGGAACATCCTTTCTATTTTCCGCAGCCTCCTAAGAAAATGGATTTTGCTAGAACCACACCAGAGCTGACTGGATTGCCACATATATATATATATATATATAAATTCTAATCTCAGTAAACACAGAGTGACTTTTCTTATTTATGTATTTAAAAGGAAAAGTCTGTAAGCATGTTATCAGACTTTCATTTCCTTGTCTATCAGAGTCTGCTTTTATTGTAGTCACTTTTCATTTCATCTTCATCCTTTGTAAGAAAAGCAAAGGCTTCTGGAAAACAAAAATCAACCCAAACCAATGAAAAATAACCATTTTTTTGCTAATTAATTCAAAGAACAATATGTAAGCCATTGCAGAAAAATCTGATTAAATTTATCAAATGGAAAGGATCATAAAATTAATAACTAAAAATATAGCTTAAAAGGAGGTGTAATTTGCTACTTTCCACTTATACGTTGTCTGATTTCTGACAAGGTCCAGAGAACTATTTTAGAGAACATTTTCCTACCTGAATTCTTTGATAGATACTCTCTCAAAATAATAGGCTTAAAAATGCTATAACTTAAACGCATGATAACTATTAAGTCTCATCTTCTAGACTACTCAATCATTATGCAACGCGATGAACTCAGTCTGTACTTTATATAGAACTTGATATCTTTACATAGAACTTCTTATCCCTAATAAAATTACTAGTTTAAGATCTCAGGGTGTTCGGGGGAAACACACACTCTATTATTCTGCACTAAATTTCTAACTGTTATTATATAACACCTTTTTTGCTGTTGTTTTACTTTCCCTGAGCAGTATTGCTAAATTTCCAAGGGAGGTGGCAGAAGATCCAGATACTGAGGAAATACATTTGATGAATAAACACATTTCAGATGGAGATCCTGTCTGAAAACAAGATGAGCTGCATTATGTTCTCAAGGTCTACATAAAAATGTCCTCACATTTCTCTTATAATCTCCTTTTAATATGGAACTTCAGAACTTACATTTAGCATTATGGGACAAAGTAAAAGCAATATCAAAGATAAGAACATTCTTTTTGTGCTAAATAAATCATTGTATAAATAAAGTTTAAGGAAAACAATGTTGCTTTTTTGGAAAGCTTTCTTCAAGTAAAGGAATAGTTTTATGATACTTTACACATAATGACAAATTCTTGAAAATGTGTTAAATGCACTGATTTTTCAGACATGCAAGGTCAGCTGAATTCTGCAGTTAATAACAACTTAGCAAGTGCAAATAATGGATGAAGTGAATGTACATTTATGAAGTGGCTGGATTTGGGTCAAGGCTGATCACCAACTGTATGGAAATAGGTATCATAACTGTATTGGAAAACCTGAATCTTTTGCATCTTCATACACGTGCAGGCACACAAAGCACTTCTGTAAAAGTCTATCAAAGATTCAAAATGATGTAATTGGTTATTTCAAGCCCAGACAACGAGGTGATCCAAGTTTTAAAGTTTAACACAAGTTTTCTGCTAAGTCAAGTCTTTAGTGGTTTTGTTTATTTGTTTGCTTTTCTTTAATCATTTCACCTCTTTCTCTGCAGGGAATGCAGAAACTCAGAGTCTGAGTCACATAAATAAATACTTTGCAACCTCAGGAAATAGGTTTACTGTGGCATGTAATTAACTACTGCTAATAAAGGAAAATAAAAAACATATGGTGGCATCAATTTTACTTTAGAAAAGAAATGGTATAAATATTCACCACATCAAGTCAGTAAGATATGAAAACAATTTCACATTATTTGGCTTTTCTTTGACCATTTACCATATCAAATGCATAGCATAAAATAATTTTCTCACATCCAAGTAATGAATTGTTTAGTGTAGCACAATGTGTTTCAAAGAGCTTGGAAAACAGTTTGGACTGTAAACATCAGGCTTTTAAGTATTGGTTTAGTTAGGGAAATCTTTAAAACACATCGTTTGCCCCTTTATATATGTCAAATCATGTGTCTCCTAAACACAAATACTTATATAAGCAGTTATAAGACAAGCCTAAATTTGAGATAATAAGATACTTCTTAGTCCTTTAGAGCTATTGAGCACTCAGTATCTGAAACACTATTTAGGAGC
This sequence comes from Coccyzus lansbergi, assembly GCA_033558105.1. Taxonomy (NCBI): domain Eukaryota; kingdom Metazoa; phylum Chordata; class Aves; order Cuculiformes; family Coccyzidae; genus Coccyzus; species Coccyzus lansbergi. The sequence continues at coordinate 6,258,860 of JAUMJK010000097.1, forward strand.
ATAAAAGAAACTGAAGGCAAGTGACAATCTTCCTCATAATTTGTGAAACTGCGCTGCACAAGGAAGTGTGGGTTCAAGAGTATCACTACAGAAACAAGTCCACAATGAGAAGGCCATAATGACAAGCACAGAGGCTGTCCAGCATTGGGAGCAAGGTTCTCTTCTTTCCTTCTCCTTTCCCTCCTCTTTCCACTCTCCCAGTCACCCCCACTAACATCCCTTCTCCTTTCTAGGAGTCCTGCAACTCTGAAGCAAAATCCTTTAAAATTCATCACAAAAGAAGTAAACAAAAATATACTCAAGCTGAACCATTCTCACCTTGTACATTTAAAAGAACAATTCAAAAAAACCAAGACACTGGAATAAACCGATACTTAAAGTTATTGCTGGATTTATCTTTCTTCATCTCATATTCCTATCAGTCACACACATTTTTATGTTTCACAAATAAAAGCCCCATGAATTTTGGTTCTTTTCCAATGTAGTAAAACATCTAACTTCTTGTGGGACAGTATTAGGAAATGATGGGAAGACAGTTAATGAAGAAGGAGTAAATTGAAAACAAATGGTTATGATTGCTTAAGCCAAACATAGCCCTCAATTTAGCAAAGCATTTAAACTTAAGATTACATGACTGAATCAGAGTTTTAGGACCATAATTAAATTATAGTAATTAAGATCAAACTCATTCAAAACTTGTAAGTACTTCCTTACAAAGGCAGTTACAAAATTAAGTCGATTGAGTAAAATCTTAGTATTAATCATTCCTTATTTTTCTCATTATAATACAAAGCAAATTTCAACTTTTTTGGCTCTAAGGATACTACTGTGCATGGTTTAAGGGACTGAACTCTAACAAAGAGACAGGAGATATAATTCTAATCTCAACAGATGCCAAGAACCTCAATATCACATACAGAGAAAGGCAGATAAATATACATACACACATGCCACATAATTAACCAGCCAGATCACAAAACACTTTGAAAATCTCATAATAAATATATGCCAAATATGATGAACTCATATTTACTATCACTTGTTAAGTTGCTGTCTGACAATGTTAAATGTAGATATAATTTACCAGTTCACTAGAGTATTAAAGGAGAAAGCTATCTACCCTGCCTTCATCTTTCTCTCCTACTTAATCCCCAGAGCTTTAGGCATTACAGAGAGTTATTGACAAAAGCAGATACCAGAATTTAAAACTCATTACCAACTGGTTTCTCAATGTTGATTATGTAAAACAAAAAGCAAACAAAAAAGCCCCTACTTACTTCACATGTATCTTCACAATTAATTCAACCACAGAAAGTAATAGTTTAATGGGCATGGACTGAAGCATTCCCTCATGTCCTTCGGAAATCTAATGGTTTGAAGTTCACCCTCTTCTGGTGAACTGCTATGAGACACCTACAATGTTCAGAGCTACACAGAGAACAGAATTCCCCAAATTCCTCAGCAAGACACATAGAAAACCTCAGGTTTAAGGCAGTGGGAATGCAGTGCAAGAGGGAAAGGGTAGGAGTCGTACATTGTGACAGTAACTAGCACCCAGGAGTTTATCACGCATGCCATTGATGCTGGAAGAAATCTATCCATCCACCATTGTGACCTTTTATCAGAAAGAAATGTAGCTTCATAGAACATCCTCAACAGCAATGATAACATGAAGCCTGTTTAGCTTCTACTATCAAAGCAGTCGGAAATTAAATACCACCTGTTCTTGCCCAAACCTATCAGCCTCTCTCTGATCAAAAAGATACTTAGAAAGCTTTCCGCTCACCAAATGGCTTCTACTCTATTCAGTTTGTCTGTCTTCTGACCTGAAACACACAGAACAGCACACTGAACCACATCTCACGTGATATTTAGGAGGATAGCACAAGTTTGCTGTTCTATTTTCTTCATAAACCAAATTTCCTTTAGTAAGGAAAAAGACTGACAAACAAACCTGACAAAAATATTTCTCATTACACATAAATAATATAGGAAATTAGCATATCAGACAGTCAATCCCATACAGAAATGTACATGGTCAAGAGAGGTTTTGGGTTTTGCACGTGTTCCCAGTGTGTGGGACTTTGGAATAGATTTCATTATTCATTACTATCATCCATTTAACGTTCTCAAAATTTTCTTAATTAGTTTCATTCATAATTTCCCTAAAAGGCAAATAACATTTTCACTATTTTGCAAGTAAGTGCATTCAAAGCAGGACTGACTCTACGTAACCTGGAACCCATATCTGAGCTGGTGGCCCTGATATTCCTTCACAATCAAGAACTATGTGTATTCAATGCAGGTAAAGGAGTCTAAGGGATAATTCATGTGGTGAAAAGTAATGACAGTTGTTAGGAGAATATGTATTTCCCACATTGCCACAGTAATACTGAGTAACTCTCCAAGGATCAGAAATGGAGTGCACTCATTTATATTCACTCAAACTTATATGTGTCACAATAGACACATTACATCTGGTTTAACACAAGTAAACCCCTTATCTTCCAAAACAAGCCCCTGATCTTTACATCATTACCTAAATCACTGAACTCTCATCCCCAAGAAAAAGTCCACCAAGCAGTTCACTGATCTAGGACCAACAGAAGGTGGATTTAACTTTACGTATGCCAGTCACTTCCCAGAAAGACTTTCTCATTTGTTCTCTTCTTTGTGCTCAAGTTGTTTTCTTCCATTTCCATATACTGTTTTCAGATGGGCAGCTTAGGGAAGGAGTGTTTCCTTGCTAAGGATAACTACATGATCTAGCCTAAATTCAGATCCAATTTTTGGACCACTGCACATTTGCTTAATGAAAACAAAAAGTAAATAGTAGTCTCGAACAATCCCTCTGCTTTAGCCAGAGAAAACAAGCACCCACAGACTGGAAAGTTTAGAAGGTAAAATCTTTCCCTCTGGTCATAGTCTCAGTTATATCTAAATCAAATTTAAAGTAAAATGTGTTATTTTTATAAATGCTATCCGATGTTAAAATTTAAATGCCTAAATATATAATATGCCTGGATTTTATCCTTAAATCTATTCCCCTAGTTTGGGTCTTATGATAACCAGAAATACATGTTCTAGAATAACTTGGAATCAAACTGTGCCTGAAAAAAAATGGAAAAGAACAAAAACCCAGTCACACAGGGTATTTCAAATGGCCTCTGTTATTCCATTACTACAGTACTATGCATACAATAGACAGACAGCAGAGAGAGTTAAATACTTCCAGAAGGTAATTTGGACATTATATTGAGATGAATCACTTAAAGTAATTCTGGCTTTAGTCACTTTGAAGATGACTACTTATCTTCATCTTTTATGCTGGGAATAAAAGCACTACTCAATCAGCAGCCTCCAGTCAGGCAACCTGAATTTCTCTCCTCCTCCTTTAACAGGGATTAATTTCTGCCTATGCTAACAATGACTTGATGCCCTTCGGCAAAATGTGTGTGTGTTTTGTCCTGTTTTTTATTCCCCATCTTTCTCTCTTTCTTTTTGTGTTTTGGGTTTTTTTTAAATGCATTAGCTAGACAAGCTAATAATTTGAACTTTATCAGTCACAGACTTGGTTTTTTTTCCTAGAAACTTCAGTTTTGGTAAAGATGTTCAGCCTATAGCAGGAATTGGGATCCAGGGACATAAAGACCATTCCATTGTTCACACTTAAAGCAACTCTTTGTGTTGGTTATAAGTCTTAACAATAACAATCATTGCCTAAGAGGACTGCTAATCAATGGAAAAACAAGAACTATTTGTAAAACACACTGTTGTTCAATTACAAAGGTGAAAATAGTTTTACAGGATCCTCTGGAACAGGGCAATAGGTTTTGGTTACCAACAGGAAGCTAGAACATTACTTTATGTGAACATGTAAATACGGATAGTCATAAACTAAATATTTCAAACTGCTTTTGTCTGTTTAAAAAGAAAGATACTAAACAACCTTTTAGGCTTTGAATCTTCTGGAATCTGAAATTGCATTACGATATTATGTCTGTATTTGGCATTCTAAACTCTTTTTGGTATGATGAGAAGGAAATGATGCCTTAGGATTAAAGTAATAAAGGCAGCTATCACACTCCTATGTTACTTCAGTACTGTATTAGCTCTAATATTTTAGCTAACTATACTGAAATAAAACTTACCTTAAAAATCAAATCCTTTTTCCCATAACGAAGCTCTTTCAGCTGGGCTTGGATCTTTTTTGACTGAAATTAAGGATAATAAAATTAGCAGGTTTTTATTTCAAGTATTTACTTGTATGATCAGAAAAAAGGTAGCGAGTTCTGACAATAGCAGATCGGCTTTAGAAACCAGAAAATTAACCAAAATCAAAGTCAATTACTTTTCCAGGGCAGCATGTCTAAAGTAGACGAAAGCATTATGGAAAATGTAGAATGGTCCTCACCCCAAGAACATGCATGAGTTAGCCGCTCGGTTTACATATTTTAGATGCAAGCTGTTATTAACACTTTCCATGAAGCATAACTGAAAACACCTTTTTCTTTGAGGGAAAGAGTTTCCAGAGTGTTTCACAGGTTCTTCTTTGTAATGACCAGGGAGTTGCAGATGGTGTCCAAATGAACTAGGTTCAGTTTGATACCACGTCCTCTAAAATAGGCATAGGTGTGCTAAATTTTACTAGATTAGGCTGATATTTATTTTAAATAAAATTGGGCTGTGTGGCTAGAGTACTTGCTGGTGAAGACTGAGGCAAAGAAGTGATTGCCTACCTCTGCCTTCTCCACAACCAGGTCTCCTATGTCCTTCTGGAAAGGGACCACATTTTCCCTTGTCTTCCTTTGTACCATTCTACCTATAGATGGTTTTCTTGTTACTTTTGACATCCTTGACCACATTTAATTCCATCTGGGCTTTAGCTTTCCTAACCTGATCCCTGGTTACTCAGACAGCTTCTCTGTATTCATCCCAGGCTATCTGTCCTTTCTTTCACCCTGTGTAGGCTCTTTTTTTCCTTTGAGTTTGCGTCTGATTCACTTGCTCTTCTTGGTTGGGTGGCCTGTAGCAGACTCCCATTACAATGCCACCTGTCCCTGTCCTCCCTTTAATCTTGACCCATAAAATCTCAACTGGCTCCTCATCCATCCCCAGGTGGAGCTCCATGCACTCCAGCCAGTCACTGACATAAGAGGACAACAAGCCCTCCTCATCTTGTCTTTTCTAAATATATGATAGAAATGAAGATTTTTTTTTTTTAATACAACACTCAACTATCCAAGGAGCATTATTTCACCATTTCTTTAAGAATCCTGTCAAAATAATATTTTTTTAAAAAATAAAGTCTGCAATCTCAACAGATAGTTAGTGAGTTTATTTGCATTAGTTAATGCCAAATGTTTACAACTCCTTGGAAGGTATTAGAAGTCTATTCCGCATTTACTGAAACAGTACATCTATAAATATAGTACAGAAGGTAGTGTATCTTTAATATATTGGAGCTTTCATGAAGAGCTGACGTCTTTCCAATTAGGGCAGTCAAATTCAGTGTCAGATTTTTGGGAATATATATGAATCTAAAAGCAAGATTTTTATAACTTGGTATCAAATATTTAAGAAGGACAAATTGGTGACCGTATTCCATAAAATATAAAACAAATAGCCAAGATTAGTTTCAGCAGAGGTTGTAGATCTTCAATTAGGCTAAACAGCTGGTATAACTAGAAATCAATACTTTGACCTTTTACTTTTTGACCTCTAAGCTAAAAAGTACAGTCTTTAATGAAGAAACCATATTCAAGCATAATTATGGACACTTTAGACAACAAGGAAAGCCTTTTGCTTCTGTTTCATTCTGGCACGGTACAACGACTTTTACAGAGGTTACATATGCAAAAAAACCATCCATAGGTTATATTCACATATAGTAATATTGCCTTTCATGAGAGGTTAAGCAGCTGAAGGGATTTCTCACATGAATGCAGTTACTTATATGTATTTGCAAAAATAGGACTTATGTGTCATCAACTATCTTTATAAATCTTTCCTGTCTATAGAAATTATTTTTAAAAAGGCATTTAGCTATTCTTTATTAGGCATAGAGATCAAGGAAAGGAAAACTGTTTTGTATATGTTATAGATGTACAAAATACATTTAAAGTGCTACATATATTTTCCATAAGCATGCCCAAATGTTATTTTATTTGTCTAAAATCTGAGTTTGCAGTTTGCTCTCTAATACACTTGAGTTGCTTCTACTGAAGTTTCATAGACGAGATGAGAGTGCTTTAGCATCACTCACCATAGATGCATAATATATAACCTACACCTTCAGTATGAATGACATTGATTCAAACTCCATTTGGGTATGTTAGATTTAGAATAAAGAGTAATCTTACTTACCTCTTCTGCATGAATACCACAAAGCTTGTTTCCTGACAGAAGCTTGTTTTTGAGGCTTTTGTTCTAAGAGGGAAAAAAAACCAAAATGCTTTTACTATTGAGAGTTACTGAAATATTCAGGGACCCTTTAAATATTTGATCATACAGGTTTTACTTTGTACACAGGTAACACCTCTAAGTCACTAGCAAAAACACAGATATGAAGACAAGATAGTTGCATCTTGGCTCGATGTATTCCCTTAGGAAAATCTAAAAGGCAATGACTTTGCATTAAAATCGTGTTTTCACAGGACTGCACAGAGAAACCTCCATAACAATCTAGCAACTAAAAGCAATTTATACTGGATATGCTGAGTTAAATAAAAGGAAAAAAAAACCCTCTAATCCTTTCATAGAGTCAACTGTGTGGCTCAGTATAAATTTCAGTAAATCATTACAACTACTGAGTAATAGGGCCAAGATCTCATCAGTGAAATTGGATGATCAAATTCATGGGGTCTTTTTGCTACATTTCATAATTTAAAACTGTAAGTAGAAAGTTATCTACCCGATTGCATTTTGTCAACTCAATATGCCTTTTCATGTAGGAGTTTTAAATGTATTTCTTCTAATTTTCATTGAAAATAAACCTCGATAAAATGAATTTTCAGTAGTCTGGTAACTCCTTCAGCTCAGTCATATTTTCCCATAATTGACAGTCAAGTGTAAAGACTTAGCTGCAGTGTGGACATCTTTCAAAACAGTTCAGGACCCTAAATATTCAATAAAGAGATCTTCAAGTGCTGGATATATCAAGCTTACACCAAAAAAGAAATGAAAATGACACAAAAAACCCAGTGTCTCCTGTGCTAACAAACAATAAACACACATACAGAAACCTAGCCCACCACACTTCAGGAATGTACGCTTATTACTGAAGAGCAATATCTTTCTTGAATATTGTGTACAAGGACAAACTGGAATTAGATAAGAAATGGCAATTACATTCAGAACATCAGTTCAGCTATGTCCACATCTCACAGAAACACTGGAAGCTTTATTTCCAGAACTGGAATCTTGGATTTATTTCTTGCAAAATCTTTATTAAAGGCAAGGAAACTAAAATTCCATTTGAAACCTCCTTTGCACAATTCCCAAGTAATGAGAAGATATGACATCTTGTTTCATTTTTCACTGTTGCTATCTACCAATATGCACTGCTGCAGAAACAATAAATCTTTACCAGTAGTTTGACACGGGCACCCACAGTTCTGTAACACAACAAAAAGTAATTGAGATGTTACTTTGAATGAGATAACTCATATTCTGCCTCGTAAAATATGATTTGCAAAAGGCTAGGTGTGTGGTGTGGGAGAATAAATGTTGCTCTCATAAGTTGCACAGTCAATTACTTTTTATTCTCGGTTTGAAAATGATGTAACTAATCAGACAGCAACACCTTATTGTATTAACCACTGTGGAAATACAGAATAAAAAAAAGCTGGCTCTGTACAAAGGGAATTGGGTAACAGCTACTACATGAAGAAAGATAAATCAAACAGAAATCAAAGAGATGAAGCACATCTACCATGTAAGTTCTACGTTGTACTGCGATCACTCAGTACATGTGACTGGTTTTGCATAAAAGACGGGCATTCACTTCTTGGGATGATGGCCAAACAGATGTACCAAAGGCACTGTTTCATTGAAGAATTACACTTAATTAATGCAGGAAGTCAAGTCATGACTTTATTTTGATTAACTAGCTTCGTTATCCTCCAGCCCCCCCCTCTACTGCCTGATATGGTTTGTTTAGATAACCCAGAATATGAAGGACTGAATGCCTATCACCTTTGAAAGGATACAGCAGGTAGTTGTCACAAATTCTTTTTTTTTACCAAATTCGTGTGGAAAAAAGACTATAGTTCAAAACCAACTCAATGAAAGTACTTTAAATTAGGAGGCAGACTCAGTTTTGGAGGTTTAGATAGGTTTAACGGGATTTAGCAGCCTGTCTCATTATTCAGGCTGCTTGCAAAAAAAACAAAACAAAGGATACCAGAATGCAGGCAATGCAAGCATCATTTACTCTGCCTTTAATACTGTTTCCAGAAATGAGCAAGCATTAAAAGGTTACAATTATCAAAAGCATAATACGTAGGCGCTTGCCAGAGGTAGATGACAACTTCTTGCTTACAATCTGAGTAATTTCATGTTACTTAGCAAATCACGTCACTGTTAAATATTGCTTTGCATCCTGATTAATAGTGATAATTTTCTATTAGTAGAATGTGAAGTACACCAGTAAAAACATGTGAAGTACAACAAAGCTTGATGTGATCAGAATGCTGAATTAAATGAAGCAAAATGAAGAGCCTAATCAGTTACATATTCTGTAGGTTTACTAGAAAGGGGTTATTCAGATCAATTGATCAATGAGATTTTTAGGTTACAAACGCCTGTTGAGTCAGGACAGAAGTTCTGACTTCTAGGTCTTGGATAAGAAGCATCATTTTGAATCCTCTTTTTCCTACTAAGCATCCTTCAAAGACCAACAACAAATAAGCTAAACTAATTAGAATTTTAGATCATGTTTACTTGAAATATTTTGTTACCAAGTACTTGAATGGAAAAGGTCTTGAACATTTTGAGTTTAAAAAACAATAAAAGTTTAAGGAATGAATTGAGTAGCTCTAAACATGCCTTTAAGAGCCTCTTCCAAAATTATATAGAATAATGATTTTAATTAGACATGGCCTTTTAGATTAGAGAAAGGATATCATTATATTCAAACTAAACAGGTACTTTAATGTCTCTGAACATCTTGTAAAGCTCATAGCACAAACTATTAGCTGGAGGAAGTGCACATAATCATATCATTAAGCCAAGTTACTGTAGTATCAAATTCTTAATTTACTAAATCTTTTAACACATTGGCACCAGTAGTTTCAGTGCATCCCTAAATTCAGGTACAGTAAGCTGCTGTCAGAGGTTGCCACACGTGCGGGAATCACCTCGTCTCTTCCCTGGCAGTCAATTTTTACTGTCCTGGTAGCTCACTGTCTAGAGAGGTATATGTTCCTTTCTATTCCTACCTTTTGCAATTAATCCCCTCACTTCCGGCATTTATTCTCCTGTATCAAAGACCAGTAGCTGCCCAAACTAATCACCAAACATCTAGAGAGACAAACCCATGTTTACTGATCCCTATAGACAGACTGAGTCCAGCAGCTCTCCAGAGAAGAGGAGAGGGGGAAGAAAATTACAGAAATATATGACTACCTTAGAATTTTATAAAATGATCATCATGGTGCCAGTGGTCCTTTCTTTTCATATTGTTAAGGAATTTTACTATTTTTTACCTTAACAAAAATTCGAGTCCCTTCCCCTCTCCTTCCTCTTCCCTATGATATCAACACTAACAGTGGAGAGCTGTGACAGAATTTCTTAGTTTCTCATTTTTTTGGTGTTCTGTGTTTTTGGGTTTTTTTGGTTTTTGTTTTTTTTAAAATTCTCATCCTCTCTATTAGAAAACTTCGACAAAGACTTAAAAAGAAAAGCCCGAAGTATACACTTCGAAGCGCAATAGAAGCATTTCTGCAGTGAACTTCTAGTTTCTTCCTTTTCTGCAAACACATTTTATTAAAATGAGTATAAAACTACATCATATAGTTTTGAAAATGCCCCCTCCTCATTTAGCATGTACAAAAAACACCTCATGAGGAAAGAGTCACAGTTTATAGGCACTGTTGAATATGACAGACTGCCCCTGAGTCGAGTTTAAAGGAGTTTGCTATCATTATAAATCTGATGTTACAGGGATTAACATTTTTATTGTGTATCATATGCTCTGCTTACAGAAGGGTAAAAATATGCCATCAATGCAAGAGGCACAAATTTTCAGATGCCATTTTTTGAAGTTACTATCCAAATCTCTGGCCACAAAAATAAGCATCTTAATACTCTTACCCTTACTCTTACCCTGTTACAAAACACTTCTGTTACCTCTTTGAAATAGCATCGGGATCTTAATCCAGAATGAATGAATAATACAATGTAGACATCCTCAGTACAAAACAAGTTTAGTTTGCCCACCAACCTTTGAAAGCACAAGAGCACAAAGTATGTTCAAGGAAAGAAAATCACTTTCACTCTCAGAAAATTATTCCCAGCAATCAACTTCAATTCAGACCTTTTATCTGAGGTCTGACAGCACTTGTTTGTTGTACACAAGATAAAGTTGGCTCTGCCTCCCCTTGATGAATAGCGCAAATAAGACCCTGCTGGGCCCCTGCTCATCATTGGAACATTTCTCTCTTGGAGACATCCTGTTAAAAAAACCCAACCAAACCCAAGAACAATAAAAAAGCCAGGACTGTGCTCAGCAGGAGTGTCAGCACCAATTGCCAAGATGAACTGTTTTCTATCTCCTGTTAAACTAAAGCAGTTCATTGCACCCTCAGGAGGGAAATCAGAAGACAGCACCAGACCAAAACCAAATATCTAGAGTTATCTGATCTCACAGGGTATTGGTACCCATTTCACTTTGGACATCGGCTTTCTATTTCATGACAATGAAAAAATGTTTTATATAGCATGAAACAGTGAAGTTATTTTAATCCCAGCAGGATTGGCTCAACCCTTTATCTTTCTGAGACGGATAAATTTAGTTTCCTGCCCTCTACCATAGAACGTTTTTCAGATAAGACCTTAAGAACTGCAGTTCTACCTTGTCTTTATGGTCAGTGAAGACACTGTGACTTTTTGTAAGAAGACCTTGCCTTGATGTTCTTGAGGATGTTTGAGTCTCCTTTCCCCGCAGTTTTTCCTTGGTCAAGGGTGCCAAACAGCTTAAGTACTCTGCCCACCAATGTATTTTAGTACTGCTGATGCATATATGAACTCTACACTTGACAGATCTCTCTGATTTAAACTCAAAAAACGCCACTGCTGCCCTAGCTCTGAATTCCTGTGAAAAGCTCACTTAAAACATGGTCAAACTTCTGCTCTCTGTGCCTAGAAATGCTCTCCTGACACCTTTGCCTGTGCTGTATTTAGGAAGAACATGCAACACCCAGACACTGGCAGTCAAATAGGATAACCCTGGCAATGACATCACGCTGCTGCTTTAAGCTTAGACATATTTTGACTTTTAATGTCTTGTTTTGTTGGTTTGTCTTTCTTATTTTCCTGTAATCTGTTCCCTTGCCTCACACTCATATGTTACAGATCCAGGCAGATAAGAGCAAGTTTCCTCAAACAAACAGTAAATGTTTCTTTTACTTGACCTATCTACCCCTTCCAGTCTTAGAGTTGTTACTTCTGCTGGGTTTCACGGAGAACAGATAAGCTGAAGGAGTTAATAAGCAACATACAAAAAAATCTTGCTAAAGGCCGTAATACAAGACTTTTGTGCTGATTGCCCCAGGACACAGGTACAAGCATGTAGAAGCACGCTATTTCCATGAACCCCCAGGCCTGCAAGGGGAAGCACCACAACAATCTTTTACTGAACAGAGCACAGACTTTAGCATTTTAGTTGAGAAGTTGTTGCCTCACAATATTGGTATGAAATTATAGAGTAACTCATGTTCAATCTAGACTTCCTCATGCATGTGCTCTTTCCTCAGAGTCTTTTATTACAATTTAAATTTTGAATGTTTCCACACAGAAATTCTAAACATTGGCTTTTCCATAAAAGCTCATCCCTACAAAAATTAATGGTTTAAGCGGGATTTGCGTCTCTAAAGTGCATATCATTGACAGACTGCACTGAAAAAAAAAAATATTAATTAATGACCTAATAGAAAGGTTTAATTGACACCCTAGCTGCCAGGAGTATTAGCTCTTCCTCAGGTTTAAAAAAAAACAATAGCTAAAAAGCTCTTAAAAAATCCTGATCAAATTAGAGTCACTGATTTTAGTAACAACTACTACATTTAATCTGCATTTAAACTATTTTTAGTACATTTAACAATTTGGGGTTGTTTTTCATCCCTGTATTTTGAATTGCATGCCTCTGAGTCACAACAGGTTTTGCCCTACAGCTCCCTTCTAAGGGGAGATTTACTTTTTGTTCAGTCCTTACAATAAGAATCACTCGGAGAATGACGCTTACTCAGAATGCTGCAATTAATTCATAGTGAACAGTTATTAGGGAGTTATCCTTATTCATTCTGTTTGCCAGGTGAAGTTTAGAGTCTTCACTGTTATCCGTAAGCAGCTTGTCTCTCCCTGAAAACACCACCATTTACTGATAAAATGAAATAAAACCATAGAATCATAGCATTGCTTAAGTTGGAAGGAAGCCAAAAGGATCGAGTCCAACTCTCTGCTCCTTGCAGGACTACTTAACACTAAACCATAAGACTAAGAGCATTGCCCAGATAATTTCTGACATGACAGGCTTCGTGTCATGACCACTTCCCTGGGGTCCCTGTTCCTGTGACTGATCACTGTCTTGCAGAAGAACCTCTCCTGACACAGTTTCATTCCATTTCCTTTTATAAATAAAATGCATGCAAATAAAATGTAAATTAAAACGTAATTTAAAAATAACAGAGCGCTGGAGACCCATCTGTACTATAAAAGGAAGCTTATAGTACATTGATACTTCTCTAATACCTGGGAACTCGCTTCACTCTTCCTTAACTCACAGCTTTTCTTTTTATCCAAAATAACTGAAATCTGGCAACTTTTCATGCTTGCTAAAACATACACTGGAATATTAATATTCTACCAGTTTGTAAACATGCATCCACAGACAAAAAGATTGTTTTAGGAAAAAGAAAACCAAAGCAAGTTCCTGATTGACTGTTTTTGTTTATAGGGCTAGGATGCAGCATGTTGGTACACGCAACCATTTCCATGCATGTTTTAAACAGCACAGTGGGAAAAAGAACTCTTTCAATCCCTCATCACTCAAAACCAGTGGATTTTTACATTGCAGCAGTGGATCAGTATACGTATACTGGACCAAGTAGGTTTTGTTTCTCAGGGTGTTTTTTGCCTTTGCAAGGGTTGGGGGAAATTTATTTTCCTTATCTATGAGTAAAAGTGATACATAAAAATATTTATTGGACTGATTTAATTTTCAATTACATTTCCCCAGTAATTTCAATAGGACTTCATTATAAGAAAGCAAATGTCACTTCTAAGTCTTTCCATGTCAAATATTCTAATTAAAACCATAGCAGCTTATTAAACACAGAATTCCATTTTGCAGAACTGATAACTGAAATAAAAAGGAGTTTCCTATGCCAAGCAGGATTATCTAGAGAAGAAAGCTGACAGTTCTTTGATCTTTCCCTCTGGTAGAGGTGGCTGAGTGCCATGGGGATGGTTTGTGGGATCAACAAAGCAGAACACCTAGTTAGGTAGATGTTAGCCTGAAGCTGCTTCTTTTCATTGGTTTGACATTTGTGAACAGAATGTTGAAAAGAAGCTAGTGCTGCTGCGAGATGCAGGTCAGGCTTAAAAGAACCCCAAACCAACAAAACAGTAAGAGCTCTATTAAGGCAAGGGGACAGAAATGAAAAGAGCATGCTGGATGTGACCAAACTTGTAAATGAAAATAATCTAAATATAAAAGCATTTCTGACTTCCGAAAAACCAAGCTGCTCTATTACTAGAAGTGGAAAGGGCCAGGCTGCTCTGCTACATTCTGCTCTACAACTTCACTTTTCCTGCTGCACCAGCATCAGAAGGTGAAATGCTGCATTAAGCATATTTTAGATCCTTACACATTTGCAACTCAGAATTGTCTACATCTGTCTTAAAACAAAAATGGTATAGTTATGAAAGGAGAAGGGGATGAGAAGACTAAGGAATAAGTTTATGCTGCTCTCTGTGGGGTCATATTGCTCAGGTTTGCTTTAATATTAATAGACCTGTCTTTTGAATTCTCTCAGTAGCACCACAATAGAGTATTTGTTGTGGCAGAACTATTTGGCCAATATATTTAATTTTTTTTTAAAAAAAAAAAAAGCTTTGATAGTTCAGTGTACAGACATCTAAAATATTCATCAGATGTTTAGAAGAGACTAGTACAATATCTTTCAATCGGGAAATAGATATCCCCGAGGCAGTTTTACTGGCTTGATTCACATATTAAATGTATTTCCATCATGTCATACTTACTCAATATACTGGGATATAAGTAACTACATAACAGGTACTAGAAAATATCTTCTTGCCTTGGTCCTGGTATGGTCTATTCCTACTAATAGAATACAAAGTGATTTCCAGAAGCATAACAATTTCCATGTTTAGATATTTCAGCACTTTCTAAAATATTATTTTAAATTCACAGCTTCCATGCAGGCATTATCACCAGTGCTACAGGGTTTGGAAGGCGAGCCATTTGTAAGCACACAGCTCACGTCAGGAGGAAACGCACTGTTTCCATCTTTGGAACGCATGAAGTAGAAATTATTTCACATTCTGCTATATCTTGTTATACAAATCACGGTAACAATTTAACACACTCAGTATCTGTGAAGGAAAAACATAAGCCACACCTCCACGTTTTCAAAACATCAGAAATGTAACCTAAATATCACCTATTGTCCTACTATATGAGCTGCAAGCTGCAACAGAAGCTCTGTTGATATCTAAAACAGGACAGGAGATCTTCAGCCTTTAAATACTGCAGTGGCATTAGCAAGGAAACTGTGCTGTCTATAAGCTTAATGGAGTAAATCAGTAAATAGCTTGATATTGCAAATATAAGCACAGGAGAGTTTGCATAGGTCATCAGGGTTAATTAATCTACTCTAATAAAATCATCATTAATTTTCAATGATTTTCTATAAGTTATACAGCAAGATGAAGTAGTCAGGAGTAGGACCCTACCCATGATTGTGAACTTGTCAAGAAAAAGCTTGTTTTTAAATAGAAAAAAAAATATAGCCATGAATAATCTGAAGCTCAGTCTACAATCTTGCAATTGCATGGTTGTATTGTTTATGTGATATAAATCAGATGTTGTTTCCAAGCTATAAATTCAACAATGCAAGACTCAAACGTTATGGACGGGAGCCACCACTTGGTCTAATGGACTGTAGAACATTCCCAGACACTTTATCTACCAATGGTGGTCCATATATGCAGCTGTTCATGCTGGTTGTGAAATGGAGTCTAGATTTTCCTGAACTACTGGGGTATTTTTGCCTTTGCTTCAGGTATCCAAGTGAGAGCCATTTAGAAAGCATGACAAGGCCTAGTAACAGAGAATAAAACATATACATAAATCCCACCAGAGAGTGGTGGGATTGCCTCTCATAGAAATTGTGAAAGACCTAAGCTTGGCTTCTTTCTTAACGAGTGCAGATCCAATATCCACATAGCCATCTTTTCAAAAAGGGTGCTCTAATCCAAGACTTTTTTGGTATTTTAGTGTTGTAGAAGGAAAGAGACAGAATTTCAGTCTCCTCCATGGAAGTTTTTCCACTTTGCACAAAACAGATTTTCAGAACATTTGTTCCTAAGAGAGTACTCATGGAAATCTGTGTAGGATAAATTTTTCATCTTTTTTTTTTTTTTTTTTAAGTATTATTCAAACATACTTTATATTGCAATACCTATTAAATTTTTCCATTTTATTTTAGTTGAAATGGAATGATAATAGGTTTGGACAAGAAAGCAAATTTGACAGTCAGCAGATTTCATATTAATACTTGTCTTGGACAAGAAAGGATGTAAAAATGTAATTTACCCAATTCGATGATATCAAATAGGATATTGGTCTGTCAGTCATAGGCAGGCAATCTAAGTAATGCATCTGCCCAGCACACCTAATAATTTTTATGCTCATATACTTTTCTGAAATATCTTAGAGATCTGTCTGTAGGTCACAGAGGGCATATTCTCATAAACACTTCTTAAAGCCACAGTTGACTACACATATTATTTAAAAGTGGTTATATTTTTACCTGCAAAATATATTTCGATATTTTTGAATGCAGCTGGATTTTCAGTGGAGCAATCTTTTAATTAACTTACTATTCAACAGCTGTATGTCTATTATTATACCTCAAAATCTAAATCCTACATCAGTGATGAAGCTTTGCTTTGTCATCCTCAAATTAAGGATTTAAATTCATACACACACATTTCTAGCAAATATGAGTAACTATACTTTGAAATAATAACAGCCAAGACATGACATAATCATAATGCAAACATTAAATCTGCCAAGCTAGAAGGGTGTGTGCTCCTATTCCCAATTATACTTATTATATTTAACACAACTGATAATATATCAATTTATTTTGTTTAAGAAGACTTTGCCCTACTGATTGTTCTTTGGACTTGTTGATTAACCAGAGAAATAAGGTATTTGGCAAGTAAGGAGAGGGGAGAATAGGGCACAGAACAATCATCATCTCAATTAGGGACTAGTGAAGAAGAATAACCAACCAAGCTACCATCACCCATGCTAAGCAAATGCATCCATATCAGAAGTTATGCTTATACCATGGCTTAACTAGAAGAGAATCAGCAAACATCGATGCAATGCTCAACAGACAAAACTGAATCAGTCTAACCGTCTGAAAAGTTCACAAACTTCTGCTGGGATTTTAAGATGGGTAAATTGCCTCTGCTGAGTGGAGGAGTTATGCAGCTGCAGATTTGATTAGTGTTATATTAAAATTAGCAGATACATATACTCTTTTTACACAGATATTTGTCAAACAAGAAGCCCAGTTGCTGAGATTGTTAAAAACAAACAACCACAAAACCAAAAAACCACCACAGAAATAAAACCCCAACCAACCAAAGCCAAATAAATAAAAGACAACAGCAGAAGCTTAACTTCTACTTTAGGAATCACAAAATAAATGCTGAAGTCCCTATAGAAGACAAATGTTTCTCACTGTAAGGCACCTACTAAACAGCAGTTATTTCTTCCTTTCAAGCAAACGGTCATGAACTCTCTCCATAAATATATATTTCTGCTTACAAACTCACACAGACTAACAGCACTTGACAGTTCATTGTTCAGTGTCCTGTCTGGTTCCTCCATTTCTCTTTGCAAGTAAATGAGTTACGGCATAAAAAACAGAATGGTATTTGAAAGTCAACCTTAATTGAATGAAACAAAGTAGTATCACTTGTGCTGTGTTAAAAGTATATGTGATGAGACTTTAAAAGAAATCAGAATTAGATCTATAAATATACACTCTAAAGCATCACTAACAATAACAGAAGAGAATACCTGAAGGTTAGGGCAAAATTACAGTTTCATTTCCTTTCTTTTAACACTTGCAAAGCTACTTGTACTTGTATCAGAAACACTAGAACAACTAAAGGAAAAAAATGTGGGAAATTTAATGATTAAAAATACTTAACACTACTGTTTTCCACATCCTTCATTGAACTTAAGCCTCTAACACATTGGCTATTATTCAACAAGAATTTTTAAAAAAGCAGAGCAGCACACAAAGTGCTACCTGTTTTCTACACAGTCCTTGCTCTGCGCAGAGAATTTAAGTCACAATAAGCAACGCAGTGTAAAGACAACTACTGTGAACTGCACATACTCACTTGCTGCTTTCAAATGGAAATAAGCTAGGGCCTTACCAAACAACAGAAACAAGAGTTGGCAACAGTCAATAGGAACCTGTATCAGAGAAAAAAATATTACAAGATGTTTTCCACCTAAGTAAGTGTTACAGTGAAATGCAATGGCATAATATTGTTTTTTATTTAGTTAAACGTACTTTAGCAACAAAATTGCATTTGCTTTTGCTTGCTGCAACAATAGAAAGTTGAACAAATGTTAGTTTTTTACACTTTTACAGCAACAGAAATCCAGTCATCCTCTGACCCAGAAAAGAATGCAATTAACTATAAATGAGTCAATTCAGTAATCCAATTCTTATGTGTTGTTGAAATTATGCTTAAATGAGAAGCATGTAGCTTAGAAAAAGAAATAAATTCATGTTCTATAGTGCATACACATTTTATAGGTAGTAGGACTTAACAGAAAGAGTTCATGAGGAATATTAAATTGCTGCACCTTTATGCTTGTCCAGAAAGTTCTGGATTTGACTGGGGTTTTCCTTCATTATTTTATTACCATGTCTGCTAAAAATAATATGCTCTTCATAATTACTTTCCATGCCACATTTTATCTTCTTGTGAAATTAAAGTAAGGTGGCAGCATTGTAAAAAAGAGCAAAAAGAAAAGGTTTCATTAGAATTAATTGCTGTTCCAACAGGCATCTTGGTGAATCCCCATCCCAATTCAACCAGACAGATATCACTGTAAGAAGGAAGCACTGCTAAGTAGCAGGTTACACTTCTTACCCAAAGGTAATAACTATCTATTGCATCATAAATTGTTTGGTCGGAAAAAGACCTTTGAGATCTTCAGGTCCAACCATACCAGTCCACTACTAAGCCATATCCCTAGCAGATAGGTAGATGTGTTCAAATACCTCCAGGGATGGTGATTCAACCACTTCCCTGGTCATCCTGTTCCAGTGCTCGATAACACTTTCAGTCAAGATACTTTTCCTCATCTGAGCCTCCCCTGGTGCAAGTTGAGGCCATTTCCTCTTGTCTTATCACTTGTTATTAGGAAGAAGAGACCAACATTCACCTTGCTACAACATCCTTTCAGGGAGTCATAGACAGTGATAAGTTCTCCTCTTGGCCTCCTTTTCTCTAGACTAAACAACCTCAGCTTCTTCAGACCTCTTACACCACCTGTTCTCCAGTCCCTTCAACAGCTTCATCGCCCTTCTCTGAACGCACATCAGTGCCTTCACGTCCTTATTACAGTGAGGAGCCCAAAAATGAACACAGTATTGGAGGTGCAGCCTTGCCAGGGCTGAGTACAGGGGAGGGATGACTTCCTTGGTCCCGCTGGCCACACAGTTTCTGATACAAGCCAGGAAGAGCTTTAGGGTATGAATTCCATGCCTGGGTGCTACTATTTGCTCAATCTAGTTAGGTCCACTTTTTTGGCAAATGGAGGAAGAGATCCTAACTCTCAGGTTCTAGAACTCCACTTCTTTTCCTCTATGACTTAAAAGTTCATCACAAAATCTACAGATTAAGTGTAGAGTGCTCTAGCACCAGTCAAATGTACCAAGTCTCACTGTTGTAACTCACAAATGCAGAGCAAGTTTTTTTTTCTTTCAAAAGCACCAATTATGATACTGGGAATTCAGGGAGGGAAAAAAAAGTCCATTAAATTTAATCTGCCTAAAAACTCTATGCAACAGCAAAAAATGAGATATTTAAAGCATAACAAGGATTTGATTTAACAGACAGTACATGGGAATTACCTCAGAAACTTAATGGGGTTCACCTGGCCCCTGTGACTACTGAAGCAATGCAGCTGAGACCAAGCAGAGAGGCTGACCAACTGTCCATCTACTCCTACTCATTTATTCAGACCATGCTGAAGCCACAGTTAGACATAAAACATGGCATCATCACACGTGTTCTAG
The DNA here is from genome assembly GCA_033558105.1 of Coccyzus lansbergi. Taxonomy (NCBI): domain Eukaryota; kingdom Metazoa; phylum Chordata; class Aves; order Cuculiformes; family Coccyzidae; genus Coccyzus; species Coccyzus lansbergi. The sequence goes on from JAUMJK010000097.1 coordinate 6,278,668, forward strand.
GAATTTTGTTTGACAACTCTTACGACCTCTAATACCTTGTATATTTTTGCTGTACACGTATATAATTTGAAACTGAAAGCAGTTTCTTATCCAAAAATCAGCAAACTGGAAAATTACACAAGATAATCCTACTGCCTGCATTTACCCCAGCAGGAAAGTACCCTTGTTTTCACTTCAATTTTTTTCAACAATCTTGCTTTAAGGCACAACTAAATAGCCAAAGACAACACATATCCAAATAGATCAAAGTTTTTAATTGCTATTCTATTGTTTATAAAGATGCTTCAGTTTTTGGCTCTTTTATGATGTCCAGGGATTTTTCTACATAAGAAAAACTTGCCAAATCCCTTTTCATACTTCCCAGTGCAATAGCACCCAAAGCTATACAGCTGAAGCACACCATGACCACCACTGCACAACACATCCTGTAGCTTTCCACTGAAACTTTATTTTACTTCTCACTATGGGGCCTGGCATAAAATCCTTCATGCTTAAAGGCCTTTGTTCTTCCACAATACTAGCTATCTACTGTGAAAATTATGGATAGGAGGCTGATGCCATTGCAAGAAAGACTAAATGGACACATTTCCATAAATTAGTACTTGAGACAATTGCAGAGTCCAATTCAGAAAATGTCTATCCCAGTGCTATACTGAAGCACTTTAAGACTAAATTATCTCCTTCAATAAATGAGCAAAACTGCACTGATATTAACTGAAAAATAACATCGTATGAGGACCAAAAAGCCTGCTACAAACAGAATAATTTCGGAGTCACATGTCAAGGTCTGACGTCTTGATACAAGAAATAAGATCAACAAATCAATATCAGAAAGAGAAAAGTTACCTGGGTACATCCAGAGAAACAGAGCCATTACAGTTCTCAGTCAATCATCCTCTGGTTTTTTGATACTTTTAAGGTATTTTTTAATATCACATTATATTCTCATGCATACACAAATACGTATCTGAATCTATATGTAAATAGTGTTACTGACTTAAATGTACACACTAATGTATGTGCATGCATGCAAATAAACACAAAAATACATGTGCAAATGAGCCAGAAGTGGATACCTGCCTCAATACAGGATTAAATCTATAGTCCAGAATAGAATAATTATTTTAAATCGCAAAGAAGGTAATCACAAAGCATCAAAAGACAGCACAGCTTGTGGGTGAACCATACAAACAGTACTTTTTAATCCATGCAGAACTTTCCTTCGTTGATGTAGCTATTTGATAAAATGCTACTGAGATCTTTGTAGACCAAGAAAATTGAGATAAGACAACACCTTCCAGAATACTTTAAACAGCACCTGCTTCATAATCCTTGATAAACCGTTATGGTTTCACTTAAGAAATACTTCCACATCTATCAAACTCTGTATGTTTTAAATTCTCTTAAGACAGAGATACTTATTAAAAAAGGAAGTAACTCAGGAGTAAATGTGGTGATTGTTTTAAAAAATTTCAGTTATTGCAAAATATATTTCTGAAGAACAGAAGATTTATTCCATGGCTGACCTTTTATCGGTAAACTTGACAAATGGACAAAATTATTGGGGCAGATATGCAAAGCCACTTTGAGGTGATCTAATGAAAACTGTATTTTTAAATTACAGCATAGCTATAAAACCAGCTTTCTTAAGATCAATACAGTACTTAAATGACAACTAAATAAAATCAGTGAAGCTCATTCAAGTTAATAAGTCTAAAACTAGCCACAAGTCAATTGATCTGTAAGTATTTTATTAATCTTTTATTTTTTCATCCTCTTAGAATATCCATGCATAATTGGAATTACCATTCCAAATACTCTACTTAGTTTGACAAAATTATGACTAGAGATTTTGAAGTATTGATTGGACAAGATTTTGAAGCATAAATGTACATTCTCTTTTTTAAACCACATGTACCATTGCTTCTTCCTTCTAAGTGGTCTAACCACTAGGTAATTTTAACATCTTGGTACTAAAAGCAAACTTTTCCACTTGTTTGCATAACAGAAATAAATAAGAACAGCGCTTTCCTTTTCCTTTTTGGTAAAATTCACACTAGGGGAAGTTTGACATTAATTATAAAATTCCATCTATGTTTAAAGTGCTCAGGAGCTTGGCTCTGAACCACCTTGCCCTTGAGATCTTTAACGCTGGAAAACACTGCTTTCAGTAACACTAAAATTCACAAAACTCTCCATGCAAGTTCAGCGTTCAAAGATTTTAATTAGGTTTCCTTCTGCCCCTGTTGCCTAGTGAAGCTGCAACAGATGTCATTGAGAGTTGTGCAGGCAAAGGGCAAAATACTGCTCATTTAAACTTTACTATTCAAGATAATCGCTTATACTTCCTGTTTTGCTGCCTTTCTGAAATAAGATATAGTGAAGGAACCACTAGGACAAGATGAAATGGATCATCAGAGAACTCTAGCCTTTCCCCTATCCCAAAAGTCTGTACATCTTGAAATGTTCATAGAAGTTTCCCTTACACACTATCACATAATGTAGCATCAGTATCCAGAAGCCCTAATTGCCAATGACAATTTCCTATGAAAGTAAATTACCCTCTTTTCCACACAGATGATATTTTGCTACAAACAACAATTGTAAAAGACTAAGCTTTGAGGATAAAAAGCCTGTTACAGAGATCTGAGAATACATGTGTAAGAAAAATAAAGATTTGAGACCCATTTTTTAATTTTGGACTTAGTGGAGGAATGATGGAAGATGTCAGAAAAAAAGAGTTTAATAAAGCATCCTGGGCAGCCTGGGAAAACCAAGTAAAGACATCAGAATGACTTCAGCAAGATTACAAGAGCATCGCTGTGATTTTCAATACTGCTGTTAACTGAAAAGACAAAGAACACTGGGCAAAATCCAAGCAGACAGATTTCAAAGCATTGTGGCCAAGTACAGGATGAAAAGAGGGGCCTAACAGATATACATTCAGGTTTTAATCTTCTTATTCATTAAGGATACATCTTACCTGAACATTCATCTTCAAACATCTTCACTTTCCAGCACTTCATGTTTTTGAATCAAATTGTTTAAAGAATAAATGAAAAATATAACAAATATGGCAGTCCCTAGGAGACAGGGATCCAGACATAGCAGATCCATTATATTACTTTAATTAATGCTCTGATTCTGATTAGCACTCAATAGCAACTGCAAAAATATGTCTTACACCCTCAGGTCTACAAGGTCTGGGAAAAAAATACTGTTAAAACCAAAACATCATTCTAACATTCACTGCAGTGGCTAGTATATCACTATAAATAAAATCAAATGTTATTGCAGTAGGATTTGGGTTTGGTATTATGTCATGTACTGTCCCCTAAGCACTATTTTCAACTGCGTTTCCACATTTTCTTATCATAGTCATTAAAAAAAGTCATAGAACATTTTTTTTAAAATGAAACTTTTTTACACTGCAAAAGAAGGTGTAATCAATCAAGAAACAATACTGAATTCAAAGCCCTTCAGCAGAATATCATATCTGAAGCTGCTCCTGTACCCTTCCTGCTTATTGGCTTTTCCCCAGGCAGTGCCACTGCCTCTGACACTTGCACATGTTTTCTTCTGAACTGTAGAACCAATGCTGAACCAATGATCAGAACTACCCTTTTCTTTTTCTCAAGGGGACAGGTTTTATATTTAGAAAAAAAAAAGAAGTTAATTTTATCTGCAGAGTGAAGAACTATAATGTTTTCCTTTGTAGGACAATATCAGCATACAGTCTCAAAGTCTTAAAATTACATTTCTGTTTCTCTAAGGGAAGTTTCTTGTGGTTTTGGTTTGGGTTTTTTTTTTCCCTCAAAATAATTCAATGCAATTCAATTGAATTCACCCTGCAGGGTATGAAATTCCCAATAGATCAGGTGAGACTTTAAACTGCTGTGACTTTACCTTTTATTAGTGTAGCTAAGCACGGAGAGATTGGAGAAAATTCTGTTCTAGGATGATTTACTTGACGCTAAAGCTATAGCCAAAATTTATACATGAATGGAGCGTAAGCATTGTTTACAAGGTAGTTATTTAAAACTACGCTTCTAAGTGAAAGAATACATATTACTGAGGGCTACAGTCAAATTCATTTTCCACTCCTGGTTTATTTTATATTGCCTGTACTACTACACATCTTTTATATACGGCACGTTTTCCAAACTTCTGCCACAGCCAAAACAACAAAAAATTGCCTGATAGAAACCACTGGAAAATTTATAAATATGTGAGATTGTTATAAATAGAATCTGTAAAGATATTAACCTTAACGACAGTATATACAGAGATATTGTAAAACATTTTGTCCGAAGATAATGTGATAGGTTAGGTACTCATTTCTCGTCTAATTAAATGTAATTAGAGTAAATGGTTTGTTTTATGCACACTTCTAAGTCTAATAGAAGGCAATTACAGTGTCTGTATAACAAAGTTCAATAATATTTCTCTAAATTTCAGTAGAGAATATATATAATTTATTGACTTTCATGGAAAATTTCTGACTCCTTATCTCAAGGAAATTGCATGTATGTGTACATCAGCTAGCACACCAAAAATATAGCCTGAAAATCATCTTTCTAGCCGACGTCCCCTCCTCATACACTATATGACAGCTGCTGCATTCAGTTGGAAGGCTGCTCTTGTCTATTCCTATCTCTGAAATGCAAAGTTGAATGGCAGTAGGGCATGCATTGCAAGAACAGAACTAAATAGAGAATTATTTTTAGAGTCATGGAAAAGCCAGAGATTACAAAATTCACTATTTGCCAATTGAAAATTGAGAGTGAATGTCATATTTGAAAAGACAGAAGTAGGTATGAAAGGAATTCCATTTTCATTATCTGTCTCTCTGTGCAGATATATATGCAGAGAATAGTTTTTAAAAATACATATAAAATAATATCAATTATTTAAATATATAGTATATCCAATGTTAAACCAAAGATTTTTAAAAGCATAATGTATATGCAGTCATTGGAGCCAGGACCTAGATAATGTTTCCTCAAAATTGTACCATTTAACTTCAGTCAAATCTTTGTCAAAATATGAAGTCCTTATTGAAACCCTCGAAAACAATTACTGAAGTTCCAGAAAAAAACTGATATTAGTGGACTTTTATGCAACTGGCAAAGACAGTATAGAAGTTGAACATAAAGTCATTTGGTAGGTATAGATATTGGTTCCTTTTCCACACAATAGCAGATGTGCACGACTAAACAATGCTCTCAAATCAATTTCTCTCAGGAAAAGTTTAACTGCCTATGTTAAAACCAGAATGTTATAATTTCTGATTTTCGGGGCATGCTAGCACCTTATTGCTTCTTTAATCACAACTACTACTCTGTGTTTTCTCCTAAAATATGTGGAAAACAAACAGTGCCCACAATCCTTCCCTACAGGTCTTTGAACATATTGCAAGACGACAGTATAAAAAGTAGAAATATTTCAGGTAACTTGAGTAAAGTAGAAACAAACCAAAAGCAGATTTCTCCATCATTCTCCATTATTCTCCACGTGAATGTTTGGATAGGGTAGCACGAATGACAAACGTATCACCCAAATTCAATACTGTCAATACCTGCATAAAAATTTTTCACAGTGACTTCTTGGGTTTGTCACTTGCCTAAGTTTATTTGTGATGTTTACTAATGAAGTACTTACTTGTGTTCAATGTGAAAGGATTTTGTATGGTCACTAGGATCAGGACGACATGATTTATTAGAATTAGCAGGTTCAAGAGCAAAGCAACCAATGACCACAAGTACAAAAAAAAAGCAAGGCTGTTGTGACTGTAGATAAACACAACTCAGAACATGGTTTCAATAACATCTGAGCAAATGAAAAAACAATATTTCCTTTGCGTGTTAAAAAGTAATGTGCAGTTGTTTCAGATTGACCCTACATCTGCACTCTCACAGACTACAGACATAAGAAATAACTGTTTAAATAAGTGCTTTAAACACACCAAGTTTACATACGCATCAAACTCGTGATAGTTTAGAAGAGCAGAACATAAGAATTGGACAGAAGAGACAAAGACAAGAAACCTGGCTGGTAAAAGAACAAGAGATGACCTGAAAAATAACTTTTCAAGTGCAAAGTTCTTTCCACAAATGAAGCAATAGAAAAGACAAAGTATATCCCAATTTAGACAAATTGTTTGGGGAGAAAAAAATAAGGAAGAAGAAATATGATACTGCTCAAACATTTCAAGTTTCTATTCCAATATCAAATTTCAATATGACTAAATATCAAGGATGAGTTCTGAGATCAAACTATCTACCTAAGGTAGTGCCATACACCCCATGTGAATTTTAAATAGACTATTTCATTAACTTTTGTTGAAAACCACTGTATTAGACAGTGACATGTTTTCCATCAGTCAGCAGACATGCAGGCTGCTTATCCACAACTGGAGCCATATGTAATGTAAATTCATTACCTATTTACAGAAAATCTCTTATTACAAATACTGTGCAAGGCCCTTACCTAAATGCAGGAACACTACCACTGTGCAAGAAGCACTTCCAAAGTATCTCAAATATTTTCTATAAAAAATACCCTTAGAAGCATTTTAGAGAAAACTTAGAGATACTTCTCCCTATTCAGCTAAAGTTCAAGAAGAACAGCATAGCCACATTTTTAACTTGTTCAAAGTGTTATTTTTTTTTAAATCTTTTACATAGGAAATGTAAACACATTTAGTTTCAGTCCCTGAGAAGTATTTTACTATTACTTTCCAAAATGAGTTGTGAAAAATCAGCTTGACAATGACATTTTCCCAGAACTGCCAGTGGCTGACAAATTCTCACAAAATAAATATAAGCTAGCATAAAATTGCACTGTAGGTTGCAGTCTTCAGAAGGAACAGAGTGCAAGCTCTGAAAAAATGTAAATCACAAAGTCCACCATTGCAGTATCTGAAGTATACTTGGCATCTACCCCACACATGACCAGCATCACCTAAATGAATTCTTATTCTTCTCTGTTATCTAGAGGAGAATACATACAGGATTAGTTGATTTAAAAACAAAATGTGTATCTGATGTCTGCAACAAAAGTATTTAAACTCAGTATGGAAAAGCTTACGCAGGAACTTCACATTTATCTAGTAAGAATTTCTGATGTTTTCCACAAAGTAGACTTAATGTGACTCAGAATTTGAATAGAAATTGCTCATATCTCTGCTACAGAATAGAAACACAGTAAATAGGTCCTTAAAATATTTTATTTCCTGCTATAAATTAAACTGCTAAAGTAAACAACATAAAATGATAAAGCCAACAAGGGCACTATTTTAGAGACTAAGAACAGTGGTTTTTTCCTCTGAATAGTATTAAGTAAAGGTGTAGAACAGCCTCATTCTTTTTCTGTACTACACATAGGGCTCTCCAGGATACTTAAAGGGTTATAGCATCTGTCACAAATCTAAGTTTGTCCAAATTTGACAACTTCTGGTTGTTAAAAAGATTCTTACATTTTAAATATTAATGGAAAGTTGAGTGGGAAATTCTGTGAAAAACAGAAAACGTAACAACTTGGGATTAATGTTTATGAAATGTAAAGCTTCAGATAACACTTCAGGAATCTGGACTTCTTAAATTTTATTAAAAATCTGAAGTTTGAGACTGTATTTTCCTTTCTCCTTTTCTTGTTCATTATTTTTAAAGCACGTAACAACACTGTGAATTAAAGATTCACCACATATTAATAACCTATAGCAGTGAATTATGTTTTCCTTACTGAAAAAGCACAATTCATAGGTACAGCAAAAATTACCAAGATGTGCTATTGACTTACGCACCAGTTGCAAGGAGTCAAGAGCTGCATTTAGTGGAATGCTCTTGCTAAACGTACACTGTTTCATTTTTTGTTCGCTTTTCTTTTTATAGTATTTCACTGAAGCTTTATCCTTCTGCTACTACAACAATATATGTTATATACACAAAGCTAAACCATAATCTCTTTCAGCATAAACTGTGAATAAAGATGCCAATCATACGTCCCTCTTACCTCATTTTGGAGATCGCGGATCATTTTGCTCTTCCTTTCCATTTCAGTCTTCAAAAAGTTAATCTACAAGATAAGAGAAATATTGAATGTGAGCTGTTGAAATGTACCTAACCATCAGTTAAATCATCAATTATTTTTTAATTCTACTCACAGCTTTGAAAAAAAAAAAAACAAACAAGCCCACAACAAAAAACCACAAGCCAAAATTTACATCTGTCTCTAGCAATAAGCTATCCTAGGAAAGTTCTGCTTACTTATCAAATTGTTATAGGCCACAGCTAAGTATTTGTTAATTCTGCAACAATTATCATGATACTAACTAGAAAACTTTTAATCCAGAGAAGAAAACCACTGTACATGGACAGGTTTACTTTACTTTTGCTACAGAAGACTTAGTGTTTATTTTTCGCAATGAAGTTTGAGGTGATCTTAAGAGAACTACAAATTTTTACAACAATATTAACACACTTTTATAATCTATTTTTTTTTAATCCACTAAGAACACAGCATCTATAAGGGCAGGTTTCTAATACAGTTTTTTTTTTAATTTGAATGCTACACTGCTAGTCTTCATAACACAAAGTCCTGGACTCCTATCAGGCTCAACTGCAGAATAAAGTATATTCTGTATTGAAGCATTCATATGTGGTATTTAGTTCCTTTTTCATTCAATGACTTGCCTTAAAAAGCAGAAATTCCCATCTCGGCTCTAATTTGGAATTTAAAAAAAAACAATTTCAAAGGTTGTTTTTATAAAGCAGTTTAAGTTTCTTTCAGGACTTGCCCTTCTCCCTGGCTTAGGAAATGTAACGGCAGAAAGGAGGATGTAATTGTAACAACTAGGAGAAATCAACACACTCCTTTCACTTTGAAGGAAGATATACTTGAATATCTTAACTAGCTAACCCTTCATCTCAATGTACTCGATGTCCCACGCTGCATTCTCTCCCCAGTTGATACAAAAACCTACCTACATTCATGGGAAACTAGAGTTACACTATAGAGACATAGACATAAGATTAATGGTTTGGATGTCACACAGATAAAAATGACAGCGAATCTGCATGAAATGACAGCTCTTCTTAGAGTCGTGTCTGCACTCAAGCAGACAGATGTCAATAATTTAAAAGCCATCACTGGACTTGACATCACTCTCATCTGTTATCAAAAGAGCTGCCAGAGAACACTATCATCACTTGAGAAACAAAAGTAGGTAGGAGGTCCATGAGAGCAGGGCTGACTGACATACATAATCTGCACTTCTTTTGCAAACTCACCCAAAATTGTGTCTCACTGGTCTGGCTGTGGAAATACTAAGTACGCATCCAACTACCACTAATGGTGATGTTTTAACAGAAAATGAATATATTTAACACCTGCCTAGCAATCACATCCAGAAAGAGTGAAAATTAGCTGTGTATATTGAATAATAAAGTTTTTGCACAACCATAAATAAAGATTGCAACCAAAATATAAGATCAGGAAAGAAAAATAAAATAACTATCCACTAATTTTTGGTTTTTCAGCTGCTCAGAAGATTTGCCAGCGACTGCTACATACTGACAAAAATGATATCCTGACCTCTGTTTAACAGAGTGTTCTCTATTTTAGTCCTAACTGTCAAGAGAACATTAATATTCCTTCAAAGTACTTCACCACTTCATGTGAATATATATATATATGAAATAATTAAAGTGAGATGATAACAGAATTATTATCTGTGTGCTCTCTATACATAATCTGTAAATATCTTCTTGTAGAGAGACATTTAAGACACCACAGTACTGTTTATTAAATTAGTAATCTGCTAGTTAAACAAGTATTTTTTGTGAATTACCATTAACATACACATGCATCTGATATCACTCATGTGAACACGTTAAACAGTGCAAACTTACTGTTTTAGCTTATCTGAACAATGTAAAACATGAAAACTTCCTTTCTTTTTCAAAGGTAATACAAGTATTAATTAGGAAGTCATTAATTCTTGCTTTCATATTATAATAGCATTTTTAAAGCTCTTCTACATAATCTCTAACGGCTGAAAAGCCACATAATCATGAAGCATAGCTACAGAGAGCTACATAGCATGGATCTATATGGCTTGGCTAGTGAAGCCAATATAGAGATGATCCTATCTATCTATTTAAGTACATCTACCAAGTCCAACATAAAAATGCCCAAACTAAGCCTATAGCTCAGGAAACAAGAGTGGGCGGGGAGAGACAAAGAGATGGTTATAAAAAAAACCCTTTTAACCTGTCACAGTGAGAAAAGACTCAACTTAATCACTTCTTTTGGTACAAGTGGAAGTGTATTAAAATTTAGATGCTTTCTTATCCTCAGCTGGAAAATGTTGATGTGCAAGTATAAACATCATGTTCCTTGTGAAACTGAAAAAATCCACTATGTTTTTCTAGTCTTGACTGAGGTTTAGCGTGAAGAGATCCAAAGGAGCAAGTCTGTGCTCAAAGGAACCCACTTTTTTTGTCCGTAGATGACATGAAAGAAAAAATTATGGAGATTGTCAACAGCCTTTCAGAAAATGACCTGTGGAATTGCTTTGACTGTTGGCAGCATTGTATGCAGGTCAGTGCCAACTCAGAAGGGAACTATTTTGAAGGTGAATATAGTTGATTTTCTTAATTTGCTACATAGTTATAAGCAGTCTAATTTTTTTTGTGTCAGACTTCACATGTGTATAATTTCATTCTTTAAGGCAAATCAGTCTGTATCAGACCATTGTATGATGCTTTCAGGCAGTCCCAAGGACCAGGCATAACACCATTCTCCAGAAAAGATGTAAAAATTCTACTTTCAGTCACTAAATTCTGATTGCACAATTAACAACTGTCAACATTTACACTCAGCACTAAAAAAAAAAAAAAAGCACAGAAACAAAAAAATTGAAACCCAGAAACTTTCTACATATATTCATTCTTTCTACTCACTCTTTGCTCTTGTTTGACCTTTTTTCCATGTGTTGGTTGCCTTTAATTACTATCTAGCTGTAATTATGAAAATACCTAATGAAAATATATTGTTCTAAGGCTGAGCTTTGCAATATTAAGCAAGGACACTGCTTCTGTCTCCTGGAGACAGACATTCAAAGCACTCAGAGCATTGTGTGTTTCAGAGCTCATTATGTTTATAAAAGGTAACAGCTTCCATCCAGTGGCCTTTACTCACAGCAGTTTGTGACCTTGAAATGTTCAAATTCAATTTTCCCCCACTGAAATACAGAATACTGTAGCAGATGGCAGTAATCTAATTTTAACAGTCAGACAATAGCTAGTTATTCACTACAGGCAAAGGACAGAAGAACAGCAATACTGCATCACTGCCACACAGTCAAAGCTCAGCTGTATGCTTTGCTTATTTGCTTACCTCCAGACTTCTTGTATCTTGCTCAGGACTAAACTATGGGCAATTAAGATGGAAAAGGAATATATTCATTAAGACATCAGTACTTTGGCAAAGTCTGGAAACCCTATCTTACTCAACATTAATTTTCCTCATCTAGTTTTCAAGTTATAGTGTAGGAGTTGACTCCAAAAGCCAGAGAGAACTGCTTAGGCTATTACCAAGAACATGGGAAATACGCTTTCCTTTGGAAAAAAAGTATTCCATGAAGTGTTAAATACTTCTAAAAGTGACACTGAATATATTTTTACCTACTACGATTTCTTAATTGAATCTTTCAAGATGTAAGTTGTATTTTAATTAAGAAAACAGATTTTTGCCAAAGAGACACTTAGGACTTTATGAACTGTCATAAGAACTGTTACTAAACAAAGCAGACATATCTGAAGTGAAACGAACATCAGATGTTTTTATTAAAAATATTGCAAGACGTGAATTTGTGATGATGCTTAAGATTCTTGACTGGGAGTAAATAACATTGAATTAAATTCTCCATATTATGTTAGTCTTTTATTACTAAGAAAAATCCTACTGATTTCAAAATAATCGTATTCTTTATTGTTTGTACTTACGAGTTATGCATAATGTGTTACTTAATTCACAGTATTCAGAGTGAACACTGGGGAAAAAGGAGCTTTCAAAAACCTATTTTCTCCTTTATTTTGACAGATGGCACTGTAATTGCATTGTCAAACAATTCCATCACCATATCTTTTCAAAGATTGTTGGTATGATCTAAAATGCCAACAGGAACAAAATGTAAAATACAGGCTAACATTAGTCTACCAAGTCAAGCCTTTTCTGAGTGCTTCCCTGTTTCATTCTTTACTTTCTCCCTCACTGATAACAAGCCAGCTCTTTTATGCACTTTAATTGCAGTCAATGGCAAACAACTTTGCAAGCCTCAAGGTCACTTCCTAAAAAATTGTTATTTCTTAAGAGACCAGCAGTTAGCATAAAGCACAGCCAAATGAAGAGCCTTCCTTCAAATAGCTCTAAGAGCCCGTTAACCTGATGCAGAAATACAGAATCACTGCTTACCCTATTTATTCAAATTCACTGGAAAAATAAACAACAACAACCACCCAAACATTTTTAACTCCTACTTGCCATTTGAACTCTGTCTCTTTGGTAACAAAGGTGAAAATTAACCCTTGGTACCTCATCCTGCTTCTGGAAGAAGAGGTTCCACTTCATATTTCAAGATACCACTTATATTATTTTTTTTTTTTTTTTTACTCTGTAACAACCTATTATAAATTGCTTAGGTGTTTCACACTGAATGCAGACCAAAAAGGTCTGGTAACCTTCATCAATCATCGTAAGGAAAATCGGTTATTTGGAATGATGTCTTACACATTTTAAGTACATGCTGTGTAACTAAATCCACCATGATGTTTCTGACTAACAAGCTTTCACTGTTCAAGAAATGTTTTTAGATATACAAATAGTCCACTGTTCAAGTGTGGGATGGTCTGCAGAGAAGCTCTCTCACAACCCAAGGCTTTCTGGAAGCCTGTGTTTGACCTTAAAATTTGCAACAATGGAATACTCTGAAACCTAAACCATCTTTGTAATAATTAGCAATCCTCTCAATGTTTCACTATCCTGGATAGAGCAATTGAAACAAAAGGCATAAAATTATCTGAGGTCTGCAATACATTTTCTAGAAAAGACCTGTTCAAAGAGAGACTGCTGCTTTTCCTCATACATTAGAGTTACAGATGCAGCAGACAAAGGACCCAGTAAGGGAATGCTCACTCCTGCTAAGGGCCACAAGATCAGTCCTCAGTATGAGTAGCATTGTAAAATGCCTTTGTGTCTCCTCATTGTTTCTTGAAGTCCTGGTTGCTGCTTCTACCCTCAGAAAGCTGTCACTGCCTAGCAGCACCTCCACTGGCTGCTCTCCACGAGGCTGCATCAACAAGAAACTTATTACTGGCCTATGACTCTTGGCTTCTCCAGTCCTAAGGGGTCAAATATGCACAAGAACATTTTTGACACTGTTTCTGATGAATATTTTGTGCAACTGATAGCGAGGAGTCTTGCCATATTGCAGACATATATTGTACTGCTGTGGCAACTCCCATGTTTTTTTAGGTTTGGTCAGAGTCCTTGGATACTTTCCAAGTTACTTTTCATGTGATTTGACTTAACTCTTGCCAATTTTTACTTATAATTCTGCATTAAATTAATGAAATGCACCTTCAGGCAGGTGTTCCCCAATGAAAATAAACAGCCATTTAACATACAGTAAGCACTGCACTATGCCTCCTTAGCAAGTGCAGGAAAGAAATACTACCAACCCCTCTCCAGTGATTTAATTCATATGGCTTTGAGAAACGTAATTCTATTATTTACTGTAATGAAAATCATGAATTACTTCACCAAGTAAATAGAATAAACTGTGCTTAAATTACATCAGAAACAAGACTCACAATTCATTAAATCAGAATTAAATCTGAGCTCCCATCCTCTAGCTAGGCTTGCCTCAAAGTACCTGCAATTTCTAATACTGCTTTCAGGAAAACATGAAACACATGGAAAAACCAGGTGTAAAGTAATCCTGTGTGACAGTAATAATATATATTTCCATTTCTATTTCAGTTTTCACCTGAGGATCCTGAAGCACCTTTTGAATATTCATTCAATCTCACTGTGTTGGTGAGCTCCATTACATACACTGTACTCTGAGGCATAAAGAAATAAATGTCAAAAACCAAGGACATGGTTCTTGGTTTCCTTTTTTTGCCTTAAAATCAGTGCTTTCCTTAAAATAAGTGGCAAATTTAATATCATATTAACAGCAAATTTTAGAAAACAGCTCAAGAATTCAGTATATGTAACCAGCTAGCAACAATCCAAGCCAAGTTCTGTTATCAACTCAGAGGGTTTTTTCCTGGTTTCTGCACTAGCTAATATTTTTGATGACAGTTAACAGTAGATTTTGTTTGAACAAGGCACTGCTGCTAAAGTTTATAAAAGCACTATATCACAAAGAACAACAGAGCAAATAATTCATTCACTACATCTGAGATTTAGTTAACCCACAGCTGAATTAGACCTGAATATCAAAATCTAATACAGGGATTAAATAACAAAATATGTTTTCTCTCTTTAATTTGTAAGACTAGAATCCACTGTGCTGAAAAAAGCTAGTGGGAATGTGTCCGTGCATCCGATAAAACTAAAAGCAGATCTATTACCCCCTTCTAGCAGCTTGTTTTAAAGTCCAGAGTTTTGAAGGACTGAAGCCTGAAAGGCCTCTGGAGATCATCTAGACAATTTATCCTCAGTGGGGTTTGTATTATAGGAATACTGCCAACCAACATAGGAAAAAAACTCCTTTTACATCTTAGAATTAATCAGAAAACACGATCCTTCTGTATTTTTTTTTTTCTGCAACAGAAAAATGTAGCTATTTACACCCCACAGCATTACATCACTACTCAAAAAAACCCATCTGATTGTACCATTTACCCAGGAACAGAATCAAAGCATGAAATCTTAACAGCACTTAGTACATTCATATAGTGATAATTAGGTCTGCTGCAGTCAAAACCAGACACACTACTGCAACCCTAATTTGTTTCTGAATATTAGTAGTAATTCCAAAAAATAAATATGTGGGGTTTTTATATATCAATACAAATTGTTATATCAATGGACACTGTTCATTGGTATAGATGGGACATACGGGTCTATAAAGATTACGTCATCAGTGAAACAACTTATGCTTCTCTCGAGGCCCAAATCTCCAAAATCCCACAGAAAATTGTGAAGAGAGGGATCTTGAAGCTTTTGAACATCTAACCTTTTTTTCAGTTATTTTCTCCTGCAGCTCTAGTTTCAAGTATGTGTTAGTGTCCTACAAATTTTTTATATGTCATATTATTTGAGACAATGACAAATTCTGATTTGTCAAAGGGATTTTAAAAAGAGATAGAAGAAATAAACAAACATAATGTAAGAAGGACAGGGAATCACTCACGGTAGCCTGCTGCTTCTCTGCTTTCTCAGTTGCCTCATTAAGCTGCTTTTGAAAGGCCTCCTGGAGAGATTTCATTTCTTCCCTAGTTTGTTGAAAACACAGAATACAAACTTCATCATGAGTGCCCAATAAGAAATAATTCTTCAGATACAAGGAAAGGCAAATTTTTAATTATTCAGAGTAACAGACAGATGCACTGTGTCTATGTGCCTTGCAAATAGAATTGAAATGACCCCACAAACTATAGTAGTTATGCAAGACAAATTATTTATGATGGAAATCGACCACCTTTTACATCTATGAAGTAGCTTGCTGTGCAAAACATCTGACAGTATATAATTTCTAGTAAAAAGGACTGGCACCAAAAAGTGAGGAAAGTGGGCTACTGAAAACACACTTAAATGGAATCACTATTATCAGTAAGAAATAGTCCATGTGCTTTAAAAATAATAAATAAATATGCCTCTTGTAAAATTCAGCCTTCACCTTGCTCTTTCTGGACACAAATGACAAAATTTAGTAAAAGATTCTAGCAAACAACTGGACAAGAAAAAAAGAAAGCACAAGGATAATTGGATTGGGCTTGATTAATATATATAAAAAAAACAAAACAAAACATTGCATTATGGATGCAGTCAGAGAATTAGAGAATCTCAAGTTGTGAGCGTTACAGAGGTCTGAGAACCTCTGCTGGCCATCTTTTTCTGCTCACAGCATTATGATACACTCCAGAGCTGTGGCAAAGTAGATGAGTGACATATTTCCAAAAAGCTAAAGAGCCTTTTCTATCCTTGCACGGATACACCTTCGTGGAAGACCAACACAGAATTGGGTTTACACACAGATAATAAATTACCCTGGTGAAAACTACACTGAAATGGAAACCATCTTGTTCATGCAGGAACAGAACTTGCGAGCAGCTGAATCACCTTTCTTGTCAACCTACAGCCCTACTACCTTTAGCAATTTCACTAGTACAGAACAGATTTAATTGAAATAGTGGTTAAGCAGCATGGAACCAATGCACCATCAGCACAATACAGCTCCCTTATCATATAAACAGATACAATTATTACAAAGTGCTGATGGTGCACAGAAAGAACAAAACTTGAAGCATCTTAGTTAAGTGATCAAGTTTTATTTGCAACTCAGGTAGTAATGAAGAATTCACACAAAAAAAGATTAAAAAAACCTCCCAAATTAAGTCAACTGAACTACATCTATTTACACAAGCTGAGATTCCAACACCGTAGACTTTACTGCATCATCCATCACTGCAGAGGATAATCAAAGTAGTGCTCACAGACCAAATGCAGCTTTCATTTGTCCAAAAAAAGTAGATCATAAGGTTAACATTGGGATATATACTGAATATGGGTTCAAATACAAAAAAACAACAGTATGTTCATTGTTCTTCACTACCTCTGCAGGAAGCAGCCTGAAGCTCTTGGCAAATAAAACTGTGACCTTTCCTAAGTGAAATTCTATGAGGGAGATTCCCTGGCTCATTTTTAACACCTGCTTCTTATGTTGAACTTCCACACCTCTCTTGAAGTAAAATCCAGTAAGCCTGTAAACATCAGTCAAGTAGCCACAGTAGCTCCAAGGGTTTTTCTCTTAGTATAGTGTAAAATCTTTCCGCTACTGACACAGGATGGGGGCTTCTAAGCAGTGTATTTCATATTGTACTAACTCAGGGTCTATCTCTGTGAACTGCTGTTGTGCAGCATACTCGACAGCTGACTCATTTAGAAGCAAAAGTCAACGTGTACTTTCAGATAGACCCTGAGAGACTCTAAGGGGTGACTTAGTGTAAGATTAGGAAGAATACTTGTAGTATGTAGCTAAGAAATACAATTTTTTCCCTTAGTAGACTCAATTTTCCAAAATGCAACTTCAACCTATTTACTGAACAGTCCATTAATATTTTCAATCAATTAATCTCCATTTCACAAAAGCTGCACTACAATTATAACACTACAAAATCACATTTATGAATGAAGGATGGAGTCTGTGGCCAGGACAGGTATGATACTGAGATGTGTAATGTGAGTTGCACCCAAGCCATATAACATGTAACTGTTTAAATAGGACATTAGCTGAAGTCTTGCTTTCATCATTTAACAGGTGTGTATGGAATACCTAAAAGACTTTTACATAGTTGATCCTTCTTTATAAAGGTAAAAATAAGAACTTTTATCAGTATTGTATTATGGTTCCTATTTGTTGTGTATTGAAGAACTGAAGGTCTTTTTTTCAGTCTAGAAAGAGAAATAGAACAGAGGGGAGGGGGGGGGGTGTCTTACCTTTGCTTTTGGCCCATTTCCAGAAGTTTCTGCACATCACTTTTGGCTGACGCTTCATCATTTTTCAAAGACTGATAGCAAAGGAAGAAATGTATAAGCAAAGAGATCTTTACCGTTATTCTTGTGTGATTAATTTGGTCCTCGTTCACAAAATGTCCACAGTGAATTACAGATATTACCACTTCTCAGAAAGGAATGAAAAGTCTGACTTTTCTTTTACCGTAACTCAATGCAGCTAACAATACACAGCTGTTTTTCAAATATTACATGAGAGCTGATCAAATAAAATAAGCAGATTCAGAAACAAACAAATGATTACAAGCATTAGGATCGTATGACAAAGATAAATGTGTACTAATACTACAGCACTTTGCCTCTATCTGGCTCTCTGCAATGTTAAGTCTATAATATCTGATAGTGTAATTTTGCTGAGTGCTACCTTCAGCTGTGCTTCATAAGAAATACCATTCTGAAATACCTTTCCTACAAGAAGTATCATTCTCTACAAAAAACTACAATAATACAAGTATGCTAAAGCATTTAAAAAAAAAGGGGGGGGCGGAGAAAATATCCAATAGGCATCAGGTCACTTGAATTAGAATCAGTTGACACTCACTAAAACCACAGAAGCCTAAAATATAATATAGCACAGTACTGAGCAACAGTACTAGCGTTGTACTTGAAACAGACATAGGAATGCTGCTCCTTTTATTTTTCCTATCTAGCTTATATCAACATGATGATAAAAATACAATGTGAGGAAAAGTACTGTCCTTTAAAGTGGCGTGACATACAGAGACAAATCTCAACTGACAAGCAATCTGAATGTTTTCACCAGACCAACAGGCTCTATCTGAAAAAAAACAGGCCTGCTCTTGACTGAACAATCCAACGATTTCAGGACCTCAAATTCAGAGAAGGATTTTCAATCTACTTTTCACTGAGGAGCTGATTTGACTCCAGAGTTAATCTGACTATTGCCTTTTCAGTCTACTCCTGATACCCCAAAACCTCCCGAGTTAAATTCAGAGCAGTATCAGTTCCAGGTGCAGGCTCATCTAGCACAATTTGTCAGCTAAACTTATGAAGTAATGTCATGGGGTAAATCCAGTCAGTCAGTGGGTGGGGTGAGGTAAGCAGTTGAACTAGTTTATGACTCAGCAGCAAGGTAGCAACTTGCAGCAGCAAAGGAAATCCTTTATCATAGGTGCCCGGACAAAGATGATATGATATATGATATATATCATATATGATATATATCATATATGATATGATAATTCCACTAAGACAACTTATTCTTTTGTTTTTCTACTCTGCTCTACTTTCATATTGTCTTCATTTTTGCAGGTAAGAATACAAACTCATTATGTTTTCCATAGAAACATCAGATTTATAGATTAACTACAAGATCAACAAAATAGTAACTATTCACATGATTAAAAAAAGGAACCAACACCAGTTTTTGTAATAAACAGATGTCAAATTAAAAAAAATCAAGGTAATCAATCCTACAGAAACTGAGACAAACTAACCTGGAGGTTTACTTTAATTCCCTCAAGCTCTTTAGAAGTCTTCGATAGTTGACGAAGGATATTGCTCCTTTCCTTAAAAACTTCTTTCAGCTGTCTTTCCAGTTCTTCATAGCCCTGTCTAACAGAGAAAATAAAAGCATGAGATCATCTTAAAACATTACTCTAGGCACTTTAAGACAGTCCTACTTTATCCAAATCAAATTAGTTCCAACACTCACTATAGAACAGGAACGTTCCCCCTTGTTCACCTCTATGGTAACTTGATTTCTCCTAATGTAGATAAACAGAAGGTTTGTATGTCAAAATGATGTGTTGCATCTGAGTACACAAATTATCAGACTGAAATACTGCGAATGGTGTATTGTCTGTGATGAACAGGAGACAGAAAGGATGTATGAGTCATGGTCCATAGCATGAGAATTTTCTTGTCATAAGAGATATTCCATGCAAGAAACAAAGCAAAACTTTGAAAGTATCAGGTTTTGTAACGCAGTAATTTCAGAGGAGGATGACACAGATCTATTTTGACTTTGTAAAATTTATTTCATTCCACAAGTTGTCCTCACTTAAACCCCCTTACAGTATCAACTAGAACAGAATCAAATTTAATTATTAAGCATTAGAGTTAATTCTAGACCAATATATGTTTTCATTTAAAATTCTTCTTTTGAAGAAGGCTGATCAGTGAATTGAAACATCCATTCCTCCTACAATTTTATTTTACTTTATTCTTTCTTGCTATACCTCTGATTCTAAGGAGAAGAGAAAAAAGAACCTCAAATCTGCAACACAACAGATCTTATTATCAGATCCAAGCCCTTTAAAGTTAAACAGGAATCTTAACTCTCATTTAATGGATTTTTGAATGTATCCTTTAGCAAAGAAATCCAGTAAACCAAATTAAGCATGCTGTCTAATATCAGTCCGATCTATTTTAGCTATAGCTCAAAAAATACGACAGATTTATGAAAACAGCAAATTATTCTACATTAAATGATATATTGGATACTTATAAGACAAAGTGAATAAAACATCTCTTGAATCGACACACCACTTCAGGCAAAAAATACTGAAATTTCAGCAATATTTATATTAGTCTTTGACAGAAGGCTGCAAATGAAAAATCGTACAGTTCTTTGAGAGTTTGCATCTCTAATGAAGCACAGAATTACTCCAATTTCTGCTTGGTGCTGCAAAATAAGAACTGAGATGTTTTGGTCTGCATGATAGCACCCAACAAAATCAGCAAAGAGCTTCATCACAATTTCTACTACAACTGCTTAACTTCACAGTAGAAGCTGCCTTTTAGAGGAAAGCTGAAACAGAGGAGAGGAGAGAGATCTATCCTCTTGCCCGCTCAAAAAAATTGTTATGTTTTCCCAGGACAGTAAATTAAAAACCACAATCCTTCCAATAAGTTTCTTAGCTGGTAGATAAAAAGCTTAGCTCTTAGTAAAATATTTTATTTTACTGATAAGTTTTGCTTTTTCTTTCAACTTGTGGATGAAATTTATTTCAAGAAACTGTGCTTTCAGAAAATGTTCATTCTGTCTGTACACCAGAGTAAAAGGAAAAATTGCAGGTGTAGTGGGGAAACAAGAAATATGTCTGAGAATTGACTGTAAGAAGACACTGGCTGAAGTCAGTGTATGAAGACTCAGCTACAGTAACTAAACAGTACTCATAGTAATCTGGTTAACCTTAATATGGATAACTAATGTTAACAAAACCAAATTCCGTCAAATAGAGGTCCCAGAGTCAAACTCATCATAGGTTTATAAGAAAACCTATATGCCAACATTATTGAACAGTTGGACATGATGATCCAGTGGGTCTCTTCCAACCTGGTTGTTCTACGATTCTGAAACTTCCAGAATTTAGCATTATTTACATGGAGAGGTTTGCTCAAATTGAATGAAAGAACCTATATGAATTAAATGTAGCTACTTCTAGATCTGGTTGCTGATAAATATTAGCATTCTAGCCATTACATGCAATGTTAATAAAATCTCCTGCATTAAGTTTTATAGAGAAACACCTGTAGGGGGGTTTTGTTACCACTCCAACTATGTGTGGCTTTAAATAAGGTATACATCACTGTAAAAGAGCTGGCTCGCCTCAGCAGTAACCACATTATGTGTAATCAGCCTGACAAGCTTCAGAGAATACTTGCATTTTAATCCGCTGATGAACACAGGTCAAGGTGGAATTTCCTCCTGCTAAAAGTAATCAGGTAGTTTCAGTAAAGTCATCGCTTCCTTTCCTCTTTAAGCATCACTAAACCTGTGTTCGCCTTGATGGTCTCTGTTGCCATTAAAATGTCATGCTTTTGTTTAAAGTTAAATCTTGCATTTAAAAAGATTACCTTGAAGTGGTAACAGTCTGTTTTAACAATCACATTAATGTAACACCCCTCCCTCCAATTCTAGGTTAGCTTGAGCATTTAAAAGCCATCTGTCCCCAGGCAGCCAATTATGTTTCCCCGTGGGTATTCAGTTCATGCAGGTTTCATTCTGTCATCTTGCAAATACTGATACATACCCATATATGTGAAGTAGCATTTTCCCCAAATTTTTAAATTAAATTCAATACAAACTATGTATGCACTTATATTTTCTTTCTTATTATCTTTTATGACACACTAGGGAAGGATTGGAAACCAAAAAGCCAACGATCAGCTTAGCACGGTGAGATGCAAACCAAAAAAACCTCTCAGAACTATTAGAAGATAACTTTTTCAAAAAGGAAAGAAAAACGAAGATACAAGAGATAGCTCTGGGATCTACTCTTAGGTTCTCAAAGGTTTTTAACTTTGGATAATACCAAGTTCTGACTCTCGGCACTGTGCCTAAGAACTACCTCTGTGTATTTGAAGATAGTAAAATTCATCTCTCCACCTGTGTGATACAAACTCTCAGATTAGCCCATCTAGTTTGGTTACCTCAATTTCTACATTGCAAACTCGCAACATTCCTTTCATATTTGAAAACATATGTGACAAAATATATAATCACAAATACATATTTTTACCTGATTAATGTCAGTACACTCCTTGGAATTTGATTAATGTTAAACAAGATTAATTTTTGTCTAATTAAGAAAAAACTGCAAGATGTAAAGCAATTCAACTAGATATCAACATGACTTCATCATCATGATTCTTCTGAATTCAGAGAAGACTTCAAATGCCTAATCCGTATGTAGGAACCTGAATGAAATATGGTTCTTAAAGAAGGATGGCCTCACCCCCCACCATGTGGGATAAAGTAAAAGCAGGAAATTCAGCAGGAAAATGGTGAAACTTAATGACAAGTTACATGAGTGTAGAGAGAGAGTGGATTCTCACAATCAGAATAAATTGCTAATGCTGAACTTGGATGCCAGTTTTGTACTACAGGACAGCTCTGAAAGAGGCTGACTTGGTAAACATGACACGTGCCACCATTGTACTACACTGCTATAGACTTCCAGTCTTCAAAAAACTGTCAGGATTATCTACTCATTTTGCAGTGCAATTATATGTGGTCAAACTAAGTTAAACCCTTTCCTAGTAAAATCCACTATACACAATGCACAGAATAAACCTCATCTATGTATATCTCTGCATAACCTATTACACCTGTTACTCCATTTTGCAAAATAAAGTGTCATAAATTCACCTGGGATGAAAATGAATAGTCCCCAGTTTAGCACGTGGATGTGCTTTTACAAATGTTCATTATGAAACAAGAGCAATTTAGCAACACTCTGCACGTTAAGGTCTTCTGTCGTACTCCAACTGCAAATCATTTTGCTTCTACCATCAGCCTATTGATGTAGTGTCAGTATAAATTCCAATATAATTTGTTTTCAGGGAATTATATTCACTTACAGTTTCAAGCTTAGTCAGCTGTTTTGACTCTTCTATTATACTCACTGACATGATTTAATAGATTATAGTAAACATTTCATCAAATTCCAATTTTCAGTATGCAACAGAGAAAAATGCCTAGTAACTGGAAAGACTTGCACCCCAGAGATCATTCTACCTCTAACTGTTAGTTCCTTAAATATTAGAAGTAAAGCTTTAAAATAAGGATTGAGTTTATTTCTCACTGAATAATATGTACTATGTCAGTACAAAGTAAAATTGATTTTGTTTTCCCACTAGGTTTACAAAGCCTGTCGCTGAAATAAAACTTTAGAAGGATTTCAATTATTTATGGTACATAAATGTCTCTGACTGAAAAGAAAAAAAAAAAAAGAAAAAAACAAATCAAGAAAACCCCAAGCCAATAAAAAAAACCCCAAAATACAAAACCACACAACATTTAAGGGACAACTGAAATACAGTCTGCAGTTTAAAAGAAACTTAGACAGATGTTTCTTTAAGCAAATCAAATTGCAATTAATAGTTTAGGGCATTCTACTGTCAATTCAAAGAAAATTAAGTGAGATGGTGAGATCACAACCTCATGCATTTGGCTATTTTTTAAAGAAGCAATAGTTAAAGAGTATACTGTAAACCTTTTCATATATCATAAACAATAATCTGCTTGAAAAAAAGTGGTTTTTTGCAAGAAAACACTTGCAAAGTGCACAATTGGCTATGAGTTTCTAAAGCAACGCCTGAAGATATTCTTGATGACAGACATGTACAGGCGAACGTTTTTTATATTCAGGCGAGAAAAAGATTTATCATATTTCTAAATCAACATATCTGGAAGTTGATAAGAATCTTTAAAACTGTAAAATAAACAAGATGGAAAAGAAATCATAATGATAACAGAGCACCATAATGCTGCATTTTCTGTTTTTCTGAATGTAAGCATTTTTTATCTAGAAATTCAGCAGCAAGGAAGGAATCAATTTACAATGAATGATCCAGTTATACAAATAACACGTGAAATATAAAGTACATATAATTATATTATTAATATGTAACATACTCTAATAGCATCCAACCTGAGTTTCAACTACTTTTACCTGATTTCAGTGAATTCTGAATTAACAATTACATTTGGAAAAAAAATAAGCAGATTAGCTCCTGATAAAACCCAGCCTTTGTCAGGTACAAGCATTCTCTACACTCCAACAGCATTTATATTTTTGTATTTCGGCATTACCTAAACACTGTGTTTCAGACTGGGGGTGGCGGGGAGGAAGAAAAGTGAACCAAAAACTTGGGAATTTAGTGCCAGATGAGGACAGTTTTTATGCCCTTCATGATTTGTGCAAAATATTTGGTTGGGATGTTTTATCCATACCTGCTGAGAAAAATGCATGATCTTGTGGTCCAGGCTTGATTTATTAACAGTTCAAATAAAAATCACATTGTTGACACACATATGACTATAGTAGGTAATGACCACTTACGTAGTCTTAAGTGTCCAACCTATTCTAACTTCAGTAGATCACAAATTGCTAGTAATGCTGGTGCTTTGTTTGTTTGTTTGTTTCTACAAAGCTAGCAACTAGAGAATCAGGCCATATGCATCCATTTCCCCTTATTTTTTTATTGTAATCAATGTAAATAAACAAAACCAATCTAGCATCTTTTTGGCAGACCTTTTGCTGTGTAGAATCAATGACTCATCGAGGAAAAGTCAGTTCCCATCAATGGCTAAAGGAGCAAAAGGAGATTTCTGAAAACCTGCAGCTGGCATAGATACATGACCTCAGGAAATAACACAGCAAGTTGAATCACCATGAATAACATGATACTGGAAATAATGACCCAAAGAAAATAAAAGACAGCTTGTGTTCATCCACAAAGAAGTGCACAGGCCTCAAAAGCAAAGAGTAAGCATCACAAGGAAGAGCTGTATGAAATTCTGTGACTAACCCCAGAGAGAAATAATTCCCTCTCCCAAACACACACATAGGTATCTTGAGCCTTTTTTCTCCTTCAAGCTATCGTTCAGGGGGCATTTTACCTACAGCAATTAATCCTCACTGGATTTATACATCTGTAATCTGGAGCAGACATCTTCCAAAAACGAAGTTAAACTCTTTACACCTACTCAAATACAGGATGCATAAATACAGATTTGTCCTCTGTATGTAGAGTTGACTTTTCACATCAGTTCTACAGGATTTAGTCTTCAATAAGAAAACCATTCACACCAAAACCATTTTTTTTTCTGATGGCTAACATTACCCTTTTCAGTTCTGATATTCATCATCATTTATGTCCATAATACTGCCTTTGGTCCGATTTTCTACTGCATATCCAAAACTTTTGACTGACCTCAATGTTATTACCCTCAAATAAAGTACTTCTACACTCTGATAACCAGCAATGCTTTTTTTCCACCATTTCTTACAATACAGTTAGGTTAACACTCTTGTCTCAGTCAGCCCTACAATTCTCATAGTAGTTTTAAGAATTTTATGTCTAGTTCTGCTGTTCAATAAAAGAAAAAAACCTCCAAACATCTTGACATCTACAGGTAATTTCACTTCGTCTTCCTAAGCTTTTCTCTCATTTGAGATAAAATTGAAATATTTCTACTTCACCTGGCAAAACTGTCCATGCGTCTCCTCTGAAAGCATTTTACTGTTTAAGAATTTATAGTGAAGTTCACTGATCAGCTATAACCAAGTCCTAAACTTGTAAAACTTTTTTTTCTTTTATAAATTAATCTAGAGGCAACAGTGAGTTCCAGATCATTTCACTCTACGTACATAACCACGTGCATACACACTGACACTGGGTATACGTATATAAACGTGCACACAAATGAGATGTATAAAGCTAGGGCTAATGCATTTCTAGGCAGAGACACACCACAGCAGTAGGCGCATGACAAGAAAGTGCAAAGTGAGATCAGCTGGCAGCGTCATCTACATTTGCTAAAGTCCACTCAACTTTTCTATTGGCTATCAAAAGGCAAAGAACATGCTGTAAGGTTAGCTAGTTATTTTAACTTCCCCTACTCTATTTTTAATACAAATGTGATTTGTGCTAATGATAAGCTACTGTGTCATGCAGCACTAATTGCAAATTTCATACTACTAAGTTACATTTACTGCATTACTATACTATGATTTTTTTTTTAATATACTACTTGATTTTTCAAATTAGCATTTTAAGAAGTCAAGATAAGGGCGATACAAGTAGTCAGGGGACTCACGTGCTTGACTAACCCTCCATTTATTATCAAGATCCTGAATTCCTCACCAGTTGCCACCCAGCACTACAAGCACCAACAAATCCTGTGTTACTAAAAATTAAATTCTCACCCTGCTGAATTGCTCAGAAACACCAAGAAAAATGAGGCACGGAATCCACAGCCTGGTGATCAGGCATGTATGTGGCTTACTGACAATCACAGAATCACAAAATCACAGAATCACTAGGTTAGAAAAGATCTCCTAGATTATCGAGTCCAAATGCAAGTGCTGATCTTGTGAGTATTTATTAGGGCAAGGAGAAAAGCTGAAGCAATGAGCAGTGTGAAAATTAGTGTTCTCCTGCACTTAGAGAGAAATGGGAGGGCTTGGAAGTTGTATGGGTAACGTAAACTGAAATAAGAAAATAGTTGTGATTTCTGGTGAGGGCAATGTGAAGAGCCATCACAGAGGCCAATGCTACAAAGATTCCCAAGCAAGGCAGCACAGAACAGCTTCTTCTGCGCTGCTCCAACACCAAGGGCATCTCTTCTACACAACTTATTCACAGAAGCTAACTCCGGCCTGACATGGGCCAATATCCTTATATCGCGTTAAATTTCATGGAGAGGAACAAACCCCTTCAAACAGGGAACACAGTGACTAGGGACCAAATCACTCTCTAAAAAGATTTAGCTCTCCTGCTGACTGCAGAGGAGGCCTAGAGATAAGCATCATCAGGGTAACGTTTTCTGTGAAAGACTGAGGACAGAACAAAGCTGTTGAATATAATAATGGAATTTAGTAGTAATTGTACAAATACCCAGGTCACAATAGTAAAATAACACACAAATGTTGTACTGACAGCAGAGCAGCAATACCAATAAAGCCTTGCAGGCTGCCTGCTCACGTCAGGGCCATCCACTTGCACTGAACAGATTCTGCTGCCAAAGCCTGGTGACTTGGTAGAAAGGTATCAACTTTGAATAGAACTTTAGCTGAAGATTTTCAAAACCCTTACTCTGCTGAACAATTTAGAGAAGATGTATCTGCACCTCCGTTTCTAGTCCATCTGTCTCACATGTTTGAGATAGCAGGTATTAAAACAACAATAATAGAATTACTGGCAGCAGATATATATATATAGATATATATATATATCTATATATATATATAAATTGGAAAAAAACATATTTCCTTGCTATTTAAAATCCTATCATAACAAAATATGATTATACTAGATTTCTCTTGTAGCAACAAATTTCCCAATTTTAGTTCCAATTTCCCAAAGTTTAAAATTGCTGTTGCATCCTAACTTCTGTATTAGTCCTGTTCAAGTATGAATAAAACATTCATTACGAAAATTAAATACTAATATTTTTTCAACTGAAGAACTTAAAGCCACCTCCATTTGATTAAAAATTTTACAGATATTCTTACAGAAATTTAGAAAGTCACAAAGTTTATTTACCATTCTATCATCTCCTCTTCCTGAGACTGTTGTACAGCTTATAGTGATTCAACCCTTTAAGTTTCACGATGGCTCAAATACCTCAAACTACTGCTACCTCTGGTGTTATTTCCAGGGTCTACCAAAATCAGAATAGTTAAAAAAAAAATTTCCTAACTTTCATCCTGCATTTCCTGCATTTTCCCTTTTTTCCACTTTATTTTCCCTGAATCATGGAAACTCTTGTCAACAAATCTGTCACACCCAACACTACTGTCTCTTGTTTCCTTTTTCTCCTTCGTGGCGCTATGCATACATTAGGCAGATAAAAAGTAAGGACATCATGGTTGAAAAGCATCAAATGTAAACAATTTATTTTCTTACTGCATTTTTTAGGCAAATCACACAAATACTTAGATTTTTGTTTATGCACTTTAACATCTATGATTAAGGAATATCATCAGTACCAGAGTCTTATCTGCTACTGAACCTCGCTGTTTGAATATTAAAGCATCATTCAAGGGAATACTGAAATCTGTTCTGGACTCTTGGGACACTTTTCAAAACTGTGTTGGGGTGGTTCCCTGCAGTGAATCTCTTTCTCACATTTTTTTTTTAATCCATACACTAGATAACTATATGAAAGAAAATCCTGCAAATCCCTTCAGAAAACTGCTCCTAAAGGAAACACAGTAGGAATATCCTGTTCTACCCAGCAGAAGGATTTCTAGATATTTGTTTTATTCAATCTGGCACAAAAAGAGAAAAGTGAAACCCAAGTTCCCTATAACACATAAATTACCCACTCAGCAACTCTACTAGAAGGTCTGTCCTTGAACCTGCTCTTCGCTTCTTTAGAGTGACATTAGAACAATCAGCAGAATAGGCAGAAGCAACTGTATAGTTTATTTTCGGACAGAAAAAGACCAACTTTGAATGATCTACCATTAAATTTTTCTTTATGGTGTCAAACCACATTGAACTTTTTTTCATTCCGTTGTAAAAGTAGATTATCTCAAGATACTATTACCCTGTCCTCTTGTAAAACTCAGGACCATGCATGCAGCAACATATTTCTTTAGCATTTTTAATATAGTAAAACCAAATCAAAACACCTTTTTGATACCTTTTTTTCTATATTGGCACAAAACCAACACTGTTCCACTGACACATCCGGGATGTCCTTTTCATTTCTGATTACACAATTTATAAAAATTATTCTCCAGGTCTTGAACTATGTCCTCACTCAACTTCAAACACTTCCTTAAAACACTCAGAACCCGTAATTATATACAAAGTGCTGTTACGGATAAAAATCCATGTTTTTATAAGCTGCACTTAAGTGGAGGCCCCTAGTATAGTGAGAACAATTCAGTTTAGATTTGTTCCTACTATATTAAGCATTTGTACTGATGTACTGCATTTCCATTTTAAATACAATTAAACAGTAGCCCCCAAACGCATTGTTTTTAAGCGTCACATATTGGCCAAGTAACCAAAACTGTTATCTTGCCTTTAGCTGTATATTTGATTTCATTTGTATTTATTGATATGCACAATCAACAGGCAAAAAGAAAGTAAAGAGGAGAAACAAGCAAGCTGAAGGGAAAAATAGGAGCATATCTGCTACAGATCAAAGATTTGTCCCATGGGAGAGAATTTGGATTGTAGAAAGACAGGAGGAGGAGGATGTAAGTCATTGAGTGGAAAAAAAAAAATATGTAGAAGCAGCAGAAAATAAATGTCAAGTTCTGAAGAGCCAACTGAAATCTAAATGAGAGTCTGAAATACCTAAAGAGCTCAAAAGAATCTGCAAGTCCTGGGTAAGCAATTTAAAAGGACTAAACAAAGGATTTAACATCTACTGCTGTGTTTCTGACTCCTTAACAACAAAACAGTTCTTTCAGCACAATTTACAGCAGATGAGGAACAGACACAAGTAGTTGAGAACAAAGACACCTGGCAATTTCAAAAAGATATTAACTTTGTGAAATGGTGAAAATAGAAAAATTAGATTTTTAAGAACAAGACATGCAAAATAAATGCAAGGGATATAAAAGCAGAACTTTTTCTCTAACACTTGCCAAATATTGCAAATCTGTTTAACAAAGATATAGTCGTCCCAAATTCAACCACGGAAACTCAAACAGAAATAGCTGCACGCAGAAAACATTGCAATATACCATAATATCTATCTACACTGTGGCACTCCTTTCAACAGAGAATACACAGAGCTAATATGTTATTTCCACAATTCTTTATCTTGTAAAATGCTTCTTTTGATTTCCCTCAAAAATGCACTAAAACTCAGGCTTAAAAAAAAGTGATAGATAAAATGTTAAGTAAAAGCTACTATTCCCACTGGACGAAAGCCTAAAACCATATTGATTTTTCTCTTTATAAAGTCTGTATGAAGTTAGTCTTCATACAATTAAGCTTAATAAAATGTAATTGTCTAATAAAAACTGTGATATGTATAGTTTCACAACCCATGAGTAATATTTATTTTTTTAAAAAAGGAATCAAGTGAAGGGATAGACTCCAATGGATAACATGATAGAATACTTCTATGACAAATTTCTATGTTCAAAAACTTGGATACAAAATTCTATGTTTATAATAGGTTTGTAGGAATAACACGTATGAATCATCATTTATCTATCCATTCCAAAACTTACCATACTAGTTTGTAAGACTTTTGTGAGATTTCAATCCAATCTTAATGAAATCTTGGTGGTTTTCACTTAATATTTCTATTCCAGACAACACTTACTGTTTCCACAAAACATTCGGGCAATCTATGCCTTCTTCCCATTAGTGTTCCTATATTGTTCAATTGTTCAGTGCTCAAAACACTCAATAAATATGATTTTGTTTGCCTGCACCTACTATTTTCTATAGCATCTCCCGCATCAGCATCTGAATGATCTAGAATCATGACTGCATCATTTTTGTCGTTGAAGTAAACAATCTTAGAGAACAGACAAGAATAACATGAGAGAGAAACATACGCTGCTAACCTCAATTTGTTAAGCTGACCAAGCAAGGGACTGTGTGCATCAGGAGAAGCTCCTCACTCTCAGCAACACCTACACCCTCCCCATACAATTGCCTGAGATGCATCCCAGCTGCCACACCAATGAATTGACACATATTACACACCTGAGTGAACACATAGCCCTTTCTCCAAAGGCTCTCGGTGTTGTGTAGCAGATGAGAACCAATGTGTGATGGAGGGTTGTCCCTTTGCTCTTTACATTGCCTGCCCTCCACCCCATCTCTGCTGCTGGTTGGTTTTATCACCTGGAGTCAGTAGAACCATACCATCTAACCAGCCCTCGGTGTTATTATGTGTAAACCTTCTAGCAGTTTCAGGCAATATTCTGCTGTTATTTGTTGATCCAGAGACTTGTCACACTCAGTCCCTCTCTCCATTGTGCTGCCTGCTGACTATGCTCAGTTGCTCAACTCTTGGTAAAGGCAGGGTGAACAAGGAGAAAATAAAACTTAAGACAAACTACAGGGGAATGCTGTAATTCCAATTGGACATTGATTCTATAGGAGGCTCATCTTCAAGTGACTTGAAACAGTGAAAAAATATCAATAAATTCACTACTTTTCCCTTTGGTCTTTCAGAGACTTTGTGGGAACTATAGACTTTTCAAAGGTCACAGCATAATAGGAAGCATTATCAAGCATAAATAGAA
Source organism: Coccyzus lansbergi (assembly GCA_033558105.1). Lineage (NCBI taxonomy): Eukaryota > Metazoa > Chordata > Aves > Cuculiformes > Coccyzidae > Coccyzus > Coccyzus lansbergi. Next base: position 6,310,182 of record JAUMJK010000097.1, read on the forward strand.
CTGCTCCTGTCCTGTCTCACTATAATCTTTCTAATTCATTGAAAATACTTATTTTCTGAATACATCATAATGAGAATTACAAGGGAAGACAAGAAACAGCTAAATTTACCATATCCGGAATGCAAATAATTTCCTAAAGAACAATATTCTTATCAAGTTTCATGCAAATTTGTGTTTGCTATTGAGAAAGCCCTTCTAGATTGCGGAAATTCAGCTGTGTTAATAAGCAGATATAAAAAGCAAATGCCAAAACCAAAAGCCCATCTTACTTCCCACAGACTTTCCTTTTCTCAAACACTAACTCTTCCCTAAGTCTATGCCTCCATCAGCAACCAGCAACTGATATGGATTCCAGATGGAACAAAATGGAACAAAAAACCTCTTCCCTCAGAAGTTTCTATTTTCATTAGGATCTCTGTGATATCAGTGCTTCTTCAGCTGTATTGAAAGATGTGTGAACTAAACCTGCTCAGAAAAACTGACATAGAACAGCTATGACCATATATTCATTTTTTTGCTTCTCATCCCATACCTCCTTTGAATGGCATCATTAGTGCAGAGTCAATGAAAGAAAAATGCTACATAGTTAACTTCATCAATACTCTTTTTGAGATCACTTTTTTCCCCACATACAAAATGAACACACTAAAATATAGAGAGTTGCATTCAAAAACTGTACAGGAATAAAATTGGAATTTGAACAACTCTAGGCACAACTTAAAAATAAACCTAATTCCTTATTCAAGAAAAATATAGATAATGAAAACATCTAAGACAGATAGTCTGCATATATTCTCATGTCTCTAAAAACCACGTTCCTGTGCACTAAGTGTGCAAAGATTTAGCTACATTGTGAAAAAAGGTGCAGGTCAAACTGCACTTAAATGTCTCCTGTCAATTAATTCACTTAAATAACTTACATTGGCTAGTTTGAACCTATACTCAACTTCTCTCTGATAATGGCTTAGACTCGAGGGAACTAATAATGTTAATCGCTTTTCTGGAAACATGGAAAACTTCAAACACATGAGCTTTTTTTGCTGTTGCCAAACCTCAGATAATGCAGACAGTGTCTTGGGGAAGATCCTATCCCACTGCAACAAGTAATTTGTTTGAAAAACCTTTCCTACTGCACTTGGAAGACTCACTGAAGAGCAGTCTGACTGTGAGAAACAGTCCAAGTTTTAGCAGAGATTAGTTACAAATTCCCATAATCAAAGCGAACAGTAGTCAGCCTTTCAGGAGGCTGTAAAGGAGACGCTTCCATTTACCACTACACATTTCAAGAAGGTTAGAAAATTAGTATAACCTATATAACCCAACAGCAATTTAAAGGGTCTATTGATTTAGCTTGTACCTGAACTGTAGAGTGGTTTTCTCAAGGGGAATTACAATATGAAACCACTTATCAAGGACAAGTCCAGTCTTTTTCAGTGATGCATTCTGCCTTATAGAGTCTCTACCCATATGTTTAACTAAAGCAAATATGCATGAAGGATTCTAATTATATGGAATTATGATAGTACTAGATATTACAAAGGATTAATTACTTACTGGGTGAGAGTTGTATTTAACATATTCATGTTATCATTTGTGCTGACTACAAAACCTGGGGTATTGACTTTCTGATAATTCTATCATCGTTTGCTTCCCCCAGCCAGTGAATGATCTACTACTCTGAAAAAAGAAAAAGACAAAAAAAAAAAAAAAAAAAAAAAGCAACAGGTTCATTTTCAGACCAATTGCTTCCTCCATGAAACCAAGAAAAGAAAAAAAACCTTTGCACACATGACCACATATACTTATATCTAATAATGTACAAGCCAAAATACACAGTACTTTCCTTTTTGTTTCTTTTTAATGAGAACTAAATTGAAAATACTTGAAATCATAAAAAAACCCATGTTTTTCTAGTTATATATATTATTAATTATCATAGCAAGGCTCTTTTGGTTGTTTCAGTAACTTCAGAGAAGCAGCAGCAATGTAGAGCCATGAAGATATATTTACACACTGACAGTTGGGAGAATCTAGAAAAAATGCTTACACATACAAAATCTCACACTCCTATGTAGCTCAGAAATCAAAAGTTATATTTGTGGTAAAAGACTTTGGATAGTTGTCCTGCAAACTCTCAGTCTTCACAATTTATACTACAAGCAACACCCAGCACAATTGTGCCCTTGTACATGTGCAGAAAAGCCAGGGTTAGGAGGCATGATCTGAAAAGCATTATTAAGTAAAAACTTAAAAAATCCAATTCTTACAGACTTGCTCAAAGCCCAACACATCTTTCACCTGTATTTTTTTTCCCTGTTCTTGTTATATGATTTGGCCAGTGTTCATATTTTTCAGGAAGTAAAAATCGCGTTTGTCTGTAAGAGCTTATTAATGGCATGCGGTTCATTAACTGAGACTGTTATTAAGATCAAATAACTGAAGCACAACAGTAGCAAAATGAGATGGCAGACCAGCTCAGTCCAGCAGGACTTCTCTGGACAGAGATTATTCTTATCTGCATACAGTATACCCTTACTCATATATCAGGTTTTCAAAGATGATAAAACCATGCAAATAGGAAAGGGAATTGCAGCACATTAATTACAGCAAAGAGACCAACTTAACTATCATGTCAACAGAGTAGTTGACATTGACCTCAGTGGAAGCTGCATTAGGAGCTATATAACTATCTGTGTTTTTCCATTTGGATGAATACTTATGTGTCAGTAATTTGTGTTCAGTTAATATTACAAGTGGTTATTAATTAATACCAAAATATAGGCTTTAAAGTCAAAGTCGGTTGGGCATCACACCACCATAATAAATATTTTGTGGCAATCATTGTAATGGGAACTCCAATGTGAGTCAAGAGCTTCCATTATGGAAAAATCACAGATAAATCAGCACATTCAGAGCGATAGAATGCTAACTATTTTAATGCAGTTCCTCAGAAATTATGCACAAACCTCCTCTATTTTCCCAATAACACATTCTCCACTAATGAAATAGTCATTAGATATGTGCCTTCCTCAATCAGCTGCACAGGGTTGACTTCATGAACCCAAAATATAATAACATCACACTTGTTTTCTTTACACAGTCTATTAAACTAATGCATGCTAGCCTAAAACACAAGGTCCTTACTTAAAAGGACAACTATTCATTTCTAACTATTTATATCTGAAATAGTCTCACTGTTACTAAAGCCATTTCCACTATTATTATAATCATAGAATCAGAGAATCACCAGGTTGGAAGAGACCCATCGGATCATTGAGTCCAACCACTCCTATCAAACACTAAACCATGTCCCTCAGGACCTCGTCTACCCGTCCCTTAAACACCTCCAGGGAAGGTGAATCAACCACCTCCCTAGGCAGCCTGTTGCAATGCCCAATGACTCTTTGTGTGAAAAACTTCCTCCTAATCTCTAGCCTAAATCTCCCCTGGCAGAGCTTGAGGCAATTCCCTCTTGTCCTGTCCCCTGTCACTTGGGAGAAGAGGCCAGCTCCCTCCTCTCCACAACCCCCTTTCAGTTAGTTGTAGAGAGCAATGAGGTCTCCTCTCAGGCTCCTCTACTCCAGGATAAACACTCCCAGCTCCCTCAGCCGTTCCTCATAGGGCCTGTTCTCCAGCCCCTTCACCAGCTTTGTTGCTCTTCTCTAGACTCACTCCAGAGCCTCAACATCCCTCTTGTGGTGGGGAGCCCAGAACTGAACACAGGATTCAAGGAGCGGCCTCACCAGTGCTGAGTGCAGAGGGAGAATAACCTCCCTGGACCTGCTAGTCACACTGTTTCTGATACAGGCCAGGATGCCATTGGCCTTCTTGGCCACCTGGGCACACTGCTGGCTCACATTCAGTCAGATGTCAACCAACACCCCCAGGTCCCTCTCCTCCAGGCAGCTTTCTAGACAGACTTCTCCTAGTCTGTAGCTTTGCATAGGGTTCTTGTGCCCCAAGCGCAGGACCTGGCACTTGGCCGTGTTAAATCTCATGCCGTTGGACACTGCCCAGCGGTCCAGCCTGTTTAGGTCCCTATGCAGAGCCTCCCTACCCTCCAGCAGATCGACACTTCCACACAGCTTTGTGTCATCTGCAAACTTGCTAAGGGTACCCTCAATGCCTTCATCCAGATCACTGATGATGACATTGAACAGGGTTGGACCCAGCACTGAGCCCTGGGGAAGCCCACTTGTAACAGGCCTCCAGCTGGAGTAAACTCCATTTACCACCACTCTCTGGGCCTGGCCATCCAGCCAGTTTTCCGCCCAGGAGAGTGTGCACCTGTCCAGGTCAGAGGCTGACAGTTTCTGTAATAGAATGCTGTGAGAAACTGTGTCAAAGGCTTTGCTGAAGTCCAGGAAGACCACATCCACAGCCTTTCCCTTGTCCAGCAGCCGAGTCACTTTGTCATAGAAGGTGATCAGGTTAGTTTGGCAAGACCTGACCTTCGTGAACCCATGTTGGCTGGGCCTGATCACCCGGTTCTCTTGTAAGTGCTTCATGATAGTACTCAAGATCACCTGTTCCATGACTTTCCCTGGCACTGAGGTCAGACTGACTGGCCTGTAGTTCCCCAGATCCTATCTGTGACCCTTCTTGTAGATGGGCAACACATCAGTTAGCCTCCAGTCCAGTGGAACTTCCCCAGTCTTCCAGGAATGTTGGAAGATGATGGAAAGGGGTTTGGCCAGCACATCCACCAGCTCCCTCAATACCCTAGGGTGAATCCCATCTGGCCCCATAGACTTGTGGATGTCTAGCTAGGCAAGCAAGTCTCTGACCACCTTCTCTTGGACCATGGGAGCCTCATTTTGCTCCTCTATTTCTGGAGTTTGTACACAGAGGGAACAACTTTCTTTACAATTAAAGACTGAGGCAAAGAAGACATTAAGTACCTCAGCCTTCTCCTCATCCCCTGTCACTGTTGTTCCTTCTGTGATCAAAAGGGACTGTATGGTCTCCCTAGTTCTCAACTGCATGTTCCTATGGAAACCAAGGAGCGATGCAATGTTTTATCGTGTTAGATGACCAGAATTTTTCCAAAGAGCCAAATACTGCACTCAATAGATCATCTTCAAAAGTTTGCTAGATTTTTCACGTCAGGCAGAAGAAAAATTACAAAGTAATTGGAAAGAAGAAGTAGCGACATATCTACCAAAGCACAAGTGAGATAGCCACAGCCTTTGTATACAATAGTCCAGCTATTAGTATGTAGGAGAGCTAGGTTCATATTTTCAACTCCTTTAGCTCTTGTTCTGACAATAATGTAAAGCAAATGCATTTTAAAGCACTCGGAGGTGACACAGTTCTTGCTACACCTTCGTTACGTTGTTCACACATTATATAGAATTAAATATTCATCGTGGCAGGGGTACAACAATCTCATCCCTCATGTGAATGATACATTCAGAAAGAAAAAGAGAACACAGTTCTCAATGCATTAACCTATTTTTACAAAGCAGAACAACTTTAAATGGGATTGACAGGTGCTTCACCTTCTCACCTTTCAAAGTAATTGATTAGCTTCCTATTTCATATATTAAACTTTAATTGTAGTACAAATACACAGCCTGTGTAACACAGAACACTTCAAGGATTTTGTAACATTGGAGAGAGGGAGGTTAGGAAAAAGAAATATGATTTATTTGAACATAGGTGTTGTTTGGCTAATGAATCAAAAATAACTGTTCATTTTTGCTGACTAATTTTAAATCATCTTCAAAAGTTTATGCTTTTAAACATGAGATGTTTAATACAGCTCATTAGTTGTAAAAAAGCCCTAAGCCTAGAAAGAGGCCAGTTTCCTTTCTGGCACTGCAAATTGTTTGCTTTGTTTTGACACATTCGTTTCATTGCACATGGTAACACCAAAAGTCAAATGCACCTTTAGGGTAAGAAAAGAGTTTTTGATTGATAAGTAGTTGAGCTCCTTCACGTTTCTCTCTTTGAGCAAGTAAGACGGGGAAAAAATATTAAATGAACAGCTAACTCACCACAGATCCAGCAGAATACTTCTGAGGAAAGGAGAAATAAGTCCTAGCTGCCCAAAAATACATTTGTTCAAATGGTAGTCAGTATCAGTATGTGGGACCCTGCCAACGTTGCTCTGAGAAACAAGCGCAGCAGCAATATTAATTCCTCCCCAAAATGCTCACTTGGCATAGTACTGGAGAATGACAGTTTCAGTATTTTATGGAGTGGTCTACACCAACCCTCAGGCAAGACTGCCCACCAGCATAAGAAGGCACAGTTCATTTGAAGGCAATGCGTTTGACAATAAGTACTTTGTTGAAGATAAGTAATTTTTTTGGTTCTTTTCAAGTAGTTCACATTTCTGCTTAGCTATAAAAGATCAAGCAGGAGAAAGGAAAGGTGGACTGGGAGCAATTATTTTGTGTTTGCAGCCTAACGTCCATCTATGCTCACAAGCCTGGAGCAAGGATTCTTCCTTTACTGCAGCTGATTTCACAGTACACACTGATTCTACAGGGTCATTTGCATTTGTTATTACTATGACAAGCCTTTGACAACCAATCAGATATCTATAGTAAAATTAACCCCAAAATTTAATTTGACAAGTATTATTACATCTATCTTCTCTTCAACTTCTTTTAGAATTATTTATTCCCCTCTTTTGGAGGCAGTAAAGATGTTCCAAGCACATTTACCCCTCACAGACAAGGGGATTTGGAGAATGAACCACATGCACAACTGTACTCTTCGTGTCTAGATTTTAATTCTGGGTCACCTCTAGCTTCTGCTAAGCTTCACTGTGAAATACAATCCTCTCCTACATAAGGAAATAAAGTGTTTAGCCTCAAAAGGCACTATTCTACACTCAGAACTACAAATTAGAAAAGCAAGTTGCTATACTTCATTAATTAACAGCTACAGGAAAGCAATATTTGAAGCTGATGTCTGTCATAAAATTTGTATTTTGGTGTAGTTCAGAAGTGGACATCAAATAGTAACCTTCATTTTCTGTAAAAGATACTGAATGAGTCCTTCACATGTGTCTTCTTAGATAGCTTCTCAAATGTAATTTATAGACCACATAGATTTCTTCAGGGAGATCTGATACTGATTGTCATAAGCACTCTGCCTCCAGCGATACGTTAGCATTCTACATAAAGACTGTACAAAAGGGATTCACTAGTATCAAAATTTCATAGCTCAAGACTGTCAAGCTACCTTTGGCTAGGAACACACATCCCAGAATCAGAGAAGGGGTGTAGGAAAATGTTAGTTCCCTAATGCCAATTTGCAAGAATATATTAAATTCCCATCCATTATCATTCACATTAGACTGAGTTTTTAAAGTCCAGTGCTGAGTTCATACAGCCTACTTTATGTATTTTTATGTTACTATGTTTAGTGTAGCCAAACTAAAAAAACTATGATCACTGGACCCTAGGTGTCCAAGACCTTCTGTCTAATTCATCATTCATGGTTCAGTTTCTACTGCATAGTCTGAAACAACCTGTGAAGTGCAAGCTCTCCCGGAAACATGTTCAGAGGAAAGGGGAGAAGAAGGGAAAAGGGAGAAGAAGAAGGGAAAGGGGAGAAGAAGAAAGGAAAGGGGAGGAGGAGAAGAAAGGGAAGAGGAAGAGATGGGAAAGGGGAGGAGAGGAGGAGATGGGAAAGGGGAGGGGATAGGAAGGGGAGGAGAAGGAGGAGAAGAAAGGAAAGAGGAAGAGATGGGAAAGGGGAGGAGAGGAGGAGATGGGAAAGGGGAGGGGATAGGAAGGGGAGGAGAAGGAGGAGATAGGAAGGGGAAGAGAAGGGGACAGGAAGGGGTGGAGAAGGGAAGAAGACAGAAGGGGAAGGGAAGGGTAGGGGACAGAAAGAGGAGTGAAAGGAGACAGAGTTCCAACAGTATGGGAACACTTCTTTATTTGGTGGGGAGTTTGATTTTGCTAGAAACAATTTAAAACACATCTAGTTGCCTGGTTAACCAAAATGGTACTCTTCCTTATAACTGCAATATACTCCTTTACATATTTAAGCTTTGCCCTGTAAAGCCTGTTTACAGCTTTTGGGTAAGCCACTCCTGGCAAAACTGCCTGTTTACCTGATGGAATGTAGGTTTTAATTTAGAACAGCATGAAAAATATTTACATTAAACAGCCAATACTGAGTGGAAAAATGAAGCATCTGGATCTGATGGCTTTAATGGTGAATTCTTAACATAGAATATCTTTCACAGAAATTGCTTTTGTTTAATGAAACAAAAGAACAAGCTTCCTTTTTTTTTGTGTCATATGTAGGCATCCAGTGAAGGACAAAACTTATCCCTGGTCCTGTAATGTTTTGTTAAGCTTACTATATATGTTTCTTTTGATAAAATTTAACTTAAAGGACCCCTAACAGTCCAAATCCAGTGAAGCAGCCTGGTCCCAGTAAGCTCACCCACAGCGCTGCTTTAGCTTCTTTTCAAATGCTTTCTCTGAAAGTTCAAAACTGCCAAATGGTAGGAAAGGCACCGTATTAAAATCATGGGGAAGGATGATACAGACAAAAAGTGGAATTCTAAGAGGCCTGAGGGCCTTTTCTACAGTTACTCTTTACACACTAGTGGAGCAGAACTGTGAGTACCCAGGCAAATCCCCGATGGAAGACACAGAAAAATGAACCCTCGTTTAAAAAAAAACAACAACATGTCTATCTCTTATTAACAAACATGGTCCATTTTACTTTTATAATCCCCAGAGTGTAATGTTGCTCTGAGTCTCAAAGATACATTTAAAGACTGATAGTTGATGTGTTTTTATGCTAAGCAGGTTTTCTGCAATTTCTTTTTGTTGTACTCAGTTCACACATGTGCTCCACTGTCCAAAGCTCACTCATGACAACACTATCACAGAATGCATGTAGAAATTAATTATCCTTAGGGTTCCAGCAGCTAAAAAGAAAACAAATTCACTCCACCCAGGAGCTAAGATTCTATTATCATTACCTTCATGCTGAAAGGCTCAAAGGCTAATTTTTGAAGCCATAATCTGTTATTTAATGATCCAGACCCTAGGTGTCTAATATTTTGTGCATAAACCTATTCCAGACATCCTCAGCCTGCAGGTTCCTGGTAGGCGAGCAACTTGTCTCCTAAGGCACAATCAGACCATTTTTATTACTGTTGTAATTAGTATTCCAGGTACACTGGGCAAACATAGATCGACATCTGATATGAATTGTATGAGCAATTTAAACCTCCAGGAACTTATTTTTATGTTCCATTACAACAATTAGCTTGAAAACAGACTGTGTTATATTTCCATGGTAATGAATCATACCTTCAGAGAAATATCAGGCATAATCAAGGAGACTAATATGATAACATGCAAATTATGAATCTTTAGGCCTGCTTTCAGTTTGGCTGATTATGCAGGGGACAAAGATATGCAATATAAATCTATATAATTCTTGCATTTCTTTTTTTCTTTCTCCTTTTTTTCCTTTTTTACTTAGAAAATTTTAGATTAAGAGCAAGAAGACATGTAGGCAGTATTATTCCAGTGTTTAAAAATAAGGGTATAATTTGTTTGTTTCCAAAGAAAAATGAGGCAGGGCCTAACAAAGACAATGGCAAGCACCACTGAAATGACCATCATAATCAATACTTACAGTGATGAAGGAAAACACAAATTGTCCTGAAATAGAGCAGATTTCTAAGTCATACCTAGATTCTGAGTTAAGGAAAGAGTAGATTTTTTTCAACACTTACAGATCTGTAAGTGGTAACAGAAGTCATCTCCATTCCAGTACTGTCCTAGAAGTATTTCTTAGAAGTACCATGTCTTCCAATGTAATCTTTATTTTCTACTCCATACTGAATGGGCTCAGTACTTATAAAGTGGATATATAAGCATCATCAGTCACATAAAAATAAAAGAAAGCAAACTGAAAGAAGACAGAATCAGGAGCAGAACAGATTTAACATCCAATTAATTGGGACCTCACCCTAAAACTTTCTAATTCACTGCAGTCTCCTAACTAAAGATTACTTTTTAAGTCAAGGACAGATATTCCCATCACTTACAGTATTTGCATTCTTGTCTCTGAGCAACAGACAGAGGAAACCCATGTTTATTGAAATATGTAAGAAGACTACTGTCTTAGAGCAAACTCTGTTTAAGGGCACTTTGCTGCATTCCATCAGGCTTCCCTTGTGCACCCCTCAATCCATTGTGAGAAACTAAGATTCATATGGCAGGAATTCACATGCAGAAGAAAGAATCAAAAATCTGAAATAAAGAAACACTAGTCTGAAAAAGAAAACCTCAACCACCAAAACCCACAACACGGAGCACAATGGGGCTTGATTAGTTAGCTAATCCTTAGAATTTCGCAAAGCAGCCTCTTGAGCTTTTCAAAGCCTTGCCAGATGCCAGAGAAAGAAGCTGCCTTTACAAACACAAGATTTTATAAATTTCTTTCAAATACTATCCCCTTTTTTCTGTTACAAAGACTGGAACTGATAACCAATGTTACAAAACTCAGAGCAAATCAGACGAAGTATACAAACTTTAACATCAAGCACTATACTCTGCCCCATGCCTCCAACCCTCATGGATTGTGCTAGAACATATTTTTATTAGCATTTTAATTCAACTGGTTCAGAAGTTACTTAAAACAGACGTACTTAAAACTTCATTTACTAAACTGTAACTAGGAACCTATTAATTCCCTCATCTTATTTCCTTGTATAGGCGATGGACCCTTCAAAACATCCTAAACTCCTTGGAGGTTTCTCGCTGACACTACACAGGGTGTCCCTTCACCCCATCTGCTGAACCATGTTTGAAAGTTATTCACTGAAGGTGACAAGACTGGGAATAAATGACTGAATAGTCAATAAATGTAATCAAAGGAGTGAAGAAAACAACCAACCAGCAATGCCCAGAAGAACATACAGGAAGAGACATAAATCTTACACAGTGACTTAATTTTTTTATTAGCTTTCATGCAATAAAAAGCAGCAAACATTCATGTATATAAAACAAAACCCCTATGTTCCTCCTACAAACATTAGTATTTCTCTCAATATATCAGCTAATATTAATAGATTTATTATAATCCCAAGACTATACCTAACTGCAGAATGGAAGAAACCTAATCAAATATTTAACTCCACCTACCCCCTAACACCTAACACCCCTCACCAAATCTTATCACCAATCCCCAGTCATCCCACCACAACTCCTCTACCTCCCTCTCATCCCCATAGTCCCACCCCAGAGCTATCTGCCACAGCCCTGCACTTGCTGGGGATGGTTGGAATGGCTGCTTTGCACTTGTCCTCCTGCTTTTTGGCCATGCCAGGCTGGGACAGTGGCAGGTGCCACTACATATCCTGCTGCAGCTGCTGGGGCACCATCCTGACAGTGTTCAAATGACAATGGCTCTAGCCTGCAGTGGAAATCTGGGGCATGGTGCCATTTAGTGAGCCATTCCAGGTGCAGTGACAGTGGTGTGATCTCCCTGTGGCAGATCTCCTGGCAGGTTCTACTGAGGTGTCCAATGGCAGCAACATCGGGTGCAGCACCACAGCTGAAGTTGTTCCTGCCTTGGATGATGTCATCGCCCTAGGTTGACCCCACAGGGACGGCTGTTTCAGGGAGGCTGAGTCTGGTATATCTCCTCTCCATCTCCTGCAACCCTGGCAAAGGGACTCTTAGTGCTCAGTATGTCCCTAGAAGGCTCTGGTTGGCCCTGGAATGTCTCAGAGCCTGCCATGCCTGTGAGAGTCCTGCAGGGCAGGGGCTTGCTGATTCCCAGCGCTGCAGCCAAGCCAAGGTGGTTGGAGGAGGCATGATGGTGTTTCTCCACTGGGTAAAACTAATCTGGGGAATAAGAAGGCACAGAGATGATGGTGTCTGCAGGTCTGCACAGGAGACTGGGAGCTGATTTACACTGGGGGCCTCTCCAGAATCACCTGCCGAGCTGGTTCTTACAGCTGGGCTCCCCTGCCTCTGCACCACCTCACCCACAGGGTCAAATGCTATGCCTGTGGGACAGGGTTGCGGATCGAGGAGCAGACTCGCTTACAGGAGATCAAACAGCACAGGTGGCCCCAAGTCTTTGGGAAATTCTTTGTCAATTGTGTTTATGAGGCATGCATCACCCAGGTGAGTACAAGGACAGTCACACCAGATTGCTGAACCCTCATACCAAAAATGCCAGGGGGACAGTGGATGTAGGGGATGCTGAAGGTGATGAGGTGCCAGAGCGGATGGGGGTGCCACCCTCCCTGGGAGAGCCAGGGTTGCAAGCCAGGGTTGTCTTGACAGGTTGATGGAGCCTGAAAGAGAGACAGGAGCCATTACTGGCCATCCCCTCTGCTCTTGCCCTCAAGAGCATCTTCAGGCTCCAGGAATCAGTCCCTACCTTGGATGTAATGGGTTCTGGGGTTGAGAGATGAGTGGAGGAACCAGGCCATTGCAGGACACCTCTGCCCCAAGAAGGTCTCTTGGGGGTTGCTGGCTCTGGCTGTTTGATTGGTGGATGCCTAGGAAGGAGTCTTGGGGCTCCCTGTGTTCAGCCCCAGCCGCTCCCCCAGGGCCTCTTGGGGAGGGACGGTTAAGTAGGGGGACCAGTACTACATAATATCTTCAGCAATGAGACCTAATTTACAGACAACATGAAGCCAAATAGCATAGTTCACACGCCTGAGGGATAAATACTACATCTTCTAGAAAATTATGGCACTGCTGAACTTGTCCTGTCCTCAAAGCTCTTGTCTAATCTTCAAATACTTCCCAGCCTCACTAAGCCAACTGCTGGAAGCAAATTCTTCCCTGACCATTAAGCGATGTGTAAAATTAGACCAAGCCTGAGAAACAAGCAACTTCCCAACACATCTCCATTCCATCATGCCTCTCTCAACAAAACTGACACTATCAACAAATCCTACTTCCCAAAGCGGACTATATTTTAACCAGTGTACCATATGCACTCCCAAAATTACGTGCATGGAAAGAATACTACAAAAACTGAAACCAGTATTCCTGTGCCCCCCGAATGAATTCACACACAAACCACATAGTTGAGGTGAACTCAATAGCCAAAGGGGCAAATTCTCAGAGCCACCTCATTGATTTCTCACCTCTCCATCTCATCTTCAAGGGAGTTCCACAAAGCATCTTCAACAAATAAACCTGAGCAGTAAAAGAATAACCCTGGTGGATATTAAAAACCATAGATTCAATGAAAAGACAGCCTTTACAGTCTCCCTCCCCTAGCTAACCCCTTCATGTCACATGCATGACAACAATCACCCATCTCTCCTGACCTTTCTACAACACATAAGCCTCATATTGTGCCTTTCCTTGGAACTCCTCCTCTGCTTCTTAGCTTTGATGGGTGTGTTCTCCCCCTCTGCCCTTCTCCATACCAAACCAGCAGCATTTCTTTCACTCTCCAGATGAGATATAAGCTTTTCATTGAACACCAAGAAGAAGTCTCATATGCAACGTGACTTAACATCAACCACTTTTATCCCCTAAATAGAAATTCCTTAGGTTAAGGGGCTGAACCTAAGTTCAACATCAATACCTTTTCTGAAAATAGCTGTAAAGTCAGGAGCTATAAAGCTGACCTGGACCTATTGTACAGATTAATAAAGACTAGACCTTAAAAATAAGTTTAAAGAAAATAGATCTTCGCACAGTGCCTTACTCATGAAAATTGAGGTTCTTAGGGTGATTCAAGAACACACTGGAGGAGAAATATTTTCAACTTCAGTAATGAAAAACATTTTCTGAGGAACCAAAGTTGCCACTTATGAGCAGCACAGTTGGAGATTCATAAAACAGTTGCAGTTTTTTTGTTAGTCAAATCAATAGATACTCTACTTATGTATATTCTGGCTTTCTAGTTTCATGTGCTCAGTTCATCTCGTAAACTTTGCTTACATTCTGATCTCAACAAAACTACCAGTTGCCAGCCTCTAGAAATAATCAACGTTCTGGTGTTTCCTAAAATTACTAATTTTTCCCAACCAGGGAGCATACATTTTATATATATATGTATGTATGTGTACACATATACATATAGATATAACCACACCAATAACTGCGTAACTGCATGTACATGAAATTAAAAAAAAATCAGGAAGGTGACATGTATTACAAAAATACTGATTTCAAGGCAGTTTGCATCATTTAACTGGACCAGTATCTTGGACTTGAACTCAGAATTTTCCTTTTAAACCTATCTTTATTATGTAATAGTTATATGACAGCGGCTCTTCATATTGTTGTCGGCGGGTTTTCCCCACATGTATAAATGTATCACCTTTTCCGAGACTCTCATTACAAGTTAAATGTTTTAACATTCCATGAGTTTGCTTGAGGTTAAATAAATTACTGAATCAGAAATTGAACTGAAAGTCTGACCTTGAAGTTGGCTTTACATTGCCTCAGTTCTCTCTTCTTGCTGTTTTTGCTCTGCTCCACCATCAGTCCTCAGTGGGCTGCAGTCACCAGAGTCTCCCTACTCTGAACAGCCCACAGGCATCCCCCCACCCCTCACCTTGAGTTGTCCCTGTCCTCATGTGGGTGACCCACAAACACAGACTCATCAAGAATGCCCAGCACTGACTATATCCTTGCTAAAGCACGTTTCCAGCCATCTTTGCAACAGCACATCTTCAACAGTGAACTTCCAAGATCATCTACAACAGCATCTTCCTGCCTCTCTTTCTTAAATAGGCCTGAACAGGGACACCATGCTCTCCCTGAACAGGTTGCAGCATTGTCATGTCTTGGGATCTTTACATCAGCCTTGGAAATAACTCTAACCAGCAAAAGCAGCACACACAGGACTTTGTGGCCTCCTCCCATGCAAGGTGCTCCTGCAGAGCCCTTCTACCAAAACCCTACCAAATAAGCCCACACAAGATGGAAAAATATTCATAAATCGTCCCTAAAAATACGTTTGCAATTTGTTTCAGCATATGCACACATAAGGCATCTCTGAAGCAGACTAAATACATTTATAATACAGTAGATACTCTGCATTTTGCCAGGCCCTTCATGTTGCCCAAGAGGGAAGGCAACATGCCAGCTTCAATTAAACTTGTAACGGTTAACACCAGAATATCTGCTTTTGAACTGTCAATGTCTCCTAGCTCTTCACTCCACGCAGCTTCTTTTGACAGGGGCATAGAGGGGGACAGGAAGAGGTTCTCTAAAAGATAAAATTCTTCTGTATTTTGAAGCAAAGTGATTTCTCTTGATGCCTGTCCCCCACCTCCCATTTATTCCAACAGTATGTGTCCATCTTTGTCTCATTCATTTACAACACTTACAATGCAGACATGAGTGCTTCCTCTACGTATTTCACCTACCTTGAAAAGGAGAGCCAGAGAAAAAGAAAGCATATTTCTAGACTGGTTCATCATGCTTTAAGAGAAAAGCATGTAATGCTTCTACAGAGTGAAAAATGTGAATTTTGCAGGCTTCTATTTCCATCATAAGCTTTCTCTCACATTTTATGAAATTCCAAAAAATGCACTGAAGAGCAAGAATACAGATAAATACATGGTGTAGAACATCTGAGTTCAAGACAGTAGTGATTATTATAGGCTTTTTTTTCTATGTATCTGTAGAGATACTCCACCCTCTGAAGAAGGCATAACTGAGAACACATGAATACAACTCTCCATCATGACAGGATGGTAATTGCTACATCCTCATGTTAGTAAGACCTAAGAAGCATTTGGGAGTTCTGGCCAAGAAGAACAAGAGAATGGATGAAAAAATAATTATATTAAAGAAAATCTGAATTAAAAAAAAAGAAATGTTTTGTAAATATATTTCATACAATGCAAGAATCGGATTTATTATAAGGAAAAAGAAGCCAGAAATGCAGCCAGAATGCCTAACAGTGGAAGTCATGTATGGTAATAAAAATTCCCATTCTCTTCCATAGTTCCACACTTCTTCGAAGACTTGATGAAAAAACTTAATGTTTGTACTGTTTTACTGAAGAAGTTGATTTGCAGAACTGGTAGTTAAGGTTAACTCAAGGAAAACGTTATCAATTCTGCAAAGGAATCTGTGCTCATGAACCCAGACCTGCATGTCTGAGTGAAGAAACAGCTTCTTCAGGATTTGATAGCGGCAATTAAATTTAAAATCCCATAGCGTATTAAAATTATCCTTAATGAAAGCAAGGGGAAAATTAAAAGTTACATGAAAAGGAAACTTGAAATTTTTTTTACTTTCTTTTTTTTTCCGAAGAAAGCTAAAGAAAAGCCAGCTGGTAAGCAGGTTTGCAGAAAACCAGAGAGTCTCGACAGACATCAAAATAATCATGTGTCAGCAATGTTCCCTTAAGGCAAGGATGGCTAACAAGATCCTGGGCTGAATGAGAAAGAATGTCACCAGTAGGATGATGCTACTCAGCTTTGGTGAGAAGGGACTGGGTCCAGATCTGGGTTCCCAAGTACAGGAGTGACATGGACATACCAGAGAACATCCAGACAAGTGTTCTACTGGATTGAAGTATCTGACACAGAAGGGGAAACTGAGCAAGCTGGGGCTGTCCAGACTGGAGAAGTCTTATCTAATCAATTTGTGTAAATACCACACAGAAGGCCGTAAAGAAAAACAAGCCAGACTTTTCTCATTGGTATCCTTTGGCAATAGGAACACACAGGAAAATACAGGAAATCCCAACTGAACATAAGCAAAACCTTTTTAATTCGTGGGAGAGATCAGGTTGCCAGAGAGCTTGTGGAGTCTCCAGGAGGAGGCATATTGAAACCAGCCCTGTGCAACCTACTCCATCTGGTCTCACTCTGAGCAGCAGGTTGGAGAGGAAGGCGAAGACCAGAGGTCCCCTCCCACCTCAGCCATTCTGCGATCGTGGAAACACCGGCAAGGAGATTTTATCAGCTTTCATAAAGTTTTGCAGAATTTATCACAGTATCTCATCAGATAAATTCAAGAAAGGATTTTCTACTGCCATGAAGCCTGTTTTTCCACAAACATGCAGAGTTTGAAGTACTGTTCACTGAACAGGTACCCTTCTCTATAAATTTCAACATCCAGAGCCTTACCTACTTACTCATTTCATTTTTATGCCGTTTCACTAAGCAGATATACTTTCAAAAAAGACAGGTGAAAGAGGCTTAACATACTTTAGTAAATTGTATTTCTACTGCAGCAGAAAATCAGTTTATCACACAACTTACTTTGATGGAATTTTTTGACATGATGAGATCTACAGTTGATTTTCACTTCTATAAAAAATTAAATAAATAAACAAACCCAAATGTATACCAAAAACCCAGACACTTTTGTGTCCCAAAACAAAAAAGTATTTTGCAGAAGACAAAAAGTATGGCATCTTTCAATATTTCTTGAATGTCACAGTTTTGTTAATGAAGTAGAGATTAGTCTACCTAAAACACTTAGTAGGAGCAAAACTTGTTCAGAAATTACAGTCCTTGGTCATTTCAAAGTCATTTTCCATCAGTGACTAACTACAGTGTAAATTTTCATCAGACGTGGAGAACATTGTTAACTATCTGCTGCTGAGCTAGACATAATCAAACTGGCTGAAGTGGACAACTCATACAGTGACGTTTAGGGCAGGAGTTAGAACCTAGTGAGCAGACATTCAGGTTGTACACCTACCTTGCTAAGTTAGCACAAAGGCTAGAGTGGTTGCTGAAGCAGTGTTGCATGAGATTGATACATGCTCTTCTCTATAGCTGAAAGAGTTGAAGCTTCTTTCAAATGAAAATGCAGAACACTTTCCTAATGAGGTTTAAGTTGTCCATTCTTCAGGTCATAATTGTTTTTACTGTTGCATTCCTTGGATTTAAAGTCTTGTGCTTGGGAGTAGTTGGGCCCTGACTCTACAGGGCGATGTGATGCCTGCTTCATAAGTCCTGAAGGGCTTTTAACTTGAGCTACCTTCTCTGTGTAACGTCAGGAGATAAAAGAAGATTTCTGCTGCTACAGTATTGAACTATAAACAACTAAATGCATTTCATTCAGTCCAGAGAAGAGCAACAAAGCTGGTGAAGGGGCTGAAGAACAGGCCATGTGAGGAACGGCTGAGAGAGCTGGGGGTGTTTAGCCTGGAGAAGAGGAGGCTGAGGGGAGACCTCATTGCTCTCTACAACTACCTGAAAGGAGGTTGTAGAGAGGAGGGAGCTGGCCTCTTCCAAGTGACAGGGGACAGGACAAGAGGGAATGGCCTCAATGGCCAGGGGAGATTTAGGTTAGGCATTAGAAGGAAGTTTTTCACAGAAAGGGTCATTGGGCACTGTTAGAGGCTGCCCAGGGAGGTGGTTGATTCACCTTCCCTGGAGGTGTTTAAGGCACGGGTAGACGAGGTGTTGAGGGACATGGTTTAGTGTTTGATAGGAATGGTTGGGCTTGATGATCCGGTGGGTCTCTTCCAACCTGGTGATTCTGTGGTTCTGTGATTCTATATAATTGCCTGCAGTTAAAACCTAGGATGCACATAGTCTTTAAAATCAATACACAGACTTATTCCATATTATTGAAACACCAATGGCAATCTTTTCTCTTCCTGATACAGTTACAGTAAGTATTGTACTTACATTACTCTGCAGAGAAACTGTGCTAGCACATCACAATTTTACCTATTTAAATGCATCACTGACTTTTAAGAAGTTAGGAATTTCATGTTTGTTGTTATTGACTTCACTTGCTCCCAAGATAAAAGCGCCACCAAATAATTGAAGGCAACATTGATAAAGATCTTGCTTTGGTTCAGGATAACACTGAAAAAGGGTCTAAGGAAACACACTGTTCACTGCAAACATCAGCCTCCCTATTCAAAACCTGGAAGCAAGCTACACAAAGCTGCAGTGATTTTCATGTCAGAGTTCTTTGCTTTCTGGACTCAGTCTACTTCCAGATGCAGACTACTTCTTGTCCTTTTTAATGTCTGTTAATAAGAAACGCGACTATAAGAGAGAAAGACCTATTTACACAGATCATTTGCAGTGATTTCTAATAGCCTTGAAGATGACCTAAGTGAGCCTTCTCTTAGTTCCTCTGCTAGGAAGGCAGTGTGGCTGCTTGGCGATAATATCCCCTCACCATGGCAAGTCTGTCCAGGCTGTCCACAAACCAATGAGATCTTATACCAACAACAGATCACGGATGAGCCCAGGTGACACTTTCCTAGATGGCAGCTGGATTAGACAACCCTCGTCTTTAAGAGGGATTAGATTTAGAAAGATAAAATTATTACTTGAGGCTGGTGAGAGTGCATGGTAACTCCACAGAAGCTACTGGGCTAAGCCTTGGTCAGTTAAGAAGCAACAACAAAAATTACAAAGTTAAAAACAGCTGACCTAAACTCCTGGACTTGTCGTAGGAACTAATCAGACTTCCCATGTTTAGCACTGGTCCTAAGGCTACTCATTGACCACATATATATATCCGGACACACAAAGATAACCACTAGCAATGTGGGAATCATGCACACTCCCTGTTCTAACTCTGCAAGCAGCTTTCACACAAGTTTCAATGCCACTTAGACCAAATTAGTCTCAAATCACAGCAGTATTAATAAAACGGATATTTTCCTTTCAGTTAAAAATATCAAATCTTATATAAAGAAAAACAAGTCATACACATTCTCACAGTACTGCTGAAATAATCAAATGTAGCTCCAAGTGTTTCTGCTGCAGCACATGGAATTATTTATCCTGGCCAATCATACAGTTTATATCTACAAACTGAGCTTGTAGATACTTGAACAACATCAGACTACCATACAAAAGCCGTAATGCCTATTGATAAGATAGTAGAGCATTTATAAGCCCCATGCAGCTGCATTAAGACGGAGCCATTTAAACCTTAGGATGCTGGGGCTCAACTCAGAAAGACCAGGAGCAAAGCAACTCCTTGTTCTGTGAAGTCTCAGCTTCACTCTGAATACTATTAGCTGTCATAAAAAGGTCACAAATGAACTTAGCATATTGCTGGAAAAAAAACTATACCATGAGGACGCTGAGGAAGGGAGAAGAGCATAACAGAACTTACAGATAGGAAGAGTACATATCCTCACCTTGCTGGAATAGCTTCTTGGCCTCGAAGGAGGTTATCATGACACTAAGGAACAGTCTGATAGAAATGCTGTTGCTTCAAGAATCCCAGTGCAGGAAAAATATAGTTCGGCGCTCTTGTCCCTGACACTCCACTGCAAACAGGGAGCATTCTCCACTCCTACAGAATCCATATGCTCCCATTTCTACAGTTCTGTCAGTGTGATTTCTACAGCTCTTGTCTTTGTAAACATATATGGGAAGTAAGACTTCGCCTTCTTACAACAACCCTGTTCCAGGTGGTAGTAAAAGTCTGTTAGAGGAGAAGAGAGCACACCTGTTACTGAAGTGCCATGGAAATGGAAGGGAACTTTCAGTCTACCTGAACAGCTCTTCTGCCTTGATGAGCATGAGGTTGTGGACTCTATCCTTTCCTTTGATGCTAATCAAACCAAAATTATCTCCTTTACTTAATTACGCTCTAAATGTAGGTGTTACCATTCCACACAGCTGAAGCTGACTGTTTATTAAATATGTTGCATTTTCTATATGAACTCAAAGCTGTGGATACCTTACAGGTGCTCCTGCTAGGCTGCAGATGGGGATCTCCCAACTTTAAACATGCCAGTTAGCTGTTAGTTAATGTGATACTCTCATTTCCCTGTACAGGCAAATTCCTTGGAGGTTTCTCGCTGATGCTACAGAAGGTGTCCCTTCACCACATCTGCGGAACCATGTTTGAATGTTCTTCACTGGAGGGGGCAAGATTGGGAATAAATGAATGAGTATTCAATACATGTAATCAAATAAGTCAAGAAAACAATAACATTGAGCAATGCTCAGAAGAAAATGCAGGAAGACACATATGTCTTACATAGTCACACGAAATTTTTATTGCTTCTCATACAATAAAATAACAAAAATATACTTACATAAAAGAAAAAACCTTACATAGCCCCTAATAACATTACTGTTTCTATCAACATATCAGCTAAAACTAATAAACTACTCTTATAATCCTAAAACCAAACCTAACTGTAGAACAGAAGAAAAGTAACCTGATAAAAAAAATTAACTCCACCCACCTAACTCTTACCACCCTGCAACCACACAACCCCATCTCCCCATCATCCTTGATGTGGATTAGCCCCACATTCCCATGTCAGAGCTCTCTGCCACAGCCCTGTGCTTGCTGCGGAGTGGCAGGAAGACAGCTTTATGCCTTCCCCCCACCTTTTGGCCATACCAGACTCTTGTGGCCCCATTCCAATGATGTTCAAATAGCACAGCTCAGGCATGTGCTGGTGCTCTGGGGGATGGTGTCAGCCACTGACAGTCACAGCAGGTGCAGCGGTAGCACCTTGTTGTACTAGAGCAGACGCTTTCATGGGAGCTACCAAGACATCCTGCGCCTGGGATGTGAGGTACAGTGTGGAGGTGGGAGGTGTTCCACATTTGGGCAATGTTGATGCCCTTGGCTGGCCCCACAGGGACAAGTGTGTTGGAGAGGCTGAGATGTGCAAATTGCTTCTCCAACTCCTGGAACCTGAGAAAAGCAAGCAGCAGCAGCAGCACTGTGACAGTCGTAGTGCCCAGGATCTTCCAAGTTCGTTGTAC
Source organism: Coccyzus lansbergi (assembly GCA_033558105.1). Lineage (NCBI taxonomy): Eukaryota > Metazoa > Chordata > Aves > Cuculiformes > Coccyzidae > Coccyzus > Coccyzus lansbergi. The sequence continues at coordinate 6,331,843 of JAUMJK010000097.1, forward strand.
TTGGCCCTGGGGTGCCCCAGAGGCTGCCCCAGCCAGGGGAACCCCACAGCCCCAGGGGTCCAGCAGGGCAGGGGCTTACTGCGTCCCAGTGCTGCAGACAAGTCTGGTGGTGGTGGCTGGTGGAGGCACGTTGGTGTTCCTCCACTGGATAATGCTAATCTGAGGCTCAGAAAGGCATCCACATGGACCTATCTGTAGGTCTGCACAGGAGACTGGGAGCTGATTAACGCTAGGGGGACCCCACCCCATTCTTCCCTCTCTCTCTCATTCCTGCTGTGGTTAACCCTGGCTTGCCACCCCAGAGCTCTCTGCCACAGCCCATCTCTTGCTAGGAGGGCTTGGAATGGTGGCTTTGCGCTTTTGCCCTCCCTTCTTCACCACGCCAGGCTGCGTCAGTGGCAGGCGCTTCCTCACATCCCACTCTGGCTGACAAGGCCCATTCCCCACAATCTTCCAAAAGCCCTGGCTTGGGCCCACAGTGGCGCTCTGGGAGATGGTGTCAGCTAGGGAGAGTCCCTCCATCAGCTGTGTAAGCGCCTTGATGTCACCGCTGCCGATGGTATTGCAGGTGCTTCCAAGAAGGTTAGCGCGTGGGATGTGAGGAGCGCTGTGGTGGTGGGAGGACTTCCGCGTCCAGGAGATCTTGATGCCCTGGCTTGACCCAGCAGGGACAGGTGTGTCGGAGAGGCTGAGATGGGAAAATAGCCTCTCCAACTCCTGCACCCCTGGAAAAGCAGATGGCAGCACCATGAGAATTGTAGCGCCTGGGATCTTGCAAGGCCATTGTGCTTGACCCTGGGGTGTCCCAGGGGCCGCCCCAGCCAGGGGAACCCCACAACTCCAGGAGTCTACAGGACTTTGTCAAGCCCTGCAGCTGAGGCTGGTGGTGGTCTGCTGGAGGCATGTTGGTGTTCTTCCACTAAATAAGACTAATCTGAGCGTTGGAAAGGCACCCATATGGATGCACCTGCAGGCCAAGGAGCTCTGCTATGCTGAGCGGACTCTCCAGAATCACCTGCAGAGCTGGCTCTCATGACTGGGCTTCCCCAGCTCTGAACCAGGTTGGGGCTGGGGCACTGCTCACTTGGTGAAATGCTGTGCCTGTGGGACAGGGTTGCGGATCGAGGAGCAGACTCGCTTACAGGAGGTCAGACAACACAGGTGGTCCCAAGTCTTTGGGAAATTCTCTGTCAATTGTGTTTATGAAGCATGCATCACCCAAGGTGAGTACAAGGACAGTCACACCAGATTGCTGAACCCTCATACCAAAAATGCCAGGGGGACAGTGAATGTAGGGGATGCCGAAGGTGATGAGGTGCCAGAGCAGATGGGGGTGCCACCCTCCCTGGGAGAGCCAGGGTTGCAAGCCAGGGTTGTCTTGACAGGTTGATGGAGCCTGAAAGAGAGACAGGAGCCATTACTGGCCATCCCCTCTGCTCTTGCCCTCAAGAGCATCTTCAGGCTCCAGGAATCAGTCCCTACCTTGGACGTAATGGGTTCTGGGGTTGAGAGATGAGTGGAGGAACCAGGCTATTGCAGGACACCTCTGCCCCAAGAAGGTCTCTTGGGGGTTGCTGGCTCTGGCTGTTTGATTGGTGCCTGGGCTGCCACCCTCCCTGGGAGAGCCAGGGTTGCAAGCCAGGGTTCACTTTACAGGTTGATGGAGCCTGAAAGAGAGACATGAGCCATTGCTGGCCATCACCTCTGCCTTTGCCTTCAAGAGCATCTGCAGGCTCTAGGGATCAGTCCCTTCCTTGGATGTAAGAGATTCTGGGGTTGAGATAAGAATGGAGGAACCAGGCCATTGGGAGATGGGTCCAGCATAAGACGGATGTCTGCTTCGTCTCTTGTTAAGGTCTCTTGGGGGTTGCTAGCTCTGGCTGTTTGATTGGTGGTTGCCTAGGAAGGAGTCTTGGGGCTCCCTGTGTTCAGCCCCAGCCCCAACAGATGCCACATGGCCTTATGGGGAGGGAAACAATTAAGAGTGGGTATGGATTGGTTGAATGGTTGCAACCAGCAAGTAGTGGTGAATAGTTCGATGTCTGGATGGAAATCAGGGACAAGTCCTTTAAAGTCCATTGTGGGACCAGTACTGCATATCTTCAGCAGTGCCAGTGGGATCGAGTGCATCTTCAGGAAGCCTGCAGGTGACATGAAGCAAAATAGCACAATTCACATCAGAGGGACAATTACTATATTTCCTGGAAAATTATGGCCCTCCTGACTTGTCCTGACCTGAAAACTGTCTAACCTTGTAACAGCTCCCAGCCTTGCTAAATTGACTTCCGGAAGTAAACTCTTTCCTGACCATCATGTGAAATTAGACCAAACCTGAGAAACAAACACAACTTCTCAACACATCTCCATTACATCATGCCTGTCTCAACAGAAATGACACTATCATCAACAAATCCTGCAGAAGTAGGTCTCCTAAAAAGAGCTATACTTCATCCAGTGTACCATATGCATTCTCAAAAGTATGTGCATGGACAAGTGTCGCAGAAAACAAACCAGTTACTCCTGTGCCCAATGAAAAAATTCACATGCAAGCCACATCGTTGAGAAGAACCTATGGGAGGCCATTCTTACACAGAGACTTCATTCATCTCTGACCTCTTCTTCTCATCTTCAAAGGAGTTCTGTAAAGAATTTTCATTTAACAAACCAGAGCAGGAAAAAGTAACTCTGGTGTATATTAAAAACCATAGATGCTATGAAGAGACAGTCTTTACAGGCTGTAATAATATGCTCCCACTCCTGGTAACTCATGTTGCCTCCCTTTCCCCTCTTTTTTACAGCATGAAAGCATCATATCATGCCTTTTCTTGCTAAATCTTCCTCCACTTCTTAGGTGTGACAGAGGTGTTCCCCTCCATAATGTGGAGACATTTTACAGAGAAGAAGGCCTGGATGCTGTGGGACTGGTTGATACCGAGCAATTCTAACAAGGCCTTGAAACAGAGAACTGAAAGATAAACATAACCAGCCAAAAGGAATACAAGAGCTAGTTTGGTGGGAACAAGTACAAACTGAAAAGAAAACAATGGAGGAGAAATATCAATATAGTTAATTTTGGAGTAACTTGGTTTTCTAGCATGCACAGTAGTTTAGCCGGTAATATGTTAGTAATAGCTTTATGGACAGCTACCTTTAGCCAATAATACACTGTAGATACCCTTATGGGCACCCAGTTATGTAACTAAAAAGGGAATATAAAGAAAAAGCTAAGCTCAATAAAATGTCTTTGATCCATCAGATTGAAGTCTGTGTGATCAGTCCCCTCACCATTGCCATCACCCTCACCCCTTACCAAATGAGCAGTGGTTTCATTAACACTCCAGAACAGCTGAAGTTTTGCCCAAAACTGAGCCACACAGCAAATGCCAGTAAGGAGTCTCAATCTGACTATAACTCATAGACTCATAGAATCACCAGGCTGGAAAAGACCTCTTGGATCACTGAGTCCAACCATTCCTACCTGCCACTAAACCATGTCCCTAAGCACCTCATCTACCTATCTTTTAAATCCCTTCAGTGATGATGACTCAGCCACCTCCCTGGGCAGCCTCCGCCAGTGCCTGATGACCCTTTCTGTGAATTTTTTTTTCCTCATATCTAGTCTGAACCTCCCCTAGCGGTGCTTGAGGCCATTCCTTTGTCCTGTCCCCTGCCATTTGGGAGAAGAGGCCAGCACCCTCCCCTCTACAGCCTCCTTCCACATAGTTGTAGAGAGCAGTAAGGTCACCCCTCAACCTCCTCTTCTCAAGGCTAAACAACCCCAGCTCCCTCAGCCGCTCCTCTTAAGAGTCAGCCACTTTCATCCCATAAATAGGGCAGCCTAAGTGAGTCTTCTTTTGTCACACTGTGCTAGCCAGTGTAGCTGCATGGCAATGAACTCCCTTCTTGCTGGGATGCCATTTCTCAAGTTTGTTCCTCAAAACGATAAGGTACTTGCCAACAACAGGTTGTTTGTGAGCTCCATTGAGTGGCACCTGGACCACAGCAGGACACCACAAACCAAGAGTTTCAAGTTAAAAATTTGCCCAGCACTTACAACCTGCCTAGTCAAAACATGGCCTCCAAAATCTATGAAAACAAGAAAATGGAGAGGCTTCAAGAATACAGATCATCAACACCAGCTACACCAAGACAAGAAAACCACCTGTCCAAAAGATAGCAAAGGAATCTAGGGTGGATCAAGAGGACTCCAGGCCCAAGACCTGCTACTACATCAAACCATCATGGGAGGGGAAGAGTGAATTGTCTGTAAGGGCAGAATTGCCCAGGGATTTCCTGGTTCATGTTAGCCCCTTTTCAGAAGATGACTGTGTTGCTGCATCCTTCCATTACAATTATTTCATGAAACACGATGCCTGAAAATGCTTCACAATAACTCAGATCTGAACTTTGGAGTGAACTGACATGACACTTAACAGCAATCGGCAGAACCTACAGACAAGAGCTGAGTATAGTAGAGATCCAAGATAACACTTTGAAATCTTAACGGATATAGCGAATTGTGTGTTCACATAAAATCCTTTGGGTCAAAGCACATATAATTCTTCAGCTATAAAAGCATATAAACCCATTTACCCTTATACATCTCCTTCTGATAAGGGCAAGTCATACTCATAAATAAAAGTTTTATCTAAAAAACTTAGGTGATATGGAGAAAGTGATTGCAGATAGACACCACTAGAGTTACTGATTTTAATTTCTTGTTAATGGTTATTTATGAAGTTGCATTTGGCATTTCAGATTTGATCAGAGAAGGGGATTGGGATTAATATTTTTCAAGGGACGTGCTAAAGGCAAGCAAAAGAGAAAGGCCCAAGAAAAACTTTTAACAACATTACTACTGTTCAGCCAAGGCCTGTATCAAAAGCATGAACTGAGAGGAAGAACAATAAAAAGTCCTTTCAGTAACAAAACGGATAAAGAAAGGAAAGAAAAGAGAATGGATGGATTGAACCAAAACCTGGGACTAAACTAAGAGCCCCAGAAAAGTGGTAGTGTTGTGATATTTTTTGGATATATCTTCAAGCACAACTGTTCATAGCTATCTCTAAACATTTTTCTCCTTAGAGATTATAAACATCCTCGCACACATTTCTGTAGAGCCATCCAACCTCATACTCTCCGTAAGTCTCAAAAGATAGAACACATAATGTAACTTTTGCATGATTCCAGTATTTTTCTTTGACCTCAACAGACCAAGCCTTACACCACACAGGCAATAATATTACTCAACAATGCTACTTCTTCCTCCTGGTAGGGAAGCAAAGCTGAGCTAATTTTATCTGGAACTATTTATAAACTATGATCCTTTCCTAGAACGCTCACCAAGCGCATTACTGAGCTGTAGCACGCTCTCAGCCTCTGTGCCAGGTTTATATTCAAACTGGTTGATACTTCTTACCCAGGAAACAATCAAAGTCAGCTAGAACATCCTGACACCCTAAAAGTCAGTGATTCTTTTTAAGCAAATCAAAATCCAGTTTGGTTTGACAAATAAAAGACTTGTATGAATTCAGACTATTATTTACTGCAACTGCATTACAGATCATTAAAAGATACTTTCATTATTTAAAAACAACAGCAGAAAAAAAAACCAACACAAAACAAACAAACAAAAAAAAAACAAAAAAAAAAACCCAAACCCCAAACAAACTTAAAAGGCTGGAAGGCATGTGTGTCATAGCCTGGAAGCTTGTTTCAGCTTTCCTAGACTTGTCCCACTCACTCTGAAAAACAGAGTCTCTAAAAAATACAATGCAGGTGATTCCTCAAGAAGTTTCTGCTATTTTTTGGTAAAGGGCAGATGGTTCTCAAAGTCTAAATTTCATAATATCTTAGTTAAATTTCCATGTCTTAGTTTGATAACTAAGTCCTCTGCATAGTTAAATGTCTTATACTATTGTGTGAAAATGCTACAGATAGATAAGAGAAGATCTTTAGAATGGAAACATCAGTGCCATTTTTTTTGTTTGTTTCCTGTTAAAACCTAGGTTTTTTTGCTTGGTTTTATACAAACTTTCCCAAATGTGATACTGAATACTTACAAAGGATGTAAACTACAGAGATTCTGAAATCCTTAGTTTTCACATTTACAAGGACTGTTAACATGCCCTTAAGACCCTGTTACTCCTCCATTTTAATACAGTACTTTATAGTTTTCCCAGACAAAGAAATCTAAGAGATCATGATGTCCACTTTTTCCATTAACTAAAAACCCAAGTACTATATATCAGGTGCAAGTCCATCCAATTTGATGTCAACAATAGACATATTTCATGCTATATTTAACATTTAATTTAAAATGCAGTTACTTGATCCATTAGCTAGCCTTTAATTATTTTGCATCAGTATAAGGCCGTGTCTGCTTCGAAAGTTAATAACTTTGGCCCATATCTTGCTCCTGTACTATGAGCTGTCACAGTGCAAAACCAGTCGCATCATTTACTAGTTGGGTTTATTCATTTGGCTGAAGTAAGAATGCTGTCATAGCTTTCCTATTAGAATTCATGAAGCATTTAAGCTATAGTCTTTGTTAGTGTTAAAATACTTCAGTCACTCAGACTAGCCAGTTTCAGTGCTTACTGCGTTACTTTTCTAACTTCAGGAGGCACTGGATCAGACTTTACCCTTGCTAAGCTTATAATAATGATGCCAATATACATCATCCTATATTACTTGTAATAGTATAATAGTGTGGGTTAAAGATGCATCATAATGCCTGAGAACATCACACAAACTGCTCAAAATATAAAATATCTTTCTAACAAGCCCAGAGAATGCTACAGTCCAGACATTTGTTTAAATTCCTTATAAAACTAAGTAATTATATTACCATTCTGGCTGATTCTTTTCTATTTGTGACATCAATCCTTCAGGTTAGATGTATTCCCCCACGACAAATTCCTGATTTGAATTACCTTTGAAAAATTCACATTTTCCATTTAAATAAAAGTAGGTGAAAAAAACTTGAACTCTCATAGCTTATCAACAGTGACACAACATTGTCAGTACTATTTGAGCACAAGCAGGCTCAAAATCAGTTTCCTTCCATAGTCAAGAATGGTATCAAACTACTGTTTGTACAGTGCAAAAGCAGTGAAATAATTTCACACTACCAGGAAATAAGGTTACACTCTGAGTATTCCACTAAAAGCTGTTACACACATATGTGAATAGTGGCTATGTTAAAACTGAGATTATGTTCTTCTCATTAGAATAAAATTAAGTTCATTAGCTCAACAGATGAGCAAAGATGGAAGTAATGGCAGAGATCAAACTTCAGAAGAGGTGGAATTAAAATCCTGATGTTTTGTAATGACATTCCCAGAAAGCCATAAAATCTCAGGTTTTACTGCTGTGGACGTGCAGATATTAAAAAATACATAAACCATCCCATATACATGACTGAAGAACCAGCGTTAGACTGTATTTGCCAACACTTTATATACAAAATGCAGCAAATATGTATAAACATATGCAATCAAATTACATGCATATTTTAATATTGAATATAATTTACAATAAAATGAAAATGCAAACATTCTGACTTTGTAACTTTTAACAAATTATTCTTGCTTTCACACAACATTTTGTTTCAAAGAAATATTCTTTTTAAAAAACCTCCTATATGTAACATTTAAATGAAATAAAATGAATGCACCTAAAAGACTGTTTTCCTGCTACTAGCTTAATGCATTTGACAGCCTAAGGTAAGATTTTGTAGATGATCTAATTGTGAAAACAGATGCTTCTAGTTACATGTCTACCTTTACTATTAATTAGAAATTTCTCTTAATAAAAATAAGTCCATTGGTCAAAAAAAGGAATTTTTCTGCATGCTATTTGCACAGTGAAGGTTGCCCGAGACAGAATAATGAAAACTCTACCATGCGAAGGGCTCTTGTTAAGGCTTTTTCAACTAATAGCTAATATTGAGTTTGTAGTGTGAGGATGCACTAAACATCCTTCAGACAATGATGATGGCTGCTTATTTTCATATTAGTTTTAAAAGGAATTAAAACCAGCACTATCTTGGAGCGCATGCAAAAGAAGTTGGTACAGTGGAATTCAAGCACTTTGCGGCATTTTATGAACAGCTACAGTCAGAATATCTGTGCTTATACTCAATAAGTAAAACAAATGTAATACTGTCTGTCTTTTTTAGTTTCAGGACCATAATGAAAATATCATTACTCTACCTATTTGCAAACAGAAAAAATGGCCCTGAACTACCTTAAAAAAAACCAAACAGGTTTTCTAGGTTTTTAATTAGTTACTGAACTTTTTAATCATAATCTGAGAATTTCATAACAAGATTTTTTAAATTCCTGTTGACAATAAGTAGGGGAAAGATTGAAAACTCATTAAATTATCACCTGAAGAAACAGCAGAGAACTTGGACATTCTTTTCCTGTTAGATAAAGATCATCTATCTTGTAGTGAACAATATATAGGAAATGCAATTCCTTCCACTGCAAGAAAATGATATAACCTGCACTATCATGCAACTATTTTTAGATCATATGTATGTATGAGCTGCATAGTTTTAGCAACAATCCATGACCCAGTATCAAAAATGTAGGTTAGAATTGTAAAGTACCAGGTATTTGACACTTAATAAGTAGAAGGCAAATACTGTGATACCTTGTAGTTATGCAGTGGTCAAGTGTAAATTATAAAGGACAGCAAACCTATAAATATGTACAGAGAAAATCCTTAAAAATTAACATGTTTACTTTTGAGGTATTATAAAAATTCAATCTCATCTTGCATTAGGGCTGCCATTTAAAAGACATCCAGTGAGTTAATATGGTAACACAAATTGAGCAATACAGCAATGCCAAAGATTACTGGAGGAGAATAAAAACAGAGACACAGGCATTGTACTCCATTCTAGAGGAGAAATTTGAGCGGTTCTTGCGATTTTGGGTATTTGAAATGTATTCTCCTATACGAGCAAATATCTCTTATCGGTGCAGAAATTTGAAGGTAACGCCTCAGGAAACAAGTATTTCATTTGCCATCCTGCTTGTGTTGTTGACCAGATGATTGCAACAATAATATATCATCAAGTTAAGATCTTCACAGAAAATTTCTCATCTGAAGGGCTCATAACTATTGCTTTACCTGAGACTGGAAGGATAGAAAGAATAATATTTGTCCAAGCATAACAGCATTGCTTTTCTTCCAACACATGAGCTATCAACCTGACATATGACCTACGGACTAGGTTTTGCAGTTCTCTTCTCCCAAACCCATTCATATAAAATTAATTCAAACAGGGCATTGAAGCAAGATAGAGCAGCAGAGCTGCTGTAGATGACAGATGTTTGTCTCCAATTCAATGTAAACTAGAACAGCAATCTTCTCCACAAAACAACAGCTTAAGTGTAATATTAGCATCAACAGGTCAAATAAGACATCTCATTCACTCTGCTGTTCTCAGCTATCCCAGAATTAATAGTTCAGGGTGAACAGCTAAATGAGTTAATGGGAGAATAGTTCTTGCAAGAAAAGAAAAGCAAAACTCATTTCCCAAATGTATCAAAGCAATGAAACCATATATATTAAGTTTTGATCTCACTTAAATTAATCTTTACATTTTGATCTAAAATATTGAAGTAAAATTTCTGGCATTTCTGATTCAGCATTTTATGAGACTTCTTAGTACAATTAGTCTAGTTTATCATCATGCCAGAAATAGTGACAAAGCTGAGAAAGAAATAGCGAGCTGTCCAGCATATGCAAACCCTAGGCTTTAACCACACCTTAAGATCTACATGACTGCTGAATGTTCGTATGTTTTAGAGCCAAATGAACAAAATGAGGGAGAGAGGTTTGATTTTTTTTCCCACAATCTCAAGCCTAAACTCTTATGTGCAGCTGCTGCAAAATATTTATATTTAAATCATGGAACCATAGATTAATTTGAGATGGAGGTAGCCATAAAGATCATATAGTTCCAACGCCCCTGCTAGGGGACACCTTCACTAGATCAGATTGCTCAAAGCCTCATTCAACCTGGCCGTGAGTAACTCCCTTGAGCACCTTTTTGAACCCCAATAAAACATGAAAAAAATTACAGGATGGTTGAAAAAGGTCAAATCTTCATGAAAAAAGTGTTTAACGGTAAAGAAAGGAACATGGAACAAAGCCTAAAGAAGTGTCTCTCTTGGTATTTCCCTTTGGCAGCTTGCTAAAGCAATTGCATTTAGTTTACTGTTTAAAAGAACAGTTTACTGTTCTCAACTGCTTTATTAGTGATGGCAACCTGCATCTAGCCTTTAGCACAATGTGACATGTTTCTATTAACATTTATAAGCTATTCATGTAAAAGCGCAGATTAAAAAAAAAAAACCTGATTAATTATGTATCTCCAGCCAACACTGTAAAGGAATAAGGACGGGAAAATGTGCTCAGAAGTGTTGACTCACTTGATGTGCTTGGATGTATTGGATCTCCAGGAGATCCAGAACCTTTTTGTCTGCAGAAAGCACTTGGATGGGACAATTCCACATCCCTCTGCACAAGTACTTCCCTAAAACACTGCACAACAAAAGCTGCAATAACTTCAAGCATCTCCTTTAATGTTTTCCCAGTGACATTTATTACAGGTTGAAAAAATTGAATACAGTATCAGAGACTTGTATACTTAACTCTAGACTCTAACCTACATTTCATTGCAATATTTAAGTAAATGTTTTATTCCTAAACTATTTGGAAAGACTGAATTATCATCTGACAATAACTTTTTTCAAAAAGATGGAAGAGGAATGTAATTACATAATACCTAGGTAATTTGGAAAATTAAGTGAATTTAAAACCAGTAATAACTAATAATCAAAATACATTACGTGCATAAAGTACAAAGGAAGAGGTTTTAAAAACCTTTTGAGAAAATTAATGTCTTTTCTCCACTTACATGAATGTAATTTAGAGGAGCAAAGGGTTGTGCTTTTCATGTCTCAATTCATTTAAGTAAGAAGTTACGGTACAGGGAAATTTCAAATAAAATTTTAACAACAGACCTTGATCCCACCTCTATTATCAGTCATATAGATGAGAGCATAATTTCCTTTTTCTGCTAGAGAGAAGCAACAGAAATATCAGGTTAAAATTTGGAACAAACTTCTTCAGTCATTAGCATTCAAGAAGACACTGTAGCTAAACCAAAAAAACCAGAGGAAAATACAAATGCATACAACTACCTGTATAAAAATGTGTAAGAGTGCAGGTATCAAAACAAAATAAAATCTTGGCTCAGTGTAACTGGTCAATAAATCCCTAGAAAGGGAGAAGGCCCAGAGGAGATGGGCAATGGCAAGGCACCCATCAAGTTCAGAGAATAATACAGGGCATGACTGACCACAGCTGTTGCAAAGAGAGATGACTATCACAGCAAGAAGGGGACCAGAGGGTAGCCTTCTGGTTTAGATTAAACAGTTATTGACTGACTACTGTTATCATAGTTGAGTGGATAACTGGTAGTACAAATGTTTCTCCTTGACTTCATCAAAAGTGTGTGAATGCGTGGGGGGAGTGAATATGCAAATCAGCCATACAAAAAGCATAGAACCTGAATGACTAACTAGAGAACTCCAAAGATAGACTTGGGCTTGAGCTGGCCTCAACCCATATACTCCTCCCACTGTATTATAAAGACCTGTAATAGCAATTACATCGTTATTGTGATAACCTACATACTGCAATTACTATATTTTGCTAAGCATAACTTATGTCTGCATTGTGATGTCTCCGTTTTGCTTCATCAGTCTGCCAAGTTAAAAAATCCTGAGTAACATCACATAAGTAAACTTGATATCAAACAGTATAACCTCTGCACATGGATTACCTAGAACAGCCAGGCAAGAATACTAGACTCTGGTACTCAAAGATCCATGAAAGCCAATATTTTTATGATAGCACAAATGCATGTCCTCCATGGGAAAGGCATTAGACTACTCTTCCCTGAAGGAAGTAGCAAGACAAGTAACACATGACACAAAAGTTCACAGAGGTTCGTCCAGACACCTACAGTTAAATACTCTGAATACACATCTTGTGCAACAGCATACTTCACTATGCAAATCTAAGGACCATAGTTTCTAAAGCACTGCACCCTATTCAGCATCCCTGCCCCTCACACCACAGATCCCAAAGTTTCTATCGACATCACAGTATTATTTTATCGCACAGAAAAAACACATATGAATTTTCCCTCATATTCTCTTTATGATGTCCTTCTCATTTTGCTGTTTTGATGCTACATTGAGTCTTATTTTGTGGATATATTCTACTAGTTCTCAAAAGCTTATTTTAAGAAATGAGGAAAGGAAAGGTAGAGATGTTAGCAGGGAGAGTAAAGTGGTTTTCTCTCTCATTGAAACAGTGGCAAATACAGCAAGGGTCAGTAATGGCCAAAACTTTGTTAAACGTTAGCTCACCTGTGAAACTGCCGCTGCTTGCTGCAGTTTGCCCCTACCTAGTAGCTACAGACATGTGATCAGGAAGCTTACATTACTCTTAAAACTTTTTGATCAAAACTTAAGCATTCCATCTTAACTGCTTTTTCCAGGACAGTACTGCTGCCTTAATACAGCTTCACGCATGGAGCATGTCCCCAGCCGACAACTAGTTCCTATTTCTTTATTCATGTTCTAACATGCAATAAGAAAATTAAGATCAAGACAAGTGGGAGAAATAGCTCTCTATCACTTGCACATTCCTCTATTTCTTTTTAACACCAGTAGCAGGGTTCAGATTTTAATTGTTTAGGGGGGGGGTTGGTTAGGTTGTTTGGTTGGTTTGGTTTGTTTAGGTGCTGCTTTTCTTTTGAATTAGCAAAATTATTTGTAGAAAAGCAGAGATAAGACATTCCTCAGTTTCTAACATCATTTCTACCTCTCTTGTCACCGATTCAGCAAGAAGTGGATGGTACCAGGGCTTCCTAGCTCAACACATCTCTTTCTTGTGCATCCCAGGACGAGGAAAGATAAATGACCAAAAGGTCATTATCATCTGGTTTTAGTGCTGACTTGCCAATTTCGGCAATTTCAACTATGCATGATATGTAATAGTAAGTAGGGGGTTATGAGATTGGCCTCATTTTTTTGAGATCATAGAAGAAACTCTTCATGAGTTAACTCCACCGAAGGGTTTGCAAAAAACCAAATCCTTTTGACAAAATATAACATTGTCATCTTTACTAGTGGAATAAATAACAGAATATGGTCAATGTTCTTAGTTCAATATGTAAACCTAGTAAGGAGGAAGGACACCTTCCCACCAAGCCCACTATGAGTCTCAGAATCAATATCTGGGGCTTCTTTTGTCCACCTATCCAGTTGTCAGCATCCAACAGCTTTCATCCTCTGCAATTGTAGCTGCTTGTTACTGAGGTTTACTGAACAGAGAGAGCTTGTCCAAGCTCTTACGAAAAACTGAGAAAACTGAATTGCATAAAAGAAATGGGAAAACTGGCATTGGTGACTAAATTGTATCTTGTTATCATCCAAGGAACACACAGTATAGGCAAAGAAAAAAAATTGACAAGAAAACTGTCATGACTTAAAGCAAATCCACAGGGTTCTCCTATATACTTAGTACCTAAAATGCATTAGAAATAAGAGATGTCACAGCATGTGCTCTGAATTCTGAAGAGAACGAAAACAGGACTGGAAGTTCCCTGTGTCTTCACCCTAAATGCAAATCCTGCACTGTCAGCACACTGCTGCACTCAGAACTCAGCCAGATTAATTTTTATTATGTAAGACTAGTTAAATATTGACTCCAAGGCATTTCTTTTTCATATTTTCATTTTCCATGTCTGTGAACTGTACAAGAGCAAGCTTATGTGAGATTAAAACCACTAACGTGCAAGTAAAGTGCTGTTTTTTCTCTGAGTCTTAGTTTCAGAAATGTGTTTTCATTCTTTGCTGCTATGCAAGTGAATGAAACTTGGAAAAGAGATAGTAAACACAAGGATTAAAAGGAAATCTTGGTGGCCTCTAACAAGACAATGGATTTGCATTTCAGAGAAAGGGCTCTGATTCTTGGGCTGTTCTCAATAAATGCTTTGACCCCATGTATTAATTTATGTGTAGTACAAACCTTCACCTCACCTGCCCTCCCTGTGTCTCCTGAACAGCCTCTGGCCCCTCCATCTGAGCAGTCCAGCTGATGGACTTATTCCAGCAATTCTCACCAATATCAACAATAGCATAGCTCTGGGAAATGACCAAGGTTTCCAGCCAAAGGCATTTGCAACTACAGATGGTAGGGGACCCCATCCCGCTTAATCCCTTCTCTTGCTATGATGAGCTGGGGTGGCCATTAGGGGTAGGGTAGATCACAGGGAGCCCCAACATTCTCTCCGAGGAGATTCTGAAACAGAAAGGCAGAGTCAGCAACACCACATACTTCATCAAAACTACCAGACTGAATAGACCAACAGCTCACATAGATGGCCTGCATGCTTCACCTTCCACCCTACCTCACCCCCAGGGTATGGACTGACCCAAACCCCTGCAGCTTGGAGATGCTCTTGAGGGCAAGAGCAGAGGTGATGGCCAGCAATGGTTCCTGTCTCTCTTTCAGGCTCCATGAACCTGTCCAGCCAGCCTGGGCAGGCTTAGCCCTTGCCTGCCACCTGGGCTCTCCCAGTGGTGATGGAACCCCATCTGCCCTGGCACTAATGACATTCTGCATCCTCGCTACCCAGGCACCCTCAGAATCCCCATCACCCACTGTGCCCCTGGCATTTTTGGTATGAGGGTTCAGCAATCCTGTGCAAGTGTCCCAGCCATCACCTGCATAATGCTCCCTCAAACACAATTGACAGAGAATTTCCCAAAGACTTGGGGACACCTGTGCTGTTTGATCTCCCATAAGCGAGTCTCCTTCCCAGTCCGCAGCCCTATCCCACCAGCACAGCATTTCACCAAGTGGGGAGTGCCCCAGCCCTGAGCTAGTGCAGGGCCAGGGTTGCCCAGCCACAAGAGCTGGCTCAGCAGCTGGCTCTGGAGGGTCCCCCGAGCATAAATCAGCTCCCAGTCTCCTGTGCAGACCTGCAGATAGCTCCAGGCAGTGGGCTTTTCAACCCATGGGTATTCTATATCCAAAAGATGAATAATGAGATGCTTCCACCAGCCACCATCATCAGGCTCACCCACACCCCCAGGGCTCAAAAAGGCGCTACCCTGCATGT
Organism: Coccyzus lansbergi; assembly: GCA_033558105.1. Taxonomy (NCBI): domain Eukaryota; kingdom Metazoa; phylum Chordata; class Aves; order Cuculiformes; family Coccyzidae; genus Coccyzus; species Coccyzus lansbergi. The sequence continues at coordinate 6,347,066 of JAUMJK010000097.1, forward strand.
TGCCCAGGGCTGCATAGCCACTTCTCAGCCCAAGCAACCCCTGGGACACCCCAGAGTCAACCACAGCACCCCCAGAAGAGAACAGGCACCCCAGTCCTCCCAGTGCTGTTGTGGGCCCTTCCAGGGTACTAAGAGATGGAGAGGTAAAGTTGCTGTGCTGTCTTGGAGCAACATCCACATGGTTTAAATAAGCTGTCACCCGAATAGCAACAGACGGACAAGGCAGAAAGAAAATGTGAAGCCCTAACTTTCCAGGCTGTTTTGGAATCTGCAAACAGACACCTTCTTGGAAAGACAAGTGCTCAGACTAATAAAGCAGTACAGTTTGAGCATTGTAAATGTAGCACTGGGATTGCTGATGTGCATTTCACACAGCAAAACAGTATGTGAATAATCCTGTGACCACATAAAACCTCTTCATGGTTAAGAATTGAGACTGGTTGGGGAGTTATTTCAGAAGTGGCTGTAATTCTAATGAACAAAATTCTTCTTGAGCCTCAGGCACAATACTGGGAATAGAATGAAGCAAGCTACATTGATGAGAATATTGTGGGAGATGCCTGATCTTTTTCGTTTTTTTTTTTTTTTCTTTTTCAAAACTACTCATTGTTTTTTACAACAAAGCTTCAAGTCACATGTTCAACAAAGCCTACTTTTAATCTCAGTGCCATACAAACGGGATCAAGAATTGTAACAGGCCTGGTCTCTTTAAGACAGGCACAAAAAGAAACAATAACTTTAATCATTATCTGAAGTTAATAAAGGAAGAATACAGGACTGAGTATTTAAGAAATTGCACCCTTGATGCTTCAATTCATAAAATCTTTGTTTAGCCTACTGTTCCTGCTTCCCATCCACCTGTGCTATTGGGTGAAAACATTAAGTTCCAGAAAAAGGAAGTATCAAGTTATTCTAGTTGGACTAGAAGATCCGATGGTCCCTTCCAACCTGGTTATTCTATGATTCTATAAAAGGCTAGAAACGAGTTTCTAAACAGGGCTTTATAACTCTTCAGAAAAATGTTGAGCTCCTTTTCTTTTCCCCTGAATTTGTATGAATAAACTATTTTGAAGGCATTGCTTAATGTTACCCGAATGTTAAATGTGGTTAAGATTTCCCCATCCACTTCCTTAATAGAAAAAAAACAAAGACAAACTTAAAAGGAAACACTGCATGCCATACAGGGAACCCTGGATTTAAAACAAACACAAATCAGAGAAATAAATTCTATATGACAAAAATCTTCTGTTTATCCAATTGATAACTGGATTGATATTGTCGTGAGACGACAGCAAAACTTAGGGGTAAAATTTAATTTGATTTTGATTTTCAGTACTGATTCACAAGCTTCCAGTTTGGTTTTTACAAAATCAATGAAAGCAAGGAACCTGAGCAAGTACAGCTGTATGAACTACATAAATTATCCTGTTTTTTCCACAGCTGTATACACATAGCCTACTTCAGATAGACATATTCTTTATGGAAATAAAAAATCTGTTACACGCGTTCTCACAGTTTTTAAACTAGAGTGGATGGATTTATTTTGACTGTAAACTAAGTTATGTTCAAATCCTCAATCAAACAATTCACACTGAATCTCAGGTGAGAAAATAAGAGGTGTATAATTCAATCCATCAGGACATCTCAGTTTCACACATGCTTGGTTGTGCTCTTTCCAGCTATCAGGGCTCCTTACATGCAACAAGGTTGCCTTAATTCGCATCTCCCATATAGCAGGTCCTACTAATTATGACTGCCCTAACATTAGAAAAACACGCTAATAAAAGGCTATAGTGGATATGGAACAATGAGGAGAAATGGGGTTCTGCTCCCACCTCATCATACTATTTTTCTTATCTCCTTTCCAACCATTTACAATTACACAGAGTGTTTACAAAAATCTAACTAATTTACTGAGACAAACTTATGCTGTAGCATATAGGCTGGATTATTTCAGATGTGCACTGAAACTGGAACATCAAACTGGAGCTTGGAAAAACTACACTTTTATTAAGGTATGTTTGACATTTCACCTTTCCATCAACAAGTATAATTACATATAACACAATTTATCTTCTCTTAGAGGTAGTAGTGGGACCAAGTTTCTTGATTTACTTATATCAAAACTGATATAAGATAAAAAGTACAGATTTAAGATTAAAGTAACAACAATCTTTCCAACGTTACAACTAGTTTACTTTAAAATGGCCTTTACTTATACGGACGTATGTCACTTAGATACCATATACCTGAAGAGCAGAAGAAAAGAATCTCTATCAAAGCAATGTTATGGGTTTCTTTTACACAATTCAGCCAAGAGCAATTCAAGTTACTCAATAGGTAGCATAAAACAAGCAAACAATAAAACCCATGAAAACCCAAAAAGTGGCAAAACCCCATCTTATGGAGGAATTTGCAACAAGATTGGAATAAAGAGAAAAGCTGATAAACCAGCAGATACCACTTCCAAATTATATACTAATGTGAGGGCCCAGAGGTTCTCACTAGTAAGTCAAAGCAGGTTCCGATAACTGAGGCTGCTTGTACACTGGAGAAGTAGCGTTCCAGGAAAGGACTTCTGTCCCCCTCAAATTTATCATTTAATGCCACAATTCCAAAGGATTTGGTATCTTCAAGCTTAAGGAGCTGCAACCAAGAGACCTACAATTGCCTCCCATCTTCCTGAACAAACACATCCAGATGAGAATTTTGAAAGCAAGAGTCCAAGAGTCCAAATATTCCCATTTTTACTCCTCACTATGAAATGAGTGAACCAATAAAGTAATTTTAGCCCAAAACAGAAATAAAGTTTTCTGTACCACTGACGTAATGAATCATTGAATACTGAAAAAAATAGCACCATTATTAGTAGGAGAAAATATATCGATGAATATATTTTGCTAATGAACCCTTCACAATTAATATATATGCAAAAAATAGTATAATTTAGTATGGGAAGTCAAATTAGGAAAGCTCATTAAAATCTGTAAATCTGTTACAGACACCTAGTGTTGAATAATTCATCAACTATTTAACACATTTACTAAAAAAATCCATGTAAATTACTTTTATCGCTGGCCTAATTCAATTTTTTGGTTTTGTGAAGGGATTTTTTTTTCCTAGCACAAGTCTGAAAGTTTAATTGCAAATTGATTAACATGGAGCTTTGCTAATTAAATCAGCTGAAGGAGATTTAGGCTGACACCATGCTAGGTGCTCAAATTAAGGGATTGTCCCATTGCATTAAATATAGTGCATTTATCATAGATAAACTAACAGGCTGTTAATTTGAACTGACACATAATGGAGGGGGAAAATGAATCTTTACAGTATTGTGTGGGATAGATACACAGCTCTTTTACTACTAATAGCAGCTTTACAGGTTTCTGAACAATTAGAAAAGGTTTTAATAATGTTCCTTTCAGTTTGAAATGAGAATTAAATCCTTCACTGATACTTCACTTATGTAACAGTATCGGTCCAAAGATCTGAACAGATTTCACTGTGGATAGGCTGCTAGCAAGTAAGAAACCTTAGAAAAATCCATTTAAGTTTAGGAAACTTTGACTAGAGAGTTAATACAACTCTAAATGAAACCTTATTTTTAAATAAATCTTTATTATGTGCCTGTTATCATCTCGATGGTGTTACTCAGATAGCATAAAGTGTACAAGTTTTGTGAACCCAGCTACAAGTTTCTTTCATTTTTTTGAAGTTTCATGGCACTGCCAAATGCCTACATCATTCTATTTTCAAAGTTACCAATACAAAAAATTATCTAATAATATAGGACTAGGAATTCTTGGATTTTCCCACTGGCACTCTGAATACCAAGTAAAGAGATATCCAGGAAAGTTGTTTCACCAGTAGAAGTTTCCAATACCTTTTACTGCAATTAAGTAGAGCCATGAGAGAAGCTCATCTGTCATGCCATCAGAAAACCACTCCAACAACAGTTTAGCAACAACCACATCCAAGCTGTAGCCAACAGCACAGACCTGGTTTCAGACTGACCTCACATGTGCACAGACATAAAGGGGTAACTCAAAGACTCTGACAGCAGCAGGTATTGTCCTGCTAGGCACAGAAATCCAACACCTGAATACAGCAGCAGGTCCAGAAAGGAGGAATGTAATACTGCACACAAGTACGCCCCATTAGCTACAACGCCCTAAGCGTATCTTGAAAGTTTTTGCCTCCCAGTTCAAATAAAATACATCACAACATGCAGCACTGGAAATATATTTGGAATTTTTTTCCATGTTTATACACAGAACTCTCAATGTTGAGTTGGCTAGCTTAGCAAATTAAAAACAACAGCAAAGAGCATCTTTCCCTTTCCTCTAGAGTAGTTAGTTTAAGGCAGTCACCATCTGACCCCCTCTCCTTGACTGTGGCAGCACCGGTGATTACATACAATCAGTCACAGAGAAGATCAGGGTTTGGATAAAGCTTCAGCAAGATCCCTTCCCCGATACACCTCATAAGCAAGTACAGTAACGCATAAGTACAACGAAATGCACATCTGACAACAGGAGAAGCATGACAGTATTTTGATATCAGATTAAGTGCTGGTTGCTCACAAAATTGCTGACTCAAAAGAACAGCACTGCCACCACCTAAGTAATTTCAATCAAAAGAGTCGTCCTTTCCCTTGAAAAATCAACACCACCTCTCATCACAAAAAAAAATAAAAAAATAAATCAACAGATAAAGCAAGAGGCAAGAGCAGTTTAGAGTGCATGAAAAATGTTCTTTGTATAGAGTTTTATATTATTAAATCTCTCGCTTTTGTCACTCTACTGCCAAATAACTGAAAGAAAAAGTAGAGCAAAAGCCCAGCGGTGCTTTTTGACTAAGAGTAGGCCTTAGGAATGTTGTTAATATCATATATTTAAGACTGAAAATTAGTTAAGAAACTGTATCTGAATTGCATAACACTTAAATCATTGATTTTTTTTCTGAATTTCATGATACTGATGCACATTATAATCTCATACACATTTGCTAAATCAGCAGCATTAGTAGTCAATAGACAAAGTCTCCTTGCTTTCTAAATTATTAAAGCTCCATAGTTAAAGATATATTTTTTGCAAAGTACCTCCTCACTTCCACATGAATTCACTGCCAATATACTCTAAAAGGGTTATCAGAAGGAAAAATTACTGCATGCTTGTTTATGAGCAAGAAAAAAAGTTAATGGGCTAAGAATATACTGTAGATGTTCAAGAAAGGTCAGAAACCTTTTTGAGACTATACTCACAATTAAAATCAAAATACACTGTTGTGATAAATTTGAGAATTCATGGTTTACGGAAGTGAAATAACCAGGGATGAACTGCTGCCTACTACATGCTACATGGTGGCAGTGATTCCAGTTTACAAATGGAGTCAGTGCAAAACACCAGGCATTGGGAAAATGCTCTTTGCCAGCAATATCTCCCAAAGCTTCTTCATTCTTTTACACCAGCCACAGAAAAAATTGAGCGTGCATCATAGATTGTTTTACAGGTTATCCAACTCTTTTCTTAGAATAGCCTTTAGAGGATGCTCTTAACTTCCAACCTTCATTGAAGTTTTAAGTGTTTCAGACCTGTGACTTAGGATGCAGCTGCCAAAAAAACAATTTGCATCAGCAAACAACTGCTCAACTCAGCAACATGGGCTCGTTATGAAGGGTATTTTGAAACTATTTTCCTTGTCACACTGAACTTTTCTGCTGGTTTTTGGTTTTGGTTTGTTGTTTTTCCTTTTAAAATCAATCCATGGTGAATAAAAACCATACAGCAGTCTCAGCCATCATGTAAAATTATCTTGCTCATGGAAAGCCTATCTTCTATTTGTATGCATTCTGTGCTTTGACTAAATTCACATGGAGTTTGCTGTCACCTAAGTGACAGGTAGCATAGACCTGGTTTCTTTACCACCATTTTGTACATAGTTTGCTTATGTTATTTCCTTCTGCTGTCCCTCAAAAGCATCAAGAACAAAAAGTAACCAAAGAATTTACAGCCTTAGTATGCTCATGCAGACATAATAATGAATACTAATAAATAAAGAATAAGTATAAATATTCAAAAAAATAATAATAATGAAACAATACACATCAGAGAGCATCTCGGAGTAAACAAGAACTGTTACTCACTGAATGCTTTTTAAGGAATTTTTGTATGAATGCAGGCAGTTTAGACTATGCAAGAGCATAAGAGGAAATAGGACAGATCTTGAGTTTAAGAAGAGTTTACTGTATACTAGTACATAATTAAAAACCCATAAAATAAATTAAATTTTGCAACTGTAGCTGAATCAGTGTTATTCAGGTGTCTGGGATCTAGCACTACCTGTAGTAACACTCACACATTTAGATGACAGAAAAGTAAGGGTAGGACTTTATTAGGACAAATCCAAGAAGAACTCTCATGAATTTTTAAGCTATGTGAAGTCTATTCAAACTTGTTTCTAAAGAATTACCAGGGTTAATTATTTCCTACTACTATTTTTGCATTACTCTTACCAATCAGTTATTATTTAAAATAAGCACTTGCTAGAATTAAGTTAAAGGGGTTTCCAGGTACCTTGTTGAAGACATACATATCAGGAAAGCTTTGAGCGTATGCTGAAAACATATTCTGAGTTTTAATGTCTTTTATTGAGTTTGTTTCATAAACCTGAGCACAAGGAGCAGTTATAAATGCAGCTGAGCTTGTCTAGTCTATGATTTAAGATAAGCAAAGTTCATATTGTTTCAAAAGATAAGGAAAATGTAATTGGACAAAAGCAGTGCAATCATTGAATAAGGTGTCCCATTGATACATGTATTGTAATTTGCAAGCCTTAGAGATTAAAGCTCTTAATTTCTGAGTTTGTTTTTCCTATAATCACAGTTTGCAGATAAACAAGTAGAAAAGCACAACTTCTAATATTCACAGCAAAAGCAAGATAAAGGCTCCATTGTTGTTCACTGCTATGAGCTAACAGCCCAGGTATCCTTTCTGCTTTAGTGTCTAAAACTCAGTTATTGTTAGTATAGTTTATTATTTATTTCTGCAAGAGTAGTGCTCAGAGAACTGAAATACTGACATTGTTATTGAGGCCTTTATGTGAAAGGCATGACCCAAATACTAGGAGAAGTAACCATTTCTGCCCTACATTGCTGAACAGGCAAATCGCAAATTGCAATTGGGGCACACACAAGCACAGTAACTTGTTTGAGGTCAGATAGCAGCTCCATAGTATAGTTAAGAATAGGAATTAAGTCTTTTCATACCAGCTAGAGTAACCAATTTATGATTTGCATCTTCCTATGTACTACTGTTATAGAGGACATTGTTCTGATAAACTAACATTTCAGTTACTTGTTCAGTTCAGTTTCTTCCAGTACACTGTATTACCTGACTGTAATAGCAATTCAAAACATAGTGCCTTCATTATTATTAGTTACTAGTTTAAAAAAAACAGCAAGAAAAGAAAAGTCACCAAAACACACACACACACACAAAATCCCCACAATTCTTGTAAACCACACGTATGAAAAAATCACTGGGAGAATACTCAGAGATTATGAGTTGTCAAGCACCTGGGATTTTCTCATTTTAAATTATCAGACTGGAACAGATGCTAAAGAGACTTCCAGGTTTTCAGGTGCTTGTGGAAATTCTGATTTGCATTATAGCTACGTACACATAGAGATTTTGTGTTACAGTTTTATCATACCAATGTGAAGCATACTCCACTCCAAACACAGTGCTCTGCACCTCGCTTCCCTTTTTGAAATGCTTGGCCCCAGTTGCTCTAAATTAGAGCATTCAAATTATAAAAAATTTTGTTCTTTCCTACACAGTGTACATAAAATATAGCAGCAGCTGATGTTCTATCCCAAAGTAATACTGGGAGCACTGAAGATGGGAGGTGGTCTCCTCCCTACTTGTAATCTTCAAAGAAAGTGTCTTGCTAAGAAAGTCAATATTCTGCTGTGTACTGATTTTTTCTTTGCAGTGTTTGCATGAATGAGAACTTAGTTTTATAAAGGGAAGTTAAATTGTCCCGAGTGTACAGATAGTTATATATTTTTGTTTAGAAGTCAAATTCCACATACAGCTATTCTTTTCTCTCTCAACCCCACATTCTCCTACTATTTATGAAAATCTTGCATGTTATCACACAGTGGTTCAAAGGTGCCCCCCAGATGCTGTATGAGTACCCAAGGATATTGCTGCTCCACTGAGATCACAAGCCAAACAGAAGTACTTACCTCAGTTGCACAATTGTACCACCTACCTGAAAGCTAACATCCCTATCAATAGTTCCTGAGATTTTATCCAAGACAGGAAAGTTGAAACGAATCAAGGGAAAGGAGATAAAGATTATCTGGGCAAGCTTTCTGGAAACCCAGATTACGGATACCGCTTTTCGATTCTAAGGTATTCAGGTAAAATTAGGGATTGGGTGTCAGCCAGTGCTGCTTGCTCAGTACAGTTTTATTGGTGCTAGTTACTTTGAGAAGTCCTCTACACTAGTATGAAACTGTAATTTATGTATTACACAGCTGATTTCATATTTAACAGGACACGTTTCTATACTGGACTAAGCTGTACAGTCTCTACCCAAAAAGAGATTGTGTGGTCTAGTCATACAGATAACTAAATGCCTTTTGCATAGAACATGGTTTGAGCTTTTATGGGTAGTAGCTACATAATCTAGGAGTAATGGATATCCTAACAACTTCTTTAGAGTCACTTCAGAACAGATTCTGACTTTTGAGCACTTCTGAGAATGTTCTTTCCTAGCCCTTGCTTGATTTATAGCACTACCTACCTGTAGAGTTCTATGAACCTATTCCCCCTACAAAAGTTAAACCAGAGAAAACAATAAAATGTACAAACTCTGTGTACAGATTTTTGCATTGCATTCTTTTATCAGTGATTTGTACTTGTAAAGGAATCCTCCCTCTGCTTCACTAAGTTTGGAATAAAAAGATGAAAAGTTCCATTCTAATGTTTCTTCACAGGGGACTTCATGTCTATTATGCAGGTACTAGATAAAGAGATGTAGAACCCTGTAAATGAGGACAATTCCAGTGATATCAGCAAGACCAAACTTGAGCGAAGGAAAGTAGAGTTAGACCACTTTTATTATTTCCTATTTTATTCTACCACGATTTTTTTTTTCTCTTCAACTTAGTTGCAGGTTCATGTTTGTTAATCACACCAAGCAGATTTCTCACTACAGCTGATGAAATAACAGATTACCTTTTCCTTTGAGAATGCCTACCAGAGAAAAATGCTTTAAAAAAATAAAAAAAAATAAACAGCATACAAACACAGGCAGACTTCTTTAAAGTAAAAAAAACCCAAACCCTTGGTATCAACTCACATAAACAGTGAATGTTAAAATGTTTGCTTTTCTTCTTCAGTTTTGGTTTTGTCTGCTTTCTTAAATAGACGGATTTAGGAACCTACTTGATCATGCCAAATACTAGCGTTATTTGTTCCTTTTTAAAAAGCAGTTTTGAATAGGCAGACTGCTTGTGTGGATTTTCCTACCATTTACTTGCCCATTCCAGTGACACTTATTTTCCTGTGTGCTAGTGAGCCATTTGAATGCAAAACACTTTCACTTCTCACTTAGAAACAGGATGTAATTTTATTTATTAACACAGATCACAATCACTGTAACCCCTCTGTCAGCACAAAAAAGAAAAATTTAAAAAAGTCATTTGTCCACTACCACATCCCAAACAGGCTGGAAATTTTTTGTGTGTTTATAATACACATTTGCTGACAGCTGCACAATCTTACTAAATGAACGCTGTAAAGTTAGAAGATATTTCTACTCCTCCAAATCCCTGAAGAAATAGCTAGCACAGAGCTTATGTGGCAGGCCATCTGCACCCTTTTCTTTTAAGTTGTATTCAACCTCCTCTAAAGGTCTACTTACTATATCAGAAAAAGATAAAACCTGTGCAGCTCCTGCAGAGATATAAAATAATTCTGCTGAAAGATCTGACATACCTGCATATTTTGCGTATCTGTTGTTGGCTGTACAGGGTCACAAAATCTGCAGGTACTGGTCCTCAAAACAGGGACAGAGTGGCCACCAGGCAAGTACTGCACATCATTTACTGTGAAATCTTCACTGCTGACCAGCTTCTACCACTCTCATACAGAAAGCAGAAGCATGAGCATAGGAAATTCCACAAATAGGTCCTCATGCCATTTCTCTAATAATTTCTCCCAGACGTACGTCCTCCTTATTTTCAACTTTCTATAGTGTTACCAACTTTTCTGACAGAAGATCCTCCTTACTAGCCAAGCAGTATCAGCTACTAGCTAAATAAACCACAAAGCATAAAAACCTGGAAACTAATACAAGTAGATGTAATCATAAATCCATCTAGTACATATGTTAGTCTAATTAAACTTCTCAATATGCTAATACCAGTTACTAAAGTATAGTCAGGACATTAACAGCTTCTGAGTAGGAAAATAAATAGATACAATTAATTACAATTTATTTAATTAAAAATAAATAAATAGATACAATAACTACAATTTAGTATGGAGTATAAAAGATACCTTTCCAAAACATGAGATGTTTGAAATCATCAGTCAGACCACAGTTGTTCAATACTGCACTTGCAAAACAAGCTTTTATCTTAAAATTAACAAGGTAGTTAAGCTGGCACCTCAATATACAACAGGAGATAAAATCATTAGTTAAGGTTTTCATTAAATTCCTCTGCTTGAGTGTTTTTGGTTTTGTTGTTTGGTTGTTTTTTTTTTTTTAATTTTGGGTTGTTTGTGTGTTTTTGTTTTGTTGTTTCAGGATTTTTCCTCTTTTAATAATTTATGAACAATTGCTCGTCTATCAAACATGCCCTCAATGTAGATCTTCAGATCAGAAAGTAAACTATACTTTTCACAAGTTCTATGTGAAAATTGTGCTGGACAAAAAAAAATAAAATAAACCAACCAAACAACCTCAAAACAAACTGCTGTTTTGCCTCAGACCAAATCACAAAATCCTGTCTATTTTCCAGACTCCAGACTGGCTGCAGCTTCTAGATAAGCCAGCTGAATGGCTAAAATAAATGCTTTCTGTAGTGTACAGCCCTGCAACCCAGTGCACCTTTCTCTAAGATGTCTGCTCCACTGAACCTACCAATAAACATTTTTAAATTGCTCATTGAGGAGAAAGGGGAAGCAGAGACAAAGCCTTCGTTCACCTTACATACACATTACTTATGTTTAAGCATACTTTTCTCGTGTGAGAGATACCAGATGTGGTATTCATGGCACACATCTCACAATGCAATGCTACAGACACCACAGAGAGATATGATGCAGCAAACAGAGTACTTTTTGCTTTTCAGGGATTTTTGTATATTTTTACACATTAAAAGCCCTAACATCGCTTTACAAGTACGTTGCTAGAATGTATAGCATGCTTAAATTCTCTCTGGGGAGACCTTACAGCAGCATTCTACTCCTTAAATGGAGCCTACAGGAAAGCTGGGGAGGAGCTCTTTATCAGAGAGAGGATGATGGGGAACAGTTTTAAGCCGAATGAGGGAAGATTTAGATTAGATATTAGGAAGACATTTTCAATTCAAGGGTGGGGAGGCACTGGCACATGTTGCCCAGAGGAGTTGTGTATGCCTCCTCCCTTGAGGTGTTCACAGCCAGGTTGGATGAGACTATGAGCGACCTGACCCAGTGTCACATGTCCCTGCCCATGGCAGAGGGGCTGGAACAGATTATCTTTGAGGTCCCTTCCAACCATTCTACGATTCTATGACCATATACTCACATATCAGAGCAAAACCAGTCAATTCTAAGTATATAATGGAGCTATTATGAAACCTCTGTATTTCAAAACACTTTTTTCAATTACTTACAAATGCGCAGCAACTCATTGTTTAAAATCACCTTTCAAACTTACTTTCAGTCGTTCACATCTATTTACAGCAAGTAAAAATTTTATTTCAGCATTTACGTAAATTAAGAGTTTCTGAGATTCACAGGTATAAATTTCCTGCTTGGAGAGCAGAGTTCTTGCATATTAAGATTAATATACTGGCTTTCTGCATTAGCTGAGGTTTCATAAAATGAAGATTCCAATATGCATCTTGACATTAAGACAGTAGTAATTTAAAAATTAAATTAATGGATCTGGGGGTTTTGTGTTTTGGGGCTTTGGTTTTACTTTGCATTAATGACATTTCTAAGGATAAACACTGAACAAATTACAAAGTTCACACTGTCAACATTTTTGGCCTTAGTAAGCACTTATAGCTTCATTTACTTATTTCTTTTGTCAAAAATGTCAAGTGCACACTGAATTTTAAACAACTTTCTCCACTTTTTGAAATCATAATCATACAAAACATTCAAGGTGAACGTCCCTAATTTAGCATGCCTCTAACCAATACATCTACATTTGTAGTCATTATTCATGCCATCTGGCTTGATGTGCTCATTAATAAATGAAAAAACTTCCATTGCATTATTGATTTTCAGATAGTTGCTGACTTTCGTCTCCCTGAAACTGTCAATGTCATGTCTTTACACTTCTTGGTTTTTGTACTTGCTAGGAAGTCATTGTCAAGTATTGCTACATAAATCGTATTCTTTTATTTTCCTGCACACTTGTTTGACTCTCTAACACAGAATTTACACTACTCAAGAGGAGTTCAGAAAGCACTCTGCTCTATTTCATCAAGACTTCCTGCTGTCAACAACAACAACTATGCAAGCAAGTTGCCTCTATTTTATTGCTCCAGTGTCACTTATAGAGTATATAAAAAAGTTAATTATATTATTCATACATCATAAGAACTACCTAAGCATCCTCCAGCTGGCAGAACTGTGGAAGAAAGCTTGCAATGTGCATATTTCATTGAATGGTTTGGTGATACCTATAGGTTTTGACAGCAGTAGTGTTCCATTTTTTTTTAAATTTCTAATGACTTTGCAATGTAGTTTCAACAAATAAACACCAGGAAACTGTACTGGCACATCCAGTCAAACATCATTGGAAACAGCTTTTTCCAGTAGTTCAAAGTAATGAATCATAGAATCATAGAATCACCAGGTTGGAAGAGACCCACTGGATCAGAGTCCAACCATGCATGCTTTATCTTGAGTCTAAGGACAGTTTTTGCTCTTCTTTTACTTGCACCAATGATCTTCATGTCTCCTCATTGTCTAAATATCTTGGGTTTGAGTGGTTTGTGTTTTGGAGTTTTTCTTCCTGGTTTTTCTTGGGTTTTTTGACTCAAAACTTTTCATTGGCCTCCACAATTGAACTGGTATGCAATATGTCAGGTTTCTGACCAAAAAGACTCCAATGTCTTTCTTATTTCAGGTTTTACGTGAGGTTTTGGTGTGTATTTCTATTAATGTAAAAAAACCCACATTGCACCAGCTGTTACCCTCAGAGTGAAATGAGTTTCTGGGGGTTCGATAGTTTCTTTTATTATATATGTATACAATATACATACACAAATTAAACCAGTTGTTTTATGGCTTTGAGTACTTCCCTGAGAATGCAGAAATAGTATGACTCCCTACTAATATTCACTATAAAAACATAGAATCATAGAACAACCAGGTTGGAAGGGACCCATCAGATCTTCTAGTCCATATTTAGCCAAAATCCCTTTGGGTTCCAAAACTGACTTTTTGAACAGTTTGTCAAGTATAAAAGAAGTTTTAAAGTCTCCATATAAAGTTGAACAATAATTTCACCTACTCAGCAAACAGGTTTTATAGAAGTGTTTAAAATATATTTCTATGGAAAATACTGTAGATCTAATTTTTAAAACTTCTTTTTAAAACTTCTATGACCTGTGTGCAGAATGGGTCAGCACACACAGAACTTGTCATGAAGCCTCTTGGAATTTGCTTTCTTACTTCATGCATTCTTACTGCATTCTTACCTCATGAAGAGAATGACCGAGCATTCTGATCCAGTGCACTACCTTCTCACGGTTCTTCAATCCAAACGTATTCCCAAAGACCTGGGAATGGATTCTGTACCAGAAACTCCTATTTTATTTTTCCTGTGGTTAAGTATAGAGACTTCAGATTAATCCAGAACCAAAGAGGAACTTGACTCTGGTTCTGCCATTAGGCTACTATCTTTCAGGTACTTTTATAGTTCAGTTTTCAACTGGTCCCCTATGCTCATATTTTACCTCTGAAACACACATAGATGTCCTCTCCTCTGTGAAACACAGGCTAGCTTATTAATACTATTGAACCCTTAAGCATTTTTCATAAATAGTCTAAAGGACTGAAAAAAACAGGGCAGAAATAAAACAGAACCAAAAGTGACATTATTTGGATCACAGGGGAAACAAAAGTAGAGTTGGGAATAAATCCTACACTGGTTGAGTTATTCCTTTATGTACTGTTTGATTTCTTTCCTGTACTGCATTATTCTCTCAAGAGATTAATCTGCCTACAATCCTTCATGGAGTTAATTTTATCCATGGAGGTTTTCTGGTATTAACTTCAAAGCAAGAGCATACAGAATGAAACAGATGAAGGCAAAACTGACTGGCCTTTTATTATTCCTCGTAGATGACTTTGAAAGCCTATGCATATTTTACATTAATAGCGTATTCTTACAGTAAAATTAATGCTAATGTGGAAGATACAAGATCACATCACACATGGAAAACCAAAAAACAGCAAGAGACACCAGAGACTCACAATACATATACTGCTTATTAACTATAGTTCTTCACCAAAATAATGCTAGTGCCTGAACTGTTTCTATTCAATTTTCTATCACAATTTCACCAATCCAAAAGCAGCAAGTTGTTTAAGCTTTCAGTGAACACTTAACTATACTGCATCTAACATTAACTCACAAAAATACTTTCAGAGAACATGATTTCCAGAAACTATTTGTATTAAAATAAAAGGGAGAAAAGGAAGAAAGAAAAAAGAAATATGCAGCAGTTGGGGATTATCCATCTTTAACATGCATTTCATAAGAAAGAATTCCTTAATAAAAACCCTTCAGACAGCAGTCCCTCCTGTTACGCAGGAAAAAAGCTCGCTCTAAACAAACTCCAGAAAGCCAGAAAAAAACCCCTCACCCCTCCTCCAAAGGTGGGAGGAAACAACAAACAAAAGCAACCAACGAAGCAAAAAATATTCACTGGCAAAACCCAAAAAAACCCCTACTCAACCACCAGAGAATAAGTTTCTGCTAAACTAGGTTTTGTTTTTATTCTGAAGTGAATGCATTTTCATCCCAAGAAAGTTCATTAACCCAGCAAAAATTCCCTTCTTTTATTTAAGGGGGGAAAATAAAAAGAATAGTAACTAGGAAATACTTCTGTTAAAAAGAAGCAAGACCTATTCAACCAAATGACTAGGCACTAAGTGGAAAGGAGGAAGGAGTCTTGGATAAAGCTATTTACATCCTGCCTCTCTTCTGGCAAGTCGTTTAGACTTATTACCTTCATAGTATATATCTGGAAACACTTAATTTCATAATCAAGCTTTTTCTTACCCTCTCCTCTCCAAACTAGGTTAATTAATTTAAGAAACATAGGAAAAGCAGCACATGATATATTTTATCAGCAATGGTCAACCTGTTCTACAAATTCAACAGGAAAAGGATTAGAGCTGACCTATTTTGGTAATGAAGGAAAGCAGCACTGATACATTTCTACACCATGGAAACCATCATCTCCATTACATACTTATGAAAAAAACACTAAGAACAACAAGCACCCATTGAAAGTTAGTATTCTTATTAATATATGATTCATTTAAACGCTTTCCAATACATACAAAACTTCTGGGCATCAATCCTTGCTTTCAGGACAATATCTCTGCTCCCATTACAGGTAAGAGCATTAACAAAACATTAACAAAGGGAGTTAATAAATACAATTATCAACTGTTTTTAAACAGGTATTTTTTTTTAAACTTCCAACACAATTATTTCAATATGGATGCTTTCATAGACAAAATTAAAGATAGATTTTTATTCCAAAGCAGAAGAAAAATTTCATACAGTGCCCTCTGCCAGAAGTGCATAGAAAGCAGCAGCCAAATCCACTATTTAACAGCAACACTTTAGTTGAAGACAACTGAGGTACTGACCAAAGTAACCAAGCACCCAACAACAACAGGAACTTAAAATCTTCATATAGTCATATTTTCTCTCTTCCACTTACGTACTGTCCATAATTTCTCTTCAGCAATTCACATATTTATATATACAGGAGTAAGAATTAATATACGTGTAGCCATACATGCTGAGGCTCTGGAATGAGTACAGAGAAGAGCAATGAAGCTGGTGAAGGGGCTGGAGAACAGGCCTTATGAGGAACAGCTGAGAGATCTGGGGGTGTTTAGCCTGGAGAGGAGGAGGCTGAGGGGGAGACCTCATTGCTCTCTACAACTACCTGACAGGAGGTTATAGAGAGGAGGGAGCTGGCCTCTTCTCCCAAGTGACAGGGGACAGGACAAGAGGGAATGGCCTCAAGCTCTGCCAGGGGAGATTTAGGCTTGATATTAGGAAAAAATTTTTCACAGAAAGGGTCATTGGGCACTGGAACAGGCTACCCAGGGAAGTGGTTGATTCACCTTCCCTGGAGGTGTTTAAGGCACGGGTGGACAAGGTGCTGAGAGGCATGGTTTAGTGTTTGATAGGAATGGTTGGACTCGATCCAGTGGGTCTCTTCCAACCTGGTTGTTCTATGATTCTGTGTTCCCAGAAATAACAAAAATCATCTGTTGTTCTGCTGCCTTTGACACAAAGGCTTGAGAGATGAGAGTCCACTAATGAAAGCACTATGGGAGAAAGAGGGAAAAACCACATTTTTGAGTAACTTGTTTTCATAAATATTAGTCTACCAGGCTAAATCAGAGTAAGGTATATTCTCCTGGTATGCCTTAGAAACTACAGTCTTGATAATTAAGAACTGAAATTTGTTAAGCAAAAATTGACTGTCATACACACATTAAAGTCTAGCAAGTTGGTTCTGCTGGATGCTGAAAAGTCAGTGCCAAATATAGTACGGCAAAGATGTGACTTTAAACCTGAGGATGAGTTTCTCCTCATGCACGTAGGCTTAAAAGTTCTGTATTAAATGGCACAACAATAAATGCATATTAAAGTTCTGAAGATGGGTACTCTTTAACTCATGGCTAGTTAACAGTTCTAGTAGAATAAATATTGTGACACGTTTAGTTGTGTTCATTTGCAACCAGTACCTGATACTACTAGGTGACAGGTAGTACAGAACAGGGCTGAAGGAAGATGCCACAGGTACTGAGAGGCAAGTGTTTAGGGCACAGCTTTAGTACAAATTCCAGTGCATACTTATGTGAGTATGATTCTAAATAAACCTTTTCTAGAAAGAACATAATAAGATCAAGGTCTGAAAATGTTAAAACTAGAAGTTAATAAAACCCACATTGCTGCGTGTGTTTTAGGGGCTATGTCTATCCAAAAAAGAAACAACATGGAATAAAAATCATATTGCAAATACTTATATTTAGCATTTCTTCCTGATGTGGTACATTTCAAGTGCCAGCCAAGTTCTGTATGGAGCTGAAATCAAGCTTTATCTTCCTCTGATTGTTTCCCAAAGCCTATTATGAATTGTATACAGAAGGCCAAATGAGTATCGGTGACATGATTTGAACAACGTCCATCACAATATATGTGACTTTGAAACTGCAGTTAGGAGAAAGTCCTTTCTGGTGCTTCAGCCATCAGTGGAAGAGGCCGTAGAGAATAATGCGCCAATAAGAAAGAGATGGCAATCCTCTCTCCATTAACTTTGAGCCTCTAAAGCTGTTACATGTGACTCAATTCCTAAAGAGCAGACACAGAAGATTGTGGTTAGGTCCCAATCAGAAAGTTTACTTTTAAGGTCATTTATCTCTCACTAAAATTACTTGCCCTTGAAGTTAGTATTTTTCAGTCAAGAAAACCAAGCACACTGTCACCGGTATGGGATGCTACTATCGCTCTCTCCCTGTTTTCTAAAGCTGCAATAATAGGGTTTCATAGAAGTACAAAAGGTGGTGAAATTGGCTTTATTATTTGTTTTACTTGCTAGTGTTCTTTGCAATCGATAAGAAGCAATCCTTTTAGAACAGTCATCTGGTATACTTGTATCCAGCAGATTATTTTTAAGAAGAACTGTGCACATTTTAAAGATATAGAAGCAATTTGTACTAGCAGGCAATTGGCTTATATATCCTAATTTACTAGACATTCCTATTAGACTATTCATGCTAGACATACTTCAAAATTTTGATCAGCACAGAAAAGCCACCTACACTGTTTAGTAAAAGAAAGCTATTAATTTCATTGGTCTCATTTTTTATTAATTTTTTTTTTGTAAGGTGGGAATGCAGTTTCCAAAGAGAGGAAAACAAATCAATTTATTTTAGTCAATATTATTGGTGGATGTAGTAGATATAGGCAGACAGTTTTAAGATACCAAGTAAAAGTAACAAAATAGAGTATTCTACTATACTGTATATTCAGTTGGAAATGAAGTCCAAACAACAATCAAATACTTTTCCTCACCTTGAATTCTTAACCTTACATCTTACCTCAAATCAACTTCAATTTTAAAGCCAAACCTCTGCTATGTTATCAGCTTAATATCCTTGTGACCAAAAAGCTTTGTCTGTAACATGTACCTACTGTACAATGTCATTTAAGTT
Organism: Coccyzus lansbergi; assembly: GCA_033558105.1. NCBI lineage: Eukaryota > Metazoa > Chordata > Aves > Cuculiformes > Coccyzidae > Coccyzus > Coccyzus lansbergi. The sequence goes on from JAUMJK010000097.1 coordinate 6,365,779, forward strand.
TGCACTGAAATAGAAAGAAACAATGGTCTGATTCATACAGTCCTTTAAGTAATAACTATATATTTCTGCCGAACAAATATAACTCATCGATCTAATGGCATTTTACTCAAGAAAATACAAATACATTTTCCTTAATGGTTCTTGCAAACAAAATTTAACTACTGCTGTGACTTACATCTGAAAAGAAAGATGAAAAATAGCTTTGATGTAGTAACAAAGTGGGAACAAATGATTCATATTTATTCATTCTTTTATTTCCATTGCACAGATACCTATACTGTGATTTTAAATTTGTAAGAAAAGGAATTATTCCACTCAACAGAAAAAAAAAAACCCTCCGATTACTTGCACTGCACGTAGTAGATCCAAAGCTAATTTGCTAACATCAAAGATAATTAACTATATGCCATGTCCAAAACCAAAGGGCTCCTAATTAATGCCAAAAACCTGAGAAAATGGGTCTGAGCTACTGTTCTGTAAGACAGCAGCATGAAAATTCACAGCGCATTATTCTGCTTTTGTCACTCAGTTTTTCCATTTACTTGTAAAAGAAGCCATTAAATACACTTTGTTGTGTAAGCAACAGTAATGGTAATTGAACTTGAAAAAAATATCTTTGACTGCTGGCTCTTCTGCTGAGGTGACCACATTAAAATCAATCAGGAATGTGTGAGATTTAAAAATTGCTGGACTCCTAGGTTTAAAATTAGACTTTTTCATGGTGAACAGACTTGAAAGTTATTCTCCCTCTGTATTCGGCACTGGTGAGACTGCTCCTTGAATCCTATGTGCAGTTCTGGGCACCTCACCACATGAAGGATGTTGAGGCTCTGGAGCAAGTCCAGAGAAGAGCAACAAGGCTGGTGAGGGGGCTGGAGAACAGGCCTTATGAGGAACGGCTGAGAGAGCTGGGGGTGTTTAGCCTGGAGAAGAGAAGGCTGAGGGGAGACCTCATTGCTCTCTCTAACTACCTGAGAGGAGGTTGTGGAGGGGAGGGAGCTGGCCTCTTCTTCCAAGTGACAGGGGACAGGACAAGAAGGAATGGCCTCAAGCTCCGCCAGGGGAGATTCAGACTGGACATTAGGAAAAAAATTTTCACAGAATGTGTCATTGGGCACTGTTAGAGGCTGCCCAGGGAGGTGGTTGAGTCACCTTCCCTGGTGGTGTTTAAGGCACAGGTGGACGAGGTGCATGGTTTAGTGTTTGATAGGAATGGTTGGACTCGATGATCCGGTGGGTCTCTTCCAACCTGGTTGCTCTATGATTCTATGAAAGAATTAACCCATCCTCATTACTTTATGAATTCTGTGCAGATAAAATGTACAGCACAAGTACAAGTTTGACTATTTTTCTCCTCAACTCAACCTCCGAAGCAATTTCACAGCAAATCTATACTGTTAATAAAAAATTATATACTCTGTATGCATATTTGACAGTTGCATCTGCAGACTTTGCTAGCATGCTGTCAGGTTTTTTTTGTTTTCAACAGTAAGATCTCTCATCTAATATTGATTTCTAAAGTATATTTACTGTTTAGTTTTTTTTTTTTTTTTAAATAAATTACTTTGTAAAACATTGGTAGCCAAAATACAATATGGCGGAGATCATCTGAATCTCCATAGTGAATTTCGTACTTCCATCAGAAGCAGATGTATATTAAGCCAAAGGCTACACTAATGGACCATCAACCATTTGGTTATCTGCATCATATTAAAGTAAAATAAGAAAAAAAAGTTATGTTATTTAAACTGTGAGTATTCTGAACAACACTTCATGAACACAGTTAGTATCATTCTACAGTACATAAAATTACATGTGATGTGAGAGTTCTTGATCTCTCCCCTATGGAGCCACAACAAATACCAGTTTCCACCGAGTTCATTAGAGACAAATTTTACCATTTAAAAGATACAGAGAAGGAGAGGTACATCCTTCCATCATTTTGTTGTCAGAGAAATGAGCTAATTTGCCCACAGTCATAACCAGAGTCTCTTAAAAGGTGAAGTTATACGTGGTTGGGATTTTTGGCAAGAGAACTCAAATAAGCCTGGAAACAGCCTCAGGTTGCTGCACACCAACAGACAGAACAGACAAAGAAGTTCAGATAATTTTCTTATAATCACTTTTTTCAATGACATGAGTAAAAATAAACCTTTATCTCACCAGAGCTGGATAGTCCGTTTCAAATGGATATGCTAACATTTTGCAGGATAACACTCGTATCTTGCATCAGGAGTTAGAAGCCAATGCCACCTTACTACTGTTTGCACTCAAGGGTCCCCAGGGTGTTTGAACTACCAATATTAGGTAAAACATTTTTGGGTTTCAATTTCACATTTACTGGAAGTGGTCACAAATATTCTTGAGTTTGAGCTCTGCTACCGTAACTGGTGTTATCTTAACTGTGTTAGGACTCACACTCGTGATAAAAGTTTACATTTCAACTTTGCTCATGACTCCCATCACAATACAGTTAAACGTTAAATTTGTTTATTGTTACTTCTACTTCTTACCCTAAATGCTTGTTTTCCTGACAGTATCAAACAAACACATTTTGCTGGCTTTAAAATCACTTTTAAAAATACTTTTATTTGAACACTCCTTTAGAGATTACTTGTTTGAATCACAAACTTCCTACAACATCTAGACATTAATTCACAACAGGAAAGTTTATGAAGTAGTCCAATTTCACTGTCTGAACTAGAGGTTGATCACAAAAGCTGAAAATTTCTTTTGTCTTCAGTAAAATAAGAAAGCAGCTGCTATTTTCCTATTACTCTCAAGTATTGTCAGTAAATGCCCACACAATGTTCTTGACAATAGGAACAAGTTCTGATTTCAATCAAGTAAATGATTTCAATAAAGACCAAAACACACAAAACACAAAACCAAAGCATTACTGTAATAGTGTAATTCCAGTTTTGTTGTTGATTTTATTTATGCCTATATGGGGGCTTATATCAGTGGCTTAACAGTCTCTCTAAAATCTTTTGGTCTCCCATATTCAAAACATTACTTGTTACCGCTCTTTGAAATACTTTAAGCAGCAGCTAATACACTACCAATCTCTACAAATGCACCAGCCAAGTAAAAATATTTAGGCAATTTTAATTCACAACAGGATTCTTTCTAACAATATTTGGTCCTGAAAATTATATGCTTAACCAAAAACATTTCCAAGTTCCAACTGATGAGTTGCAGAAAACTTAACATCACTTCATGTTAATTGATGCTAAATTGCTTCCTTGGAAAGACATGGAAGATTTTTCTTACAAAGAATTCATTTGTAGCCTATTGTAAGTGAATTTCATCAGAAACTGTTCCACTGAACCATATTGTGCATTAGTGTTTCATAAATGCACGTATTATTAAACTGTTAAGAATCATTGAACCATAAGGTTGGAAAAGACGTTAGAGATCATCAACGCCAACCGTTCCTTCTACTTACTAAATCACATCCCCAAGAACCTCGTCTACCTGCCTTTTAAACACATTCCAGGGATAGGGACTCAACACCCTCCCCGAGCAGCCTGTTTCAGTGAACAATTCACTGCTTTAAACTGGAGGCTGTGAAAATCAGCTAGTGAAAAATCAAACATTTGTGACTGATTAGAAGAGGTGGCCTCTTCTGACCAGAGTCCTTCACGAGGCTGGTGAAGGGGCTGGAGAACAGAACCTATGAGGAGCGTCTGAGAGAGCTGGGGTTGTTTAGCCTGGAGAAGAGGAGGCTGAGAGGAGACCTTATTTCTCTCTACAAGTACCTGAAAGGTGGTTGTGGAGAGGAGGCAGCTGGCCTCTTCTCCCAAGTGACAGGGGACAGGACGAGAGGGAATGGCCTCAAGCTCCGCCAGGGGAGATTTAGGCTGGAGATTAGGAGGAGGTTTTACACAGAAAGGGTCATTGGGCATTGGAATAGGCTGCCCAGGGAGGTGGGTGATTCACCTTCCCTGGAGGTGTTTAAGGCACGGTTGGATGAGATCTTGAGGGACTCGGTTTAGTGTTAGATAGGAATGGTTGGACTAGAAGATCCGATGGGTCCCTTCCAACCTGGTTGTTCTGTTCTGAGTTTTACACCAGTCTTCAAGTCATTGTATGTCAGTATGCCTCAACTTCCAACTGAATTTCCAAGAAGAAACACCTCAAGAGAAAAAAAAAAAAAATTCCTTAGAGTTTTGTTTTAAAACGTACAATTAACTGCTACTCCATTATTGCCTACCTCGGTGGAATCAGGTTATCAAAACTTGGAAAAACTATTGTTCATTTAAAAATAACTCTGGTTACTCAGAGTTAAACATCATAACCCTGTAACATAAATTAAGATCTGAAGCTCCAAGTACTATACTATGTTGTGTATATATATTTAATGGTATAAAGAGATAAAGATAAGGTAAGTAGTGTATGTTCCTGGAAGATTCACATAATTTAAATCTAAAGACAATTAATTTTCTTCTGGAGGAACCAGAGCAATTCAAACCATATTTCAGTTCTCTCCTAGAACTCTTTTTAACTCATTTTAACTCAAAAAATGCTAACAACTATTGATACTACATTTTATATGCATAAAATCAAAGATTAATATTAGTAAAAATCTCTAAGTTGGTAATAGTATTTTTTCCCTCTTATAAAAAGTTTTAGTTAACCAGTATTTTAAAATGTATCGGTTAGAGATATGTTTATGTTCACTTTCTGCCATTTTCTAATTTACATGATAGAGGTATTACCTTCAGTGTGCCTAGCCCTTCAGGAGGAAGCACCAGGTAACTAATTCTACTTCCATCAGCATCAACAGCAACACTTACCATTATTTCAATTGAGCATAGTTAGGGCATTATACAGATGGGGAAACAAGTTTTCTTGGAAATATTCCTATAAAGACACATCAATAACTCGAAGTCATCATTTCAGCCATACAACTTGACCTACAATACTGTACAAAAAAAAGGTTGATTCAGCTGGTGCAAAGGCTTTCACAAAAGGGCTGCATCCATGGTAAAACTATAACCTTCAATAACAGAACAGGCTTTAATAACTAAATAAACTATGGGTAACAGTTTCTTAACCATTTTCTCACGGGGAGATTCTGACCGAGTTGGATTTTTGGGAGTTTGGAGGGAGCAACTCCGCTATAGCTGGAGCAGATTTTGACTTTAGCACAATGCAAAAAAGGACAATAGGCAGACAGACGCACACTGACCACCCTGAACAAAGCAAACAACTTCTTCTAATTTCCACCAGGCAGGTATTACTTTGACAGTACTGCCAACTGCTGAAAATGTCATGGAGTAATAACAATCCCAAAATCATGTTTTGTGTAGGTTTCATTCATGGTCCATTTAAGATGCAGTATCTCTCTGGTCCTCAGTTAATTTCTGCAGATCATATCTCGCTATTGCTTTTATCTCAGAAGACAAGGACATAATTTTCTTTATTTCTTCTTCTAAATAGTGTAACTTTCGAGGCTTTCTGTCCTACAAGTTTTGCTCATTATCCTTCAAAGTACAGCTTTAATCAAACCACCCAGATTATTCTGTCAGAATCTACCAAAGGAAAAAATTAAAACCAAAACAACTTTAGAAAGGTTGTTTCATCAGGCCAGTGGCAGAATCCAAGAGGAAAGCGAGGATTCTTTTTGCATCAGCATTTCCTCTTCCAGCATTTTTTTGACAGAGCCTCTCATTTGCACCAAACAGTCTACTCATCCAAAACCTCCCTGTCTCGTCCTCTTTCCCTAAGTTCCTTTAATGGGAAAAATAGCAGCATAATATTAAATGCTGAAAGGATAACAAGACTTCTAGTACAGACAGACAGAAACTTAAAACCATCTGATAAGCTGGTGAGCAGCCAAACAAATGTGTGGGTACAAGATCCAGTTCCTTTGGATCAGTTGTACTTGCAAGAGCCTGATTCTGAGTTGAAATATATCCAGACAATGCTTTATTATTAAGCACGCATCAGACATAAAATTTCAACATTAGTAAGGTAAAAGGTAACAAAAGAGTAAACTCACTCTTCTGCCACTTGACTGGAAAACAAGGAAATTTATATTCCTTGACTATTTCAATCAGAGAAGCACATGCATCCCATGTGCACGTCCATGCATCATGTTTCCATTCTTCCTCTACCCAGTTTCTACAAGTTTTCGTGTAAATGCCTAGGTCAGCCTTGAAGGAAACTCACAGACTATAACTCAGTCTTGTACAAAGTCACTTGTTTTCAGATCTCTATTTTCCACTGTTCCTTTTTGTCCTTCACTACTTATCAGCTCCTCCAGAAGTGCTACCGCAATTTGTCTCTGTTACCTCTTGGAAAGCATTCCACAGCATGACAACAGCCGTATTTCTACAAGTCATATTTTCAGTAACACTTGCTTCTCCAGGGAGCATCTGAGGAGAATCTCTAAATGGACAGGTCCAAGATAGGCTGCATAAGCCATCAAGCTTAAATCATTGCAGAACAACAAACAGAACACATTCCTTTTTCTCCCCATTGTTTCAGTTGTCCTTCATTTACCACGTTCTTCTACAATTCATACTTCAGCTCTTGCAAGAATTAAAATCCAAAGTTAGTCTTGCCTTCAGAGAAAAACATCTGTTTCTCTTAACGGCAGTGTATCCAACATATGTTAGTCATTTAGTGAACCCATGTGATTATTTCCTGACATTAGTATTTAATACATACAACATCAACTTGTATCATAGCACTGTTAAAAAAACAAACGGGAATTCAATCTCACTTCTTTCTCACTCCATTACCTGCCTTCTCTCCTCCTCTTTCCTGAAGCTGAACTGATTTTCTGTCTCTAGTCCTTCCATCCTATAATGAAAATAAAGAAAGCTACACCAGAAATATTCTACACTGTTCCCTGAATAGAAGATAATTTAAAGATGCAGTTCTTCCCCCATATACTTCCAATATTCACAGAATTGATGCATACAATACTGCCTACTAAAAAGAAAAGTGGGGGAGAATAGGAAGAGAGGTGCACAAAATCACACACAAACATACATTAAAAATGCTTCCCTCCTAGCCAAAGCTAAGTTTGAGGACAAAGGCACGCATGCCGAGTAAGTGATATAGAACTGAGCTGGGCAAGGACCACAAGGCAGTGCCAAGGCAATGCCTCAATACCTTTGCACTACAGCATTTTTACTATATACTACATCTCAACTATCTCCATTCAGCCTCATATTTCCCTTCAAGCACTGCATCTTATATCTACATTTCACTACCTCCAATGTATCTGTAGACATTCTGACAGTGCACAGGGAAATCTGAGAATTTTATTTTCACACACCAACACAAAGCTAGGATTTTATGTGGAAGAGTCCTCTTTCCTGAAACTCAAAGGACAAGCAATTACAAGTACATCAAACTAAGACTTAACACAGCAACAGTCATAACCTTACCAAAACAGAAAAAAAAAATGGCACAAGTAAGTGGACACCAATACCTATAAGCTTAAGCATGCATAATTCACCAAAAGAAAAATACATCATTAGCTCATTTTTAAGCAGAAATTAAATTAATACAAAGAAAAAAATATATCAATCTTAAAAGATATTGCTCTTAAGAGAGACCTTATTGGCTACCAGAGTACGGGGTAAACCAGTATGCAGTAAAACAGAATTTTGCTTCCAGCTTCAAACCATTGTCAATACAGTGTCCTACAACTCTGCACTTGTTTAGTCACTGCTTCATTAGCAGCAAACACTAAGCATTCCATACAACATGCAAAGTAAGTTCAGAAAACAATAAAGACTACATTTATTGCTCAGTATATTAGAAACTGTAACAGCAACAAGAGATTATAAAGTAAATTTATTTCAAAGTCGTTATACCATTTGCTGGAATAAACAGAAACAGATTTCAAACCAAATCACCTTAGAGCTGTCAATATAAATACTTGCTTCTAATGTTCTCTACCATCTTCAGCACTGATTTAGCACGAAGGAATAATACTAATCATGATTCCAGTTTTGCAAATACTTAAGCAGGTAAAGGAAAAAAGCATCACTCACAGTGAAACTCAGCTGCTACAGTTTACTTAAACTAATAGCCTACACTTAGCACACATTTTCTCTATTAGTGAAAGACAGTGAGCAATCAGAAAGACATTTAATCCATATAACTTGTGTCTCATAGGCACTTGTTTTTCCCTTCTCCATGCCTTCTGCTTGCTGCAGATGAAACATAGGACCCTTTGGAAGAAGCTGTGGAGGTGTGTAGGAATCAAGGTAGGTAGATGCTACCAATGTCACAAAATCACTACTGTCTAGAAGGGTGGAAAACTGCACACAGGCTAAAACGTTCCTCCATAAAGTCTAGAGGAGGCTCCTTTTCATACGCTGCAGTTATCTTGAAGGGGCTGGTTTACTTTCAGAAACAAGAACTCATATAACTTTTATCATTTTTTATGTCTGATGTTAAACACTGGCTGTTCTTACAAAGCTCATCCCAAGAATTAAGTCTTAAATACTGATTCAGATCAAAATGTTGAAATTGCTAATTGAACTGGCAGAGATACAATGCTCACAATTAAGAGATGTCTCAATTTGGTTAGTGGCCAGATGCGTAGCTGGAGTAAAGTTGCAGTTGCCAGCTGATGATCTGAGCCTGTTCTGCTGTTAAATACATTTCTTTCTCATACATTGGAAAGGATTACAACAATTCTTACATTGCAGTGCAGTGACTGACCTCAGATAGTAGTTTTCAAATACCGAATCTTGCTCTTTTCTTTTCTCAGTGGCACAGATCCAGCCACAATCTAAACATACATCACAGCATTCTGCTTAGGAAACTGGCTGCCTGTGGCCTAGACAGGGACACCCTCTCCTGGGCGGAAAACTGGTTAAATGACTAGGCCCAGACAGTGGTGGTAAATGGTGTTAAATGCAGCTGGAGGCCAGTTACAAGTCGGGTTTCCCAGGGCTTAGTGCTGGGTCCAGCCCTGTTCAATGTCTTCATCAATGACCTGGATGAAGGCATTGAGTGCTCCCTTACCAAGTTTGCGGATGACACTAAGGCGGGTAGAAGTGTCGATCTGCTGGGGGTTAGGGAGGCTCCAAAGGGATCTGAACAGGCTGGAACACTGGGCTGAGACAAATGGCATGAGGCTCAACGAGGCCAAATGCCGGGTCCTGCACTTGGGGCACAACAACCCTATGCAGAGCTATAGACTAGCAGAGGTCTGTCTAGAAAGCTGCCTGGAGGAGAAGGACCTGGGGGTGTTGGTTGACAGCAACTGAACATGAGCCAGCAGTGTGCCCAGGTGGCCAAGAAGGCCAATGACATCCTGGCTTGTATCAGAAATGGTGTGACCAGCAGGTCCAGGGAGGTGATTCTCCCTCTGTACTCAGCACTGGTGAGACCATTCCTTGAAAACTGTGTTCAGTTCTGGTCCCCTCACCACAAGAAGGATGTTGAGGCTCTGGAGTGAGTCCAGAGAAGAGCGACGAGGCTGGTGAAGGGGCTGGAGAATAGCTGAGGGAACTGGGGTTGCTTAGCCTGGAGAAGAGGAGGCTAAGGGGTGACCTTATTGCTCTCTACAACTACCTGAAAGGAGGTTGTAGAGAGGAGGGAGCTGGCCTCTTCTCCCAAGAGACAGGGGACAGGACAAGAGGGAATGGCCTCAAGCTCTGCCAGGGGAGGTTCAGACTAGATAGCAGGGAAAAACCTACCCAGGGAGGTACTTAAAAGACAGGTAGACTAGGTGCTCAGAGACATGGTTTTGTAGCAGATAGGAATAGTTGGACTCAATGATCCAAGAGGTCTTTTCCAACCTGGTGATTCTACGAAAATATCCAGATTCATTTTTCAACAGAGCCATCTTTCAAATGTGATGTACAACTCTTCCTGTTAGTGTGCAATGTCCAATTACTTCCAGATACACACTTTTTTTTTTTAAAGTTGCCTACTGAATTCTAAGATAAATTTAATTACAGCCTTGCCATGCCCATCTTCTTCACTTTTGCACATTAGAAGGCATGCTGTTAATCAGTACTAATTTGATGAGTCCTGAAATACTCTCTCAATCAGCATTTTCTCTACACATGTTCATACACAGAGCTAACAATATTCTATTTACCACTCTCAATAGCAAAACTGCTGAAGAACAATATACTTCGGGATATGTCAAAACTAAAAGAAGCGGACGAAGCCTGGAAGATTACTCTCCCACAACAGAAGTGGCTGATCAGTGCCAAGCAGTTCCATTTTCTCCTCATAGCCCCAGAACCAAGTAAACAAGATGCATTAACTTTTCCCATAGGTTCTGAATCAAGAATGGCAGTGTAAACATGCTAGCAGGTTGTAAAACAAGAAACTTTAACAAAAACAGAGACATCTGCATAATGTGTGCTCTAAATTTATTGAGGTTACATAGACTTTAAAGTGAGTAGAAAATCAGATCTGTATTAGCAAACAAAGGTTTTCAAGAAAAAAGGAACAACTAGGAGTCACAGTACATCCCAACTTCAAGGATCTAATCAAGAAGGAAATATAAGGAAAAGCTCATACTTGTCTTCTAGTGAAAGATTAGTGAAAACAATAATTGAAAAGCAATTGGTATTTAATACAAGAAGCTTTAACCCAGTGAGATTTTTCCATTTTAGAGAACTAGAGCTAAATATCAAAGACCAAATGATAAAAATAATTGGCAACCATCCTGTCTATAAGTAAGAAATGTCCATTCAGAAAAAAATCGTGTTGCCTTGGTTCTGTCTTTGCTAAACTGAGTACCAGTTTCTGATTCTATTTATTTCCATGCATGCTACCAGGAGATCCCACTGGGAGTTTTATATTATTCTAAGAGGCATGATGATTTAGAGACCTCAGTGGATGGGATAATGACCCCAAAGGTGTCAAGTGAGTGTTTTTGTTAGTAATTACTGAAAGGGATCAAATAATCGATTTAAACCTAGTCTCTCACGAGTTCTACTCTGTGGGAATCCTGCCAAATTCGTTAATAATCTCAGGGCTATGTGTCTACTGAACAAGGTAAACTTCTATGACCTTGACCCATTGAGAACACAAAACAAGAAAGGCTTTTATAAATTATTATTTTATTCTTCTAAGTTAAAGATCTCTGTCCACAGTCCTTCCCCATTGGCAATATGCACTTAGAATTCTGTTGCTATTTCTTAAAACAGAGGAAGTTTTATGTTATTTGTTCCACTAGCACTTTGAAACCAGGTATCAAACTCAACCTTATTACACTGTAATAATACAAGCAGTCAAGCTGCTCAAAATGGTTACTGTCTATAAAAATAAGTCCTTTACTCAGTATCGCAAAAATAGCAATTCAGACCATAAGTGGGCAAAAAGGCTGGTGTGCTATAAATCAATTCACTTAAGGCTGAAAGTTTATTTACTCCAAAATCAATTGCATCGAAGTATCCCATGGTCAAATGGATTTACAGTTGTGAATACAGTGGTTTGGTGAATATGGCCTGAAGTTTCAAAATGCCTAAACAATTGCTCACCCAACAAACATTAAGGGTTAGGCAGAAAATGTTTCTAACACTGCAATATTCATTTAAGTGATCACTTCATTTTTCAAGTGTTTGTTGGTTATTGGGGGTTTTGAGGATTTTGTCTGCAGCAAGTTTTTGTTGTTTTGTTGGGGTTTTTTTAAGCTTAGTCTTCAAAAGAGTGCATCTTAATGTTCACTAGACTATATACTTATACCAATGTTTTCACAGATTATTTAAGTAGCAGTTTTCTTCTATTATATTTCTTCCAGCATCTGGAAGACAAGTGAACCTCCCAAAACCATCTCTACTCCTTATACATATCCCAGAATGTAGCAACAAATACTATATAGTTTTAACCAGAAATGCACCAAAACCACCAATTCATTTCTTTTCATACAATTAAATGGTTTGTATAAGTATATATATAATCTCCTAGTTGTTGACTGAAAGCTTCCAGTACTTCATTCCAGTGGACATTGCAGTGGAATGCCCAATACAGCAGATATTGTGGTGGGAATCTGCTATAGACCACCCAGACAAGAAGAAGAGGCTGCTGAGATATTATACAAGCAACTGAGAGAAGTTCTTGTCCTTGTGGGGGACGTCAACTTGCCAGATGCCTGCTGAAAGACAGGACAAGAGGGAAGGGCCTCAAGCTCCACCAGGGGAGGTTCAGGCTTGACATCAGGAAAATATTTTTCATGGGAAAGGTCACTGGGCACTACAACAGGCTGCCCAGGGAAGTGGTTGAGTCACCTTCCCTGGAAGTGTTTAAAGGAAGGGCGGATGAGGTGCTGAGGAGTATGGTTTAGTGATTGATAGGAATGGTTGGACTTGATGATCCAGAGGGTCTTTTCCAATCTTGTGATCTCTGTGATACACTCTCTTCCTTTAAGGAAGGGTGCACCGCAACATGGGTCAAAAGGTTAAAGCAATGCAACAAGAAAATAACACTCATTAGAACACCCATGCAAAGATAGTGTTAAATCCTCAGCCATTGGAAGCTGGTGCAAAAAATAACTGTTGTTTTCCTTTGTAAACTGTGATGCTTACTTTAATTTAAACTTATATGTAACTGTTTCCATGTAGTATTACTACTCTGAAGCATGAAATTTATTCTACTTGTTAATACTAATGGTTTTGTTTTAACCATTTATTCCTTTTTATATTATATCATCAAATTAAAGATGGTTAAAAAGTAAATTTGAGTGACTGGGTTGTACCACTTCAAAAAGGGATGTGAAGCAGCGGTAACTGCTAGCAGTATCAATGAAGCATTTGGCCAGGGGATCATCATGAACATCCAGTTCATCATTGGTTCCAACAATTTCATAATGAAAATGAGGGCCTTCAAGATAAGGAGGATCAAAGACATCCTTCTGTGATAGACAACGACCAACTGAACACTAATATTGAAGCAAATCCATGCAAAAAAACTCAAGAGGTTGCAGAACTATGCATTGACTATTCAACAGATATTCAACATCTGCACCAAACTGGAAAATTCAACAAAGCTCAACAAATGGATGCTGCATGAGCTGAATGAAAATATATTAAAAAAAATCACTGTTAAATTCTGCTCTTGACTTTTGCGTCACAAATCAACTGCAACCTTTTTTTTCCAGCATTCATCACTTGAAAAGGATGAATTATTCCCTACGACAACACCCAGCTGCATGTCTTGCAAATGACTCTGTAGAAGATGCATGAACTGAGCTACAAAACTGTACCTCGCCCAGCTTTCTCACCAGACCTCTCCCACAGATTACCACACCTTCAAGTATCTCAGCAGCTTCCTGCAAGAAAAGGTTTTCTGCAACCAAGCAGGAGCTCAAACCACCTTTGAAGAATTGATCAGTTCCAGGACTCCATATTTCTATGTTACCAGAATAAGTAGACTTGTTTCTTGTTTGCAAAACCGTGTAGATTCTTACGATTCTTATTTTGATTAATGAACTTTAGTCTAAGCTAAGACATACTACTTTAAAACTGATGGTTAGAAATGGCAATTTTTGCATTAATCTAATAAATCAGCATAAATACAAACATTAATCATACCAGGTTACTATTTCTACTGTTTCTGTAATTATAATGTGATGATAGTATGGTAGGAGCAACAACTCTGAAGAAAGTAAATAACTAGTGAAATGCATATTGATTAAATGTAGATTTACTAGTTTGACAACTAGTATCAGTCCAAAGTATAACATATTTGATAGGAATGGTTGGACTCGATGATCCAGTGGGTCTCTTCCAAGCTGGTGATTCTATGATTCCATATTGCCTAAATTTTATTAACAATTTTTCCCCCAGTACCATTGCCTTGTCAGTTATGTAATTCCATATCTATGATCACTGGTCACTTTTTGTAATACTTTGTCATTTCTGTATGTAAAAACTGTATGAAGAATGAAAATATCATTCATTAAAGGTAACACACAGATACTCCGAAGCCCAGCTACCTCAAGTAGCATAAGCATGAGGGTATTTTTCAATCTTTTGCCTCAGTTTATTTCTTCTTATTATTACTCCAAAGCAGACGCAGGATTTTGCTCATCCTACCTATTGGTCCAATCATGCTTGAAATCCAATTTCACAAGCCTAGTCATTTTCAAAAACGCAACTAAGATTTTTAGCACAGATTTAGAGGTTATACGAAATGCTGCCAGTTCATAAAAGGATTTGAGGCCTGAAAAGACTAGGATCTTACTCTAAAGTAGATTTGGAGAAGTACCTGCCATGCAAACTTTGCAAAAGCTTCAGAGACATTGAAGAAAGAGTATGCAAAAGGACCCACCGTTGTGTTAGATGGTGCTGGAAAGCAAGATTGCACTGATAACCCAGCCTATCCAGGAAAAAAACACCAAGATACCAGACTGCTGAGTAACCGTTTAACAGAGCAATTTCTCAAGCTACTTTTTCAGTCGTATTAGAGATACACCTATTCCATAAAGGCAGCAACTAATGGGTGCTGTTAACATAAATATAATACCTTGTTACAATACAAGTAATCTACAGAAAGCTTTTATCTTTACACAGAAGTGCAAAACTGTCCATTCAAAAGACTGCAAAAATGGAAGTTAGCAGAATAATTCCTGATCTATGTGTTTGCCAGAAACGATGCTTGTTGGCAGTACAATTTCTTGCATTTAAAGGAAGTCCCAGGATATAAAGAAAATAAAGTTTCATATTATGTACAGACATAATTTGATATTTCTTTCTGCAAAAGGTGTATCCAAATTTGATACCTTAGCTGGTATGGAAAAATAAGAAAGAATTCAGCTGTTTTGAAGCATTTAACTCTATACAAGCAGAATTATACATATCTATTCAAGCCTCTGAGAAAAGACTGCCAAAAAAATCAATTTTTTATACTTCATTATGTGTCTACAAGTAGAAATCATTTTCACTAAGGTACATAAATACATATACTGTATGTATTTTCCCCTGAGCAAAAGGGATCCTTTTACATTCAAACAATACAGTAATGGAATTGGATTCAATTTTGCAGTCCTTAACTTCTGTTTATGAGCACCGACAACAATGTTTTGGCATCTATTCCAGATGACAAGACGTGGCCACTGCCATTCTTTTACATTAAATTAACAAGAAACAGGTGAGAATTCTTTCCATCCTCATTAGCCTGTTGTATATAATAAGCACTGAGGAGATTCATACACACAGTCTACAAAAACAGTGTTATCTGTAGAGCACTGAAAGATTTACCCTTAAGTGAACATTGTACATGCACAGTTTGTGAGCTTTAAAGTATATGGAGCATAGCTATGTGCACCACGAAGAACCTGATATTTTGCCCTACAACTGAGGCAAAATTGCTACCTTTCAGTGTATTTTATTAGGAGATTTTTAAGCCATACTTTTTTAATCTTTTATTTTAAAGAATTAAAACTAGACCAATACGATAATTTTTAAATCATGAGTAGTAACAGGAACAACAGAACAAGTCTCCTTCCCTCCATACATTTTTTTTTTCATCTTTGTATAGAAAGAGTGGCCTCTGGATGTAGCTAGTGTCTGAGAAGATACAGGTGAATGGAATCACAGAATCATTTTGGTTGGAAGAGACATTTAAGATGAAGTCCAATGGTGAACCTAACACAGCAAGTTCACCGCTAAACCAGAGTTTCTCTACGATAGTATCACTACTCAAAGTTATTCGTTCACCATATAAAGCCCCTTTTTATCTACCTCCTTCTAACATATCAAAATTACCGTCTTTCCCCGATCTCCCCTCTTTGACATTTTATCTCATCCTATTAGGTTCTGAAATGCCTATGGTTATGGCAACTCCCACTTCTGACTTAGTATAAAGAACCTTTCCAACTGTTTCCCTGCAAATAAGTTTCTCCAGAGATTGCTCAAGCATCTATGTCTCTTTCCAGCCTAGTCACCAAGTGACCTGCTGAAATCACATAATCTTATTTCTCTAGATGGGTCCTTGCAAATATTCCCAAGAACAAAGATTCTATTACGTACCTGAATATTCTACTACAGAAATTGCTCAAGCTAACTTAAGGATCATTTCACTCTCTAAAACACGGAAATATTTAAGGCAGATGAAATAATTCTCTGCTGCTTCTTCCAAGGATATTTGACCTTCACCTCATAGCAACACTCAACTTGTCAACAGCACATTGCTCTACAGGTTTAATTCAGTGTAACAAAAACCTCATGTTCCTGTAATGACTAAATTTTATTGGGAAAGGTTTTCCATTACGCTTGAAAGTACCATTTTAACATGATGTAATCACCAGACTTAGGCAGCAAAGAAATATATGATGTTCCTACATAACAAAAGAGTGAATGCTATAATACTTAACCCTGACTGCAGTATCAACTTCTGTACATCACTTATTTGATGGAAACAGGCTAAGCCTGTCAGATTACATTTTATAATCAAGTGAGGTGGAATTCACCTCACACAAAAAGGAATGTATCTTCCTTAAACACTTGGTTCTGGTATACATGTCCTGTATTTCTTCCCAGCTATTTCAGAAGCTATTTAAATTTTGTCAGAGTAGGTACATATTAAACAGGCAATACCACATACTATCACATTAAAACATACAGAAATGCAAGTTTTTGAGTCCGTTTAAATAAGTGATTAGAGGTTCTTTAAAACGTATTTTACTATTCATTTTTTCCAGCCATTTAATTCTTTCTGCTTCCAGGAACAGATAACAATCTTCCCTTGAGCCAAAAGAGATCAAGCTGAGCAGAAATTGGGTAAGGAACTACTATATTTGAAACATGGACAAAGAGAGAGCTATGAGTTAAAAAATATTAAATTAAATGTCTGCTTTCATAAGCTTTTGTAAGCCAAAGACAGCACATCTGTGTATACTGAACAGCAGAACAGTTGTTCTACAAGTAAATAAAAAAGCAACTCCAGAGAAGTCTATTCACCAGCTACGTGCTTGAGGGAGTATGTTTTTTTCAACACATCATTCATGTATGAATGCAGAGATTTCACAGAAAGCAGTACTTAAGAGTTTTCACCAAATAAATTACACAGGCTGCAGTGATTGCAAAGTTAGAGACGCCTAATGAAGGAAACAGAAGAGAAGCAGCATTGCTGTCATGGGTTCTGACCCCCCCACCCCACCCCACTGTCATCCAGGCACCATGGTTACAGATTCATTTCCCAAGACGTGCCATCTCCAGTAAACCACATAACTTTACTCCTCAACTGAAAGTGAAACAAAGAAAGATGCAAAGCTAGGATTTATAAAGAGGGCAGGATGGATTGCTAAAAATTATGACTATTTGATAGCCTCCGCAGACATCAACAGCTAAACAAGTCTAATTTTCAAAGCATATAGTTCTCATTAACGTTCAGATTTTTCACAAGGTTAGTGCAGCCAACATGCTGTCCCCTTTTGAAATTCAAAAGGCATCAGATTAGACCCGTTCAGCTCACTTAACGAAAATCCACTGCAGATTATAGGTATTAAGCCTTTCTAAAACGTCTGGTCCCTTGGCAAGCCTTGACTCCCTTCACGGAAGGAAGAAGGAAACAAAACAAAACCAACAAAAAAGCCACAGTGCCTATTTTCAGAGGAGCGCATGCCAGGAGCTTCCGTACTGAACATAGAACAGAGGGGTAGGACTGCAGTGGGGCTGATAGACTCTGCCAGTCACTAATAAGTAGTAAGAATACAACATTTGTGTTGCATATTTTGGCATGGAAAATAAGAATTAATCATCAACTGATTGGTTTCATGAAAGCAGCTCAAAGATTCAGCTACTTACTGAATGCAATCGCTTGATTTGCATCCTGGCTGAGCTTCACCCTATCCTGAAAAATATTTCTTAACAAAAAAAGCTGTAAGTGAAGCAGTAGTAAAATTGATTTTATTTCTCCATTTTCAAGAGAGGCATTCTCTCTTTGCACATCGAGCACACATTCCATTACACCATACCAGGAGGAGGAAACTTCCTCAACAGAATCTAATGCCACCCAGCGCACAGCTGCTTTTCAGCCTTGTCAGTTCAATTTCTCCACACTTTTTTTTTTTTATTTTCTCTTCCATATTTCAGGAGAAATCTCACTCTTTTCCCTAGCTTGCTGCCACACACTACCCTGAAACACACACGTGACAGCAAAATCATTCAGATATCACACGGATGGCATTCATAAGGCAGACACAGCGTTCTACTGAGTTTATTGTCACCCCAGGTTTCTGGTTTTCCAACCAAAAAGTCACAGCTCCTACTTCTGCAGTCATTTGCATCAACAACAACAAAAAAAATCACAGAAACACCAGAAAAGCAGTATCAACTATTAAGAATCCAACAACTATATAGTACTAAAAGCCAACCACATTTTACCACTTCAGGACTAGGTAATCCCTTTTCCCTCCTCCCTACTACTAAGTCAAGTTTTATAAAGACCCATAACAGCTAAAGCATTATACCACAATGAAATTGCAGAGACTGTACTCCACCAAAACCCCTCATTTGCCTTTCTTTTCATAGGAGGTGAACCGATGCTTTCAAACCAAAAGCAGTAGCAAAGCAAGTGAGAACTCACATCATTGAGCGAAACTGAAGTGGATCAAACAAAGTTTGCATGGAGAAGTTAGAAATAGGTTCTGCTGCAGCTCCATCTCCAATGAAAGGGGAAAGGTGTTCCGCAATTAGATAGGATTCGGCAAGTAAAAGCTCACTTCTCTAAGTGCTGCACCTTGTCAGACGGTGGATAAATCTGGGGGTTTTTTTGGCATCTTCCACTTTGATAATCAGCAAATGAAAAGGAAATCTACCTATTTTCTACACACAATTGTGAACATAGATCAAATAGTACCATGCATAAATATAAACAATAAGAATACGTAAATGGCTGGAAAAGAAAAAAAGAGTCGAAAGCAAGAGCTGGCAGCACCAGAATTTCTTAACACTTCTCTGCTCCTTTCTATAGAATCTATAAATCAATATTGACAAGTAAGATATTGAGGAATGCCATGCACACATATTTCTTCAGGTTTTAGGAGTCATAGGCAGATTTCTCTCATGACTCACTGAAAGTACTGCTTGTTTCCACAAATACATCAGAGACTTCAGAGGGAACACTACAAAAGACATTGCTAAGGTAATACATAGTAAAAGATTAACAGAGGAGTGATCTCGGGTAAGGGATAAGATGAACAAGTAATAGAACATGAAGGAAAGGAAGGAAAAAATCTATAGCAGCACACAACAACTGCTATTCGATGCAGTGTCCTATCAATTCTTCAGCATTTCTAAAAGGTACCTGCCACTTCGATGCGTTTGAAAAACCAAATTTAAGAGTACACATCTTAAACCTTTGCACAATATTAAGGTGAAAGGATGGCATGAAAGACCCTTATTCTTTCTGACAAACGTAATACTTGTCTTGCATACAAAGAATATTCAAAGATCTGACCCTTAGAAGACAGTTGGCTCACAGAAATTGGGATTACAAGTCTAGGTTAAGAAATCCTAATATTCTTCCTCTAAATAAATAAATGAGAAATAAACAGGAAAGCGTTGGCATTATGATTTCTCCAAACATAAAGAATACATTAAAAGGTCAAAAAAGTCCATGGCAAGTCTCCTGGGCAGAAATGCATTATACATAGCATAAGAAGCAGAATTCCAACTGTTCTATTATATTACAATTGAATCCTAAAGATCCTCAAGATTCACCTGAGATCACATGGAACTTCAAGAATATTTTAACTATAGATTAGATGAAATCTAAAATAAATCCTTCCTAAATATTATAAAAGCAGCATAAATACTATTTCTTGATTGATAATTTTTGTTGTCCAGCTTAAATTTGTGGAGCATTTTTAAATGTTTTAGCCCAGGTAACAATGTTGCAAGCATACCCCTTCCAAGGACATCATTTGTCACCAGAAAGTAGCTACATCATAACTGCAGAAAAGCCCATAAAATTTAACATTTTTGACCAAAACAATATTTCCCCCCACCAAGTGCAAGACAAACAGGTGTGGCTGCACAATATATGTGTATGTAAAAATATTCTTACATGCTCATACATTGCAGTTCAAGTACAGGGATTCCCAAACTAGCTTAGGCAATCTCATTCTGATGCCAAAGAGTCCACCTACAGAAGGTTCTTGTTAAGAGCTTAAGAGCTACCTTGAAAATCTCTGCAGTATAGCCACAGCCTACAGCTTCAGCGTGGTCACATACTCTAAGGCCATACTGGCTGGCAACTGCACTTGTGCCAAGGAAAAGGTACCTCATTTTGCCCTCACCAGTTTTGTAGCCTTGCATCCCTGAGGCTATGGGCTTTGTGCACAGGGAGAAGGAGAAAGAGATATAGCTCCACCTGCCTACATATTTGGTGGTTTGTGTTTTGGTTGGTTGGTTTATTAGGGTTTTTATGTGTTTGGGCAAGAGGAAGTTTTCGGGTTTTTCTTAGTTTTTGTTTTGTAGGGTTTGTTTTCCAATAGGTAGCTGGAGCTCAAAACTTGCTCCCAGAAGAAGGAAAAGGTTTTTTATAGCAAGAAGCTTTTAGCTTGCTCTATTAGGCACTTGCTTATAAAGCAAAATAAAGCCATCAAGCTAATCACATTCCTTGAAATAATGGAGTTGTGCCACTGTTAAATTTCTCCTATCATCTTTAAACATAGCCCATGACAAAGTACATGCTTCTTCGGGTATAGTCATGTCACAAGCTGTATACTAAATGCCACTTCCGTACCTCAAACCTAAGTCCTTACAAGTCATTAACCAAACATGCATCATCATCCACTTTGACAGAAATCAGAAAGCTTTCATGGACCAGAAAGCTCAGGCAGCAAAAAGTAAGTGTGGAAAGAATTCTAAGCAGGGGATAAATGATAGCATTAATGCCCCTGCATTTCTGCAAGAATTCAGAAAGCACAATATTAAGACAGCCTGTTGTCTGACAAACCTACAACAAAAATCCATCCTCTTTTCTTCTAAATCAGTAGTTTTCTACTGTACCACAAAGTTCATCTTCAATTGTGGGGAAAAGGAAGGACACTGCTGGACCTCATGCTGAGATCTCAAAAGCTTGAATCACACTGGCTACCTGCTGGAGCATGTAACCATGGTGTGGCTATAGATGAAGGCATTAGCACAGAAGGAGCCTCCTTCTTCCACATCAAAACCCCATAAGGAATAGGATTCTCTCCGTTATCATATCAGTCTACAAAGCAAAGTTAACTTCAACATCACAATAGCCCAAACTCTTCTTGCTCCTTTTACCTTTACTGAAGTTTCAGACAAAGTCCTTCACACATCTTTATCTGAGAGGACAGGAAAAAAGTTAGTATTATCTTACACCTTAAGAAATAATTACCAAATAAAGGTGAAGAAAAAGTCAGACTTGATGATCTCAAATGTCTTTTCCAACCTAGTGATTGTATGATTCTATGACCTTGAAAAATACATCCAGGGAAAAAGTAAGCATTTAATTCAGGATCTCCTGTTTAATAACATATGTGAATTCAATATATTTCTATTACTTCCAACAAAAGAAGCATACCTTCATTAAGCAGCATTAAGCAGAAATGTGCACACTGCTGCTATCCTGCTATAAAACAGAGGTGGCATTCTTTGGAAGCCAATGAGTTAGATAGCTTTGCAACAACATAATGGTAAGACTGCCAGAGAAGCGCACTTGTAGGAACAAAAAAAAAAAAATTCTCTACCATTAAAATAAGTTCTGCTTTTTACAGCCCTGTTTGCACATCCATTTAATGAGCTGCTGCACCAATAATATTTTTATTGTTATTAAAGTGCATCTTGTTTGGTTTATAGTTCTTTTCTCAGCTATAAAGCTTTCTAGTCCAATCAAATTATTCAGTGTCTTGCATCTCTGTCACAATTCATGTGCGGACAGGAAGGAATTAGCTGTCATAGAAAAAATGGAAAGTTTTTTTTTCACATCAAACTTCTTCTAAGGAGGCAAATATTTGTCATTTGGACAAAACAAACAAACAAACAAAAAACCCCAACTGTCAGTGAGCGAAAATAAAGTATCCAGCCATTCAATAATGTTGAAGTAAAAGTAAGAAAACTCTCCTTTTAGTTAAAAGCAGGTGTCACTAAACAAGGTAATCTGGAGTGCGCATCCTAGTTACTGAAACCAATGACTGACTTCACACAAGCATTCCCTTCTTCAAAAATAAAAAAAAAAAATATCCCAGTGTCCAGGGCCACAAAAGCACCTGTGCAGCTGTAGAATCAGATCCTGAGCCTATTATACACTATATACGCTCACTAAGCACTCAATACAGTGGGACTCGTTTCTAAAGAAGGTCTCTTTTCAGTGTAGGATGGAAAAAGTTACATAGATGCAACCGTCTCATTAGATTTCTTAAAACATAGTTGTCCAAGAAAATTTAAAAGCAGCAGGAAAACATCAAGAACAGTTCTATTAGTTAATTTCACCTTCAAAAATGTGGTCCCCCTAACTTTTTAATGAGTCTTATTTTAGAGTGGCAGTTTTTACTTATTTCATCAGAAGACACATAATTAACCAGACAGGCACATATGCCTCAATCTTGTTACCTCTTTGGCACTAGAGTCAACTAGAAATTTGATTAAGAGTCATCGTTGTGTCTCAAAGTCACACTGAAACTAAGCATAGGAAAGGCAGAACAGACTGTTCCTTTCAGACACATGAACATTCTGTAATTTGATAAGCAGTTGGTTCATGCATATGATTTTAGACCATGCTGAGAAGTTAGCTGCATATAGTTTTGAAAATTAAAAGCTAATAATGAATGCAATGTTAAAAAGTGACAGCTGTTTCTTCTCCTCTTTTTAACAATACTATAAAATAAGAAAACCCAACACGCTACATTAACATTGTTGAACTCATCAATTCGTATTTGCTTCTAATTAGACCTGGAGACATGCTGAGGTCTTCTAAAACTATCCCCATGATGTGATGCAAAGAAGATGGCATCACCACACGAGACGGAACAACAAGTAGCAGCTGTCCACCTCTGCAGCAAGTACTCTGCTCACAGATTTCAGCACCAGTGTGTGAAACGGAGATATTATGCTTCTGAACAAACTTCCAAAAAAAAAAGAAAACACATAAAATACTTAGATGGAAAACTTTGTCCTGCAAGGTTGGTGCTTTGCCTTAGCTAAACAATTCACCACAGCAGGATGTTACACTCTGCTTTTTGCAAACACAGCTATTCCTGCAAACCTACTGTTTGTGTACAACCAATGAATTAACCATATGTTTACAAGAAATACTAACTTCCAAAAAGAACTGCCTTCTGCCGAAGGAGATTAAAGCAGAATCTCCTTCCAGTAGATGGCATATTGATAGCACTGTATCATTTTTTAAACTTCCATCATGTACTGTTGAAAAATTACTCTATGTTCTACTCAGTCAGTTAAAAATCAAGTGACTGAAAGCAACTGCTGAGCAATGTAGTCCAGAACTTTTAAAAAAATCTCCAACTATAGAGTAGAGCTCGTCTCCTTTCTAACAGGATGACCAATTCGGTATGAAAGCAAAACTTCACTTTGCAACACATACTGTACTTGGGTGGAATTTTAACTGGGATTTCTCTCGCGTGCATCATCTTCATCACTTAATCATATAAGAAAATAAATCAACATATCACTAATTTATACTTTTATCAAAGTATATCCACACTTCAGAATCTTACTGTTTGTTAGTATTCACATGCCAACTTCAACTTCTTCATATTCTTGCCAACTATGTTTTGAAAGTCAGGGAGAGGCTTGAATTTTCTTTTACAACTATCAAGGATGAGCTACGGTTCATTCTTCATACAAGTATTATTTTCTTAAGAAGATAAGGCATCTAGTTTTAGGTCTTTATACTAGATACCTTGCTCCGGTTTAGTCGCCTAAATATTTAAGTAGTTTGTAAGACACTCCACAAAAATAATAAAATATGAAAAATTACAATAGTTTTCCATATCTCTTTCAACTATAATTTAGGCTGCACAAGTGCATGCAAAATACAAACCTGAATCTACAAAAGCTGACTTGGTGCTGCTTCTCATTTTAACTCTGGTATAATTCAGCTAAGAATTTATCACTCTTAAATGTGTGTAAAATTATTAATCCAAATAGACTAAAACTTTCACACTTGACTGCTAGTGGATGTTTCCTTAGACCACTTATTAAATCAGAAGGGATAATTACCGAACCACAACATATTACATTTTTCCTCCAAGTGTTATATTTCTAAGAGCATCAGAGTGGTTCCTGTGGACTGGCACTGCAGAATCTCTAAACCAAAAGTGTTAGCAAAGTACCCCTCCCCTGCCAATAGCAAACCCCTCCAAAGGGGTGAAGTAATTGAGCAACAGAAGCATTTCACTCTTCCTGACTTCTCCCTGCACTCAGACATTTTCCACTCTGAGATTTTCACACTCGTTCTTTGCCTGTGTTCAAGTATGTACAGAGATGTTTCCCTGCTGCACCTGACTTTGAGTACTTAGCAGTCACCCACTTTTTTTTTTCAAGTCTCAGTGCTCAGTTAAAGGATTAAAACATGCAGCGTGCTTCTGCAAAAAAGCCATTTCAACGTTGATTTTGCAGGAAGAAACCAAGAATAAGGGAAGAGAAACATTTCCCTGATAAAATACATGCATATATCCTCTTCTAATATGGTTTATAGAGCTAGTAGTAAGTACCCTATAGACTGCTGACACCACAGAGAAATACCACAGTCAAATTTGAGCTTGATTTTCTGACAAGGAACTGAAAGTTATGAAGCCTAACTGAGAGCAGTGTCATAATAACAGGTCTGCTCTGCACCCAGCATTAACTTTCCATCTGTGTACATCAAGACAACGGGATAGAGTGTCTCAGCTTTATCTTTTCTTTGCTGAACACGTTATGTCTACAGCACAGAGAATATACTATCTCTGAGCAACTGAGTAATACACATTATCTTATCAGAACACTGCCTGGTCAGAACAGGTTTTCTTCTTAAGCTGCAGTTGATTTAGTTCATATTTTCTCAGTGATTTATTATACCTGCACAGAAAGGAACATTTCTGAATTGCAGCAACTTTTTTAACATGTTTTCTGGCATTGAGATAGCACTGCAACATCCAACCTGCATTTCTTGTTAAAAAAAAATAATAAATAAATACAGAAACCTAAACTGTGATGAGATTGTTCAAAGATTGTTCAAGTCTTTATTTTTGAGCTCTATAAGGGAAAATGTTAGCCTAGTCTCAATTTCAGCTGTTTGGTTTCTTTACGTCCAACGGACCAACGTACCTGGTTTTCCTGCTGTATCTATAAAGCTTATATTTATTAATGTGTTGTTACATCATACAAGCTCCGAGTCAACTTCTTCAGGAGTAGATCTTTTTGCATCATTAAAAAAAAATAAAACAACTTAGAAATATCAAAAAAGATCAAAAGAAGAGTCAGTATCTCTCAGAGGGTCCCAAGGGGGAGAGCGAAGAAAGCATAACCCACTCTAAACTCACTACCCCAGTAAAAGCTGAAATCTGTATTATTTCTCTCGAAAGCACCGAGCCCACCAAAGCAAACACAAGGAGAGAACTCTAAGCAAAATAGCTCTCGGTACTCACCTAGCGCTGAAGACCAGCGCAGGAAAGAGAGGCAGCAAGTAATAAGCCGAGAGGAATTTCATGCCGGAGCTCCCCCGGTTCTGCTCTGCTCCTCGCGCCGGCTCTTTCCCCCCTTCCCCGTCTCCTCCCCTCGGCTGGGGAAGATGCTCGCCCCGCGGCAGGAGGGTCCGAGCTCCTCGGGAGCAACCCAGCCGGCGGAGAGAAGGTAGAAGGGAAGCTCCGAGTGGGATTTATCCGGGAGTGATGTCACGGGGCTGAGCGAAGCTGCCGAGCCCACGCGGCCCCCGCCGCCTCCTGAAGGCAGCGGCGGCGCTCGCCCTGCCGGGGAGGGGCGGGGGGAGCTCGGCGCTGGGAAACTCCTCCCGGGGAAGGGAGACCGAGCTGCAGTGCCGGCACCGCCAGCCGCTCGCAGTCACGGCTAATTCGAGGGGAAGGCAGGCGAGGTTGGCAGCAGCAGACAAGCTGTCACGCCAGAAGGGTGGGATATCACCCAGAGGGACCTGGAGGAGTGGGGCCGTGTGAGCAGCATGAGGTTCAACAAGTGTTTACAAAGGCTTGTAGTGATAGGACTGGGGGCAATGGGTATAAACTGGAGAGGGGCAGATGTAGACTAGACATAAGGAAGAAATTATTCATTTTGAAAGCGCTGCCGCAGGTTGCCCAGGGAAGTTTTTGCTGCCCCATCCGTATAGGTGTTCAAGTCCAAGTTGGATGGGACCTTGGGCAGCCTGATCCAATGGGAGAGGGGTTGGAATTAGATGATCTTCAAGGTCCCTTCTGACCCAAGCTGTTCTGTGATTCTAAGTAAGAGGTCTTTACAAGAGGTCGGGGCAATCTGCAGTTTCAATGCAGAATGGGGGATGATGTGACCGAGAGCTGCCCTGCAGAGAAGGACTTGAGGGTGCTCATTGATGAGAAGCTCAACATGAGCCAGCAGTGTGTGCTCACAGGCCAGAAGGCCAACAGTATGCTGGGCTGCATCAAAAGAAGCATGGTCAGCAGGCTGAGGGAAGTGATCAAAGAATCATAGAATCAGCCCCCTCCCTGGGCAGCCTGTTCCAGTGCCTAATGACCCTTTCTGTGATTTTTTTTTCCTAACGTCTGGCCTAAACCTCCCCTGGTAGAGCTTGAGGCCATTTCCTCTTGTCCTGTCACTTGGGAGAAGAGGCTAGCACCCTCCTCTCCTCAACCTCGTCTCAGGTAGTAGTAGAGAGCAATGAGGTCTCTCCTCGGCCTCCTCTTCTCCAAGCTAAACACCTCCAGCTCTCTCAGCTGTTCCTCATAAGGCCTGTTCTCCAGCCCCTTCACCAGCTTCGCCTCTGTTCCTCTCTTGTGAGACCTCATCAGGAATATTGTGTCCAGTGCTGCAATCCTCAACATAAGAAGGATATGAAGCTGTTGGAACAGGTCCAGAGGAGGTCTACAAAGATGATCAGAGGACTGAAGCACCTCTGCTATTAGGACAGACTGAAAGAGTTGGGGCTGTTCAGCCTGGAGAAGAGAAGGCTCTGAGGATACCTTATAGCACCCTTCCAGTACCTGAAAGCTGAGGAGGGACATATTCCAAGGGCATGTAGTGATAGGATGAAGGGGAGTGGCTTTAAATTGGAGGGGGGAGATTTAGATTTGGCATTAGGAAGAATTTCTTCACAATGAGTGTGGTGAGGCACTGGAATAGGCCTGCCCAATACCTGGAGGTGTTCAAGGCCAGGTGGGATGGGCCCTGAGCAGCATGATCTAGTGGGAGGTGTTGCTGCCCATGGCAGGGGAAGGCTGGAATTACATGATCTTTAAAGTCTCTTCCAACCCAAACCATTCTAAGATTCAGGATGCAGACACAAGAAGTGTGTCAAGTAGGTGCCATGGAACAGGTAAGCCCACCATTGCACCTGGAAAGGGATCATTATCTGTGCAAAGTTACTATTTTAATTAGGTGTTCACTCACCCCAGTTCCTAATCACTTTGAAATTAAGAGCAGAAGCAGCTTCCAGAATGGTATTTTGAAAAATTCATATATTTGAAAACCCTTCATCACCTGAAACCACTGATTAGACCTTCAGATCCATTATGAATGTTTTTCTTGTTTTCCATGCTTGTGTTTCACCTGATTCTCATCTTGATTTAAATAATGTTGTGCTGCTTGAAGATGTTTTCAGAATCCAGGTACCCCCTATCTTGCCAGAAGTGTTTGATGGTCTTGGACTGACTTGATGATCTTATAGATGCCTTTTCTAACCCTAATGATTCTAAGTGAAGCTCATCTGATGGCAAATGTATGGAAGTATAACAATTAAATGAGACTCATCTGTCTAAGCCATATTAAAAAAAAACCCAAACCCTTAAGTTGTCTACAAGTGAATGAAGTGTGGTCATTACAAGAAGGAATTTTCGTCATCCATGTGTTTGTCTGGTCATATGAAAGGAATCTTGAAGCTACATTATACATCACATGCATAAAATAAAAGTTCCCACAGTTAAAGCTGGTACATCACAGCATCCAACCATTTATACAGGAGTAATTCTGGATTTCATCTAAATAAATAGAAAACCACCATTTGAAATGAATGGAAAACTTTTTAAAATTAGTGTTGACCTTTAATATGATGTTCACATGCATACAAATGGAATTAATAAATTATTTGTTATAGTCTTCAGTAACAATTTGAGAGGAAAGGAAAAGAAGAAAGAAAAGGCAAGGTACATAGGTAAAAAGATAAAAGTAAGTATTTCTCACTCTTCTTCCTTACGTCACAACTCTAGAGGGTTTTTTTTTTCCAGCACACCTAACAGCAAGTTCTATTCAACCAGGTTAATTTAAATCAGCATTTATTGTTATTTTGATGCTACATACCAGCATGAAAGAAACAGTCATGTTACCATGGATACTTATGATAGAATAGTAAAAAGGTCATAAAAAGTGCAGTCAGCTTGTCATTTTCTCTTCCAAAAAAAGCCAACCTTCGCAGGCTACCAGACACCTCACAGTCATGCATTAGCAGCTAATACTTCTTCCATTTTCCTTTTATCTGCACACACACCGGGTGGAATGTCAGGGAAGGCACTGCGGCATCAAAGGAGTAAATAATTCCTGATGATACCAAGTGAGCTTAAGAAAACTCATTAAATTTTGCAACTCAAGAAATTATTTCTTAATTCTGTGACTTCTCTGCATCTGTTCTGGAGGGGATGTGGCGGAATGGAGAGTCTAAGTCTTAATTTTATCTCGAGGATTTTACCATGCTTGCATGGGAGAACATATACCACAAGTAGTTTAGTGACTCCTGTACAAGTAGTCTGCAGCTATAACAGTGCTATATCCCCAAAAAATTATCATTCTTGGCATAAGTTCTTTATCCTGATTGGAATTGTTTGAACAGATAGTAAGTTTTCATGCTTACCCACACTGCTGCTTTAGTCCTGCTCTGATGTGAATATCCTGTAAAGCCTGTCCCAGGTCAGTTTCAGGCAATGAGCACCTCAAGGGCTCAGTGAAAAGGATTTGTATCAAGCTTTCCCATCTCAGGTCAGGGCATGGGAGTGGGAGCTCTCTGCAGCTGGACACAGCCTGCACACAGCCAGGCCCTTAGGAGAGAGTAGAACTGGCCCAGCAGAGATTGCAGCATTCACGACCCTAAATTTTGAGATACACACCAATAAAATCGTATTCCTGTGGAGAGAAATGCTCAGCAGTGAATGCAGGTAGGACAAAAGGAAAACCTGCATTTTAAGAGGCAAAATTCTATAATTAAGGACTCTTTTCAGACTTGATTGTCCTCAACCTGTTTGCTTGAAAACATAAAAAAGCATCTTTTTTTTTCTTCACATTCAGCTAACTGAAGTTAATCTGTAGCTTTTTATTGTTTAGAATGGTTTGGGTTGGGTTTTTTTTTAGAGATGTATTTTATGTCATATTATGCATCTTAAAGAAAAGAATAATATATTTATATGAAAAAATAGGAGAGAATTGTTTGCAGATTTTCTTAGACTAAGGCTGTAGAGTCAATTTGTTTAGTGCTGCATACACTTAACGTGAGATCAAATATTAATGAATAACAACTTCAAAGTCCTTGGATAGAAGTATTATATATAAACATATTAGACATGCAGAAATCTTAAGAAATATCATATTTTCATTCTTTTAATTAAAAGTTTTCCATTTCTTAGCTTAAATGTATTGACAGTTTTACTAGATAATTAGTCCTAACTCAGCAAGCAGAAGCAAGGTGATTATGTATGCTCTTTTACAAATAGCCACACACAGAAAATACAAATAAGAAAACAATCAAACGAGTATTGGAAAATTAAAAGGTATTTTGAACACTAGTTGTCACACAGGTTCTTGCATATATGGCTAAATACACTGATAATGTAGGAATATCATTACCCACTTTAGACAGGAAAATGAGTTAACTCTCTCTTTTTGCAAAATACACTACAGGCTTCTGTTTTCCAGAGCAGAAAGACGTCCACTTATGCCTGCAGTTATTTAGTAACCACTATAGCAACTATCCTAATTTTATTTTTATTCCTTGGAAATAATGATAATAAAACAAAGAATCATGAAATGATGGCATATACTATATTCAGTTATTTTGAATGCATATGTGTCAATAGAGAGAAATTTCTATAAATATACTTAACGAAGCAGACCATTAACATGCCTTGCTGTCAAATATTAAAACTCTAAATGCTGAAGCTTTCACAAGACTTTGCACAAATGACTTTGAGAAGAGTAAGAGCACAGCTGCGGGAAAAGTATAATGCATTTTATTTCAGGGTGTTTTACAAATGCAATTTATTTGTTGAAAAAATCTACAACTGAGGCAAAGCTACTGGTAGAACTCAATTATCCCAATTTCACATCCGTTACTCTGTGAAGCAGTCTATGTTATTATGTAGATATTGTATCACCACAGCAGCACAGAGAATGCCACCTTTTTAATGTATTTGTGTGTGTGTGTATAAATGTATGCATACACATACACAAATGCACAGGTATATATAGTTTTATTGAACCGAAGCACCATGTTAGATTTACTGGAATTTTATGCACTTTTACATTCTATACAACTAAACTGTATTTCTGTGTCTTTAAAAGATTAGCCAGACACACAAAGTTCCCAAATAATAATGTAACTCTGAAATACAGTATGATAAATAGCACCATAAATAGTGAAAGAAGTGCAAAGCCACAGACATCAGCACTCTCTTTTAAGGATAATTGTTGAGAACTAGTTAATCTTGCAGACCTCAGTCATGCAAGATGAGTGCAAGTGGATTTCTGAGGCAGCAGCATTGGTTGAGTAGGAGCAGAAGGGACAAGCGACTTACAGGAGCCACTTATTTACGTCTTAACTCACTTTTATCTCTTCAAAGAAAGATTTCACTTAAACACTGAAAGTAGGGTAGGCATTCCTTTTCCCATTTTTTCTCCTTCTTTTTCCACTCCATCTTCCCATTACTTCCCCTCCAATGGAGAGTTTCTCTGCCTTTAGAAATGCTCCTTGATTTAACTAAACTGTTAACAAATCTGTTAAGCTACCTAAGGGCAAAATGTTCTTACCAAGATAGGAAGGCAAAGCATAAATCTCAAGGTGAACTATTTCAATATACTGAGCCTAGTATTTCATATCCACATATACAAACACAATCAGCATAAACACATACACAGGATTAATGCATGCAGCTTATTACTGCTTCTGATTGAAACTTAACACATTAACAATACCACTTTGTGAGATAATGGGTTTGGAGTGACTGACTCCCAACTCAATCTTCAACATATGTGCTTTTACAAACACTGTAGGAATCCACTTGCTCTGAATGGTGAAGCCCTGGAGACTTGCATGCGTGGCAGAGGAAGGTGTTTGAGTGACAAATGTGTGTAAACTGTGGGGAAGAGTTTTTAGCAGCGTCTCCTTCAAGAGTGTGCAGTATATTTAAAAGTGTCTATTTCAGATGAGACACGCAGCAGAAATATGGAGAAGCACACGGCTAATCCGATTCTCACTGCATTTCAAGGGAAGTGTGATATGCCATTATCTCAATTTTTATAAGGATTACAAAAAATTCCTGGCAATAAGTTTAAATACAGTATCACATCACAAAACAGTGTTAGAATACTAGCTCACAACACATTGGTACATCATTGTCATTTTTTTGCTAAAAAAATTACACAGCTACCCAAAGACAATGACTAACTAAGTTCAGTTCCAAGAAAAAAAAGAAAAAAAATCTCAGCTACTGTAATGCTGGAATTATAGTTTAAACATCTGCGTTAAGTAAAAGCTGCTACAAAAGTTCCTTTGAAGGTCATTTAAATTTTGTAAAAGAGTTTTAGAAGTAACCAGCCAATTCAGAAATAAGTTCATTAAAATAATAAAGAAGTACATTTCAGTAAATTTAATTTAATTGTTAACCTTACTTTTCGCAGGTTAGACTTCCAGTTCTAATGATTATCTGAAGCATTAGCAAATTTATGCAGCCCACATAGATTTGCTGTTAAAGTACAAAGAAATTAGAAATTTCATGTGCATGTGATTATAGAAAAAAAAGGAAACGTTTTATTTGATGATATGAAACATCTTTTCTTTCCACTGTCCAGAACTGCAATGATTGTGATATGGTTGCCAAGCCACTCTCCACAATATCTGAAAAATCATGAAGTCCCTGTTGAGCGGAAGAAAGAAAATATTGTATCCATTTTTGAAAAGGGAAGAAAGGAAGATGTGGGAACTACCGACCTGTCAGCCTCACGTCTGTGCCTGGGAAGATCGTGATACTACGAAGAAGTTATGCTAAAGAAGCTTAGAAGCAATGCTAAAGCACACGGAGGACAAGGAAGTGATCTGAGACAGCCAGCACAGCTTCACAAAGGGCAAGTCCTGTCTCACCAACCTTGTGACTTTCTGTGATGGGGTGCCCACATCACTGCACATGGGATGTAGTGATCTATTTGAACTTCTGTAAAGCCTTTGACTCGGTCCCACACAACATCCCTCTCTCTAAATTGGAGAGAGATGGATTTGATGGGCAGGCTGTTCAGTGGATAAGGAGTAGGTTGGATAGACACATCCAGAGAGTAGTGGGCAACAGCTCAATGTCCAGATGGAAATCCATGATAAATAGTGTCCCTCAGGGGTCTGTACTGGGACCAGTACTGTTTAATATTTTCATTAATGATACAGACAGTGAGACTGACTGCACCCTCACCAAGTTGTTGTTTCTTAACCGACAAAGGCTCAGCTCAGCCTTATTAATATTAATATTAATTAATATTAATATTAATATATATTAATATTCTATTAGTATTAGGTAACATGTTCATCGAAATATTAATGTTGCAGGGAGTATATATTTTTAATGTCTGAGAGTTTCCTGTAATTGGTTATTTAAAAAAAAAAATTAAATGCATATGTAAGATGCACGTGTCTTCCTGCATGTTCTTCTCAACTTTGCAGCTTGTGTGTAAATTCATCCAGTGAGCACAAAAATGCTAGTTTCTCTTTTAAATATTGTTTTTCCACACACTTGCATTTTGGGATGCATGTGGTACACTGGATGAGGTATAGTCCATTTTGGGAAGTAGTATTTTAGTAATTTTCAGTAGTAGTGTCAGTTCTATGTAGAGAGGAATGATGGAATGGAGATGTGTAGGGAGGCTGTGTTAATTTTCATACGGTAATTTTACTCATTGCATTATGGTCAGGATAAAGTTTACTTCCTGCAGTCAACTTAGGAAGGCTGGAGCTGTTAGAAGGTTAGAGAGTTCTGAGGACAGGACAAGTACAGGAGGGACATAGTTTTCCAGCAGATGTAGTATTTGTCCCTCCAACAGGTTAACTGCGCTATTTGCCTCATGTCATCTGCCAAGCAGGTGAGGATGCACTCGATCCCACTGTCAATGCTGAAGTTATTAGGTAGTACTGGTCCCATGATGGACCTTGAAGGGACACCACTTGTCCCTGATTTCCCTCCACATGAGGCTGAGGTGTCAGTTAGGGGTGGGGCTGAACAAAGGGATGGCTAGAACCAGCAACCTCATAGAGACCTTAGCGACCAACTGACCTAGCGGACATCCATCTTGAGGCAGAGGTGTCCTGCGATGGCATGGTTCCTCTGCTCATCTCTCAACCTCAGAACCCGTTACATCCAAGGTAGGGACTGATTCCTGGAGCCTGAAGATGCTCTTGAGGGCAAGAGCATAGGGGATGGCCAGTAATGGCTCCTGTCTCTCTTTCAGGCTCCATCAACCCAGCAAGACGACCCTGGCTTGCAATCCCGGCTCTCCCAGGGAGGGTAGCAGCCCAGGCACTCCCAGCAGGTATGGCCCCCCAACACCTTCTGCATCCCCAATACGTGGTCACCTTCGGCATCCCCAGCACTCCTGGCATTTTTCGTACAAGGGCTCGGCAATTGTGTATGACTGTCCCTTCCCTTCCCTTGGTGATGCATGCCCATAAAGACAATTGACAGAGAATTTCCCAAAGATTTGGGCCCACCTCTGCTATTTTCTGTCCTGTAAGCGAGTCTCCTCCCTGGCACGCAGCCCTGTCCCACAGGCACAGCATTTCACCAAGTGAGCAGTGCCCCAGCCCCAACCTGGTTCAGAGCTGGGGAAGCCCAGTCATGAGAGCCAGCTCTGCAGGTGATTCTGGAGAGTCCGCTCAGCATAGCAGAGCTCCCAGGCCCGCAGGTGCCTCCATGTGGGTGCCTTTCCAACGCTCAGATTAGTCTTATTTAGTGGAAGAACACCAACATGCCTCCAGCAGACAACCACCAGCCTCAGCTGCAGGGCTTGTCAAAGCCCTGTGGACCCCTGGGGTTGTGGGGTTTCCCTGGCTGGGGCAGCCCCTGGGACACCCCAGGGTCAAGCACAATGGCCTTGCAGGATCCCAGGCACTACAACTCTCACGGTGCTGCCATCTGTTTTTCCAGGGGTGCAGGAGTTGGAGAGGCTATTTTCCCACCTCAGCCTCTCCGACACACCGGTCCCTGCTGGGTCAAGCCAGGGCATCGAGATCTCCTGGACGCGGAAGTCTTCCCACCACCACAGCGCTCCCCACGTCCCATGCCCTAACCTTCTTGGAAGCACCCGCAATACCATCTGCAGTGGTGACATCAAGGCGCTTACACGGCTGATGGAGGGACTCTCCCTAGCTGACACCATCCCCCAGAGCACCACCGTGGGCCCAAGCCAGGGCTTCAGGAAGATCGTGGGGAAGGGCCCTCGTCAGCCAGAGTGGGATGTGAGGAAGCGCCTGCCACTGACCCAGCCTGGCGTGGTGAAGAAGGGAGGGCAAAAGCGCAAAACCACCATTCCAAGCCCTCCTAGCAAGAGAAGGGCTGTGGCAGAGAGCTCCGGGGTTGCAAGCCAGGGTTAACCAGAGCAGAATGCGAGAGAGGGAAGAATGGGGTGGGGTAGTTTGGGTGTTGTTTTAGGTGGGTGGGTGGAGTTAGAAGTTTTCAATAGATTATTGTTATCCTGTATTAGTGTTAGGTATGGTGTAGGTATTATAATCATATTCTATTAGTATTGGTTTATTTGTTAATAGAAATATTAGTGTTTGTATAAGGTTTTTTTTAATGGTTTTTATTTCCTTGTTTGAAAAATAATTACAAAATTTTGAGTTACTGTGTAAGATCTAAGTGTCTTCCTGCATGTTATTCTGAGCTTTGCGGGTCATTCTTGGTTTGTTTTCTTTATTTTTTATTACATTCCCAGTCATGTCCACTCCAGGTAATACCTTTCAGACATGGTTCCACAGATGGGGTGAGGGGATACCCTCTGTAGCATCAGTGAGAAACCTTCAAGCATTTTAGGATATCCAGATGTTTTGAAGGATCTATTGCCTATACAGAGGAAATGAGTGTCCTCATTTGGACAGCTAACTAGTGGTGCTTACAGCCCTGTATATCCAATACAGATAAACATCTGCAGCATAGCAGAAGCAGCTGTAAGTTATCCATAGCTTTGAGCTCATATATAAAATGCTACATATTTCATAAGCTGTCATCACCTTCAACTGTGTTCAGAAGGTAATTAATAAAGGCTCACTTAGGTTATCCTGTCTATGGGATAAAAGAGGCTGACTCACAGTCAAATTGCATATGAGGCTCCATGATTGTGTTCCCTGTGTGGCCCAGCTGCAGTCAGACCTTTCCCTTCTCTGGAACCTGAACCTATCTGCTACTGGGTTGGTAATGGGTTCTGGAGGAATACATGGGTCACATGTATTCCTCGGTATAAGGAATCCTGCATAGCTTTTCTTATAAATGTAGGAACGTATGGCTTTAACCAATAATTTGATTTCCTTGATGAAATAATGAGAATTTCCTAATATTTTGAACCATTTTCTGTGCTAGCCTATTAAAACCCCGATTTTTTAGAAGCTGGCAGAAGTGCAGCTCTTAATTCAAAATTTATTGGATATAACATGCATTAAGATTATACTATCAAGATCATATCAAAATGTCATTAATACAGAATTAATTGGAACTCAGTGAAAATTGCTACATTATATCAATAGTGAGATTGTCACAGTAATGTTGTGTTATAATTGCATAGTTAAAAAATCTTGCAGATCTATGCATTATAATGGAACAACTGCACTTTTGCTAAGAACACAAAGTAAGTGCAGTGTGAATCAGTTATGCCAGACTGCCATGTCATCGTGTGTATTTTTTTTTATTAATTGTATATATAGTTAGTGAATGTCTCATTAATGGTTTAAAACATACAGTACACAGAAATGCATGGTAACAGAGTAAAGTGTCAGTCAAGAAGACGAAAAAGTGTGACCAGGACATTTGTTCTGTCCACCTGAAGAACTTCAGGTGTTAACTCACTGCCTTCGTCTCCCCGTGTGGTTCTGGGAATCACAGTAGGAAAACAGCATCTGTACTTCTCCACAGCCATCTGTGATCCTGTCTACAGTGAAACCTGAAACGTGGAGTGAAAAAAATAAGCTCAGAGCTGAGATACCAAGATTGAGAAAACCCTTTTATGGTTCCACTAACTTCAGATAAAGCACTATTTTGTATTTTTTCTAAACCTTGGACCAGAAGGGTTTCATAGCACATGACAATTACGTCATATTGTCTTTACTGATCAGCAGTTTCAAATTAAAGCCAGGATGTATACCAAATTAGACACTCGGGTGACAAATATTTGTTGTACTTAAGAAAGTACTGGTACAAAAAAATTGACCAATCTTCATTAATGTTTGGGGTTTTTAAAATTTGAAACAACATAAAGAGTGTTCAGGAATATAACCGTGCATTTTTTCCACACCACCAAACCAAAAGGAATAAAAAAGCTATTTCAATAGGGAGAAAAAAGTGAGTTTTACTATGGCATTGATTAACCACAACATTTTCCAATTTACTCCAGCATTGATCACTACCAAAAGCAGTAAAACAAGAGAATTATAGCAGTCATATTTTTTTATTTGACTTACAAGAAGTTCTTCTCATATTTAAACTAAAGAAATCAACCAGCATTTCTAAGCAGTGCCATAACATAAGATTTCTTGTCCTGTTCTCCTTTTAGTAACATTGCTGAATTTCATAGAATGCAGCATTTTATCATAATTATTAGGAATCTGGTGAAGTATAATGTGTGCCATATGTCACTATGAGATCCAGTATCAAATAGAACTTGATTCAAGAAATGGATTTCAGCAAAGCCCAGAGACTAAAACTGCCATCCTGAAGCTTTCTGGTTTTCCAACTTACCCTGCTACCTAAGAGATGCAGGAGTATTCAACATGCTTCCAAACCACATTCCCCTAACTCTTTCTTTTAGACTGTGTAGAATGTAAAATTATTTTCACATAGATACAAAGTAAATTTGTGTAATAAATGTTATAATTTTAAAAATGTATTTAATAAGCCTGCTTTTAGGGTAGCTGAAAAACCTAAAAGACTAATGTGGATGAATGTAATGAAAAAGGCAAAGAGAAGAGCCCTTTCCTGCCACATGGAGATTGCTGCAGGACAGAGGGGAAAGGCATTCAAGTAGTGTGAAAAGCAGTAGTGTGGGGTTCCCATGGCTGGGGCAGCCCCTGGGACACCCCAGGGTCAAGCACAATGGCCTTGCAAGATCCCAGGCACTACAACTCTCACAGTGCTGCCATCTGCTTTTCCAGGGGTGCAGGAGTTGGAGAGGCTATTTTCCCACCTCAGCCTCTCCGACACACCGGTCCCTGCTGGGTCAAGCCAGGGCATCAAGACCTCCCAGACGCGGAAGTCCTCCCACCACCACAGCGCTCCCCACATCCCACGCGCTCATCTTGGAAGAACCCGCAATACCATCGGCAGCGGTGACATCAAGGCGCTTACACAGCTGATGGAGGGACTCTCCCTAGCTGACACCATCCCCCAGAGCACCACCGTGGGCCCAAGCCAGGGCTTCAGGAAGATCGTGGGGAAGGGCCCTCGTCAGCCAGAGTGGGATGTGAGGAAGCGCCTTGCTTCCACATATGGGGTGAGGGAACACCCTCTGTAGCATCAGCGAGAAGCGTTCAAGCAGTTTGGGATATTGAGATGTTTTGAAGGATCTATTGCCCATACAGGTTTTTTCTAAGTAAAACGTTAGTTAGTTAAGGTGAATTCTGACATTTGATAATAAGGTTGAATAATTACGTTGCTGTAGGCTTAAAATGATATGTTACAGGTTTTATATCCCTTCTCAAGTTAGACTTATAGCTAAATTGTCATCAATACTGATCTTCATTTTGTGACTCTCTAAAGGGTAGATCTGTTATCAATATTTTGCAAATCAAAGTATGCAGCAGTGCATTAATATTTAATATTGTCCAATAAAGGCACAGGAAGTGATAAAAGAGTTTGTTTACTGTTTCTGAAATATAAAAGAATTATGAGCATGTAATTCATATTGTACAGAAACTTGCTTGGCTGGTGGCTTTTACCCATGACATAACAGGCATGACTGAAAGATTAACTGACTGAATACATGATATGAGCTTTGCTGCTGAGATTTGTAATTAATCTAGGACACACCATGACATTTTATATCTTCACCCTAGCTACCCTGTGAGATCTCTTAAATTACATCTTAGTTTATAAAGAATTATTATATAATCCTTCAGCTAATCACTTTTCATTAGCTGTTAATGCATAGAAGTGCTTATTTTTATATCAATATTTAACCATATATACATAGCGTTATCCTATAAATGCTATGTGAAACTTTAAAAATTGGTATGTACCAACAAAATGCTTTGTGTTCTATAGTTTAATCATTCCCCTAACAAATACCATAACTTATTAACATTCCACATTTATTCAAATCCTCTCCAACCAATTTTCCTGTATGTTCTCTGACCTTTAATGCTTTTGTACTAAATGACCGTTATAATTTGATGGTTCAGGAGCTTTCTATTGTAGTTCCTTAGTTTTTGTATGATTTTGTCATAGATTTTAATGAAAGGAGAAGTTTTGCTGTTCATAAAAGAACACAGAGATGCATATTGCTTATAAAATACATGCTTCTAATTTAGGTTTGATATCCCTGCATACTTTTATCCAGTTGTGCTTTCTGAAGTCACTTTGGTCATGTTTCTATAAATTTAAGTTTTCTAAACATTATTTTCTCTTCATATACATAATAGTACCTTGCTGGACTTCAGGTGCTTATGCTGCATTTCAGTCTAAGCTCTTGCTAGAAGAGGACAGAGCTGAACAATAATCAAATTCTAGTATATGCTTTAGATTCTGTGTAACTACACACACTT
This sequence comes from Coccyzus lansbergi, assembly GCA_033558105.1. NCBI lineage: Eukaryota > Metazoa > Chordata > Aves > Cuculiformes > Coccyzidae > Coccyzus > Coccyzus lansbergi. Next base: position 6,405,100 of record JAUMJK010000097.1, read on the forward strand.
TACTTAAAAAAACAGTACTATGTCACATCCAGTGAACTAGCCAACTCAATCCCAAACAAAACAATTCACAGGATTATGTCATATATCAGACTTATTAACAGTTAAATTGTATCTGTCTTGTGATAAGAGCATATCAACTTCTTCAAAGATCACAAGCTATCTAAGAGAAGAGGGGAAGAGAAAAAAATGTAGAAAGTGGATAAATATTGAAGTAGAAAAAAACCAGAAAAGACAAAACAATCCAGGGAGAAGCCCAACAATGCTTATATGTACACCATAGTTAAAATATGTATTAAAACCTCGGCACTTTTTGCCTTAATGTATTAATCTCTTTATAGAAATGGAGATGGCAGAAGTTAACTTAATTCTGAACAAGGTGATACCGCTTGTATTTTCCATGCATCCATGCAGTGAGCCTTCCAAATCTAAGTGACCTGTTATTGTTGACAGAAGATAATTCTCTGTATGTGATCTAAGTTGTTTCATTTTTTCCCCTCTGTTCCTAGTCATTATCTCTTTTGGACATTTATTCTCCTTAGTCATATACCAGCTATATGTCTTATTGCTCAAAAAGCAGCAGGTGGTGATGAATAAACACTGCTGCATAACTTCCTAGGAAAAGGCATAGCTCTATACTAGTCATCTGCACAAAAATCCCATTGTAAATAGCTTCTAAGCAAGCGACAGATGTTTTAGCAGTAACTAGACTATCAGGGTAGCATTTTGTCCCCTTCCCCTCCTATCCGTTCAATTTAGCTTTTTTAGGCTGTACTAACACAAATACAGCTCCAAATGTCACTGTAATTGCCTGTCAATTCTTCTCTCCTCCTCTTCCATTCATTCTGTCTGTGGGTGTCCTGTTCCACCCCCAACACACATCCCTACTCCAGTAGATGAATAATTTCCAGATTTTTGCAAAGAACACATTTCCTTGATAATCTTTGAATATGTGCAGAAAATAATTGCTACCTTGTGAAAACAAAGAAAATTCTTCTGGACTAGGTTACCTGTTCTTTCAAAATAGTCTATCACCCACTGTGACGATTTTAATACTGCCCAGTAATACACCTTCTTAAATCATTAGTGAATCCATCTTTGTGCTCTAAGTCCTATTCCAAAGTCTTTTTTTCCTATGCTATAACCAACTGTTCAATTTTTAAAGTCTTTTTCTATTAGCTAGTTTTTGATCCATGAATGTTACCTATCACTCACATGAAGTCAATTTATTTTTTCCTTTTAAATCCACGTAGAGGGATTTCCTTAAACACTTTAAAAATATCTTTTATCTTCTACTTTACTTACTTATTTTTGGTTTGGTTTTTTGAGATTTAGTATGTTGTTTGTTTTGTTTTTTTTTAATGGAGATACTTGCTTAATGCTGTGGTTGAGCAAATACAAAATGGCCTAGGTCAGGGGTATAATGTCAAGATGAATTCTCCACCTATTTATCCTGAGACCGAAACAATGTTGTTTAAAAGAACTCAAAAGCTAGGGCTAAGACAGGCCCCTATGACTGTTCTCTGAATTGACTGCAAGAGCAGCTGGAAGAAAGAGAAAAATCTGCCTTTGTCTTCAAAGTGCTGGGGATCATCTTCCTTTTTACTGGACCCTTAAGGGTCTGAGTCCTTGAGTCACATACAAAAAAAGGTGGCATAAGTTAAAGTTCATGGCCTTACTACCATACAGAATTTCACCCTTTAATCTTAGCATGAATTATATCAGGATTTACAAATGCCTGCCTACAAATGCAAGACAATCCCCCCTAATTATAAATAATCTCTAAATTTCTAATACTGGAAAACCCATAAAATTAATTCTAAACACAGCTGCAGTGACTACCAGCGCTGCTGGATATTTAGCTTCACAAGATAACAGATTCCAGTAGCAAAAGTGATGTCTGTATTCATGAGCCAGAGCTACTCAGTGAGAGAAGAGCAGGATGACTTTGTCCCTGACCTTGCTGTAGCCTTGATTTTCTGTCCGCCTTAAGTCATCAAGAGATGGGAAAAGATATTTTCTTGATTATTCTAGCAGTCCTTAGACAAAATAATAATTTTCCTATTCTTGGATATAGAGAGAAAAGATCAGTAATCCACAGCATGTTAATTACAAGGTTGACTTATATTTACAGAGAAAGATATCCAGCATTTTTTAACTAAGGAGGCTTCTTCTATTAACAGTTTCATTATTAGTTCAATATGCTTCATGTACAAGACATTATAGAGAATTTAATTGGTGATTATTCCCATCAGTTGATTATTATTTCTAGCAGACTCACACATTCACAGGCTAGTTTGATTCTTTTCACACAATACAAATATAACCATTATGCATTTTATTAGATTTAACGATTAGGTATGTGTTTTTCAAGCATGGACTGACATACTGCAGATAATGATGTGTGTTAAGGTATTCAAAGTACAACTTTGATCACCTTTTGGTGGGTCTTGCTTATAACTGTCACCATCATGCTGCAAAGAGGACTGCTGGGGAATCTTTCCCACAGATTTGCCAGAAAGCTGGAAACAAAAAAAGGAAAACGCAAAACTCCCACCCCAACTCTCATCTTCTGCTGGTTAGAAACCTAGATAAACAGCCTCACTTTATGTGCCTGTGAAAAGATAATAACAGGAAGCAGAAGCTGCTTATTTATGTCTGAAAGAAAGTTTCCTCTTGAATTTCAAAAAAGGGAAAAGAAAGGAGCTGCTCCTGAAACACTCCAGAGTACTTTGGACCAAAATTTCTGGTTCAGTTTGTGGTGAGCCTTTTTTTTTTACGTTTGGGGGTTTTTATTGATGCCTGCAGCAGTCAAGGTAGACAGATTGCTATGTGCAGTCAGCGAATGCAGTTAAAGTACATGTTTACAATATTTGTAATCTAGGTAGCTTGGACTAACACAGTGCTTGGCCTTACAAGAAACAGTTTCAGGAAAATTGGTTCAATGCTTTTTTGTTACCATCCTATTGCACTCTGTTTTACTAATGCTGCAAAGTAGCTGACTTCACGTTATGCCTGAAAATCTACAGTCCCAGTCTGGAACAGACTGTTTGAGGGCTGAAGAGTCTCATAATTTATGGTTGTGCTGGGGTGCTCTTGGCACTTAAGAGGATTTGATTGCTCCAGTCATTCTAAAATTTAGGTAGAGGGACACAAGTACCTTAAAGGTCACTTGAAAACTTCAGCCTTTATTTCTTTCAATGATAAACTGCCTGAGAAAGGAGGAAATTCTTCATGTAGTATTTAAGTAGTTTTAACCTCTGATTAAAATGCTTTGTGAAGATTTTGTACATATAGCTTTCAGTAAAGTCTTCTTTTTAAATAAATTTTTAATTCCAGGATCTCATTTTTATGACCAAAATGGTAACCAATGAGCCTTGTATTTCTTAGCCAGAAAGCTACTGAAAAGGAAAAGAGAGGCAGCCATAAGAACATAAGCCTAATGAAATTAATGGAGAATTTATGCTCAGAACCCAAAGGAAACTTGCAAGGGTCAAAAAGTCTCTATAGAAAAAATAATATTTGATCTTTAGTTTTCAAATATTTGGCCTTGTTCTCAAAAATGCTTTCTCCTACCTCTTCATAAAGTTAAGCAGAGAGAACATCAGACTAAGTTTGTTGATACTCTTCCATCAATTTACATCATCCTAATTTTAGATTTTCATATAGGATTGAAAGGCTTTGTGTGTGCACTGCTTTGGCTTCTCTGATACCCAATGGAGAACAGCTACTGTGAGCCAGAATTATAATAAATATGCATCTCATAATTGATTTAGTCTATCTTACACAATTACACAGCCAAAAAGAATACAGTAACACAATATTCATTCTATTGAGGATATGACTAAAGCGCCAAATAAACAAAGAACCTATGAGATGTAGCTTTCTAAGATATCTTTCCCTCTAAATTCCGACGTGGATATCAAATGGGCTTCGTAGAGGTAGATAGAAAGCAAGTCCTAGCTTATTGGTGACTTATGAATTCCATACGTTTTTTTCCCCTAAAGGAATGTGGATTCTGACAGCCAATATATTTCTTTCACTGCTGTATGAACAACAATGATTTGCTGTCATGCTTAAGCACATCATCATTTTCATATGTTTTATTAAATCTTCATTAATTTTCAAGTCCTTTAATACCTAGGGATATTTTTTCCATCATACTTTATCATTCTCAGACATCTTGTATAAAAAAAATAAAAAAGCTAATAATTTCTAATTCTTTGGTTAATGATGACCAAGAATATGTCTGTTCTCCCGAAGTTAATTCATAAAATCTTTAGCAAATAGTTTACAAAATTACAATTCTAAGATCAATAAATGATAACAATTACTTCAATTAATAAAGCACTTCCTGCTGACGCTATCCTTTAATTCATAAACTTACTGATTTGTTACGTTACAGGTATATGAAACCATCTTCCAGATTATATTTTACTTTGATGTGTTACAATCTATGCCTATTGAAAAGTGGAATTCTGTTTTAAGGAGTAGTTGTTTGTAGCTCCAGATGAGTTCTCACAAGAGTGGAAAAGTGGGGCAGAATCACCTCCCTTGCCCTGCTGGCCATGCTTCTTTTGTTCTCTCTCTATACATAACAGAAATATTTAGTAGAATAATATAAAACTGTACACCTCCAATCCAATACAGGTGAATGTTTTGTGTAAGCATGTGTTGAAGGCTCTAAAGGGAACTGCGTTCATACATTTCTGTTCCTTTCTGAATTATAATGCTCCAGTAAAGAAGGAAGTCTCCAGTTGTAACTTAAATACTGATAGGATTTTCCTTGTAAAATGATACTTTAATGGCTCCTAATTGGCTTTATTTAACAGCGTATTTCACTATTGATTACTCTTAATGCTGCTGTGTTGATGCAAAACGAGACATGATAAGAAGCTTCCCTTCCAACTGCAGTTTGTTCAAGTCAGTGATGAATTTTCCTAATGTGCAGTCTACAGCAATTAAGGAACAGGCTCTTGACTACTCTGGCGGTTGTCAATCTCTTGCAAACAGCTAACACAAAAGCTGAATAAATCACCAGAACTGACTGTAAACTGAATTGTTCCCCAGTATTCAGGATGGATATTTTTGGAAGATCAATTAAACCTGAATTATTATCCTCAAAATAAACACACATTGCTGGTTCAATTACCACGTATTCTAAGACAGTGCAGAGAAATTTCTTTGCTCTGAATAAGCTCTTCCTCTTTTTCTATCTACATAGCCCTCTTCTGAGGGAGCAATTCCAGTCATCGGGTAAAAATACAAAATAAAAAAGATAACAAATTGCTGGACTATAATCAGCCTAAGGAAATCACATGCATTTAGAGACTTGCAGAAGCAGTTATTACTCATTATATTAATTTTCAAAAAAGTAGGAGATAACCTAAAGTTACAAAGTGGGCCTGGATATTTTAAAATTTATCATTGCCTTCTTAAAAAAACAGGTGAGGAGCATGGGGAATTGTTTGAAAGAGCTTTCTTAATGAGGGAGCACTCACTCCATGCCAATATTTCCTTAAACTTTGTTTCAGTATTTTATTTTTTGTTGAAGTTATCATTCAGGATCAGATTGTAGTAGTGCCAACAAAACTGCTTTGAAGCTCTGTTCATGCGTTTTACCTGCCATGGGAACTAGATCAAATCACTGATGACTACATACCCGAAGTCTATTTAATTTACAACAGTGTGAACTGTATGTGATGATGCTAACTTTCCATCCAATGTCATAGGCTTTCAACAACTTAAAGATCTGCAAACTGCAATTTGAAGGTACAATGATGAGCTTTTTCACAGGACAAAAAATGCGTGAAAATTAAATGCTAGTTTCAATGCCTCACCAGTGCTGAGTACAGAGGGAGAATCACCTCCCTGGACCTGCTGGTCACATCATTTCTGATACAAGCCAGGATGCCATTGGCCTTCTTGGCCACCTGGGCACACTGCTGGCTCATGTTCAGTCGGCTGTCGACCAATACCCCCAGGTCCCTCTCCTCCTGGCAGTTTTCCAGCCAGGCTTCTCCCAGTCTGTAGCTCTGTATATATTTCATGTAACTAAGAGGCAGATTTTGAATAAAAGTCCCTGCTGACTAATTCACGAAACAAACCATCAACAAAAAAACAAGGAAAAACTCGCTCTGAGAGAACTGAGGTTGACACAAAAAGTCTAAAACTTTCCTTATGTGTGTCAAGTTTTCAGGAAGGGGTTCTTTTTTTAAGTCTGAATTGTTGATATAAAAGAAAGTATTGCAATTTCACTCTCCCCACCCTCCTAACAGCATATATATTAGTCAGCTAGAAGCTAAAAAGTAAGTACTGTAAAAGGGTATAAACATTAAGTGCATGAATCATCATCAGGATGCTTAAGCGATTTGCAACTCCAGAATTTTAGAGCTGGAGGCATTTATATGAAGACCCCTAGTGCACTCAATTGATGCGACTAAGTCATTGGACACATGCGTCATCAAATGCATCATTACACGTAGTGTAGTTGAGTCATCTGATGTGTAAGTGGCAAAGTCAAATATAATAGGGTTCAGGCTAAATTCAAATTACTGGGCAGTATCTTGGCATCACTAGAATCTGTGCAGAATCAATTCCTTCAGAGAGTTAATTCAAAAAAGACTCAGTAGATGTGATTTCTTGAGACTGAGAATAGCAGTGAATTTCCTTCCTGTACATCTTTGAGCAAGCCTTGCTTTACATTTAATTTCTTTCAAAGCAGATTTCTTTATAGAACATTGAGGTCTATGCATTAAAAATGCTATAATTTTGCCACTTCAGTCATCCTCTTTTACTCATACGTCTGAGAAATATTATTATAGCACACTTCAGTACAGCTGGCTAGGAAATAAATTTCACATCCGTAATATGACAGTAAGAATTTAAATGTCTTTCCTCCACTATTTCAGTCCATGACAAACATTTTCCAGGGAACCAGAAAAAAGTTCTAAATTTCTATTGGCAATTTTTCATAAATTGTGAACAAATTGTATCTTTTATTTAAAGCTAATTAAATTAATATATTTTAAACCCCAATAAACTACAAGGGAAAAACTGTGTTCAGTAATGTGAAAAAAGACAGAATAAGTTCAATCTCTCCTCCCTCCTGAAAAAATCAACCCCCATGCTGTTCATCAAATCATCTGTTGTATACTACATCAGTTGATCAGAGTACCTAGATCAAATTTGTGCTTTTATCTGATTCTATCGTGAGCAGATACAACATTAATGACTTTTGCATCAATTCAGAGGAAGTATTTCTTTCTGTTAAAAAACCCCAAATTCCTGCTTACTACAGAGACACGTCTGTTTTACTAATGACATTTTTTAAGATCAGAACTTGGTGAGTAATGTCGTTCAAAGAAATGTATAGAGGGCTTCACTTCGTTAAAGTTCAACACAAAATAAACTTACCTATTAATAGGAAGCCTGACTACTCTTAACACATTTGTATATAATGTTTAAAATGTAAATAAAATTAAATATATATAGTTAAATGAACACTATCTTGTATTTACTAATTTCCCCCACAAAAACCTTAGTGTGAAATACAGCAGATGACAATTAATAGCTCTTGCAAAACTGCTACATATCACTTCATTACTTTGATTAAAAAAAAATATTCATTTACCTTCATAGAATCATAGAATCACCAGGTTGGAAGAGACCCACCAGATCATCGAGTCCAACCATTCCAACCAATCTCTTAACCATGCCCCCTCAGTACCTTGACTACCCGTGCCTTAAACACCTCCAGGGAAGGCAAGTCAACCACCTCCCTGGGCAGCCTGTTCCAATGCCCAGTGACCCTTTCTGTTAAGATTTTTTTCCTAATATCTAGCCTGAACCACCCCTGGCGGAGCCTGAGGCCATTACCTCTTGTCCTGTCCCCTGTGACTTGGGAGAAGAGGCCAGAACCCTCCTCTCCACAACCTCCCTTCAGGTAGTTGTAGAGAGCAATGAGGTCTCCCCCTCAGCCTCCTCTTCTCCAGGCTAAACAACCCCAGCTCTCTCAGTCACTCTTCCTTCATTTAAACCGAAAGGTAGTTTCACTCCTCCTTCACTTCTGCAATGACTATACTAACTGACTTTTCATGTATTCAAATCACTTGTACATTTCCATGAATTACTTTATTCAGTATTAGAGGAACTGAGTTCTGATTTAATATTTTTGTTAAACTCAGTAATCCAGCATACAAAACAAGTCACGAGGACATAAGAATAATACCACAGAAACATAGGCCATCTCTACTTCTGACAATGATTAAAAGCAGACATCTGAAGAAGGACGGACCACCTGAGAACTTCCTGAGGCTGAAGTGCAAACCACTGCAAGCTGGGAAGACAACTTCCTAGGTCTTTACACAACCCTCACTGGATTTCTCTTTCCCAGGCCTTCTCTGAATACAGACTTTCATCTTGGATGGGTCAATTTTCCAGCAAGACAGATACTGCTCAGTTTTCCATTTAGCTGCAGTCATCTATAGCAAGACTGACCCTTAACTATCCAATAAAAGCACAGCAGTGAGGCACAAGGCCCACCTTACACTTCTTTCAGCTATAGTCAAGACCCTTGCTTCCCATTATTTGGGACCTTTTTGTCCCTCAACCACTTCAGCATTATTGTTCCCTAATAAGCATCATGATACTTTTGAAAACAAACTTATACAGCACTGTACAGTACATTTTATATGGTTTCTTTCAAGTACCTTACACTGCATGCTGTAGCTGCTGTTGCAGCATATGAGTACTTTATGCTGGCAAAACCACTCTTAGTTTCACAGTTTTAGTCATTCCTCCCTCACTACACAGTGCAGTTACAAGAGGATGATATTTATTTCTCTTACAGATAATTTGAGAAAGTTTTTCAGTCTGTGAGAAGGAATTTTTAGATTGCCAGGTTTTGTTGCATTAGAATTTTAATATAGTATTTTATATTGAGTAATACAGATTATGAAAGCATAATTTTAGAGATTTTTTTAAGACAGAGTCAATAACAAATATTTAAGTACAGTACATGACACCAAATCTACGTACTACAGCACAAAAATAATAGCATCCGAGGCTCCTACACAGTGCCAGGTTCCTAGTGTAACAGATTTGTGGGGAAAAAGAAAACACAGCACCCACTGACAGCTAGCATTAAAGAAAACATAATACAGGTAATAGGTCACTGTGAAGATAAGATAGAGGGTATAATCCTGCTGCAACTATTTAGAAAAGACTGGAAAAACATCTTTAGAATAAAAAACATGCAAAGAACCAACCCACACTCTATGCTGGGAACAAATAGTTCTGGGATGTGGCTTGTTTAGCAACCCAAGTATAACAACGGGGAATTTGTCTGGTATCAGCTTGTTCAGGGTTCTCCAGTACATCACTTAGTCTTTAGAGCTCTGCCTATCCATCTGTGAAGCAAACACATCACTTAATTCTGCTTTCCTTCTTTAACTGTATTGGTGCATAGCTATTGACGTTCTGGAGAAACAATAAAAGCATTATTTTAAGAAATCAAGAGACATCTGATATTGCTTGGAACAACATTTTACCTTATGCTCTAAGCACCCTTCTGTCATTTGTTGTTATTGACTATGTCAGTCATGTTGTTCATAACATTCATGCATTAATGATGCACCATGAAATAGGAGCTCTCGAATAGCTTTGGACATACTCTCTCTACAAATAAATATTAAAAAAAAAAAAAAAGAAAAGGAAGCACTCTACATCAGTCCTGCATTATATTAAGTTAACCCAATAAGCTGAATCTCCCATTATTGCAACAATCTTCACTAGTTCTGCATCGATCGCACCAATTGTGGATTCTTTTAGAAGAAGCACTAGAGTATTTGTTAGTGCATTACACAGATAATAAAGTGATAGAATAAGATGTAGGGTTATTTTCCTTCCATAATATTATACCTGCTAATACCTAGAGCATAGACCTTTATGACACCCAGGTTGCAATTTAATAGTTTCTCTCAGACCTTCTAAAGATCCTTTTATAGGCATTCTCTTCTGCCTGCAAATACTCGCATAGACAGTTTTTATGTTATAAAATTTAAGTTTAATTAGTCATAGACTTCCTGCCATCTCAGTCATTTGCCTTAATCAGATATAGTCTTTCCAGATAAAAACAACAGTTCTTAATATAGAGTAATTCCATCAGTAATATTCAATTCTATTTGATATCTTTTTATGTATTTGTCTTCTTGACAGACACAGGGTGATATCGGTCTGTCCTTAGACTGATGTTATCAGATATTTTCCATTTAGCTTAAGTTTGAAATAAATTAAGATTTTCAGCTTCTGTAACAAACAAACCACAGACAGCTATCCTAGTCCATGTTGCATCTTGCAAGTTGTTGGTGGCTATAACTCTATCCTAATTTTATTTACAATAATGGTCTGAATAGTGTTTGAAAGAGTCAATGATCTGTTTAACAGATCAGATAACTAATACCAGGTCTATAGCATTTACTACATGTGCTGATCTGTCATGTGTCTGTATGAATATCATTGCCACACCATCTAATTACCATTATCTTCTTGCAATTACTTTTTTAAATGTGTGTGTAAGCAAAAAGGAAATGGACAACTCAGTCACTTAACTTGCTTATAACCTAGATAACAGTTACTATTCTCGTCAGAAACTGTGTATATAAAGATACTGGGAGGTTTTCAGTCTATCTATGGCTAACATTTGCTTTTTTTGGTTTGGTTTTAGCCAAGTTATCACACAAATCTATCTGTTCCTGCATGTGGGAATCTTGACATTAGGAATACATTTTACTAGTAGCAAAGGCAATAGTTCAAAAGCATTATCAGCATCCTGCTGCACAGGTGTTAACAATCCAGCTGCGAGTTCAGTGCCCTCTGACAACTTAAGCTGTAAGCCACTGTCACTTCTTGTCATATACAGACAAACATCTCTTTGCAATCCTATCTTTGCTCTATACATCTAAATAAACTTTATTTTGGCACATATATCTGTGTTGTTTCAAGAAATACAAAATTTAATCCTAATGTTGAAGAACTTAAGAAGAAAACCTTGATTTTGTCTACATGGATGACTGCACATAAATACAAACTGTCCCATGGACCAGTACCCATCAGGAAAATATGGTATCCTTTGCCATCTGTATATAGCTAGATCAGTGCCTAATTTATGCAACTATTTATTTAGAATTATATAAACTTCGACAATCTCTAAAACAAGCAGCTTTTCAGTAACATCCCACTAGAACGATCTAGCACAGAACAGTCACATAGGAGGTATAGTCCCTATCTCAGCTGTTCCACTGACAAATGCCTCCAAGTGAGCAAGATGATTTTTTTCTTCTTCCCCTAAGATCCCTCCTATGACGCATTTGAAGGACTCATGTTCAGTCCTCCTAAACACTTGCATCTTTAATCCTTTAGTAACAGTAACAAATTTTGGTCTGCCATGTGTTATGTGCTGAGGACTAAGTAGAGATGGGGAAAATAACCTTCCTCCTCTTAATATTTTTTTGTGCATTGGATAAAAGTTTCAACATTTTAAAAATAAATATAGAGGTAGGAGTCATTCATTTATAGAAAGCTGACACCATGGAATTTTTCTTACATAAAAGCTGTATTTGCAATGGAGTACCAAAATGTTTTTTCAGTTATCAGTCTGTTTCATCTCCTTCAGTAACAACCTCCAAAGTTAAACCAGAAGCTTGGTGACCAGTCATATCCATTGCTAGTGTTAGTTGAATGTACTCAGATTGCTCAAGGGAAAACAGCTTCAAAAGAGCAAGTAAAAAGATTTATTTCTGGCCTTAAGAGACAGAGCTCTTGGTCCATAAATCCAACTAATGATCTGATTTTCATTAGCAATGTACTGCATCAAAGGAAAATGAAAATAAGATGTAGCCAGGTTTCGAATGCAAATTAGTACTTGAGAGTAACAGACCTATTACAATGTAAAATGTATGAGGACTGGTGAGCAACTGTTACGGTTACCCAGCACAGTGTTGGGAACATTGAGAAATTGCTGAGATGGAAAATACAGCATGAATCTGAGAAATGTATGATTTTCTTCCATTTCTCAAACAGCCAGAATAATATGAAGTATTTGGAATTAAGAGATTTAACAGGAAATTAATTCAAGATCCCATGCAAGCGTTTATTTCTCTGTTATGTCATAAGGCTTTTGCATACTTTTTCTCTTTTAAGAGGACACTTTAAAAAGAAAAGCTTCAGAGACCTGTACTGTTGTTCACCAAAACTGTTCCTGAATTTCCAAGTTAATAGGACACATGTTCCTTACACTCTTAACTAACAGATCAAAATCCATGCTGTGAAATAAAAGGGGAAAGATGCAATTCAATTCATTATTCATGTCACCTTTCCTCACACATGAAGAGACCCGGAAAACAGAAACCAAGTAAACCAGGCTGCTTGACAGTTGCTGTGGTCTCCAAGGGCAGCTATCAACACCACATAATTAGCATTATCGTAGACATAAGGATTCAAAATTTCTGCAAAAGAGTTCTAAGGTTATGCTTGGGATGTTTTCATTCAGCACTGAAGAACTGATGGAACACTAAGGTATAGAAGTATCAGTTAAGATTTTTTTTTGCATTTAGATAACCCAAAAGCTCAGTATAGGCAAGACTTAAAATTCTTATAATCAAGCCTGGACTATATTTACTACATAGTGCTTCACATGTAGGTAAGCACATTACACCTACTCTTCTATATTTCTCATAGTTCTAAAAGATGCAGCCATCCCTAATGGAAAGCAATAAATAATTATAAAAGAGGATATATACCTCAAAGTTGTACCCCTGAAAACTCGTCAACTAATATGTACAGTCTTTACAAGCAACGTAAATACAAAGAAGGCATAAAACATTTCCTGGTTCTTCAGTCTGAGAAGATGCACTTCTATCTACCCAAGAAAGACTACAAATTGGCTATGAAAATGGGCTGGTTAAAGAAGCCAAACAGGGCTAAATTTCTTTTACACACTGGCAATACAGCAATGTTGATGCTTCACTTTCACTCCTCATGAAGCAAGTTAAAGGTCAGAGCACTGGACCAGGCAGTGAATTACTCCCCTTCAAATCTTTCCTCACCGCAGAAGATCATTTTCCAAAACTTGGCACTCTGGTACATAAGAAGCTGAATACTACTGGAGCACTCCTGTGCAGTACAGGACAGGGCAGGCAAACTCGTTCTGAAGGCTTGGCAAGACTTTCTTGATTCTTTCTGAGTTTAGACATCTGCAACATATTGAGATGCACAAGGCATAGGCTGAGACAGGGCTCTCAGCACCTGACCTAAAAATCATGAAAGAAGCAACCAAGTGCTTTATGAATAAGAAGCAATTGAAAAAGGCAGCTTTGGGCATACTTTGAATAGAGATATTCATGAAGCTGGAAATCTTAGTACTTTATGAAAATAGAAACATTGAATTAGAAACAGCTGTCATTAAAAGCAATGTTATTGTTTTCATTAGGAATATCCTGGAACCAAAAAAACCCCAATATTGAAGATGCAGGACCTTATTAGTTCATGTTTACAAATATCAGTATATTTCTGTTTTACTAGTTCATGTTTACAGCTATCAGCACATTTCCATTTTACTGGTTCATAATCTTGTTTTCACTAGTTGTTTTTTTTATGATTCATAGAAAACTGAAGGTTGGTTTTGATTGCCTCACAACGCCTAGTTCTCTCCCCTGCTTCTTGACTGTTCTAGAGAATGCTTAAGTATTTCTAGACTATATAAATTCAGCACATCAATACAAGCAACATGAAATCCAATATGGAAGGTTCCCCGCGCTTCTTCCAACCATATCTAGCACAGCCAAGAATGCTTTGCTGGTAGAAAGTGCTGGGCAACACCACAAAACCTTGACAAGGAGGTAAGTCATTTAAAGGAGATTAGCTTCTTCAGTCTAATAATGAGTAAAGCAGGAAATGTTTCATTCTCAATTCTGATGATAATAATCTCAAAGCCTTTGATTTCAGAAAAGTGATCAACTGCACTTAAAAACTGCATTATTCAAGTTTCTGGCATACATACTTAGATTCACGACAAAAACCTCTAAGTTGAGTAAAAAGGAATATTCATGTTTTGTACCAGTTTTAGTAACTAATAAAAAAAATCGTACTTACTTTAAATGTCCATGCCACTTTGATCAATGGAGGTCAAAAATGATATATGAGAAAAATGAAATGTGGGAATAGTGAGCAATGTATGAGTTACAGTGAACTAAATATTCTTCAATACAAAGACTTTTCATAATATCTGGGTGCCTAACAAAACAAAGTAAAATGACCAGAGTTGAGGTGAATAGTTTTTCTAGCAGATAAAGGTTTAAATGTAGATGCAGACATTGTTTCGAATGCTTTGAAAACAGTTTGGCGTGAGTTGCTGCTCAAATACTTGTATTTGCCCCTAGGAAATATCTAGATGACTGTAGATATGCTGGGACAATTCAAAATTCCTCCATGTTTTCACTCAAGTGGGTTAGGAAAGAGAATTACCTTCTGCCCTCAATATGAAAAGTGCACAGAGCAGTTACTGTGCTCTATTTAAAAGAAACAGAGACTATATTTATAATCAAGATAAATTAGAAAATGAAATTGTCTAATGCCAAAACAGCCCTGATCTTTCTCATAAAGTTAAAGTTGTCACCAACTAGAATGTCTTTTGATTACAAATGACAATTTTGAAAAACATAGTAATACTAACCACTCACCATCAGATTCACCTGTCTGTCCTTAGATCAGGACTTGGTCTCACCTTTGGGAAACACTGATGCATTTCAAGTACACCACAAGTTTTTCTACCAGCCTTCTAGGACATGCTTCAAATATATCAAACACTACATCACATCTAACCCATCTTATACACAAGCTATGCAAAAAAGCAGTTATGTGGAACAAAATGTCCCCAAAGAATAACACTGTGAACAATCTGCTATTCTGTCTCTAGTTATTTGAACATGATTAACAACCTTTTTATCATATTTTTGTTTTTAAAATATCACAAGCTGTCTGTGTACTGATAGGAGAACCTTTGCATTTAGCTAATTAAGACAGTCTCAAAGGCAGGAAATCTAATGCATAACTCCAAATAGGTGTTCATTAATCAAAACAATGCCTCCTAAGCATACTGGTACTCCTCGTCCTAGTCCACTTGGGATAAGCCTGCTGAAAAGAGACTGTAAATCACAAAGATGCTGGAAGGCAACACATAACTCTTAGATATCATTATTTCATTATATGGGATGAACAACAATGCAGTACTTCTCTTTTGTACATTTCTTAGAATTTACTGGTAGAGAAAGAGCTTGTGACATACAACTGGCAAGCCACACAAATAGCCAGCTGAATATTGACATAGTTGCAGTATGAATAATATGACTAGTACAAATTGTAGTTGAAGAAAGCTCTCTAATTTAACCGATGTTCACAGAGTTGCTTCGGGTAGTTCAAAACCTATTTTAAAAAAAAAAAAATCAATAGACCTAATTCCAATTACTAGATGTAGCTCACTAATAGATGGAGGGCAGATCTAGTTAGAAAGAAATGCCAAGAGCAAGATTTAGATTAAAATTAAGCAATCTAAATCTAGGACTGTTTCTGAAGATCTCATCTAGCCTGGCACTTTACTGAATAATCATCAGAACTTCATATTTATTACATTCATATTTAGAATCTTATTGTCTATAAACACTTAAGATGGACTTTTTGCCATATCTATGTTCAGAAGCTGAGCACAACCTAAGATCAAATAAAATTCCCATACACATTCTTCCTTTAAATCCTTACAGAGTCAGAAAATCACTGTCATAATGACACTGAAATGCCCAACTTTTACTCAGAAACTTCTTCCTCAACTCTGCTCACAGTGAATTTGCCCTGAAAACCTTGGAAACTTTTTTTATTTTATTTTTGAACCAAGTCATGCCTTTCCAGACATAATCTGTCAGTACAAATAGTATTTTTCAACTTATTTTATCCGAGGCTTCAAGTAAAATAGAGATGCCATATTTCGAGTTCTTTGAAAGACACATACAACCAGCTCATACCAGACAGCCTGGCCACATATCTTTTAAATTTTGTGGCTTATCTCATTACAGAAGGAAAAGAAATAGTGGGAAACAAAAATCACCCCTCTTTGTCACCAAAACTAATATGAAAAAAAGGCCCTCTAAGGACTACACAGAAAGTGTCAACAATATTGATGTATGGTTTCTGCAAAGCTCTATTCTGTACCTACTCAATCTACTGACTCACAACATGCCAATCAAAGGAGATCTAAAGCCAGCAATTGCTAGAGAAAAAAGAGGGTAAAGGGGGACGACCATTTATTAAATCAATTTAAAAAAAAAAAAGTTCATTAACCAAGGCTTGTTCTTTAACCAGATCCAAAAAGGAGCTGGCATGAATACAGAGTTGCAACACAGTGCATTACTCAGTAGAACCTTGCCAACTCGTTAATCAGTATCTCAATTTTCTTGTTTGGCACCACTGAACAAAAGGAGTAGTTATCACTAGATTTAAAAGAGCCTTTTATTAGAAGATATCTTGTCCCAAGCTAGGATTTTTCCATAATATTCCTTCCCTACCCTTCTACTTAATGTCATTAAAATGCAGCTTTTAGAGGACTTGAAGTCCTTCATTATATAGGTAGAAAATATCATTACCAAAGACTTCAAATATAAGATTATAATTTAAGAATCTTTCCATTACTATGCAACAGTATTTTTAATACTTCTGCAATATCTTTTCTGAGAAGAATATTGGTAGTCTTCACAAAGGCTAAGGAAGTTATCCAGTAATATGCTCAACATTTGAATCAGTAAAATACTAATTATTGCAAGGGATCAGGCCTTAAAATAATTAAGCCTCAGAAAAATTCATTAAATATTAAAATGTTAGAGGTATTATTCTATTCACTGGTGAATGCAACAACCTCTGAATAAGTCTGGCAACAAAGAAACAGCATAATACACAAACAGTACCCTATATTCTGGCAGTTTAAAATATAAAAACTTAGAAGACTCTGAGTGGATTGGTTCTTTTTCCAGTGGTGAGGGGTTTACATCACAATATTAGTGATTTTGGCCACTGTTGAGGACATTTCTTCTTATTGCTCAGCCCTCTCAAGTTGCATAGCAGATGATATCCTGTATAACACTGCAAAATTACAGCCATCCTCCCAGATCTTCTGTTTCAGCTGGCAGATCCCATACTTCATTTTAGATAAGCTGAGTAGAACCCATCAGCTTCATAAACAAATAGAATAAAGCAACAAATTTTGACTTTGAATGAAACTTTATTCACAACCCAAGCATAGCTTTACTCTTCAATTCTTTTGTGGTTTCCTTATTTAAAACTTTTGGCAAATGCTTCACTGCCTGCTTTCATTCAGTGAAGTCTCTGGTGCTAAGGACCAGGTGCTGCCAACTGGAAGCTCTCTTTAAGGAGAGGATCACATGGGAAGCGACTGGATATGCAAGAGCTGTGAGAGATACACGAAGTGACAGTTCATTGGAACAGGATTCGGCAGCACTCTGGTAATGCTGGCAGAACCCAGAGCTCAAACTATTCCAGACTGCAGAATGAATCAAGTGTTTGACAGACATTAGTATGTGGTAGGGGCAGCAGCTTCTCAATCAATGCTGTGAAAAGAAAACCAAAGCTACAAGCTCAGTTGTAGCCAGAACTAAAAAACGTATCAGAAAACAGAGATGGAATAAATCTTCCTACATAGAAAATAATGTCCAAAATTACATAAGACTATTATAACAGCTTTTAGGTATTTGTGCTAGGAAAACTGAAATACTAAGTACTATCATCTTCCAGCTGTTCTTGAGGAAGGAAACACTACACAATGAACTCCTCCTCTTGATGCCCAGAAGAAAACCCAAGTATTTCTTAGCTACTCACAGCTGCATTTATTAAACAGCAACTGAAGCAGTATCCAGACTTTTACTAGCTTTCTCCTTCGTATCTAATACACACATAGGTATCCCTAATTGTACAGAGGAGAGCCTGTGTTTTACTTAGCAGTTCTTCACTGATTAAAACACCAATTTGGATGTTCCAGCCTGCAGAACTGAAAAAAGGTAGGGAAAAGGAAGGATAGAGGCAGGGAACAATAACTAAGGAAGAAAGCAGAGAAAGAGGACAAAAATCCAAGAAGGAAGACAAAGCAGTGAATGAAGACAAAATGTTCCTTCCTACTGAGAGAGGAAAAAAATATTAAGTACTACAGATCATGAAGAAAAAATACCTATTTACTAATCCTTTTCTCCTATAGTTTTTCATATTTACTTAGTAATAATTAAATACTACCAGTGAGAAGCAAGTTAGCCATCAGGAATATCTCATATATAATGACAAGGTCAACTCTGTTCCTCTTGTTCCAAAGAAGAAAGCTGTTATAGTGAGAGTCATCTAAGTTCAATGTAGACATCTATACTACAAACACCTAAAGGTGAGTCTAAACTCTCCCTGTAACTAATCATCAATGCAAATAAGCATCTTTAGAGGATGACTCATTTTGCACATACTATACGGACACAGGACAAGATGTTTCATTTTCTAAAGTGTCCCTAGCCCTGCATCAGGTATAATCAACTCTAGATGATGGGCATGAACACAGTTCTCCACTGTGGGGTCAGAAGTTTAAATTTTGACAACTTCTAAAAAAAGCAGTTCAGCATCAGCAAGATAGAATACCATGTTCCCACCATATTCCCATCAAGTTCAGCTTTCCAGCATAGGGTCAGATTTCATTTATTGAAGAGCAGTGTTTGTATTACCTAACTAAATAATAGCTAATAAGAACCAATATTGCTCAACAAGATTTTTAAACAAAGATTGATGTTAAAAATTTTACATTTGTACACACTTTATTTTTATATGTATACAAAATATTCACACCATGTGATTGTTCCCTGACGCCTCCTCAAAAAAGCCAAATATGTTTCCTTTGTGAGTGCTCTAACTGAATAAAGCTATCAGATATCAGGATCCATGCAATAATTTTAGGATATCTGAAGCATTTATGGATTTTTTTTTTTAAATTCCATATATAGGAAATTGTAACTTGAAATTTCAGAAAAGAATTGCTGGAAGCACCTGAGAGCAGGCAAGTGCCAAATAATTTGCATAATGTATTCCTGTCTAAATTTCTTATCACAGCGTGGATAAACTTATATAGATGAACCTGTGTCTGCTTAAGGGACAATTTATGTATGGTTTTTCAAAGCTATCATATTTTTTCAGAAATTTTATTAACAAATTTGTATATTGTCACCCATGTGGGAAACAATTATCAGTATCTCACATTTTGTTTGCACAGATACCTTAGAAAATCTGCTTCACAGAAGAAAAGACAAGTTGAAGTAGTGCAGTTTCACGTGTAAACCCAGTGCTGGTGAGTGCACTTAGTCCTTTGATAAGTCCTTTCCACCATAGTTGGCAGTGCACCTACTTAAAGTCAATGTTGAAAGCTTCATTGCACTTCCCTACAGTCAGTCATGGAAAGCAGAAGACATGGACAGCTATTGATAAACAGCTTCAGAATCTCTCAGAAACCTAAGCAGTTCTGGTTTAGTTCTGAAAGAATAAGAAGGGTGAAAACTAATGGCAGTAAAGAGCCTCTCTCTGACTTTGCAGCAGGCAGCCTGTAACATATTCCTAAAGCATTCCATGCATTTCATCTGTTCTTACCATTTCCTTGTTGTTAAGGAAGCCATTTACACTGGAAAACTCCTCTACCATCTGCTAACTTGTCAACAATGTTTTCTACCTCTCTGAAATTCTACTTCATTTTTACTCTAGTCTTGTTCTGTATTCAACACACTTGCATTTCCCACTCAGTTATTCACCTTCTACTGCCTTATTTCTCTCTCAGACATAGAGTAGAGTCACGTTTCCTTTAATTCCCTGGAGAGATTACTCTGTTCTCTAACTCGGGATCAAAAAGTCCAGAGCACCCTCCAAAAATGGCAAGTCTACAGCAATAATACATTGTTCACAACTACTGTAGTAGAAAATACATGTGTTCACCTTGATGCAAACACCCTCCTATTTGAGCTATTGCATTCAGTGGTGTTGAGATTATAACTACAGATATTCTGTCTGAAAATGAATGACTACATGGACCAAAGGTATTCTTCCCTCAGCTATGAAGCTCTCTAAATCAGGTATGCAAAGTCATTGATTAGCATAATCACTTAAAAGAGGGTGACACACATTCTGTCATCAAATCCAGGGCTTCGTTCACCATAAGCTTCTTTTTACTGCAAGATATAGTTCCATTGCCTATTTAGTATTCTCTCTAATCCCAGCCAAGACACTAAGTTGATACCTATGCTTGCCCCTCAATGTCTTCACTCCACAAGTTTCTAGCACATCTGCAAAATTTTGTACAATTTTCTCTTTTAAAAAAGCCTTCCTTAATGCTGACTCCCCCAGTCTTCCATTTGTCAAGATTTTCCTATATTTGCACCTTTCCATCACCGCCCTTACAAAAAAAAGCGTTCCTTACTGCTACTCCACTCAAAGAGACTGAAAGAACCCTGCAGACCCTCTTCTCCATGATCTGCTTTCAGGAGTCAGAAAAATAAATAAAAAATAATCAAAAAATGGACAAAGGTTCCTCCAGCTGTGCTAAGCATAACTCTAAGGTAGATTCACTAGTTGTACTGTGCAATCTAGTTAGGGTTCAGGTTCAGATCCTCTAATTTCTGGAGCACTTACTTTGGCACAGCCCTTATTTTATTCTCTACTACTCTTTGCTCTGGGGGAATTTATGACTGGTTCTGGCATCTCACTCTGATTCTCCTTCACAAGCACTGAAACAGAATTCATTTAATTTCTTAGCACTCTACTTTTTTTTGTCAATAAATTACTACTGCTATTGAACAGAGGTCTGGCTGTCTCCTTCACTGACCTTTTGTTGCTTATAAATTTCTTATTATTTACCATAACCTTTTGTGCAACCTTCCTTTCATCTTTCACCTTCGCTTTCTGTATTTTTATTCTCCCTTTGAGTTTTCTGAGCCTGCAATATTTTTAAGTCGTTTTTAGTTGCTCTTTTATACCATCCATTTGATCCTTTTGAGGTTTTTTAATATATATACGATGTGCACACACATATATAATTTATTACTTGCTCAGCTCTACTTGAAACCTCAGAACACAGCAATATACTGACCAAGAGTAAAGGGTAAAATATGTTTTAATCATAACTGAAATTTGTTTCTGGTCAGGTGTGCTTTTACATTCAATAATTCTGTTGTATTCCAGCAAAGCACACTCCAGGCTATTTTAGTGCCTTAAACTGTAGTCAAAAAGAAGAAACACTCAAGTTTTATAAATAAGTTGAAATTCTACGACAAATTGGGAATGGGATCTATGGTATTATTCAAAATATGTCCTAACACAGATACAGTGTAAGTGAAAGCAGAACACTGTGTATTTATAGATAAATAATTAGTTCTGCTGTTGATAGTTAAGCCTAATGTTTTTTTTTCTTGACATCTATTAGCAGTTTCTAAGTTGGTAGTCACCTACAAGATAGCAGAAACATAGAATTAGAATGGTCTGAGTTACAAATGCATTGAATCCCTCTTGGATGCTGGCACCTCTAGAACTATTGAAAGGTCCAAGAAGATTCATAAATCCTTCTAGCATATAAGATATCTTCAGAACTCAGGTAATAAAGTGCATATAATGAAACCAAAGCCTGCTGCTGTTGATACTGTTTAAAATATGGCATTTTCAGTTCTTTTGTTTAACTTTTCACAGACAAAACCAAGTAATTTTCCATTGCCACATGGGTTGTAATAAGATGATGTTTGACTCAAACATGTTAAATAAAGGGAGAAAAAACCCTAGGGAGCTACCACAGCCAGACTGGTCCTGAGCTGTATAGATCTAAAGCAATAATCACCTATCTTTACAGTGTGTAGCTGTTCTCTCATTTACTGGTAAATGTTTGGTTTGTGTTATTTGAATGCATTTCTATCGTAAAAATATGAATCTGCAAGATTCTACAGTTATTCCTTTTTTATATACCAAAGTATCCTTATGCCCTATTTATTCTCCCAAACAATGCAATTCATAGATAAATCTATGCTTACTGTCCCCATTTTTCTGTCACAAATGTGTCTCAGTGCTGATTGCATATGGTAGTTCCATTGTTGGGGGTTTTTTATTATTATTAATTTTAATTTAGGCCATGTTATATTCAGGGTTTGCTTACATCCAAATAACTGATTATCTATACATTGAATAGTTTTTAAGCATTGGAATTTTTCCAGTATCAATTGTATCAAAAGACAGAAAGGCTTGAAAATTAGAATCATAGAACAACCAGGTTGGAAGGGACCCATCGGATCTTCTAGTCCAACCATTCCTATCAAACACTAAACCAAGTCCTTCAAGACCTCATCTACCCGTGCCTTAAACACCTCCAGGGAAGGTGAATCAACCACCTCCCTGGGCAGCCTATTCCAATGCCCAATGACCCTTTCTGTGAAAAACTTCCTCCTAATCTCCAGCCTAAATCTCCCCTGGCAGAGCTTGAGGCTCTGTCCCCTGTCACCTGGGAGAAGAGGCCAGCTCCCTCCTCTCTACAACCTCCTTTCAGGTAGTTGTAGAGGGTAATGAGGTCTCCTCTCAGCCTCCTCTTCTCCAGGCTAATTGTTACAGGACCTCAAGTTTCAACGGCAATCCAACAGAATTGAGGGCCCACAAGGATACATAGGATCAGCCTTCCTATCCTTTTTCTTAAAAGGGTTATTACCATCCTCCCCCTTACCTCCATAGCTTTTATAGCTGTGGTCATAAAGAGAAAAGTACGTATTACACAAAAGAATACATGGTGAAGCCACAGGGGCATGAACATCATTTTTATGATTGTTTAGAAGCTTTCTGTGTTTTGTGTTTTCGCAGAAAAAAAGACTCCAGCAACCATACAACCAGGCAGTAACAACTACATTAAACTTCACAATTTCTATAGATATATCTGTACAAGCCTCTTGAATAAGAGCTACTCAATGTGAAGAAGTTTGAGATGGATACAAAAGCTTTCTACTAGAATCTCCACCTTTTATCTGCTGCACATGTGCTTCAAATTCAGTATTGTATGAGAAGCAGCAGCTGACCTGAACACAACCTCAGATAACTTGCACAAGTAGGATAAGCCATTTTTTCATCTTATACAATTAAACATAAAAAACTAATGTCAAGACCTTAATAATCAGGACACGTACTGTATGCCACCTTGTCCATGTATGTGTATTAATGACTTAAGTAACACCAACAATTCAGAGAAACTGAACAAAGCTGTAATTTAACATTACCATGCTTCTTAGCATAGTGGTGGCTGGACTAATTTTAAATTGAAATAAAAAAGCTTCCCCTGTGCTGTCCAGAAAGATAGAACTGCGCTTCTTTTCCTTTATCTGTCACACAGCTGCCCTGACAGGAATCAGCTATTCCAGCAACATATGTTCAGTTACTACAGAGACCATGATTATTTGAGCAGCTGTAAAAATATTTAGCTGGGAACTTTTCAATTCTTACATTTAAAAATTAAGTATATATTTTGAGATCATTTCTACTGTTTATGTATATTCAGTGTTTTTTTGCAAAGAAGATGTTGTATTGGGGTATACATAATGTAACAAAATGCATATTATGTTTACCAAGACCACAATGAACATCATCTCTACAGACAGTACAAAGCTATGATGAAGATAGCTGATAAAAACAGGAGCTGAACTAGGTTTAAAAGCTCTTGGATTTAGGGTTTTTTTGTTAGTCACATTGGAGTTTACTGGATTCTGTTCTCTAGGCCAAAGATCTTAATTTAAGGAAAAGAATTGTTAATAAGAAGGAACTGGAATGTGGAAAAAAAAAAGAAAAAGAAGAGAAAGTAATAATAATAATAAGTATAGTGTTGGTTCTCAAGAGTCTGCAGGACAATTAAAGATAAGGTTTCATGCACCTCCTAAAGCTGCATACCCTGATTCAATTCAGGGCTTGACACTCAAAGCTCAGGATTCAGAGTAAAGAGATGCAAGATCATATTTCTTTAGACCCTCAGCCACACAAAAACCTCTGAAGTGCCACTAAACTTCTGTGGCTTGACTTTGTTTCTTACGCTAACTGAATGTTACTTTTTATGAGGATTATGTTTTGAACTTCTGTCATAAAATAGTTACACGTATGCTCTATGTTTGCGTATCTAGTAATCATATCTTTGTCTGCTATATTACAGAATTAATCCTTCTACACTAATCACTAATTATTACCATGCTAAATTTATTCAGATATCTGAAATACATTAATTAGGTACGTAGGAGATCAAAATGTACTCTTTGGTTAAATATGAGGCTGTTGTGGCATAACTCTAGCCATCAACTAAGTACCATACAGCTGCTTGCTTCTTCTGCCCCATGTGGTAGGATGGTGGAGAGAACTGAAATTGTGAAAGTGAGGCAGCTCGTGGGTTGAGATAAAGACAGTTCAATAGGAAAAACAAAAGCCACACAGGCAAGCAAAGCAAGGAATTAATTCACTACTCATGAGCAGGCAGCTGTTCAGCTATCTCCAAGAAAGCAGGGCTTCAACCTGTGTAGCAGTTAATTGAAAAGACAAACCATAACTCTGAGCATCTCCCCTTCCTCCTTCTACCCTAGTTTTATGTGCTGAGGATGATATCGTATGGCATGGGATATCCCTGTGGTCAGTTTGGGTCAGCTGTCCTGGCTGTGTTCCCTCCCAGTTTCTTGTGTACTTGCAGCCTCCTTTCTGGCAAGCCAGAGTGAGAAGCTGAAAATTCCTTGATTTAGTGTAATTATCACTGCTAATCAGTGTTTTATCAACACTACTCTCAGGCTAAATCCAAATCACAGAACTATACCACTTGCCTGGAAGAAATTTAACTCTATCTCAGCCTGAAAAAGGACAGGAGCACTGCTGAGACTGAGAACCAGGGTAAGATATCATAGTATTTTATTAAATGTACAAACTAACAACAGAATTTACTTATAAACACCAAAATGAAATGTAATTTAAAAATCAATCCAAGTATTCACCAGAAAAGGTACTTAAGTGATGGTCACTTCCAACTTATCTTTAAATAATACTTTCTATTGGCTGTTTTGACTTGTTTATAATTCCCCAAACAGTTGCCCTGTTTCTCAGAAAGGCTTATAAGATAAAAATTAAATCATTTTCTTCCAGTCAAAAGCCCATTCCTTTATTTCCCATTATTTCCTGTTACACAGCATGTACTAATGCAAATTCCTTCTTCCCCGTTGCTATCCACTCTTGGCATTTCATTAAGTCCTATCCAATTGGAAAACCTTCAATATGGTTATGCAGAAAGTACATAAGGGAGCCCAGGAACACTTCACAAGAGCTCAGAATAAACCTGATGAATAAAAAAAGTCTAAGCAGTTCTCCGTGTACACAGTAAAAGAGTTGCTATAAAAGGAAACACAACTGTGCTAGGGGCGTCTTGGTTCATATACCTCCCCCTTCATTATAGCTTTTGAGAGAAGCCTGTTACTTGCTCCCTACCTATTTTTCCATCTCCATCACAGAGCTCCAAATAATTTTGGCAGGCTAGAAAAACCCTCACACAGCAAAGGTGAAGTTGAGGGTCAAAGCTGAAATAGAACTCACTGTCTCCAGGTCTGTGCGAATTTGAGAGCACACTAGCCAGCTATGCTAAACAAAATACTTTATTCTAAAGGATTTCAACTGCATACTCCTCCCTAACTTAGATTTTATCTTGATTCACTCAAAATTGAAACATTAGAATGAAATCAATGCAAAATATCCTATGAAAACTATTTTCTCTTTGCTTGGCTTTGCAGAGTCTATATTCTCCATCAAACTGCCAGGGAATGTGAGGGGGAGATAGACGTGTGCAGCAGGGCCCTCTCACTCCCTCAGCAACCAGTTGCACCTAGTGTAACTGATAAGCACCCACCTGCACGCTGCAGGCTTGTGACTAACAGGGATGGGGAATGGCAGCAGATTCCTTCCAGGGGAAGGAAGCCTGCTCCCCATAAGCAGTCAGCGACACCTGAGATCCCCCTGGTGAACAAGTACCGTGTGCTCCAGGAGGAAACTAGTCCTGAGGACGGTGGTCATCATAGCCTAGTATCCTTTCCTAGGCTACACAGTCCTCAGAAGAAAATCACAACAACCTCTGCTAAGAAGAAAATCACAACCTCCTCCACAAAGAAGAAAAGGAGGGTGATTGTTGTAGGGGACTCCCTCCTCGAAGGAGCGGAGGGACCCATTTGCAGACCTGACCCGCTCCACAGGGAGGTCTGCTGCCTGCCAGGGGCATCAGGGCTGGAAGTAGCTGGGAAACTCCCCTCCCTGATCCATGAGACAGACTACTACCCTCTGGTAGTAGTCCAGACTGGTAATGATGGCCTAGCCGACAGAAAGGCTAAGGACATCAAAAAAGACTTCAGGGCCCTTGGGAAGACGATGGAGGGCTCAGGGGCACAGGTGGTGTTCTGCTCCATCCCCAGGATACATGGAGCAGACCCACAGGATACTAAGAAGGACTCAATTAATGCCTGGCTCCGAACCTGGTGCGAGGAAAAGGGCTTTGGGTTCTTTGACCACGGAGTGGTTTGTGCACCCCCTGACATGGGTGCAAAGGTTGGGACACGTGGGTCTCCTAGTGGGGCTAAGGCCCTTGCTAAAAACCTAGCTAAGCTCATAAATCGAGCTTTAAACTAGGTGTGAAGGGGGAGGGGATCCAGTCCAGGCTAGACAACCGCGTGCCTGGATGTAGGCCACTGGAGTTTAGGAGGGGGCATGCTGGTGAGGACCACCAGTGCGTAACCATACAGGTAGTGGGGGAGAATGCAGCCTCACTCAACAAGGGAGATATAGATATTCTGGCATCAACTACTCCAGGAGGTGTAGCCCCCTCTAGGAGGGCTGAAGGCTCAGCTACTCAGCTGAAGTGCATTTACACCAATGCACGCAGCATGGGGAACAAGATGGAAGAGCTGGAAGCCATTGTAGGGCAAGGTGCCTTTGATGTCGTTGCCATCACAGAAACGTGGTCGGATGACTCTTATAACTGGAGTTCGGGTATGGTGGGGTATAAACTCTTCAGGAGGGATAGAAAGGGTAGGAGAGGGGGTGGAGTAGCCCTCTTTGTAAGGGAGGACTTGGACACCTCCGAGATGGACTGTGGCGATGAGGAGATTGAGTGCCTGTGGGTTAAGATCAAGGGAGCCCATAACAAGGGAGACTTTGTGATGGGAGTCTGTTACAGGCCACCCAGCCAATGAGAAGCAGCTGATGAGCTCTTCTTTAAACAGCTGGGGTCAATCTCCAAGTCAGTGCCTCTTGTCCTTGTGGGAGACTTCAATCTCCCTGATATCTGCTGGAAGTACAACACAGCAGAAAGAAAGCAGTCTAGGAGGTTCCTGGAGTGCGTGGAAGATAACTTCCTTGCACAGCTGGTCAACGAACCTACGAGGGAAGGTGCCCTCCTGGACTTGCTGTTTGTCAACAGAGAGGGCCTTGTGGGGGACGTGATAGTAGGGGGTCGCCTAGGTCTTAGTGATCATGAGATGATAGGGTTTTCTGTCCTAGGTGAAGCGAAGAGGGTGCTAAGCAGGACGGTTGCACTAAATTTTCAGAGGGCAGACTTTGAACTGTTCAGAAGGCTGGTTGGCAAAGTCTCCTGGGAGACAGCACTTGAGGGCAAGGGAGCCCATGAGGGCTGGGAGTTCCTCAAAAAGGAGATCCTGGCAGCTCAGGAGAAAGCCATCCCCGTGTTCTGGAAAAAAGGCCGGCAGGGGAAAAAAACAGCTTGGTTAAGTAGGGAAATCTTGAGTCAAATTAGAAAAAAAAGGAAGATTTATAGGCTCTGGAAGGGGGGACAGGCCTCTTGGAGGGACTACAGGAGGGAAGCGAGGCTATGTAGGGAAAAAATCAGAGGGGCTAAGGCCGAGCTAGAGATCAGATTAGCTAAGTCAGCAAAAGACAATAAAAAATCTTTTTATAAGTACATTAACAGTAAAAGGAGGACAAGGGAGACCATACAGTCCCTTTTGGACTCAGAGGGAACAGCAGTGACAGGGGACGAGGAGAAGGCTGAGGTACTTAATGCCTTCTTTGCCTCAGTCTTTAATTGTAAAGAAAGCTGTTCCCTCTGTGTAGATACCCGGGAAACAGAGGAGCAATACGAGGCTCCCATAGTCAAAGAGGAGGTGGTCAGAGCCCTGCTTGGCCAACTGGACACCCACAAGTCCATGGGGCCAGATGGGATACATCCTAGGGTTTTGAGGTAGCTGGCGGATGTATTGGCCAAACCCCTTTCCATCATCTTCCAGCAGTCCTGAAAGACTGGGGAGGTACCTCTGGACTGGAGACTGGCTGATGTAGTTCCCATTTACAAGAAGGGTAGCAGGGATGATCCGGGGAACTACAGGCCAGTCAGTCTGACCTCGGTCCCAGTGAAAGTCATGGAACAGGTGATCTTGAGTGCTATCATGAAGCACTTGCAAGACAACCGGGTGATCAGGCCCAGTCAACATGGATTTACCAGAGGCAGGTCCTGCCAAACCAACCTGATCGCCTTCTATGACAAAGTCACTCGGCTGCTGGATGAAGGAAAGGCTGTGGATGTGGTCTTTCTGGACTTCAGCAAAGCCTTTGACACAGTTTCTCACAGCATTCTGCTGCGGAAACTGTCAGCCTCTGGCCTGGACAGACGCACACCCTCCTGGGTAGAAAACTGGCTGGATGGCTGGGCCCAGAGAGTGGTGGTAAATGGTGTTAAGTCCAGCTGGAGGCCAGTGACAAGTGGTGTCCCCCAGGGCTCAGTGCTAGGTCCAGTCCTGTTCAATGTCTTCATCAATGACCTGGATGAGGGCATTGAGGGTACCCTTAGCAAGTTTGCAGATGACACAAAGCTGTGTGCAAGTGTCGATCTGCTGGAGGGTAGGGAGGCTTTGCAAAGGGACCTGGACAGGCTGGACCGCTGGGCAGTGTCCAACGGCATGAGGTTTAACACGGCCAAATGCCGGGTCCTGCACTTGGGGCACAACAACCCTATGCAGAGCTACAGACTGGGAGAAGCCTGGCTGGAAAACTGCCAGGAGGAGAGGGCCCTGGGGGTGTTGGTCGACAGCCGACTGAACATGAGCCAGCAGTGTGCCCAGGTGGCCAAGAAGGCCAATGGCATCCTGGCTTGTATCGGAAACGGTGTGACCAGCAGGTCCAGGGAGGTGATTCTCCCTCTGTATTCAGCACTGGTGAGGCCGCTCCTTGAATATTGTGTCCAGTTCTGGGCCCCTCAGCACAAGAAGGATGTTGAGGCTCTGGAGCAAGTCCAGAGAAGAGCAACGAGGCTGGTGAAGGGGTTGGAGAACAGACCCTATGAGGAGTGGCTGAGAGAGCTGGGGTTGTTTAGCCTGGAGAAGAGGAGGCTGAGAGGAGACCTCATTACTCTCTACAAGTACCTGAAAAGTGGTTGTGGAGAGGAGGTTGCTGGCCTCTTCTCCCAAGTGACAGGGGACAGGACGAGAGGGAATGGCCTCAAGCTCCGCCAGGGTAGATTTAGGCTGGAGATTAGGAGGAGGTTTTTCACGCAGAGGGTCATTGGGCATTGGAATAGGCTGCCCAGGGAGGTGGTTGAGTCACCTTCCCTGGAGGTGTTTAAGGCACGGGTGGATGAGGTATTGAGGGACTTGGTTTAGTGTTAGATAGGAATGGTTGGACTAGAAGATCCGATGGGTCCCTTCCAACCTGGTTGTTCTGTGATTCTGTGATAATCAGAAATTTGCCTTGAAAACTTCTTGTCAGACTTGCAACGTGAAAAATGGGAACTAACTCCATAACTGATTCAGAGGACCAGGTACTAATTTACTTGTTATGGCATTATGTTGCCCCCACCCCCGCCAAGTATTATAAGATGGAATACTCAAAAAGATATCCCACATTCAGAGATCAGAGGTCCCACAATGCAGTCTGTTCCACTCTTCTTGCAGCTCTAATCTTCAGTGAAGAACTGCAAAGTGCTGAGTAATGAAAGGGTTGAGAAATGAAGCAAGTGCTGAGGAAAGCCAGAAGCTAGATGTTTTCCGGATGCAAATGAGGTGATGTTGTAATATATAAGGAAAGTCCGAGCAGTCTTTTTTTTTTTTGATGGAGAAGCTTGGTCAGTATAATAACTCCTACCAATTGTATGTATTTTTGCATCACCATTCTTTCTTTACAATATATTTGAAAGGAGAATCTATATGGAAGTAGCCAACTTAATTAGGTCATTGACTATCAAAGAAATCTACATTGCTGATCAGCCACAAAAATAATTTCCTACTGAACTGACGGTGTGGAGAAAATCCAGCAGCCAAGAGCTGAACTTTTTACCAGAAGATCGTGTTTTACAAACTAAACAAGGACACTGCAAGAGTATTTTAGCATGTATTTACATGTCCTTTCATGCCTGCTAAACTTGTAGAAGCAGAAGAAATACAGAACAACCTCTACTCACATCAGGTTCTCAAAGAATCAACTCAAAATAACGCTAAGTAGTATCTTCAAAAGGCAAAAGTGTTATGATATGCAGCATTACGTGAGACAGACCCAAATCTAACTTACAAATCTTTATCAAAAACTCTACTTCTACATTGAGCAGTGAGGCTTCATGCGTTAGTTCCAATAAGAACTCACTTTTCATTTGTAAGATATACAGCAAATACTGCTTAACAAGTCTAAAAAAACCCTCAAATATGTCTTAAATGAACCTTTAACATTTAAAAACTGTCTGTCATGTCCTCCTCCTACTAGCCCTGTGCACTAATTGGTTCACTCTTGCTTCTGAACCGGGTACCAAAATGATTCCTACAGGGAAGTGTAGCACTCTCACACCTAGCTGTTATTTTCAAGACCAGTTTTTAGTTCAGATTTTTCCTCAAACTCTGTATCTGCCTGCAAGTAAAGTTAGCTGCTTTCTGAAGCTGTCCCACATGACTAAACCTTCAGATATTTTAAAGTAAATTTAGAAAGATGAATAGACCACAAAGCAATCTAGTCCAAATTAGATTAGCAAATGAGTAAATTAGCCAAGCAATTATGCAAACTTCACATTCTACAATATATGTGCAGTGCCACATTGTAGGAGTTTCTCCCACAGACAGATATGGGCATTTGCAAATCTAAATATTAAAACAAAAGTGAATAATTGCCACAGTCACTCCATTTTTTCAAGTAATACCTTCAATATTTGCCAAAGGTATCTCAAAGAAGAATTTAGTTCACAACAAAACTGTAGAGGTCATTTATTCCAACTTGTTGATGCTGTACAAGTCACTAAAAAAGGGACTGTATGTGCCATATGTATTTAGATATAGCCTCTTCAAATCTTCAAGTTTGCAGGGTTTACTGCCAGAATTAATTGAACAGTACTTAAAGTTGGTCTTCAGCAAAGTTTCTTGAATTCTTTTCAAAGCAATGAACAGTGAAAACTTCCAAGAAAATCCATTAAATAATCCATGAAATAATCTGAGAAAATAACTATCTAGGACTGAAAGAGCAGCTGCTCTGATGGTAAAGCAATAAACTCAGATTAAGGTTTTATTCCTTCCCTGACTGCAGACTTTGACCTTCACCAAATTGATTTCATTCACTCTACCCTCAGATACCTGTTTTTTTTAATCCTTCCCCTGTAGTGGTATAGATGGTCCTAATTTGCAAATTCTTTTGGAGAGAAATTGTCTCAATTTTAATTTATTTTTACCAAATAGATTTTGCTTTTAAGTGCATTTACAGATTATTATGCTCCATGTTATTATCCAGTAAATATAGGCAGTATGTTTGATTCAGTAGACACATACTATGCCGCTTACCAAATACATAAATTTCAAGTAGCAACTAGATTAGGTACACAATATCTGACAATCATAAAACTACAGGTACTGTGATGCCTGAAAACTGGGAATCTTTTCCCTACCTTTGAAGCAATCAGAAATTTGTGTCTCTGATTATTACTGAAAAAGTATCCAATAGATAAACCAAACAAAACACTTTCAGATTTATACCACACATTCAAAACCTGAAATAAAGGTAGCAGCATTTAGGTTATCATTTAAAAAACACTACATTTAGGACAAATCGTGACATTTGCTGTCAGTATAAAGCATGCTCAAAAAGCAAAATACCGTACGCTAGTCCCACTTGCAAATTGACCTTAAACCAATGTATTGCAGGTCTCTAGCTTCAAAACAATGATAGGTTGAGTAAGATTATGCACACCTCATACTTTTCACTGAGGACAGATGGAATAAACTGGGCAACTAGACCGTCCAGTAGAAGCTTCAACTTAGTTTAACTTGTTTAGAAGAGACTCCATCATACTTGACAAACAGCTTCAGGCTTCAACAACCACTAATGTTATTAGCATAACACAAATACAGATTTAGCCAAATATTTAACCACTTTCCTGTAGCCTAACAACAGTTCTTAAGTGAGTTTACAACAGCTGTCTGCTTTCATGCTACTTAATTCTTTATGAGTAGGCAAACAGACACTTTGCTTTACCAGTATGAGCTGTAGTAAGCATATGTATTTAGGCATCATCTATACATTATGCCTACATTTGTATTTTTTCATGTAAATCCTCAGCCAAGGTTGTCAAACCACTCAAATGTTTTGTGTGAAGAAAAACATGCACACTTTGATAATGTAAACCTAGGTTTAAGTGCAAATTAGTTGGAATATTTTCTGGTGTGTTTGTAGTATCATGAAATATTGTAGATCTTAATAGTAAGAAATTACTTCTAGTGATTTCTACTCTTGTAAAAAGAAAAATCCCTCCAATTACTGAAGTATGCTGTCAGATCATCACTTATTGAGTATGCCATATGCCTTCTTCACTCCAACAATAAAAGGGCTGGAGAGTGGAGAAAGGAGTAGAAACAATTCTGCCTTTCTGCAGAACAGAAAGCCCCATTTTCACAGAACAGCTCTGAGAAGGGTCACACAACAGAAAAACACATTAAGCTCTTTTTTCAACACTCAACAATACCAGCAGAAGAGAGAATGCAGATACTCAATTCCATTCATCAAGAAAAATTCCTTTATACTAAATCTGTAAAGAAGTAAAGCATTCAGTGTTTCAGTGTTTGAAGTCAGACTTTTAGAAGCACCTTGTAACAGCTCTTTGGTAGCTCATGTAGCCTCCACCCTAAATTTAAGTTCAGTGGAAATTGTCTTTAATGGCTTTCCCAGCAAATTTAAAAGAAACCAACCAAACAAAACCCAACACTCACACTGCTCCTGAAAAACACCACCACAGCAAGAACAAAAAAACCCCATCCCCAAAAATCCCATATCCAAGCCCAACAAAAAACAAGCAAAATGCATTCAAGTACATATACTGGTTTCTGAGATGCCGAGGGGGCTGGGGGGAGGCAAGAGGAGGCGCAGAATGGGTGTCCTTTCTAAGGGAATACAGTCTATGTCAGGTAAACATTGCATCAAATCCACCTGATGCTTCATGAAAGCCTGTTTGGTTTTTTTTCCTGGCTCCATTCCACCCTGGCAGATCTCTCTATAGCTGTTCCTTATCTCTTAGGAAAGGCTGTTCTGTAGCTACAGCATTTCTCAGAACAGTTTGACACTTCCAGCTCTTCCTTCTTCCCCTGTAAATATTTTTTTCTGTGATATTTTAAATTTATCATCTAACTGTAAGATGGTAGCTTATTATTCTGATTTTTTTTATGAACTACTGAAAAAATAAAGTTTCTCAAGGAAAAAAACCAAATGTCTTTTATTCAGCTCTCCCTATGACATCCCTACTTTCCCCATAGATACAGCAGCAATTTATATACACAAGTGCCATTTAAATGATCTCAATAGAGGCTGCAAATGACATTTAAATTGCATCTGCTAACCCAGTTGTCATCTGGGGACAAAATCATTTCCCTTTGCACAGTAACCAAAGAGACTCCATTTGTATGAAATTAGTGCAATCTCTTGACAATGAGAAAATGTCAGATTTATCCAATTTGTTTTGGAACAGGGCATGGACACAGTTTCATTCCCAAAACTATAATGATGTGGAAATTGTTTGTAAAGTGCTAAGAGGTACAGGCTCCAGCAGATGCCTGACATGATACCTTTGATAACAAAAATGGAGAAAATCTCTTTCTTGCCTTGATATGCAGGTTACAACAATTAAAATAATCAGTTATGTCATCACAGCTAAACTACTTCAGAGAAATCACAGTGAAACGAGTTCATTTTGGTGAATGTGGCTAAGCTTGTATCATATCTGAGAGGACAAGACATAGGATAGAAGAGCAGGAATTGAAAACAGCTTCCTGCTACAGGAGAAGCTGGGAACATGGCCTTTAAAACTAAAAAATAAAATGATTGTGTTCCTATTCAGCTCAGTTTTTTATTATTGAACAAAATTATTAATGTTTAAGCTGATAGGTTTTGGTAGGAGGATATTTCTTAATTAGAGCAAAAAGGGTTTAAAATGAGGAATGATCGTTTATTAGAGTAGCACTCAAACCGACAAAGCAAATTCCTTTGATACAACAGTGCAGTTTGTTGATACACCAAGCGCTAGCAGGCTAGGTTCACACAGAGCACACGCTCCTGGGCTGCAAAAATGATTTGCAGCTAACAGCTCCAATTGCGTATGCTGACTTTTATTTTATCATTTGAAAATTTGAGAATTCAGCAACTTTAAGGCACCATAAAAAGTTTAAATACATTTTTATGATCCACAATGGTGCATTCCACATAAAGGATTGCAATGCTGCAGCAAGATGTCTGACTTCAATGGTCAGGAACACTTACTGAAAGTTCACTATAAAGATGCATTAAAATATAAGCCTATGCAAGCCTGATTGGATATCATTTGAATCATGAAGCTGAACGTATTTCATAGAATAGTGATTTTTTTATGCATTAGAAGATGAGTATTTCTACTCATCTAGGTAGAGGTTTTATTTGTTTAAAGGCCCTTGAAACAGATCAAGCAATACAAGCTAATAAAGGAACATGTCAATATGCCTTAAGCACATTAACTATGACTAATTAATAATATGCAAACTATGCCAAACTGGCCATTTCAGCATATTGCCATTTTTGGAAGCACTTATTATATGATTGATGATACTTAAAGAAGACTTCTGAGGTTTCAATATGCCCTTTAAAGTGATGTTTGAAATAAATACTTGCATGCACATTAGCACACTATTCCTTGTTCTATAGCAGAATCTTTGTGTCAATTGCGTTATCTGACCTGACAGTTTCACTATAAATCCCTTCAGCTATCTGGGGATTTTTTTTTTATACCTTTTCCTGAAATCCTTTCCTAAAGAGAGATTAATATTTGATCCTAGCTGAAAGGAAGGCTAGTCGGGAAAAGTTTGAGACAGGTCTACTTAAACTTCAGGCTAGTGAAAAAAAGTGATTAAAAACCTTCAAACTTTTTCCAGTTCTGCATCCAGGCATGTATCAGTCT
Source organism: Coccyzus lansbergi (assembly GCA_033558105.1). Taxonomy (NCBI): domain Eukaryota; kingdom Metazoa; phylum Chordata; class Aves; order Cuculiformes; family Coccyzidae; genus Coccyzus; species Coccyzus lansbergi. Next base: position 6,440,642 of record JAUMJK010000097.1, read on the forward strand.
GAATGTCCACAGAGACAGATCATAAAGCAGGGTTAAATTCCAAAATTTTCTTTGGCTATTTACAGAAATTGCTGTTCTTCAAAGGAAATAGAAAAAGTAGCATTGTGCTTTAAATGCAAGACAATAAGAATTTTTTATGACAATACCTTCAAAGCGGAAGGTATGATGTTCTGATTAGCAAAATTATGCTATACTATTCTGCCTGGTATAACTAGATCTTTGCAGACTTGCAAACATAAAGGTCAAAGTTTGACCTCCAGTCATGATTGCCCACATAGAGAACACAGCAAGAGCTAGAATATTGCATCCTCAGACTCCCTGTCAGTACAGATGTTCACAACAGAAGATCTATGTTCTTTGTTGAGGAGCTTCTCTTCCCTTTAACCATTCTCTGATTTAGGTATTCAGTATCTCCATGCTCTGTTGCTGGTTCACTTGATGTATATAACTAATTATAATACTTAGTAGTCAGATGCTAGAAAATCAAAGCAATAGAAAGAAACTTCTCCCTAATGACCTCTGACAAATAACTTGCTGAAGACAATAGGATAAGTTTTCACCTTCAGATAGTTGCTCTAACAAAGCTCAGCCAAATCCTTAGGTACTGCAGTAAAAATGGGCTAAATTAACAGTTGAACAGAAGGTCAAAATGTCTTTATTTTATTCTACAAATAAATGTTAGCAGTCTATATAGCTAGGTTACTCTGCTCTGTCAGTGCCTTATCTTAATATATTCTTCCTCTCCCACTAATATGTTTTTAAAGCATGTGAAATATTCGATTCACACTGTGCCATCTCTTCCCCTTGCCTTTTTCCTCTCTGCTATTTGTATCTCTCCCTTCCATCTCCACAAGCCAAATACCTGCTGGAAATCAAGCAGAAATTAGAAGGAATACCTATTTCCACCTAGCAAGTTTTCAGCATGACACAAACATAAGAGCCAATTAGTACCCTAAGGCATGCTGAGCTCAGAAATAATTACCTCCAAGCTCTACGTCTCTCCCAGCATCTCCCTATTATATCATGACAGAATTGTAGCAACATTATATTATCTTGGGCAAAACCAATGCAAAACAGGTAAAAAGCTTCACTCTAATATGCTAAAAAGTCAAAAGATAAGAAACAAAAAAAACCCCAAACCAGTAAGAATTCACGTTAATCTTTTCATCTAAAGAAAACCAACTTGAATTCATTTAATTTTAAAATGCTGCTGTTAAAATAGTAACTTTATTTTCCCACCAACCGATTGTTATTTATTATCCATGGAAATATAAGCTGCATCTCATTTCTAATAGGTTTAAACAATACTAAAAATGAAGGATAATTAAGTCACGTGGAGTTTCATTTTTTGACATGATTATGGAAATTGCTATTAAAAATGTACAATGACTTACTAAAGAGATAATTCAAAACTATGAACTGCTGTGTTACTCTAACCAAATTGGTACAGCTATTACACCCACTGAACAAGGTAACAGATAATACAAGTCTGAAAAGTACCCAAACTCAATAACATTTGCCTAAGTGAGAGTTTTCAGGCAGAAAAATTTCTTGGTTAATGTGAAATATAGCTTCAAGACAAGAAAGGAAAACCAGATGATTTTTAATAAAACTTTTAGGAACCTGAAAAATAAAATAAATCCTGATAAAGAAGGGTCACATAGATGCACTCATAGGATGAACAGGATGCATATGGCACAAGGGTATGTAAAGTGACATACACAGAAACATAGCACTCTGCAAGAGTGATGCCAGGCTTAGAACACCAGAGAACACACTCCTCTGAGTGGATAGGCAGTAAATCAAGGATACATTTAAAGGAACAGGAAAAGGGAAAGGATGAAAAAGGATGAAAAGTGCAAAAAAGGGAATACTGAATTCAGAAAAGGACCAAAATTAAAAACGAACGCAAGTAACGCATGGAAATACTATTCTCAAAGACAATGACCACTTGCTGCCAATATCACTACAGGGATATTAAGAGGTATGAGAAGATTTCAATAGGTATGGACATGGTATTATAAGTGTTGGAATGTTTTTGTTTACTGAAGAGACCCAGCTTTCATCTAAAGAACAAATTCTCTCAGTTATCTTCAAGTAGGTCCCTGACATCTTCTTCCAGTTTTCATCCCCAAGCTACCTCTTGCACACAAGGATTGATAATAGGTTGGTAGTATTCCAAGGTTTTAATAGAAAGGTTCATTTGTAGTAGATTAAGTTATTCTGTACTGAAAATGTATTGGATTATTCTGCAGAGCAAAATTTATAATCTTCAATTCCTTATGAGCAGTGAAATGCTGTGTCTGAATTGAACAATTTTTTCAGTCATTCCTGACCAAGGCAGAAGCTGAATGATTTAGCCAAGAGGTCTTCAGGTCCAAAATGTGAACTGAAAAAACTCAGCAAATATTTATGCTACGTGTGAGGGAGAAGAAAGGGCTGTAAACCCAGGTTCTCACTGAATCGTAACTGGAGACAACCAAAAATCCATCCAGAGAAAGTTGAATTTAAAACTAAGGAGAGTGATAAAAACAATTGATCTGTCAAGTAAATGAGTTATTCTCATTATTAGCTTTCCAACCATTTCAAGACTTGCCAACTGATTTTTCTTGGGTGTTCTTAAACTTATGAATGAATTTCCAAGGTACCAAAATTTAGAGTGGGGACAGTAAGAAGGAATGCTTATGTTGACCACATCGAGATAAACTCCAGCTTATGAGCTAGTTTTACAGGTTGCTTAATAAATGGCTTGGAAGCAAATCCAGCTCGGCAGAAGTATTTATTTCAAAGAACACTCAGTGGCCATTCTAATTCTATATTAATGTGAATTCCTTGATTGATGTGTGCAATTAGCATAGATTTTCTGGGAAAAATGGTAAGATATTTAAAAGAAGTCAAACTACATATGATTTATAGTCAGACTGTGAAACCATCCTAGGTCTGTCACTAAGTTTGTGATAATGGAATGCCATTAATAAATATTAGAACAGCAGAAGAGTGGAATTCTGCTCGTTGAACCAGTCAGAGTACGTAGAACTATTATGTCACAAATAAGGATTTAGCTCCGGCAGAACCAGAGGAGCTCTGCATATGATCATCCTCCTTCTGTTTCATTTGCATTCAGTGAGCACCATCACATGAACATTGCAGAATCCAGTCCAGACATTTTTTTTGTGATTAAATGCACATTACCAGGTTTATGTTTTGCCCTAATTCACAATTGTTATTCATAAAGCAATGCTACAAGAATCTTTCAATTTTTTATGCAACAATTTAAAGCAACAGCACGTCTTGCAATTTTTCCTCACAAGATTTTACGCAAAAGTCCTCAAATAAAAGTCAAGAGACTTTGATCTATGTAGAAGGGAAATAAAGGCACAAAACCAATGAAATACAACAAAAATATTTGTATTATTGAAGCTCCTATTCCTCACAAACATGTAGAGCGGTGTTCAAAATTATACTGATGGAAATGCACTTAGATTAGGATTTGGGGACTTGATCAAAAAGAAATTCAACAAGATATTAGGTATGTTGAAGGAGACGTTACTTGATAATATTTAGAACTAAACCACAACTAATATCTAATATATTAGCATCTAATGTGCAATTAAACTTCATAAACAAGTGAATCATGGTCTATGACCTGTTCTTTCTCTTGTTCTTGAAAGCATTTCTTTTTTGCAAAAGCAAAAAGATCAAAAGCTAAACATATTTTGAACAAAGACATAGAAAAGCCCCTTGAATAAAACAACATACCTTCTAGACTTTGAGAGCACAGGAGCCTTTTAAGACTACATCATTCTATGGTTTGCCACTGTCTTTTGTCTGCAAAAGACAGTTCTACCGTTATTTAAAAAAAAATATGAAAGAAATAAAATCTTGAACTCAGTAAGTTCTTTTGTACTATCTCTTGTACGCAGTCATGTAACAATAATGAAGGGGTAAAAAGGACACTGGTTTGCACTTCTGCAGAAAAGACGCAGTTTATATGCAGTTCGGTCAACAATACAGTATTCATGAATGCAGGTTTCACAAAGGTTTAACAACAGAAAAATCTTCCATTCTTACAATACAAACGCTTGCTACCTACTGAGCAACTTCTCTTGATTAATTTAAGACACATCACACATAAACTTCATCTGTGTTAGAGTTTTGTAGACTGGCACTTCCAAATGATTTTTTTTTTCTGAACAAAGAGATTTTTGTCTCCTCTCTTTTTGTTGATCAAATTCAGAACACCTGGTGTCAAAATTGCTAATTTGCCTTCAATTATCACCCCAGGCATTTTCAAATGGTACCCTTGCAAACCCGAGGAATTTCCAGCTTGTCCAATTAGCATGTTACAATTTTGATTCAGTTCCCTGCTGTTCAAGTCTAAGCAACTATTTTTGCCACTGAGGAACTCCCCCACCTTACACGTGAATTATAGGTCTAGTAATTCACATATTCATACACAGTACAGACAATGCAAAACTAGACTGGAAAAAAGTCTTGCCTCTGAGTAAGTATAATCACTCGCTTTCGCCAGTATCAGAGTACACCCTGGTCCCATATCTGGGCTTTCACATACTAGCAAAGTATATGTATATACTAGCAAAGTATATACAAAGCAAGGTGAAGAAACAACGTATAGAAAAATACTACTTTGATTTCCTGCAAAGCCAGTTTCATATATTCCTTCAACAACTCCAAAGCAAAATGAGACTGAGAAATGTGTTTTGTTTATAAACAGTAGTAGGAACATTGCACAAGTGATGTGTCTTCAGTGTATAGGAAAAACTGTATAATCTCAGCTTCCTGGGATGCTGCTTAGCACACACTCTCCAACTACAGTAGGTACTTCCCCACATCTTTCTCCCGTTGTCTCCATTTTCCTTCATGAACACTCAAGTTGCCCTCCGTTATTTCTTGATATGAACAGTTCTAGTCATAAAATCATAGAAGTATAGAATGGTTTGGATTGGAAGGGACCTTAAAGGTCATCCAGTTCCACCACCCCACCCCACCATGTTTCACCATACTCCATCTAATACAGACATGTGTTAACATGAGCTTTATCATAAATTTTGTGAAGGATATGAGTTTATCTACTGATGTGCCCTTTTCTTGCTGTGAAATTCCTTTCAGACTCCAGATCATTCTGTAATAACTTCAATTGCCCCCCAGACAAGACAGGCACAGAAAAACATTTAAAATTAAAATTCTATAGTACGTTTCTGAGGATCCCAAAATTTTTGCCAACATTACTGCCAAATAATTGAAATGAAAATTGAATGAAAAATGATCCTGGAATTTTTTTTAAGGACAAGAACCATTAAAATTTGACATGTTAAAATCACAATAAATTATTTCTGCTCCACTGCTTAAATCACATCACACACTAATTACCTTTAGTATTCTCATTGTATCGCTTTATTCTACTGACCGTAACAAACTGCTACTCAATCAACCACAGAACAGGGAGAAGCTATATGTTTAACATTCTGCAAAGAAGTGCAACAAACAAAACCTAATACTGATATAATCTTCATGGCAGACATCGTGTGGTTAACTCCTTCCCATGATCAGGAATAAATTCTTCAGCAAGTACAATCATAACATACAGAGTTCCACTTAGTACTATCCTAAGTCCCATATAATAAGTTTTCTGATAAGTTCTACTTTATAAAAAAACCTCTCACAAATTGCAAAGACCACTCAGTACTAAAATATCGCAGAAGTTTCTTAATCCTGTTATATAACCAGAAATTAAAACAGTGAGTTCCAGCAGAGCTTCCTTTAAACAGGCAGCAGTAGTGGTGTCTTACTGCTAAATGTCTACAGGAAAATAAATGAGGAAGAACTCCATACCTGGCTATGACTTTAGTTGAATGTAAGAGCACTGCTGCTTGGCAAACATGCCATAGGCAAGCACAACTTTCAGAGATAAAAAAACTGAAGTTATGTGTAGAAGCTGTAAACTACAGACTACATTTATCCTTATAAGCACACTACACCTAGAAAATTTTATTTAGGTGCCAAAATGAAATTAAATGGCATTTTGAAGGCATCTTGAGTTGCTTACTTAGCCAGCATAAAACAACATGATTTTCTGACATCAAAACCACGTTACTAATTTACATCCAATTAGAAACTGGTTGCTGACAAGGCTTTTTGTTGTTGTTTGTGCTTTCTTCTAATAAGAGTTTTCAAGGAAATGTATTCTGAAATAGTGTTTTTGAAAAATATTTTTTTCATACTGAAGCACCACTGTGTCTCAGAAACTGTCTATTTTGACACTTAAGCATAAGGAGGGTTCACAGATAGTTATTTTCTCATTTCCTAACCTAATTCTAAGAAGTAAAAAGCTTTTCATCCCTGCTTTGGTTTATACGCTGGCATTTCCACTTTTAAGAATCTGCTTTCTGAAGTCATCAGAAAAAAAGAAAAATAAAACCAAACACCACAAAACTCACACCACCCTTGATCTATAGCAGAGTCCAAGGATATCTGATAAACTCTGCCCAAAATTGGGATTGTGTGTAGCTGTTTCAGTATGTCTAAGCACTGAGGAAGTAGTTAGCTCAGTGTTTTATCTCCTTTTAGAAGAATAGGTACAGTCTTCTCTTGAAGAAGTGATGAAAACATTTTCAGTGTGTTTTAGTAAAGTATGTGATCTAAATAGACAAAGTACCACAGGGTGCACACACATGTCAGACCTGTAAGTGCTTTTACCATTCCAGTATGTATTTAGGAAGTAACTCAGAAACATAATAAGGAAGATGTTCTGAGCACACAGCCATTCCATCCAAACATCACAGTGTTTTTTCTACATCTAAGGAAGCAGGAACTAACCCTGAAAACCACAATACAGCTGGCTTTGAAACAACATTATTACCTATAATAGCACTTAGAAGTGCACATTTTCAGGTATGCTTTCACAAGGACAAGTAGAGTAAGAGCTCACCAGTGTCCCTTTGGAGAAACCAGTCCTGCACTGTCAGAGAGTTCCCACCCAGGTGCTACCTGCTTAGGAGCTGAGAAAGAGGGGGGCTCACATCATAATGACCCCAACTTTGGCAAAGGGTTCCTTCAGAGAGACCACAGACTTCAAAAGACAATGCAAAACACAGATCCAGCAGCAGCCCCAGGTCTTTTTATCTCCCCATAGAGCTGGGAGACAAGCATACTTTTCTTATACCTTTGATCATATTTTAACAGTTAAATAACACTGGATGAGCTTTTGTCCCCTTGTGATTTGAGTGGTAAGTGAACATAAGTCATTTTGACAAAGGGAAAAAAGTAAGGCTCATACACTTTCATATTCACACTAAAAGTGGCTTGAATGATATAAGAGGGATTCATACAGTGGAACTGGCAATCATTTTGCAAAGGCCCAGTAAAAGTAGTGGTCCAGGAGACCCATGCGTTACCCAGTCATTGAACATACACGCACGGTTTAATCATTACTTCCTAACTATTGGCAGAAGACAAAGGAAATACAGAATAATAGCATCATAGAATAGTTTGGGTTGGAGGAGACCTTAGAGATCACCCAGTTCCAACTCCTCTGTGATGGGAAGGAACATGTCCCACTGGATCAGGCTGCCTAATGCCCCATCCAACCTTGCCTTGAACAACTCCAGGGTTGGGGCAGCCACAACTTCCCTGGGTGACCTGAGCAAGGGCTTCACCACTCTCATAGTGAAGAAATCCCTCCTTATGTCTTGTCTAAATCTACCCCTCTCCAGTTTATACCCATTGCCCCAGTCCTATCTCTACAAGTCTTTGTAAGGAGCCCCTCACCAGTTTTCTTGCAGCCCCTCCAGGTACTGGAAGGTGACTATATCTATCTATCTTACAGTTACCTTCCCACTGCTACTGAATTAATGATCAAGACCATTAGCTGGGGCAAATGGATTTAGCTATAGGATTTGACCATAGAGTTCAGAGTATTTTTTTTATGGCTCAGCAACTGAGTTTCTGAAATTTGCTCACTTCATTATTTGCTACTGTTAAACTAAACCTAACCTGAAATGTATATCAAGAACAACAGTAACAAACGGCGATCTTTTTTCATTTAACCAGTCATAACAGATCATTTATCGAAACAAAACATCTGAAACTAAATTTTGAGCACATAGTAGATGATATAAGCAGCAACTAACACACAAATAAAAAAGATCCCATGAAGGAAAACCAAGAAGCAATTAAGTAAGACAATAATTCCCTCTCAGATATTTTGAGTAGTTGTGTTTAGCAATTTAGTCACTGAATTACCCACTCAGATCTACTGCTTAGCAACACTGGCTTGTGAAAACTGTCCCAGGTATTGAAATAGAGCATTTAAATACTAATCCAGTAAATATTCAAGTGGCCCTCAATGACTGATCTTTTTTTGTATATTTACATATATATAAAAAAAAAAAAAAAACAGAAGCAGCATATATATGTATAATAGCTTCCATGTTTCAAAAAAAAAAAAAATCACTTTCCTTATTCTGGTTTCTTGTTAACTTATATGCCAAAAGGCAAAGGCCAGAATGTCAGCTATAATATCAAGTGTAAATCAGAGTAGCTTAATTCTTTTGAAGAAGTCAGACACAAGAAACATGCATATAGAATATAGATTGTTTTAAAGTGAAAGAGCCACATATAAACCCAGAATTTTTAGCCACATTTTTAGTAACATAATTTAACAGCTTTAAAATTGTAATTTTATTAGAAAACTGTCATTTGATCTACATATTTTAATTGAAAAATAAAGCGTGATCTAGAAGGACATGTCCCTGCCCATTGCAGTGGGGTTTGAACTGGATGATCTTTATGGTCCCTTCCAACTCAAACTATTCTATGATTCTGTGATCAAGACACACTTGTTATTCTTGGTTATTAGATCAAGTAACTATATTCTTTTTTGTGAAGTAAGATATACTTTCATCGTGTTGTGTTTTAGCTTCCTAAAAAAACCCTCTCCTACCTTTGGGACAAAGCATAAGTGGTCTATCACTGAATGGGCATCATAACCAAAGTATTACTGACTTTAAACACACACTCATGGGCCACTTCAAACAAAGTTATATTTTAATGGTATTCTGCATATGAATATACATGAAATGTTCTATGTAACACAGAAGTTCATTGTTCCACGAAACCATGCAAGTACAAGACCAAAGTTCATTATTCTCTGAAATGAAAGTCTACTTTGCATAAATTCTAGCTTTTCATAGAGTAGCTAAAGTAACATTGTTTTTTTTTTTAATCTTCCCAAAGCTATGTTCAAAAAATACCCATGGAATATGACCTTGTTTTATTTGTCACATATATTCTGCTCCCATCTATTCTTGAGGTCTAGGGAAAAGATTTTTCATGTATCAGGAAAATTCAGACATTTTGGACAGAAAAAAGCATGCATCAGAATTAGTTGCCACTATACAGCACCAGTGTCACCCTGCCGTATCTCTCAAACTAAGAATCATATGGGAAACTTTGAAGTTTAGATTGCATCCTTTCATCATCCTGTTAGCTCTTCACTAGACTCTAAGTAGGTCTGCATCTCTCCTGTACTGGGAAGCCTGGAACTGAACACCGTACTCAGCCTTTGCAGTCTGAGTGGAGGGGAAAGTTCATGTCTTTCAATGTGCTTGGAACACTCCTCCTAAAGTAGTTTATATGTAATACAGTTTAGCTTTCTCTGATGCAAGGATACATTATGCAATACAACTTCTTTATACATCCCACACTTTTTTACTTTGTGGATGCCTTTATGGAGACACTTAGAGTCACTTGGTTGGCTTCAGTAGCCAGGAAATGGACCAAATGGAAGTTCTTCCACACAAAACCAACTTGGCATAAACCTCACAAAAATCATATACTTCTATTGAACACTAAGAGCTAAATGATAGATGATTCAAAGCAATTGCAAACAAGTGTACTTCACCAAAACTTAAGAACATCAGAGAAACACTTCTGCTAAATTTGGTTTGATATCAGCATGTATACTCCATTATGATGCTAAGGTGCTAAGGGGCATGGTTTAGTGTTTGATAGGAATGGTTGGACTCGATGATCCGGTGGGTCTCTTCCAACCTGGTTATTCTATGATTCTATTCCGCAGCATTTTGAGACTGGTCTGTATTAAAGAACATTCAAGATACAATTACTTTCCCAGACCACTTTTGTAAAATTAAAGTGATATTATATGAACATGTGTTCTTTACTACAGAGCTAGGTAGGTGGAAATATATATATTTTAACATAAAGGAAAACTGAGAGTTTAAGACATTTGTATAACAACATTCACTTGGTTAAATATACATGGCTAAGACTGCATGGTTTCCTTTTAGATCCTTCTCTGTTCAAGCGCTGGTTCCTTTTGTTTCTTCCTATGCCAGTTCCTACCATATGTTGATAGTAAAAATTGTCACTACTCCTGATGGATTTGAATAATAGCTAATGTTTTATGACATCTAGTTAGATATCAAAGCCCTTCCTTCTTGTTAACCACATACACAGTATAATAAATAGAAAAGCCAGAACACTTCAAATTTGAGAAAATTTTAAGACTTCACAGTCAACTATTCTCAGGAAGGGCTTTTATTAATCAAGAAACAGAAAATCACATTATAAGCTTAGTGAAAATGGCCTGTTCAGAGAGGAGCAGCAGAGCAAGTGACTCAGCACTGTGAAGCAGCTTATACTTGGATTCCAGTATACCATGTGGTTACAGCCATGAATGTAATTCCTAAGTAAATTACCCTATAGACTAATGACAGTCTTTCTGAAATAATAGCTCGAAAATAAGCTTTTTAAAAATGATTCTACAAGAAGTAATAAAAGTATCAACTAGCTGGTCATAGACAAAGTGGAATGAGCACACATGAACAACTGACTTAGGGGCATCGTTTAGTGTTTGATAGGAACGGTTGGACTCGATGATCTGGTGGGTCTCTTCCAACCTGGTTGTTCTATGATTCTATGACTCCTCTCCCCCATGAAAAACATTAGGGACATATATACATATACACACACACCCAACACACAGACTGATATCTTTTCTGTCTACGTCAATTTGTCAGTATTTTATTTGTTTACAGTGAGTTGATCATCTACAATAGTGGATGCAGTGGGGTTGATTAGAGTTTTATAAATTTGCTCGCTTGCTAATTAGGATAATATATCTGCTAACTCCAGATCCTCAGCTAGCAGCCTGCTTATTTAATGGAGACTACAAGGCTGTGCCCTTAAATGGTAGCAGTTTAAATTAGCTGAGCAGAGCTAAAAGCCAGTCAAGGAATGATTAGATGAAAGATGTGCTGGGATTATTAAACCAAACAGACTGTCTAAAAATTCACATCTGTACTACAAAGACCTTGAAAGTTGCAAGAAATTATTCTATGTTCTGTATCACAGATGTACTTGTTCTTCACTGAATGCCTACAGCCGTCTACCATGGTATTATCACGCATGGTTTCTTTTAGAGGTCACTGTTACAGATAAGCGCTAGATTTAAGCTTTCAGGACTGTCTCTCTGAACATATTTTGTGACATGGCTTCACTTTGGAACTGCTTTGCTTGTGACCTCTGGGTTATGTCAATGCAACATTCGCTGCTTGGGGCCACTATTAAATAACATTCACATATACAGACTTGAGTTCCTTTAAAACTAGCTGAAACAACTCCCAGGGCTGTTTCATGCTTACCACAGTCTGCAACTTGTGCCCTTTAAAAAAACAACCACATTAAACACAGAAGACTAAAATATCCATGTAACTGCCTGAATCCCAACTTTCTCACATTTGAAATACAGAGAAGTTTGCAGCAACTCTTCATATAGAGACAGATTTTCTGTTAATAATGTAAACTAAAAGTAGAGGAACAAACAAAAGACATCAGAACAGGTGACCCATCTTAGCAGAAAAAAAAGAGACAAAACACCTTACTTCATCTCTTCACGAACTTTCATCAAGCTAATAAGCAATCCACACTGAGAACAGGAGAGTCAAGTATTTTCCATCTAAACCAGGAATGAACTGTAACTGAGGCAATTAAGCTTTACTTAGGACATACTGTAAAAGCAGCTTTCTCTGTAGGATATCTTTCAGACAGGCAGTAGCCCATTAAACAAGGACTGCTTTACACAGTTGTTTGCTTTAAAAGCCTTTATTTATTGTGTAATAGGAGTAGTTGATAAAAGGATTTATTCACCAGTGTTATTTTTTCAGTTGTTAGACTACCCTACCTTTTTCTTCTCTGTCATTCAGAACTTGAAAATCTAGGTGCAAGTTCCACATAAATGCAAAGCAATTATTTTAAACAAGGAAGTCCTAGGGTACATGTTGTTTGTGTAGCTCACTTACAAAAAAAAAAGTTTGTGTGAATTTTTCCTATTATTTTTTCTTTTACTGCAGCAAACCTTAGTGTTTTGTGCTGCAGTCTGCTTGCAGAGAGATCCAAGAGGATTATATGGAGTGACAGAGCCAGCTGGAAGCCTAAGTAGAAGCTACAATTGTTTTTAAAATGCGGCCTGCAGGTGTTAAAGACAGGACCACAGTCAATCTTAGAGAGTGCACTAGCAAAATACACCATAATTTGCTTGATTAGAAGAATCCTGCGATTACAAGTTATAAAAGACAAAGCAACTTATTTAAGCAAAATTGTAACTGGCTAATATGTTCTTTTTGGTTCAAAACTAAAATTTTACTTCTATGTTAGTTTGTATAAATTGAGTATGGTGTTTTATGTACACATTTTGTTTCATTCCTCTTGTATTATGTATTATGACATCAGGAAAATATTTGAACACTAAGAAGAAATTGCAATAATTTGCGACAACGTACATCTGTCTACTCTCCACTACAATTATGTGGGGATCTTTTGGGTTATGGGGGAAGAAGAATTTACTTTAAATCTATTTCATTTACTTTCTCTAAAGTCAGGATGGCCTGTAGTAGAGTCTAATGAGACAACCTGCAAATTACAAGAAGCAGCAAGCATTTCAACAAAACTTTAAGAGGTCACTGTTGCAGCTGATGTAAAAAAAGGGAGTTCCTTATCTTAGGTAGAATTACAGAAGCATATTACAAATTGGCCCAGACCTTTACGCTTGTTAACTCTGACAGCTAGATATATAAGTGGTCTACTCTTAGTCTACTTCCTAGGACCGTCTTCCTTGAAGCTTAGCCCAGGGAATGTTCAACCCCTCCCTTGCCTGCCTTTCCCTAATGAAAGCATTACCTCCTCTAGAAGGGACATCACTGGTTCTCAAGGGAAAGATTGATACATTATCAGGCCAACGGCATGCTGGCCTGTATCAGAAATGGTGTGACCAGCAGGTCCAGGGAGGTTATTCTCCCTCTGTACTCAGCACTGGTGAGACCGCTCCTTGAATCCTGTGTGCAGTTCTGGGCCCCTCACGACAAGAAGGATGTTGAGGCTCTGGGGCGAGTCCAGAAAAGAGCAACAAAGCTGGTGAAGGGGCTGGAGAACAGGCCCTGTGAGGAACGGCTGAGAGAGCTGGGGTTGTTTAGCCTGGAGAAGAGGAGGCTGAGAGGAGACCTTATTTCTCTCTACAACTACCTGAAAGGAGGTTATGGAAAGGAGGGAGCTGGCCTCTTCTCCCAAGTGACAGGGGACAGGAAAAGAAGGAATGGCCTCAATCTCCGCCAGGGGAGATTTAGGCTAGACATTAGGAGGAAGTTTTTCATGGAAAGGGTCATTGGGCATTGGAACAGGCTGCCCAGGGAGGTGGTTGAGTCACCTTCCCTGGAGGTGTTTAAGGCACAGGTGGATGAGGTCCTGAGGGACATGGTTTAGAGATTGGTAGGAATGGTTGGACTCCATGATCCAGTGGGTCTCTTCCAACCTAGTGATTCTATGATTAGTATACTGAAACCAGGAACAACATTTAAGTGAATGTAAAGGAAAAATCTGTTGACTGGCTTTGCTGTATCATTTAAATCGCCAGGCTTAAGCACTCCTTCTCAAGCACACAGACTTTTCAATGCTGGGATATTCAGGATTAGGGGGTTTATTAGTACTTTAGTCCTGATGAAACAAAGTACCTAACACATATTTAACGTGAAACATATGAAGAGTCACAGTAATTTACTCAGATTACTGAAGTGAAATATCGTAATGACCTGCTTTAGCATCCTGTGTCACCCAGAGCTGAACTCTTCTGCTCCTGGTGGGATCAGGCTTCACATCCCCTGTCTCCATGAGGATTTCTGAGCTCTCAAGGATGGAAGAGATTCGGTTTGTACCATGCCTGTGCTGCCTATAGCAAAATACTGCTCCCCACAAGGGCAGGTCAATCTTATCGTTTATTTACAATTTAAGAAACAATGTGTTCACACAATGCATAGGTAAAGACAATCTCAGGAAAAGACTGCTAAACTACATCGTATTTATAAACAGAAATTATGTTTATAAATAAGAACTATAGCCATATTCAGGTAAAAGCAAAAAAGACCCAGCCTAGCCCAGTGGAACTATTACAATTAAGTGTTCACCTAGGAGAAAACAAGTTGATCTTAGATATTTAATAGAAATTCTATAACATTTCCTCAATAAGGACATATCATCAGGACAAAATCTTTATTTACTTGGGATCAGTCACCACTGCTGCAGCAACAGCTGGTGTCTTGTGCTACACCATAAGAATGGAGGTGGAAATTCATCACGAACAAACATTCTATAGAATACAAAGATTCATTACAGAAAGACAACTACAAGATTTTAGTTCTCTCACACGAAAAATATGGTGGAGTAAATGAACTCCCTATTGAAATCCAGAGGAAAAAAAAATGCCTTTTATTTCAGTAGTATATAGATTTGATCCCACAGAACTCATAGACATTTTCTAATAAAAATGCAGTTGTGTTAAGTAATCAGATATACTTGATTATAAAACTTACATGAGAGCTGCTGGTTTCTCTTGCCTTTTTTTCCTCCCAACCGTAAGTATAATGGTATAACTCTGAGTCAAAAAAACACCTCTGTAGATTTTCTATAACATGATTTCTAATCCAGCGTTGCTACTACTGCTGTAGTAATTAAACCAGACATAATCAATGTATTATAAGGTCAACTTCCAGTCCCATGAATTTGTTAAAAGCCTAAGAATTTAAGGACTCAAGAAGAAGAATTTGAGGCCCTAAATTTAAGAATTCAAGCACCTAAAGTGAGACAGGTGTAAGCTTTATTACTATTCCCAAGGGTCAAAACAAGCCAGGCAGGCTGGTTTCTTTAGCTTGAAAGTAAATGCAGGGGAAAGTTAATGGAGTGAAAGAAGTTCCTCGAGACCACTTAACATATTATTATAAATTCATGCTCAGTCTGTAGGATTTGCAGCATAAAGAATGTTAAACTGTGCCATTTCTGGGAATTTCAGGCAATCTTGCCTAAAAGGGGCACTTAGAATCATAGAACAACCAGGTTGGAAGGGACCCATCGGATCTTCTAGTCCAACCATTCCTATCAAAATCCTTCTAGCCATGCAGTCATTTCTGAAGATGGGCAATCACAGGATGACATATGCAGATTTCCCATGTATTAGAGGTTCAATGAGTTTCTCCCTCATGGCTCATACTGGTCTTGAGCCTATTGTTATCATTATACTGATGACAAGAAACTAGTGAACACTGGCATGACGCAGTGGACCAGAAAGTTGAAGGGATTAAAAAGCTCTGGTTATCAACAGAAGCATTTGCTTCTCTCCTGAATAACATAGAGTACATCATGCTGGCTTGTGCTTAGTTAAATTTTTCACAGAATCTTGGAATATTTTGGTTTGAAAGAGACCTTAAAAATCATCCGAATCAGCCTGAAAGTGCAGGGAGACATGCCACTAGATAGGTCACTCAAAGTCTCATCCAACATGGCCTTGAAGGCTTAAAGGGATGAGGCATCCAAAACTTCACTGGGCAACTTGTGCCACTGCCTCACCACCCTCGTAGTACAGAATTTCTTCTTTATATCTAATCTAAATCTACCTTTTTTCAGATTAAAGCCATCACCCCCTTGTCTTATCATTTTGGTAAAAGATAAGAAAATAGCACGAATATTTTACCAGAGAGTAGTGAATTTCCAAATCTTGCTGTCACAGGAGGATGCAGATACAGAGTGTCAGGGAATTGAAAAAGAGATTTAACAAATTCCTAGGAAAGAGGTTCCAAAATGGATATTAAAAGAAATGGTTAGAGATGTTTCCTCCAACATCCTTAGTGTAAAAATTCTGACTAGAAGATCCGATGGGTCCCTTCCAACCTGGTTGTTCTGTGATTCTGTGAATGCTGTGATAGCAGGAGAGGAAAGGACCAGATAAAATGAATTATATTGTGCCTTAATATCCTCTGTCATGACAAAGTATTCTGTTTTCACTGTTGGGGACTTACTACTGGACTAGATGGACCATTTGTCGATCCATTTAGGCTTTTTGTTAGTTAGTTTGTTTTTATAGACTGCGAAATGGAGAAAAGTGTCTTCCCAAATAACAGTATAATAACATTACAGTAGATTTCTGTGGGTGGGGATTTTGACAATCATTCAAAATGAAGCAATTTACTGAAACTGTATGTATTAAAAAGCAACTAAGATTGCCAAACCCAAATCATTAATAATTGTGAAAGTTCCAGAATATATGAATGAGTAAAAGAATAACTATATTAATATAAGCAGGGATTTGAGAGTATACAATTTTGTCTTATTGACCTTGCCAACTGAAAATTGTCCATGACATTGAAATTTAGAGTAACATCTTTACTATGCCTGCTCCTCGTGATATTGCACTTCATATTTTCTGGTCATAATAACTATTTTTTTTATCCTCTTTTTAGTTTCTTGTCCTTTCCTTGAAATAAATAACACATTAAAGTAACTAAAAAGAGTTTGCAATTACTCTCAGTCACAGACTGTGCAGTAATTTCACAGTGAACTTGATACCAAAATTCATATACTTCGCAGCATGACACAGCAGAGAGAGATTTTTGTATTCAGCCAAAGCTTATAAATTCCTCATTCAAGAAAAGGTTAAATTACCTTGAACTGCAGCATTTTTTTTATTATTTTAAGAACATTCTGTGTTTTTTTGTAAGCAAGTAGTCATTCTTATTACTGAAACAGCCAGATATACAATCCAGTTCTTACTGAGGGCCAGTGATACAAACTGTATTGATTTTTATAGGAATTATATTTTTATTACTTCATTAAGAATGAAGTAATAAACAGGGAATCTACATTGTCTTTTATTTTGACTCACTGACTTTTGAGATGGCAGATCAAACTCAGATGCCTGAATTACGGAAAAGGGAATAAGTTCTTCAACTGTTTCTATCCATTTCTGTATTAAGCAAACGATGGATAATTCTATCTGCCTGCTTTGCACTGTTCAAATGACATAAAATGAATGAATTCCAACCACAGTGCATCTCTCTTTCTCTGGGGACTATGCCAAAACCTGGACTGATGCTGGAGATATCATGTCTACCGATTTCTTTAATGAGCATATTTGTCAGAGAAAGAGGTCAGGTATGCTTGTATGCTTCAGTGTATGGAATATATCATTTTACTTACTAGTAGGTATTTGTATTCTTTTTACGAGATTCTATGACTAACAGTTTTATCATAGAGAAGTGCTTGTTCTTATTTGATTTTAGTTAATCTCATAAATAAAATATCTCTTTTGCTTTTAAGTACTTTTACCTTTAAGCTTAACATATCATTTTCAGAAGTCAGAAACAAATGCCAGAAGTATTCACTTAGAGCAATAAAGAAAACGCCTGCATGCTCAGAGTGATATTGATTAATGCCTTTCAATTTCTCACTCTCACAAAACTAAGTTCTTAGCGTAAGAACTAAGAAACTCAATGTTATGATAAAAATTAAATCACTGAATCATTAGAAAATTATCTAGGATCACCACGTTAAATGTTAAGACATAGATTAAGAAAACAGGAGGGAGGGTGTCACACTAGTTAGTAACAGCTATGGTGACACAGATGGTCACAGAGAAATAAATGTATTTATTTACTAATAAATCAAAACTGTTGTTAGTAAATGCAAACAATGATTACAACTTTTGACAAGAGCTGAGTCCTGTCGTTGACCAGAGTGAAATAAAAACAAACCATCAAAACAATATAGGGATGCAGGTATGATCTGTAAAAAGAACATCATAAAAGCACAATCCTCTGCTGCCTAATGCTACTTGTTGCTAAGTTTTGAAGCCCAAAGGATGAAGAAAAGTGGTCTTATGAAGTCAGTAAAGGCTTTACTATAGACTTCAGGAAAAACAGTACTTTAACCAACTTACAGCGTATAATGTAAGTAAGTATTTCTGACCAGCTATGCATGATGCATTGTAGAACACTTACATGCAAACTACGAAGTATATGAATGTTAACAATGAAAATAAAGAATGATTTGGTGCTAAGGCTCTCTGAAATGTTCCCAGGTCTCCAGATCCCCTGATACCTCTGCTTTATTCTTGAAGTTACAAAGTAGTAATAGATCTTGGAGAAATCTTGAAAGTGCTTGTAATTTTTCCTGTACGTCCACATTTTTCACGTTCAAAGTTACCTATGCCCCTCTCAGCTCTATTTCTAGCAAAGTTTTCAGATATCTGTAACTAAATATTCAGAACACCCTTTCTGCAAGAATAGAAATAGTTTAAAAATACAATTAAAATAATACACAGTAAAACCTCAGAAAAAGACAGGTGTTATCAGCTGCAGTAGAACCCTGAAAATACTAATGCTGTGAAAAGCACTTGCACTAGAATTAAGACAAAATTAATGTGCTATTTGGGAAACAAAAGTGATTCATTTATAAGTCAGTTAAGTTAGTCTTCAAACTGAAATCACAGAATCACAGAACAACCAGGTTGGATGGGACCCATCAGATCATCAAGTCCAACCATTCCTATCTAACACTAAACCAAGTCCCTCAATACCTCATCCACCCGTGCCTTAAACACCTCCAGGGAAGGTGAATCAACAATATAGGACACTAGTGGAATTTTATAGGACACTAGTGAGCACATGCTGATAACTACTGGTCGTAAAGGACTGAAAGAAAAAGAAACACTGAATTAGAAAATTATAAATGTATCTTTCAATTGTCGTTGTACTCAGCAAGTGTCTGATGACAGAAGAAATCAGATAATACAACAGATAAAATATTCCCCTAAACCAGCATTCTTAAAAATCTGCAAAAGCCTCATAGAATAGGAATCAATCTCATGTAAGGAAAAATACACTTAGTGCAAAACTATTGAGACTGCATCCACACAGTGGTTCACTATTTTTGCAGCATAAAACATAGACTTAATATACTTGGTCACATGGACTTATGGCAGTGAGCTACCTTCAATTTGCCATCAGTTTCTGAAGCCATGAGTTACTGTAGGGGGAAAAAAAAAAAAAGAAATAGCATGCTTTGACAAATGACCCTCAGATATAAGATTGCAAGATTGGACTGGATACACTGGAAAGAGCTGAAAAGAACTATGGATATTGCTATATTACAGAACATCATCCCTTGGCCTGAAAGGCTGAAGAACCATGTTGACATAAGAAATGAGTCAATCACAGTTCACAGATATTCACAATTAACCACTCTGAGCAGAGACTTTTGAAAATATCTCTTTAAATTAAGAAAAAAACATATGTGTACTATGATCCAATATTTGATGTGAATATGAAACTAAGATTAAAAAATTAGGTACAACCTTTTTTATGAAGGTATTAGATTTTGAAACAATTGGACTAGTTTTCTTATATCTGCATTTTAAAACTAAGATGGGAAGCATTCTGTTTTTACTAAAACTACATAAAAGTGGCAAAGTAAAAGGAAATCATAATTTGGCCCATTATCTTTGTTAACTGTAAGATTAGAAACTTCTTTTTTTTTCCCCCTGATGACAAGTATCAGTTTTCTTTGTCAAAACTGAAAGAAAAAATCTATCCCAATTATTTATGGATTGACGTTGAGTAAAATTTTAGCATGTTTCTTATCATAGTTATGAGCCAAATCCAAGCATGAGTCACTCTGTTGCATCAGCAAAATCATCTCATTATTAGAAGTTCATTATTCTCCAATGCGGTAGATAGAAATAGGCAAAAGAGGAAGTTCTTAGTCTATTTTTCAGTTGGAGTGAGATAAATAAATACAGATTTGTCCCAGAACATAAAGTTGCTCTGTAGGAGCTGACTACTGGTTGTGAACTTGGAACAAATCCATTTGATGCTTTGAGACCCGCTGGGAGACAGACAGCTAAACCAAAGCTTATTCTTGATGCCAGAGTATACTATTCTTTCATTGCTCTTGCCTGCTAGAAAATGAAAACCAGGATTTATTTTTGACATGTCAACTTTCAAAATGGTGCATTACTCTTTACAGATAAGTTATGTTGAAATATGGGATTCATGACATTTAATAGTTGTTAATAACAGAACAGGACACTTCTTAATTTACTGGAGCATTCTAGGGTGGAAAAAACCCTTTAACTTTCTGATGAACTTTTGAAAAAGGTGCATGCAGAAAATAACCAAAAAAAAAAGGAAAAAGGAACCTGTAACACAATTTCAGCTGTTCTAAGTAAGAACTGAGACCTAAGAATCATAATACAGACAATGGGGTTTTTTTGTTTGCTATTGTCAACAACTTTAAATTAGGATCAACAGTTCGGAATATCATGAGATTTCTGTCTGTCATTAGTAACATAGCCCTGCTAGTATAATCAGGAGCTTTCTCTGTTGTTATTTGTTTAAAACCATACCCACTACACCAAGGACTGCTGAACTGTAGTGAAAACTCATGTGTCAGTTCTTTTATCTGTCTTTGGACAGGTCAAAGCAGAAAGCTGATTCTGAAACTTTCAACAGTTGGTCAAAATTGGAAATTTGCTGTATAGATACTGATAAACAAGAAACACATTTTCTCATTCCAGCAAATTTCCAATGTTTTATATTCTATCCCATCCAGAACTGGAAGAAGCTGAAAATCTAGCGGAATGGTCAATACAATAGAGACAATTATAAGTCTGCCTTGATCCGAGAGATGTATCATTTTGACTGCAGCACATCTTTTTTTTAACTCAACATATGTTTTTATCTCTCCGTATGGGCTGAAGCCTTCCTCAAATGTTGCCGATGAAGAACGAGTGGTATTATTCTATCAGATATTCTTGCATAACTCCTATTGTTCAGAAGACAATAAACATATATCTGGTGGAACATTTGGCTATAATTCTTTAAAATTTACTTTTATGGTAAAATACGATTTTCACTGTCCTGATTATTTTATGACACATCCTTCTGCCTACAACTAACAATCAGAAAATGATAGAAGAGAATTCTCCTACGTAGTTTGTGTACTTTGATATAAGCATCCAGATGACAGGATTACCTGTTATTGCTGTGGGCCTGCTTTCCTGTTGTCAGATTATCTTGCATCTTGTTTTCTTGCTTTAAGGATTAAAAGTCAGCCTAAAATTGGGGGGTTTTATCTGTAAGAGTTCACAACATAGCAACAGCAGTTACACTGTTATGTGCTTCACTGAGTAGGCTTTTTGATTTCATGCCATCACTCCACCCACAAGAGAGTTAAGGTAAGAGTAGAAGGAAGACTTTCCAACATGTAGGTGGAACATGCTTTAAATTGAAGCTGCTGTATTGTACACATATTAGCTCTAGGACAAACATCACAAAACCAGGTCAGTTTGTGCAGTTTGGCATTGATCCTTCAATACACACCAGTCACCTCCTCCACCTGCCATCTTCTTTGGTAACTTAGATTTTAAGAAAGTGAGGGCATAGACTCTACTGTGTATTTTTATATATACTTACTTAAGTATATATACACACACATACACGTATGTTCCATGTGACTCATCCACATTTTCTATTAGGTTTGTTCCTACTTACCAAATACAATCACTAAATAATAATTCATGTCATGTTAATTCCTCACAACTATACTAAACATGAAATGCAAAAATGCATGAGTGCCCTGCCTGAACCCACAGGCTTTTTTCAGACTCAGAAATCATTCACATAGAATAGCCTTTATCTGATTACTTCTTAAAAGTTGTAATTTCCTTTAGTTTCTGCTTATCCTAGAACTCACATGTTCAGCCAAGCAAATGTAGACAGTTGGAGCATGAGAAACAACGGGTATAAGCTGGAACGTGGGAAATTCAGGTAAAGCATAGGGAAAACAAATTTTTCACCTTAAAGGTGGTCAAAATTTGAGGCTAACTCTTCAGCAAAAAATCACTATTACTCTTTTAATTGAAACAAGCATGGAGCAAACTGGAAAGTGCATTGAGAATTCCATCTAGGTTCCTTAATTGTAATCTATATCTCCTGAGATAGAGAACAAGAGAATATGAAAGAAGCCTGTAAATTTTTGACCTTTCTTATTTAAAATTCAGTCAAATGTCTGTGGGGTGAAACTATGAAATTGTTATTTCATCAAATTTTGAATCATAAAAATATTCAGAGAGGTGGAAGGACATATCTGTGAGTATTCATCACGTCCGTCTGGAAAGTTTGAAAACGTCCAAAAGGAAAATAAGGAGAGAAATCTGTCAGTCCTTATTACTCAAACCAAGTATCCTCTGAAATGACAGAGTGTGCACATTCACACTGGCATTTTAGTTCAGTTGTAGAGCATAATTCTGAAGCAAATCTTCAAATTGTTCTCACTTAACTAGTGTTTGTTCACTTTAGGAGTGCCTTGAACCTCACTGAAAATTAAACTGAAGTGGAAGTTGAACCATAGAATCGCATCAGTGCACTCGAGCAGCCACAAGTCCCAATATGCACACAGCCAATCTGGAGCTACTCTACAAAAAAAGTCCCAAAATATAAAGATAGTTGACTATGAGTCATCAGCACCAACTGTTTTGCTCTGCAGATCTATTGTGCTGCTCTACTCACTGATATAGACACAGCTAGAATGTTCAGTACTGCCCTGTGTGAATTCAAAGCAATTTTGTCTAACAATTGACATTCAATAGTATTTCATGTAAACCAAAGCAGAGCTTTTGCTTAACTTTAGGGTTG
Source organism: Coccyzus lansbergi (assembly GCA_033558105.1). NCBI lineage: Eukaryota > Metazoa > Chordata > Aves > Cuculiformes > Coccyzidae > Coccyzus > Coccyzus lansbergi. The sequence goes on from JAUMJK010000097.1 coordinate 6,463,693, forward strand.
GGGAGATGAAGCTTTGAGTAATAACCACAAATGAGTCGTAAGTATAGCATTCTGGCTGAAATATAGATTAACCTCAAGTGATGCATTTAAATCTTGACCCCATTTTAACTTCAATAAGAACGACGCAAAGTGAACTTGGAAAAAATTAAATTTTACTTCTACAGGGATAAATTAATTTTTTTAAAATTAATATCTTCCTCAGTTTACTGTACTTATTTAGCTCACTGCGCTTCCACTTCATCACCTCTTTTTGGGTCCAGCCAAAATACCCCCACAAACCTCAACTTGTTAAAAGAGCTATTACAAGTGAAGAAAAAAACAAGTAGAAATTTTATTCACTTGCATTTGTTCCTGAACTCACTGAACATAGTGATGGAAAATCAATAGGGATGTTTAAAGACAGAATTTTAAGACTTTGCCATAGTTACATTGGAAATATGCCAGTTCAGTATTAATACTCTACACCTGTCTTGACATTAATACAATAACCTTAAGTGTTAATGAGTGTGCAGAGGCTGCTGTAGCCTATTTCTGACCATAATCTATGTCTTAAACCTGAGAGAATATTTACTGGCTTCCTAGTCTCAAGAGTTTAACATTTGGATCCACAGTTCAACAGTGCTCTTAACCATAAGCTTCACACTAGAAACGCTCAGTACTTAAAGCTAGGAGCTTGTTAAATGCTGTGTTTGTCAGGATTACATTAGTGATGAGAAATTCCTTCAAATTATCATAGTAATAAAAATGAAGATATTTTAAAAAATGACAAAGAAAGATAAATAGATTTTGGGACACTATTTTTTTTCCTATTTTCTTTTCTTATTCTCTCCCCATACACACACATACTGTTTGCCTCTAAGAAATACTCAGAAATGGAGAAAATCCTTAAATAATCTTTAAGCATTTTAACATGATAAGGAAGAAATTTTTTGCCTCAAAACCAGCCTTTGAGACGAAATATGCCAGCAAGCCAAAAATACCACCATTCACAAAGTTCTATTAATGAATTTCTTTTTTCTGTGCCATCTGGTGGATTCTTATTAAAACTGCACAGACAGCTCAAACTGCCCCTAGTTTAAAATGGCATGAATTTCTTTTAACTTATTTCTTCAGAAAAGAGAAGTCATTTATCTCCAGAAGGAGGATACTGGTGCAAAATTTTTAAATGTGTTTTATATAGTGAATAAATTGAAAATGCTTATATGCTACTAACTTATTTTTCTTTCTTCTATACCTTTGTGAAGAAGCAGCTGTCAAGTTATTTTATTTATCTTGTCCAATTTTATTCTTCATTTAAGTAAATATTTGAAAGGTGAATACGAGAATGATTTAGAAGCCCATCTAACAAAACAAAAAGATGTTATGCACTCTACAGTCATGGACTAATCTGATTCCTAGCCTTGCTATACAGGTTGCATTTAAAAGAAGAAAATGTTATACAATTTTTGGAAAAACAGAGCAGCAAGTGCTTGAAAGTTATTGCTTACATAAAATGCCCTGATGACACAAAGTGAAAATACCAAAGTTTTCTTGGTACAAACTTGTAGAAATTTCTTTGTACTTCAATAATGAATGTAATAGGGTTTTTATCCCTGCTATGCATAACACTTACCAGCATGTTTTATAGGTCTTTGTATTATTTTCTGTGTTGTCCTGGCATAAAAATGTAGTTTATATTGTAGAGGACAATAGGTGGTGTTTCTTTACAGGACTGATTTCTAACTTCTATATCTCAGGGGAAAAAAGGTACAAAAACTAACTGGCTGGACCTAAACCTTGCCCCCAGGATTTGTTCTGAGAGCTAAATTAGCAAATTAGGAGAATGGTGTTATTGTTCCCAACGGACAAGACTCAAGTCTTCTCATGCCCTTGATATTTATAAAACAAATAAACAAATGCTATATTTGTGATGGGAAGTTATGAGAAGTTGTTGTTCACAAAATATGCAATATGTGAAAGAGATAAGGGAAAACATTTTAATTATAGATAGTAAACATCTTTGAAAACAGTATTCAAATAGTATCTAATTCCCTGGTGATGGCTCTGAGCAGACACAGTAATTTCCAGATGTTTCATCATGCCTACAGACATATCATGCCTGTGACATTATCTGTGGTAACTCTGTAGCTGATAAAGCTAACTAAAAAATGAAGCTGAATTCCTATCATGCACAATGGAGTTCACTGAGAACTTATAGAAATAAAATTGCAATAACACTACCTATAGACATCAGACCTTAGAGTTTACCACAGAAACAATAACAGTATCAGCATAGGCAGGAAATTTATGTTCCTCAGAATGTCTTTACTGCCTAATATCTTCTGGTCATTACCAGCACAGATCACATAATACAGATGCAATCACTATGACTGAGCAATTGTAAACTGATAATATGATCAAATAGTTGTATTTTTTACACAAGAAAGAAAAAAACCCCAGCATTTGTATTTGACAAATTTTAAATCTCATCTTTGCACACTGAAAAACAAAAAAACCCATATGGATAAATTCCTATTCTTCATATTTATTCTTAATGCTACAAGCCATGGCTTCCTTCTCCAACAAAGTATAGCATCAAGTCACAGTTGCATTGCTTCAGTGGGGCTATAAGGCTATTCAAATTTGTAAGTATTGATTACTGTCAAAGAAAACTGAAAATAAAAGTCATCATTGCTCAACTTCTATAAATGGAATAACTTGTAAACACAAATGGAATATGTAGGGTGGATGTTATGAATACCTTTTTTTACATTTAAGGTATGCATATGAATCCCATAAGGCTTAGATTTTAAATACCAATTACAATTAATGACTGGTTGCATGATCTTGATTTCTGCAACCATCAATACAGTAATATCAAACATCGCAAGAGGAAGATGCTCAGATCTTGCCGAATATAACATGGTAAAAATGCTATAACTGAGCTTAGGCTTGCCTGCCAAGTGAAAGGAAAGGAAAATATTTTTGTTAACTCCGTCCTCTTTATGATTGCATCATGACAAAGGAAAGCAAACTTAAAGCAATTAAGTAAATGAGATTATGGAGAATATGGCTTGCTTAGCAGTACAGAGGATATATGACTAATAAAGCTTAAAATCCATTACCACCCAGGTATCCTCTTTGCCTTCATAGTAAAGATGCATATGTGGAAAAGAGTCCACGCAACTTCAGATTTTATTAAAAATCTGTTACTATTAGAGACAAAAATTCTTGCATATTACTCAGTGGAATAAATGGTGATTTATAAATGAATATTTTTAATAAAGAACAGGAATTAACTCTTACAAATAATATGAATTTTTCCCATTAAAAAATCCAGAATGAACCAGAATATATACTACTGAATAATAAATAATAATTAAACCCCCAAAATATTTATACCTATCCCTTTCACTTATAAAAAAGTAATCATTAACAAATATTGTCATTTAAGAATCTAGTCTGATCTGCATGTCTGATGGTTAAAATGGCTAAAGTTAATATCCACTTCTATTTGACAAAAGAAAGCAATACTAGAAAGGTATCAGACAAAGCAACTGACCTTTTCTGATATTACTATCTAGCACACAAACCATCTAGCAATGCAGAAAAGCACTTCTTTTGAGATGTGTGGTTCTAAGATTTTGTTCGAGGTTCACACCTGTTATAAGTGCTCTGCTGTACTGGTCTGAATTCCCATAGAGATAATGTATGTGACAAAGAAGTCGTCCCTACTTTCTTTCCTGAATGTCCCTTAGGGAGAGGCACTCTGCTTGTAAGAACCCTTCCATACAATCTATTCCTGGAAGCTTTTTTTCTCCAATTCCCATTAAGATTTGTCCATGTATACCCAGGCACAGAAGAGAAACATGCCTCTGAATGTCAAGTTATGATGACAGCTGAAAATGTTGCTGCTGCCAGAACAGGCAATCCTATCTAGAAGCCTTCTCTACAACTGCTGTAGAATTGCCTGGCAAAGGCCATAATAATTTGTTCTGACAAAACCATCACACACAGTAGTTTCAGCCCATTTTCAGATCGCTTGCTTTCCTTGGGGCAATACAGGAGATGACAGCCACATGCTTTCTGCTTAGGACATCTCATTCAATCGAGTCTCTGTGTGCACAATATACCTGACACTTCCAAGAAAGCACTGGACTTTTCAAGACCAACTATAGTGCACATGCACATTGCATCTGGTCACATTACAGGAGAGAAACCAGGCAGATAAAACTCTGCTGCTATTCAAATATACTCTAGTCCTGGCCAAAGCTACATCATTCGCTTAGAATAAGTGAAATGACCAGGAAAAAAAGAATTCAGATGACAACTCTTTGGCAATGGCATTTTGCTTGTTATAAGCTACTAATACTTATCATCATGTAGAAAATGCAGTCATTACTGGCACATCTGCTCTCTGTAGGGAGCTAAGATGAAATGAACGTGGAAACTGGGATGTGTTTTCTTTCTTTATCATTGCTTTATTTAATTTTAGTATCTTAATACTGAATGGTTACAAAAATATTGACAAGCAAGATTATATTCCTGCTGCTCCTATTTATAGAGAGACAGAAAAATTCCCAGTTAAATTAGAAAATTTTGCAGGTGCCCATTTTTACTGAAAAAGTTTTACCATAAAGCCCAGCAGTCAATGACCCTCTAAAGTTGAAGTGAAATGTATACATCATGCTATGTTAAAGCTGAAAGTTCTGAAGAGATAGTGAAGGTGAAGCCTGCAGCCACATTCTACCTGAATTCCTCTGTTTTGCATCGCTGAATGAATTCCATTAACTTCAAGTTGCTTAGCAATCTATAGTTATCAGGTTTATTTCTTAGTAATAGGTAAACGGACCTGACTTCTCTTAAGCTATGTGAAAAAATAATAGGGTGGTATATATTGCAGTACTCAGTCTTCCCAGGGTTGTTTACAATCAGAAAGCAATCTAAATGAAAATTTTAAAGAAAAAATACTATCTTGCTTTCTAGTGCATAATTCAACTGATTTCAGACAATTATTCAGTAAATATAAGTATTTGTAAGTATAATTATAAGGACATGGAAGAAAATGACAAATTGCCTGCTAAAACACTGTAATCAGAGATAGAACATTAACACTTAATTAACTAGATACATTTAAAACATTTGGAAGTGTATGTAAATAGGAAGGGAGAAAAGTGGAATTATTCATGAGCAGGTTAGAAATATTGATGAGATCCTTTTCTAAACAAGGACAATTATCAAAGAGGATTATGTAATGTACATTAAAGCCTTCCTGGTTACTATAAAATAATTAGAAGATGTTGCCGCCTTACATACCAGGTCAGATTAAAGTCTCTTCTGAGGTTTCCTTAGTTGAGCACATCAGGTGAGCATGCCAAAAAACTGAGCGGTTCTGAAGACCGGAGAATTCTTCCACTAGGATAAGCTCTTTGCTAAATCCCATAATTTAGGGTCTTATTTATTATAGGTATTTCTTGAAGTTAATGAAAGTAAAAAAGCAAGGATACTTTTCACTCACATTTTCTAAATGTAGCAGCTAATTGGCATAAAATACTGGAAAGGTCTGTAATTTTCACCAGAGATTGGATTTTTAAACCCTTTGCAAATCCGCATGACTTCAGAGCCTGCAGCTCCTCATAAAAACCAAACCACACAGAGTGAACTGTTGAACTGACATCTAAAGCATTATTACACAACTGATATAAAACATGACAGAAATAATAACCCTACTATAAAGTATTGTTCTATAAGAGTAGAGAGAAAGATTTCAGGGATGGAAGGGTCTTCTAACGAGTGAGATAAAAAAAACCCCACTCTGTGTCCTCTATATATTCATAACAGAAGAGTCCTAAAAGCACAATTACGCTAGATAGTTCTCTGGGTTTTTTCCCCCCATGACTGAAGCTAGGCAAGATGAATGTTAACCTGTGCTCTACTTTCAAGGGTGACTTAAGCAAAATCCTAAGCAGAAATGAATTCTCAAGACTGAAATATTTAAGTGCTTTCTGGAAGAGTAAACAGAGCTCTTAAATGGTTTAAGTACTGTAACTCAGCATAGATCAATATCTAAAACCAATTTCATCCTCTTAAAAGTCTTAAACGTTACAAAGGTGGTAATGGTGTGTTTTAGATAGCCGCTATAGAATCTGTTCTGTGAACTTAATAAATATTTTTCACTTCTGGGATAATATTACAAGATTCTGTATTCTTTTAGAATTATTTTAGCAGCAACAGTTCCACAAAGCTTGGTAGTCTTCATTGTTTCTCTCTGTGACAGTTTGCTTTAATAGACTGAAAATATATTTCTTAACCAGAATTAGACTCACATTTCCTACCATCATCTTTCACTTCTCTTTGCAATAGAACTGGTTAAAATATCTTCTCAGAGTTTCAGGAAGGTGGGACCATATTACTGCCAATCTTTCTCTTTTCCTCTGAACTTTTTTTCCATCATTGAACTCAAACAAAATGGCCCTTTTTACAGAGACCTGGCGTCTTCATAGCTTCACTTGCTGACCTTGTATTGATCACCACTCTTGACTGCTATGATTCTTTACACTTTTCATATTTTTAAGCCTTTCTTATCAATCTCTGTAGATGGGAGGCGATACAGTTAATCAGAACCTACTTTCTGACTGTATTTCCTGTGAATAATTCAGATGTAAATAACAGCTTTAAACCTTTCTGTTCTCTTCAGCATTTAATTGACTCCTATATACACATTACCTTTATGAAAGGTATAATAGGAAAATCAATAGTGTTCATTTATCATATAAAACATAGTTTTAATGTATTTTTGCAGACCAGTCGTATTTTCTGTTTAGCTGTTTTTTAAAAAGATAAGTCCCTCACAGAAAAAAAAAAATGTGCCATTTAATGGAATTCTTTTAATAAGACAAGGTGGAAGAAGAGAATTATTTGATCTCTAGCTGAAAAAATATTATGCAAATCAGGAATTTCACCATCCATTCACTGCTACACAGACCTCTTCAGAGGTAGTAATTGTTGGCTTTACAAGAGAATAGGAAGCATTTTCATGCATACTTGGATATGTATGTTTTATTCATTTTCAAAAGGGATGATTTGATGAATTATATATGTCTTTTATCTCCTCAGATACTACATCGTAGAAGCCATTTACTGACTTCTAACAGAATGTAGAAGCATAAGAGAACCAGTGGGAAAACCCCAAGCACTACAGGAAATGGAAGAGTCGGCACAAGTCAGACTTGCACTTCTTGGTTACAGGGAGTTAGTTATGATCTGGAAGTAACTCCCATAATTTCTTTTTCCCGTTGTTTGCTAACATCCCTGCTGTTTCAAAATAGTGAAAATCAATGTCGGCTGCAAACATGGAAGAGAAATGCAATTTCCTTTCCCTTCCGAGAAAGTCTTGGTGTAGCCACACTTAGTATTATTTATGAAGTTGAATATTACTGTGATTTGAGATTTCAGCATTGCATTGGGTCATAAATAAGGTTTTCATTTCTATGTTGAAAAGGCAGTGAGTACCTCACATGATAGTATTTCAGCGCATGCCCTACAGCACAGTTACTGCTATTAACAAAGCAAAAAGTCCTGTATTGATGACATAATTTCAACAAATGAGATAAAATCTATTAGGCCTTAATTCACCGTAAGTGCTTTCCTAGTTTATGATACCATTATATCAATGAATAAAAACATCCAGCATAGTCAACAATGTAGAAAATGTTATGCATTAGATTTTTAAGTGAAATATTCCTGAAAAAAAAGATACACACCCTCACCCCCAAGCAACCTGTAAATGTAAAAATTGAAAAACAGTGGTTCAACATGCAAGATCAGAGCATGGTCAGAGCTGCAGGATAAGAAAGTCAGACCCTCTCCAGAATTTATTTTATGCATAGGACAAAATCTTAAAGACAAAACATGATTATTAAATAATTAAATTATTATTAAATAATCACGTTTTGTAAGTGTATCACAAATCCATGATAATCCGCTCATATATATGAAAAAATTGTCATAAATATGTGTTATGGCTTTACCAGCAGTCATAACTATCAGGAATAAAAAAAAAACCTGTCCTAATGCTGTCCCATCTCCCAAAAGACAAAACCAAACCAATAATTAGGAGGATCCCTGGTTCAACTGATAGACTTTGGAGAGAAAAAAATCTCTTTCAAGCATTATATTAAGAGATAGACTCGAAGACTGTTATAAGCAACAAAAAGCATGAAAATTTAGGTGTTATATAAAACTTAAAATATTTGTCTTTGTGTGTGTAGATACTGATATGTGTGTATGTGTGTATATAGAGCGACACAAGAAATTGCAGATATTGGCTATAAAATTAACAAAGTAAAAACAAAGTTACACCTGGTAGAAGTTTTTGTCTAACGAGAAAGTTCATAGTATCGCTTCTTTACCCTCAAAGAATGCTGGTAATGTCTGTCAGTCCTACCACTGTGGCGTGACTGCAGAAAACCCTCCCCTGCCAAGCTGATAATGCTATTAGGCTAACAACTGGCTTATCACTGCCCATCAGCTCTTCAGGGAAATATAAATGAAGAAAAATTAAGAAAGGTAATAGGTTTTCTGGAATCATCCCACAATGCATAGCTTGTGAAGAGAGACAGATATTCCTTGTGAGATCATTTTACCACCTACTAAAAAGGTGTTTCAGTCTGAGTCAACAACATTGAAATGAGAAGAAATTTCACACTTCTGAATCATATGCAGTCTCATCTAGACATAAAAATCACTGGGGAAAATCATCACGAGATCAGAGACCAAAATATGCAGTTCTGAAAATGAATAAGGATTATGATTATGGATCTGAATTATGCAAAGACATCTATTTTAACGCTAGGTAAAACCAAATATTTAAATTGCAACAATATCTAGCATTTCACTCTGATCAAGAACATAACCTGAAGAGCCTGGTGAGCTGAGTTCTAAAAACCATACTCAGATGAACAATTTGATTTTCTGAGGAGGAAGGGATTGGGTCTTGGAAGAGATTGAATGCATCCATGGAGGAATAAAAGGCTACAAACATTTCACAGGAGAGAGTGCTCAGCAAAAGCTATAAAATTCATCAAAAAATCTAAGATATCATTGTTGGGCAGGTGACCATACCAATTCATAGAGGCAATTTCCACTAACAGAAAATAAAGCAGAATTCTGTGAAAAGTAAAGACAAGCCTGCAGGGAAATTAAGAAGTTATTTTACACGCCATCTACTTTTATATCAGTAGTTTAACGTGATTAATTATTGCTTATGAAGGTGAGAATCTAAGAATGGAGATTGATGTCCTTCAAGCACTACTCAAAGAGAAGGAGCTCTTACAGAAGTACTTGGTCTCAAAGGTCCTGAAATAAAAAAAAAAGGATTAGCAATGAATCAGACAAATGACCCAAAATGACCTCATACTTGTACTTAACATATATAATGTGTCTGAGTGCACATGTCCAAATTGATAGAGTTATGGACTGAATAAAGTTGTAAATGTGAAACAGTAATTCTTTCATGAGATCTTGGGGCCTTTACTGTTGATTTTTGTGCAAACCTCTTCTTACTAAATTAGGGACTAGTCATTTCCAGTGGGAAATTTCACAGATTCCAGTGACAACTGTGAAAGTATCCTACATTACCACATATGCTAACTATAGAAACAGAAATACAAAACTTAATCTTTTCCTTTGTGATTTCATTTCCCCTGGGCTTGCCAAGTATATCAGCTTGTTGTGCAAGCTGTAGGAATAGGTCATCTGGAAATAACTCAGATGGGGAAAACCAAAACCAATTTCTTCGCAGCAGAAATTCATTGCAAGCCTATCTTTACTCTATACATCCTTTCAGTTCCTGTTAGAAAATTTCTTTTGGTTCCCATATGGATATTGTAAGCGGTCATCTCTCTCTTCAAAAGGTAGCATCATTGATCTTAACCAGAGAGCGAGTCACACCCAAATATTCAGATGCGAAAGGTGGAAAAGGAGAGGAAACTCATGAAGTCATCATATACATGTGTTCTTCAGATACATAAACAAAAATTCTATATGCGTGTGTGTATATAAAACAGAGTATTGAAATCAAGTCATCCCTTTCTCTAAAGTAATGTTTTTTTAAAATGTCTTGTTTGATGATACATTGTGTATAAGAAGAATGTAGTTTCAGAGCCTGAGTGCTCTCAGATCATTCCACCTATGCATAGCTGATGTCATCGAGTTAGTATTTTTCTGATACTTTGGCCTATAGCAGGGAATCACTCTGCTTTTAGAAATACCAACTTGCAAAAGCTATGTACCTCCACAGTTACTCAAAATACTTCTAATTAACAGTTCACCATTAATTGCACCAAGTTTAAAACATGCTGTTACTCAATATCTTACAAACAGGTGTACCCATCATTACGAGTAGCCCACACTACAGGCAGGTAGGGACTGATGTCTGATGAAAACTGAGAAATTGGGTAGAATAATATTGGAACTGAATTACTGTTGCATCTGTTACTCCAAATTTCACTACATAATAAGTTAAAAAAAATCCCAAATGTCAAATAGTATTAGCAGAAGAAGCAATTAAAGCCTACTCATATTGAATTCTTACATTTATCATTTTTTCTTTGACATTTTGACAGCTTGTTCTGTATTGGCTCCTACACAAGGCGGTGACGAAAGGTTAAGTGTGCAGCATTTTGCTAAAAGTCTGTTAATATCATGAGTGTTTTCAAGTATCTTCAGCTCTGCTCTTGAAAAATCCCAGCTACCTTTCACATCACCTCCAATAATCTACACAGTTGACATGGATGCATTCTTGATTTCATAGACTTTTCTTGTAAAAATCTTCCCTATTTTCATTCTGTGAAATTTGTACTCTGCTGTGGAAGTATCGGTTTGTCATCAGTTCATTGAAGGTTCAACAATGTCTCTTGGGAAATCAAGGGTTGATTTTGGTCATGCTATATGCCTAATGAAAAACATTTTGAAATGGAAAAATGGAAGTATCTGAGCAATCTATTTTATGATCACCTAAAAGAAAAGTTTGTGTCCTTCTTTGTATTCAGAAGGACAAGATTTGGAAAAAAAACACCATTTCAAAGTCAGGCACAAAACTAATAAACCGGCGCCAAAATTATAAATGTGAAAAAGTGTTATGCAAAGCGATAATGCTAATAGCTTACTTTATATGAGAACAGCAATAAAAGCAGGAGAATGCTGATGACCACTTACCCCCTGCCAGAGCACACAGCTCTGAGTTAAGCAGTTCACAGATCTGCTTTCATATAAGAAGCCAAGTATTCTGAATTTAAAGCCTTACAGGAGAATATATTCTCCCTACGCTTATTTCTGTTCCTGGATTAGTGTGGCTGGTTTGATTTATTAAACATACTGCTGATTATAATTATACCTGACTTGATTTATTATTTCTTTCATGATAGGATTAACTCAGTGAAGATACAACTGGAAATGGGTCCAACTTGGTCTCCGTTTAAGATGGTTCAGATCTAATTCTCGGGCTTTTTGGTAATAAACAAGGACTACAATTTAAGACTCCTGAAAAACTTCATGATTGTTCCAATTCTGCTGCTTTTAAAAATAATAAGAAAGTCCTTTAGGCAAAAAATGCAGTTGCTACAACATTAAGTACATCTGTGTCATGTGTCCCAGTCCCCCTACCCCCTGTCATATGAATCACTAGATATTTTCTGTAGTTGATGAAGGTCATTCTAGCAGAAAACAAGGAACAGGGAGAAAATCTTTTGCATCTCCCCATAAACCTTTGGATAGAAATTCCATACAGCCTTTTCTTTTTAAAAGAGTTATGAGGGTAAATATTGCTGATTTATAACTCTTCTCAAGTGATTCCTGCACCAGAACTGTTTACTCTCAGCTCACCTGGGCACAAGGATGAGGCTGCTGGATCCATTTGCCCATAACCATGGGTCCACATTCCATAGTGCTGTTTTGTTTATCCTGACTCCCCACCAATTTGAGGGCTCACCTCACCTTTTCTAGCCTTTTAGCCATGGTTATTTAGTTTTATTTATTTTATATTATTTTATATTTATATTATTTATGTTTATATATATTTATATTATTTTATATGGTTATTTATTTAATTAACCATTAATGACTACTGAGGGAGTTACTACTTGAAATAAGCTGATTCAGATCCATTTTACTGCTCTCTAGGCAGAAATCAAGATGTCCTTTCTCCTCCCTGTCACCTCTACCTGTGCTCAGCTCTGCGATCTAAGATATTCAAGGATACAAATTTGAGTTTGTAAATTAGTGTTCTGAAAAGATAAGACTCTGAGTCTATGCTTCATTCACAGCCCCTGTGCTTCAGCAAGCAGATCAAAGGAAAACTATGCTCTGAATGGCCCTAAGCAATGCATCAGACCCCAAAGAAAGCAAACTAAATGTAAACAAAATCCTAGGGAGGATTTCAGCTGAAAACTGCAGAAAACTGACAGAAACTGAGCATAATGCACTTTCCCAACAGCACTGATGCTAAAGCTGCATCAGAAAATTTGTTCAAAACAACCAGCAACAGGATTGAAGTACTGGCTTAGAGCTATCAGTGTTCCTAAATTCTCTCTAAAGTCATAAATATTCCGTTATAATCAGCAGTTCTGAAGGTTTTGACCAATTCATATGAAAAAAAACTTCCCTGGGTTTTTCTTTTCAAGTACAAAATAATACCATAACTGTTTAGAAATATGAAGTTTACTCTCTCCTGCACAGACGTATTTTCTCTGCTGGGTGAAAAATGAGATCAGGGAAAGTGTCAATAATACAAAGCCAAATAAGCAAACACAGCTCTGATTCAGGTGGAATTAACTCACTGAAATATTGAGGCTCCTCACTGAGTATATTCATATTGCAATTATGCTCTTACTTTCTCTGCCTGACTGTTTCTAACCACAAACATCTTCAGTGCTGCAATTTGAATCCATTCCCTGGTAAATCTTTCCTTGCCTCTTCCATATGTTCTTTATAAAGTAGAGAACATAGTCTACAAGCAGTCAGTCTCCATAAGACTGAGTCTCCTAGACCAAATCCTTTACTGAATTAAATGCTAGAACATGAAAACAGCCTACATGCTTTTTTTTTTTTTCCCCTTTGGAGAAATATCTTTACACTTGAGACACAGTCAAATAGCAGATGCAGATCAGGTTAAAAAAGGTAAATGTTTACTCAGTCTTCATTTGTTCATTAACTTTATAGGTGTTTTAGAGAAACTCATTTTTAAAAAGGGTAGAAAGGATGTTCATGGAAACTACCAGCTCATCAGCCTCACCTCTGCTGTGCCTGGGAAGAGCATGAAACAGATCCCCCTAGAAGCTAAGCTAGGGCACAGAGAGTTCAGAAGGGTGACCTGAGACAGCCAGCATGGCTTCACCAAGGGCAAATCCAACCTGACCAGTCTACTAGTGTCTTTCTATGATGAGGTGACCACATCTGTGGACATGGGAAAAGCAAAGGATGTAATCTATCCAGACTTCTGTAAAGCCTTTGACACTGTCCCCCCATAACATCCTTCTCTCTACATAGGAGAGATATGGATTTGATGGGTGGACTGAGGAATTGTTTGGGTAGTTGCACCCAGAGGCTAGTGGTCAATAGCTAGGTGCCCAGATGGACATAAGTAACAAATAGCATCTCTCCGTGGTCTGTATTGAAACCTACTGTTTAGTAACTTCACTAATGACACAGACAGTAAGATGAAGTGCCCCCACAATTGACATGTCTGAGGGATAGGATGTCATCCAGAGGGACCTTGACAAGCTGAAGAAGTGAGCTCATGTGAATCTCACGAGGTTCAACAAGGCCAATTGAAAGGTGCCACACTTCAGTCATAGCAACCATTACTATCAATAAAAGCTGAGAGATGAATAGATTGAAAGCAGCCCTGCCAAGAAGGGCTTGAGGATACTGGCAGATGAAAACCTGGACATGAGCTTGCAATGCGAGCTCTCAGCCCAGTAAGCCAACCGAGTATTGTGCTACATCAAAAGAAGCGTGGCCAGGAGGTTGAAGGAGGCGATTCTGCCCCTCCACTCCGGTGACCCCACCTGGAATACTGCATCCAGCACTTTCAGTAAAGGCAAGACATGGACTTGTTAGCAGGTCCAGCGGAAGGTCACAAAAATGCTCAGAGGGCTAGAATACTCCTATGAGGAAGGGCTGAAAGAGTTGTGGTTGCTTAGCATAGAGAAGAGGAGGTCGCAAGGAGACTTTATAGCAGTCTTTCAGTACTTAAAGAGGGCTTATGAGAAAGATGAGGACAAACTTTTTAGCAGGGCCTCTTGTGGACAGAACAAGGGACAATAGATTTAAACTAAAATCTAACTAAAAGGTTAGATTCAGGCTAGTTATAAGGAAAAAAAAATTAAAATTAAGGTAGTAAAAACACTGGAAAATGTTGCCCAGAAAGCCTGGGCATGCCCTGGAAACCTTCAAGGTCAGGTTGGATAGAGCTCTGAGCAACCTGATCTGCTGGAAGATGTTCCTGCTCCTGAAGGGATGTTGGGCTACATGAGCATTAAGAAGGGTTCCATCCATCCTAAACTATTCTATGATTCCATGGGATTCTTCAGTACTGGAGCAACCTCTGACAACGGGACACAAAACAGGCCAGAACTCAGTAACCCAGAATGACTTTTCAGACCTGTTTTTTTTTTCTTGTTTGGTTTTTTTTGGGTTTTTTTCGTTTGCTTTTTTTTTTGAATAGACAAAACCATACCTTTTGAAGTTTTTGATTTTTATGGGTTAGCTCCCAAGATTAATTTAAAATATAATTTGCATTTGCAAAAGTATGGTTAACATAGTTCTGTCAGTGCTTAGGATGTTGAACTTCACAGCTACACAGATTTTACATTTTTTTTTTCACTTTTGATTACTGAAGATTTGAATTTAACTAAGCAAAAGACTTCTAGATTTGTTTTTAATTTGATCAGACCCACAGCTGGACTATCACTACAGGCAGCTTCCACTGATTCATTATAAAAATGGCCATGGAATAATTTTTCTTGCTGTTTAATTTATGCACATAGAAAGCCAAAACTGAAAAGCAATATGGAACAAAACTTTCAATATTACAAACTGAGCCAAGTTTGTCAATGAATACATTAAAAAAAAAACCCAAATTCTGAAGGACTTACAATAATACTTTCGGAATAGCTTGGATCTACTATTCTTTGGGCATTTATGACTCAGTCTTTTCAATTATTTTATGAATCTCCAATGCTAGACTTTAAAGAGATAAATTTGTTCACTGTCACAGTGTCTTTTCCTTTTAATCTGTGGTAGAAGCCTACTTAAACTAGTCTGCATGTCATTACTACTGAAACCTAAAATTCCTAACTGACTTCAATAATGCTAGAAAATTAGTGAAGGGATGGAACACAACACTGGAGTGGAGGATCATTAACAAGTTTGAAGTCTCCTATCAAATGTCCATCATAATTTGTTGCCTTTTCCCCCAGATATTCCATATTGCAATACATTAGATATTAACTACAGGAGACAGCGGTAAGGGTAGAGCAGGGGAAGACTGTCTACTTTCTGACCTTAGTGTGAGCTTTCATGAAAGGAGTAACATTTAAAGAGCCAGTCTTGGCATAGAAAAGCATAAAAAAAAACTTCTAAACTTGTTCTCTTCCCTAAAATCATCCCTTTGCTGTTTTCAGCTTTGCAGAAGTAATAAATTAGTCATGGAGGTTTAGTTTTATATTGAGGATCTAATATTTACTCCTCCGTAGTAACTTACGAAAGAACAGAGTATTTCACTGCAACAAATACTCGGGTTTTCAAGTTATTCGTACACTTAATTACAATCCAGATTTCTCCAAGTAGTCAGTGAAATGTAGTTACTATCCTCTATAAGATGTTCTACTAGATGTTTTCCTCAGAAATTTAGGGAAGTGGTATTCAGAACTAAGAAACCAATTACAACCAAAAAAATAAAAAAACAAAGTGGAGGAAGAAAAGTAAGTTTTTACACATCATAGTGAGACCAAGTGGAAGGCTCAAGCAAATGAAGCTCTAGCAGGGGCTAAGGGGCCTGGTTTTTTTCCACCTAGAGAAGAGGCTTGGGAATGCACGTGTGTGGAGAATATAACTGACACCCTCAGATATCGAGTGGTTGATGAAAAGAGTAGAAACAGTCTCTCCTTGAAAGTACACAGTGAAAGGTCTAGAAACCATGATCACAACTTTCAGCAAAGGAAATATCAGCTGGACATAGGGAAAATACTTCCATAACAGGAATAATTCAGCAGTGGAACAGGCTGAGCAGGGTTGTGAAGTCTCCACCTCTAGAAATATTTAAATTAAAGCTGTATCTTAGATAATTCCAGAAAAGAGTAACAAAAAACCATATATTATTCTATTATAAATACATGTTCCGTTTATTAAAAAATGCATACTTTTTTGGGGGAATAAATCCAGTAGCCTTAGAAATGGATCATAATAAACATATCGTAAGACAAACTTCAATGTGGGTGTGCAACACCAAGAATTTAAGAACAGATCATAAGATCTAGTCTGTAAATATGCAAGAGTTGTATGCAACACAGATTTGGAAAACTGGTCAGTCTTTTGTAAATGAAGTACTTTCTGGATACAGGCAATTATGTTCAGAGACTTGAGTAAAGTGGTGCAAGCAAATTCATTTTGACAAGAAGTTGGGGGGAACTTCAAAGGTTTTTAATTAGTATATCCATTTCTTTCTTTGTTGTGATAAGGAGACTCACAAACCAGTCTCTCTCACTTTTTCTTCTGTAAAAAGTTGCTCCTGTAAGCAAGAAATTAAAAGCAGAACTGAGAGCAGCTCTTTCAGCATCTCTTAGTGATCTGAATTTATTCCCTGAAACCTTCTCCTCCCCACTCAAATATATTCAACATTTCCTGCTTCTTTTTTTCCTCTTTTCCTCTTATATAGCATAAGGTGACCACTTATTAAAGCAATAAGCTTCACTGGAAGGGTATGAACACTTACAGGAAGAGTGTTTTGGTTTTGTACGCTCATTTAATCATCATTACTTTGACAACTACCAAGTATTACAAGGAATATGAGGTCAAGTTTGTCCCTGATGTAACATCTACAACTTCACTGAATCTTCTCAAGTTGAATCGAACGATGGGAAGAAAAGAAAGAAAACGAAACGAAAATAGGTCATTTTAAAAAAGAGAAAAAACAATCTTTGAAGTAAAGGTTCACCTTGGCTGTGAGACCGATGAAAACAAACCTGTGACAAATCAATGACAGAAAGAGGATTTAAGAAAGAGGATTACTTTGTCAGCATTCTGCAGCACGTGTTAGGTACAGTTTTTAAATTAGGTTGGGGGAACATTTTTTGAATTGATAATATTCTGCTCATTATTTAATTTGAAAAAAAAAAATAAGAACTAATTTTTTGCCTAGAGATAATTACAGTGATCAAAGGTTTATGGTAATGAATGTCTGCCAGACTAAGTCTTTTATTTTAATGGAAAGGGGAAGCAGTATAACACTGGTAGTTGAACAGCAGTCTCTCAGAGAAAATCCCTAAGTGGATACCATCTCTTTATTACAACAACATATTAACTTTGTAGGGTCAATTCCCAATTCTCTAAGAAGCTACAAAGATCATCCGTCCTTCAGGAAAGTGACACAGCATGTTTACATTTCCATTAGGGAAAAAAACCTCCAAAAAATGAAATCTATTTACAAAACACCCAATTGCTGTTTCCAAAAAGAACAATTCCTTCGGTAGGCATCTCAGCAGAACAGAACAAGATGACCTGAAAAGTCGATGGCCTTGTGAAAAACGTGGAAAACAATGTGAATAGATCCATTTACAGACAGTTATGCTGAGCACCAGCAACATGCTGAGCTGATGGAATTTTGAGCTCTCTAGATGAATACTGCAAGAAGGAGTAACAGCAAATAGTCATCTTGCATCCATGCAGACAATAATTCAACTGTGATTGTCTTCCACATTCAAGTCATGCAAGTATTTCTAGTTAAAGGAATTATTTGCACAAGTAGCTTTTCCCCAATAACATCAAAATATTCATAATCTATATCAGTGTCAAGCAAGTCAATTTTCAGAGATCATCAGAGATCATTCAGAGACATTTGGTTTGGACTAAAATGTCTCAGACTAACATGTACACTTGCAATACAGGCCCCATGAGCTGTTTGACTTGCACTGGTGTCATAAAAGCCTTCCTGTTCAGACATGGTAGAAAGCAATTTGATGCTACGTAACCTAGTTTTCAAAGAAAGTTTCTGCATAAAATGGAAGAGAAGGAAAAAAAACTTATTTGACATTTAAAAGGTTTTCAGTCCAAGTGCAGCTACCCTCAACCATACTTTTGGTAAAGCTGGCTTCCTGTGTAATATTTAGGCTACTAGAAGAAAACTCAAAAAAAGAAATGACAGGATTTTTTGCTGAGTGTAAATACTTAGCAGCAGTATCACTGAGGTGACACACAGAGGCTTTAAAAGAAATAAGCTTCAAGTCCCCAATCCCACTCTATGTTTGCCAGTGTTATTACACATCCTATTAGAAGACTATGCTAGCTTTAAAGAAAAACGTGCAATTAACTCATACTATCCTCTGGAACAAAACAGAATTATATTCCCACATAATTCTAAGTGTCAGAGATATCCAGCATTAAAATATAATTGTTTTAAAAATAAATACTTAATTGCTTGCTTTTCTTGCCTATCATCAATGAAAATGTGGATATTTTCCTAGGCAATTGCTTTTAACTTTCTTTTGTCTCATAGGAGTCTAGTTTGCTTCTCTAGGTTTTCACATTTGTCAAAAGTGCCTCTTAGGCTATTTGGCATAATATGAACAACAAAGATATTTCAGACTTTTTATAGCCTGGGTTTAAGTTCTGTTCTATCTCTCAGATAATTTAAGGAGAATCTATGTAAATAAATTGGTAGCTTTAGAGGGAGAGACAAGGGAAAAATAGAAAGAAGTCAGATCAGTATCCCCTGTTCAGAACTCTGAAATATATTCTTATGTGAAGGTTTTCATAAATCTCAAGAAGAAATTCAGGGAACGGATTGCCAAAGGGAAAGGATTAGTTAGAAATAGATGTATTTTTTACCTATACTACTGATAACATTTCTCATTTGTAATTTTAGACATGTTACACTAGCACATGAAAAAGATAGATTTATGACTTGGAGCTTAAATAAAACTTCATACCATCTCCTGCCCCTGGTAACCACCTTTTAGCATGAAAAAAATGACAAGTTTTCCTATAGAAACCTGGAACTGTAGGTTTCTGTTTTGTTTTCTATTTCTCTGAAACTCCTATGTCAGTGCACACTGAATTAGAGGTAAAACCTGTTCACCTCATTGATGTGATTTGCACAAAAATAAACCTGTCTAGTGCCCAGTTAAATGATTTAGGATGACTGGACAACAAAAATGAAATAAGCTCCATAAAATGGAAATGCTACAGAGCACCCTGAACTTTCCTCTCAGACTTCGACATTAAGAGTCTCCCATCCATTTGAGTGGATTTACATCAGATGTCCATAGTAACAACTTTACAGGATTAGGCTTTTGACAGAAAAGTTCATCACATTCAGCTTCAGCTACAGAATTGAACTGCCTCGCTTAGTAGGTTCATGCAGAACAGGTCTCCAAGTGATTGTTACAGAGCTTTAATGGGATGGTGTAATAGGCCATTGAACTCACACACTGTCCTTTCGCAGGAAGGTTTTGCACACTTTGCAGGGTTCTCTGGATCACGCTTTATTGAATACTGAAGATAACTACCTTTAGATAATTCCCATCTGGATTCTTAGCAATTTCCTCAGCTTTAAATAGCTATAGAGCTGTTTTTATTAGTCTCTATCTGAACACAATTTATCATCCTGAATTACAGTAACCTCTCTCAGCCTACAAAGCTCTGTATCATTTGCTGCATTTTTAAGAAAACGTGAATAGTCCTCTCACATCTGAAAGCTGGGTCTTGGAGCCAGGGTTGTTATGCATAACCTATTATCTGTCTGTATTGCCAATGCTTTGTCCTGCTAATTACCTTCTTAATCATTTTGATGTGCAAAATGTGCGAAAACTTGAAGCTCAGTTACTATTGTTCTTTTTAGGCTAATAGTGCATGTTTCAAGAAGTTTTGTTCATCAGTTATGGTAGATGATCTTTTGTTTCTAAAAAAAATCTGCTAAGTTATGAAAGTATTAATTTATTTTTAAGGTCTAGCAGCTTGACTGACACTTTAAAGAAATAATGAACTATAGGCAAAGTTTTCTTTAAACAAAGCACAATATGCTCTGACTAAAGAATTGCTAATACTTATCTTCTAATTTTTCTCAAGTAACAGGGTAGTGAAGCAAAAACTGAAAGGTATACAGGCATGAGATTTTTTTGTCATCAAATTCTAATTGTTTCCTTAGAGACATACAGGGTAAAGCATGTTCAGTAATGTTTACACTGCAAAAGTATTTTAAATTTATTAATTTTTGTTAGCTTACTAATTTATTATAATTGTTACTTCAGTTAACAGTGTCTCGCATTCCACCTGGAAACACTGGGTGCTTTCAAGGTGTGAATAAGATGGATTTTTGCAGCAGTAAAAACTATTAAGGAACATTTAGTATATTTTTCTGTTCTCATTTCTTAGAGAGTTATGAAGTGCAGAAAAAAATTACAAGTCTTTGCAAGTCTGGACTAATTACCAGTAACAATTAAAGGTCACATTATTTTAGTAACATTGTGTAGTATGAATACTGCATCCCTTGAGATATATATATAGATATATATATGAGAGTAAAAATCTGGAGTAAATCACTCCAGTTACATTTCATGATCTATTTTAAAACAATATAAGCCTTTAGAAATTAAGGATGCAATCATTCAGGGTGGCAGAGGTTTTGGCAGTCTCACAAATGTCAAGACTTGGGATTATACAGTGCATCTCCTCTCTTGGGGCATTATTGTTATCAAACAGTGATTTGGGAAAAGAGCCAAAGGAACAGAAAAATACAGATGTCTGCAAGAAGATGGATTATTCTATCTTGGTAAAAACAAACTGTCATTTGTTAAGGAAAAAAAAATCCAACCGTATAGGACCAGGACAGCCCAAAGTTTAATTTACTTGAGCACCTATACAATTTAAAGCTCTTGATTATTCACCCTGAAAATCCAAGTGGAACACCAGAACTTTCCATGAGCTTGTACATGTAGATATGTTGACACAGATAAGAGCTGCAGAGTGGATTAATAAACCCACATTGTGGATAAATGGCTTCAATTAGGGTTCTTGTTAGTTTCTACCAGAATATTTCCTTAGGAATGACTAATTTATCTCATTTCGTAGCCAGCTTTTTTTCTTTTTCCCCCCCTCCACTTTCCTCTTCCTATTTATTAAGGCTTCAGAGAGCTGTTTATTAGAAAATTAAGTCTCCTGAATAAGGGTGCACTTAGGAATCCGCCTTTTCCTGTACCTTTCAGGCTTTATAGCTTCTCCTGTATTTAAAAAGAACTTTCAGCACTGTGCTACAGTGAATACAGTAGAAGAAAGAAACGAATTAAATATGAAAGTGTGATTCAGAGAACTGCAGGAATATTCACAACTATTGCAGGAAAGTTGTGATTTATCCACTGCCGTTTCTGCCAGGGTTTACCAGTTGTTGCATTCTTGCTTAAATGAGAGAAAAGAATTTCCAACTGAGCTAAAGCCCTTCCAAGGCAACTAGAAATAAGCTGAAACATAAAGATAACAAAGAGTTTAAAGCTCTGTGCCTGCTGCAGCAGGGAGACACATCAGGTGCTTTTGCAGATTACACACTTAGTGCAAGGTAATGATTTAAGGGAAGCTATTTTGAGTTTGAAGAACAAAAGCTCATGACTCTGCTTGGGCTAGGCAGAGTTAGACCCCCGACACAGTTCTCTGAGGCCTGAGCTTGACGACAGGCATGGACAGGAAGCAAAGGTGCTGGAAAAGGCCCGTTTTACACCACTTGGATGTGGACTCTGCAACAGCACAGGAAGCCAATTAACAAAAAACTCTTCCATTTTTAAAAGTATTTTATGACTATTTCATTTCTTTCATATGTCAAGCTTGGTAACACTTTAAAGTGGAGACAGAAGGGGAGCAGAAGCAAGCTGGCAATATCACAGCATCATCTCCTGTCCTGCCAGGTCTGGAGCCTCATCCAGTGTTAAGCTTGGTCAGATACTAGGAACATTTGACTCCAAACCTCAGACGCAATAATTTAAATTCCAGTCCTCATAAATATAAGCTCCACCCTGAGCAAGGTCCATCTCATCCAGGTATACCTATAAAGTTTATGATGGGGAGGCCAGAAGCAGTGAAGACTTGCTTTAAAGCAGAAACTTCAGTGCCCATTTTAACGGGAAAGCAGAAATTATACTCCTAACTTCAAAGTCCACTGAAGAAAACAAGTTTTATTTGATTTTAAAGGATTTTTGCACAGATCTGTTTAAGTGATGGAACTTAAGAGAATGTACAGATTCAAGGAAAGCTAAGTGACTTCACAAGATCCCTAACCTAACCGAGAAAGAAAGTGAAAGAGTTTCAGAATGATAGCCTGAAATTGATAGAAAGCATTGGGAAGTAGAAGTAACATGAAAAAGGCAGTAGGAGGAATGTACTAATCATGTACTGTTACCACTCAGCTTGGAACATGAAACATTCAAGATGAAAACAAAACCAATCTGTCCAACATGCTGTTCGTATGGCAGAAAATCAGGTTGTCATTCTGTGCTACTGAAGTCAGTGTATGTTTTTGTTCAGATTAGGAGGAACTAAAGCTTTGGTTTTACTATATCAGTGGTTAATGAGTAATGTGTAAGTGGACGTACTAAAAAACATATGATTTCGTTATTCATGCCCCTTAACATATGCAAAAAGTAGTTATTAGGACTACTCCAGGATTTAAACAAAGACATATTTAGTTCCCTGAATTAAAATTTCAGAAATCAAGTTTTCATCTAAGTATTAGAAAAAGAAATTGACCATGTAAGAGAACTTGGTACTCAGACCCTTAAAATGGGGACCTGTTCCCCTGCTTTTTTGAAAGTTGAGCAGATAAAAGTCACATTTCACCTGTTAACAATAATATCTAAGCACTTGGAATCAACACTTAGTCTGCATTGAATATTTGGAATACCGGTACTGAAATTTATTGACTCTAAATTTATTTTTATGTCCAGATGTACATTAAAATAACAGAGAAATCTCTCTTAGCTCCCTCAGCTGCTGATATTTCCACTTTGTTTTTATTAAAGAACAAGTTAGTTACTTGCTCTGCCCCTGGGACAAGTTTAACCATGTTTCTTCAATTCTGTTTGTCAGTCTCCCAAGCACATTTATTCCTCAGGAGCCTGCTTGTCTTTTATTTATTGTGGAAGCTGAACTCTATTAAAATGATATACAAGCTATGGAGCTGAAGAGCAAATTTAAGATTTTGGATAACACCTTATGAAATAAAGTTGACCTTCTACTAAATCTTTTTGCACAAACACTGCATCCAAATTAAGCACTTGTAGGAACCATCACTGGTTTGTTAAAACCATATTGTTACAACAAAAGTCTTTTGAAGGTGTCCAGGTTTTAGCTGTAAATTGAACGGTCTTGTGTTTGGGTTAGAATCTTGCTTAAGCAGCAGCAGTACTATGGTGTCATTACTTTTAAAGAAATGCAAACAGAAGTGTGATTAGCTAGCTGAAAATAAATAGTCTACCTCCTGCAAAAGCACTGAGAGATAATATAGTATGGAAGTGTTTTAATTATTTTTCACCTAATTTACAGAGATTCTATAGCTGGATCCAACAACATTGATGCCAGCAGGAATTGTGAAGAGAGAAAGCATCACAACCTCACAGTGTAGCAATTCCTCAGTTTTAGCTTTTATTCCCACTAGAGCTTTCAGTCCAACACAACATACTTATTCAGGATAGAACTTGTTCAGGTAGAGCATGCAGAAAACTGGTTTATCTTTAATTCAGTCATATGAAGAGCTCAGGATGACAAAGCTACAGAAATGAGAGAGGAACCCCTATTAGCCTGCAGTTGGATCCATAAGGAAAGCTTTAATAGGGATTTTCTGCTTTAGATGGCCTGCATAGCATGAATGTTTAATGCAGATGTATGTGGTAGGTATCACTAAAAGAAGGAACTGCACTTTGCCTACAGCTCCACTTCATACTTGGCCTATTTACCTAAAATACAACCATTTTCAAAAGATTGTTGTAATCACATATGTTCACATAGCTGATCTGAAGCATTTTTCCATTTGATCTATTTGCCTCTCTCAGCTTGAATGATTACTTCCCCATAGTTTATTTACCAAACAATAAACAGAATACTTCACAAACTCCATTCATCCCATAACTTATACTGTAAATTAAGCTTTTAGATTGTGTAATAACTTATAATAAAGACTTAAAATATTGGAAGGGACTTTTTTTTCTTATTGGAGGTCTAGGTGAAGGAAGATTCCAAAAGAAAATAATGTTCCTGAGACTCAAAGATATTCAGAAAAAAATAAGTCTATTGAACTAAATTGTCCAGGGATATCTGAATACTACTAAATCAAAAATTCACAAAACAGCTAAACACTGCAGGATATCTAAGTAGCCTCATGCTTCTAAGTCTCATTAGTCCAAATGAAATCAGGTACCTATCTATCTTACAGATCAAAGCTCTTTTCTGACTCAATAAAGCAAAGCCTCACACTAGCACCTATTTTATGAGGGGGCCTACTGCTTTTTAATCTTTCAAGATGCTGATCTGTCAATATTTTTATTATTTGTCAATATTCTCCACAGAAGCTTTATTTGAGCATTTAAAATTTTAGCTGGGGAATGACTTGGGTTTTGTCATGGTCGTTTTCTGTTATTCGTAAACAGATTAAGCTTTCTTTGCCCATTAAAATTGGCAAATGATGTCATGGCTCAATCTAAAGCATAAAGCGCATAAAGCACACCACAGAGTTGCAACTGAGTGAAACCCGATATACAGATATTCTATTCATAAGGAATTACATGGAATTGTTGCACTTCACTGCAAAAAGTCAAGTTTCTACTGCAGGTCTCCATCATGCAAGATGCTGACCATCCAGACCTCTAGTCCACAGAAACAGGCACAAGGTTCAGCATGTCTTTTAGACACAAACCTGAAGTAAAGCACCTGCTGAAGTGATGTCTGTTTCTCAGGCTGCACAGAGCCAAGGTCCCAGTAGATTTTCCTGCAGCCTGGTCATGTAAGGAACCAGACGGAGCCCTGTGCAGCGAAAGACTCCCTCTTCCCAAATCACACCAGATTTTTACTGCTAAAGACATGGCTCTGGTTCCAAAAAGATCAGGAGTTTTGACAAAGGTGTGATTTGTAATTCCAATTAAGAGTGGGACAGTTCACAGTAGGCTGTGCAAACACTGGTATTTCATTTTGACATGACTTTACTACAAACCAAAGTGAAGGATTTACACCACTAGGTAGGAGATACCAAGCTGCAGGCAGTACCACTCCTTTATCTCATGTAACCTTACCTCATTTCCTTCCTGCAGAAAATTTCCTTCTTTGGTCTTTTGAGGGTTTTTTTGGAGAGGAAAACTGCAAATCACAAATGAGCCTAAATAGATTCATGATGAAACTTAAAAGTTCCTACTGGCACCAAAACCACAGCAATTTCATGTAGAAGTTGTTTGTAGGGCATTTAAGACTCTGGATTTAATTGTTCCTTGGAAAGTAATGTCATTATGCATTTTCTATGTTAATTATCCCTTTGTATACAAGCTATGTTTTTGTATACAATTACTTTTGAAAGAAAGACACAGTTATTTTTATTGCTGCTAATTAGTAGAGTTCTTTGTTCCAGCTCCCATGACACATTGTCCCTTTTATTTTAACATTCAAAGTCAAAACTCTAGAACCTAGATATTCTTTGCAATATTTCTGGGTTTTATTTCTTTTTAATAAGCACACTTATTTCAGACATTCTAATTCCCATATTTACCTCAGCCTTTGCTTACTGAAGGACAAATTCAAACAAACTCAATAACAGTATGCATTGCTCACACTGAAGGAGAAAGCACAGAAACATACTTTTCATTGTCTACCCTATGAACGCTGAACTTGATTATTTTTTTCCCTGGGAAAGCTTATTCCCATGCAATTAAGATTTGAGGACACTGCAGCCTGCTTGCAAATATTCCACAGAGCAGTAAACAGCCAAATTAGTAAACTGAATAATTCATTGCAAATTATTTGCTCATTTTTACAGAGCACAAGGCAAACCACGTAGAATTACCATTCCACATGCTTCTCAATGTTGATTTTGTGGCTAGATTTTATTTTTCATTGAGTTTCCCATTCTCTCTCATCTCCTTTCTGTATTGTGATGCTATTTCCCTAAAATATCTTTTCACAACCAAAATCCAAATTTGTTCTGTGTGAAACATAATAGCCACTTTCTTCCACTGTCCAAAAGAGCTCTTCAAATTAAAAGGAAGCGACAGTTACCATGATCTAACAGACAAAGACGTGACAAAGGTAATAATGTCGGGTAGTATTCATTGTGAAGGCAAAGAATAAAGACAAAAACTAGGCAAACAGTCCAAAAATGGAGACTGCAAATGAGCTGATATAACACAATAGCATCGTTCTGCATATTTGGAAATGCTAATGAAGCCATGAAAACAAAGCTACATGAGGGAGAATTTTTCATTGCACAATGACAAGGTTGCAGTAGCTCTACTGCAACTGGAAGAGACAAGACTACTCATTCTGTTTCTGCTTAGATGATCAACAACTTCCCTAAGTGCTTCTCAGAATTCACTGAAATTGCTGTTTCGCTATTATTGTCTCTGTATCTGCACACAAAGTGATTAATTGCAGAACTGACCAAATCACTGCTGCCCATATTTATCTTCTAAAGGCTGAACCTGCCTCAACCATTGCCAGTGATGACGCTGTCACAACCTTCTTCTGAGAGGACAGGACAAACCAGAAATACCTCCAACAAAATGGTGTAAGCCAATGTTTTAGGTCTGTCTCCACAGTCAGAGGGCACAGCATATCTGGCCAGTAAGAATTACTGGCCTGTAAACAAGGATGAGAACATGCAAGTTACAGTAAATGCCCTAAAATATTAGAGATAACTTCAGAATTAATAGCTGCTGTTACAGCTAGTGTGAATTCTCCATTCAGACTTATTCTCCTAGGCTTATCTATTCTCTGCCATGCAGCTAGAAATTATAATTTTAGGCAATGGCTGGGTGGAAGTAGCAGGAGAGTATGTGAAAGAATTAAGTAGAAAACATTTCTGTAACGGAAAAAGTTACATTAGTTCTTACATTTCCCACTTTCCACAGATTTCCCATTTAATTTTTTTTTTTTTTCCAAAAAAACCTGCTCATTTTTAAATAAAAGAAAATTATTCTTCGGTGACTGAAACTTCATTATTCTCTGCTATTAACAGCAGTCAAGTCTACAGAGCAGAAATATATTTCTCTACATTTAGATTAATTAGAAAACCTGATTTATCACATTGTTGTGTCCTTTCCCTCCATTTGCTTTGTGCTAGTGCTTAGATAAATTATGTTCTGTTCATACAGAAGCATACAGAAAATCAGGTTTGAATTCTAATTACCTCCCTCTTTTTTTAAGCAGTAGGGTTTGTGGATTGTGGGGGGGGTTTTTTTGGTTTGTTTTTTTTTTTTTTCTTCACATGAGGCTCTATTGAAAAAGAGAGATATTAGGGCATAGTCCCTAACCTAACTAAGATAAATGGATTCTACTCCCATAACTTCCTATTTTCCTTTCTTTGAAATTCCACTAGTTAAAACTTGCCACTCTGCATTTTCTTCTAGTTTTAATCATCCAAACTGGAGAAGAAAAACAGTGTGTCATTCAGGTGACTAATCATAAAGAGATAATTAGAGATAATTATGAAAAGTGAACATAACCCACAGCATGAAACTTGCTTCAACAATCACTGTGATATTTTAATATAGTTTTTAGCATGCTCACAATCAGGATAGACCAAAATGCACCAATAAGATGAAGAGATGAAAGCAAAAGTCTATTACTAATTACTTTAAGGTCTTTACACAGTTCTCTGTATGATATATGCGATAATATGAAATCACAGAAGGCCGTTTTGGAGATCATATGACTTAATTGTAACAGATGCAATGCTCTAGAATCATGGACTAACCTGAGCTTTCATGCCGAGATACACGGATGCAATATTAAAACACTGCTGTAATAAATAGATGCTATTTGCATATTTCTGGATTTCATCCTATCTGTATTGCTTACTCAATGGAAGATCAAGAATACTACCCAGATACTAAAAGTAGATCTGAGGAAGAAAATATACAGAAATTCCCAGTATTGAAAAGGTCTCAGTAACTCACCACTTGACATTTTATTTCTCTGGGAGAATGAAGCAGATAACACTAACATGGGCAGCAGAAGCTGTATGAACTGTTCCAGAATACGGTATTAATATTTCAGTGAAAAATACAAAGTAGCATATTCGCTACTAGAAGCCAGTAATAAGAATATGCTTCAACTGCTTTAGATTACCTGGTGCATTCGCTGGGAATGAGGTGACCACCAGCCAGTCAGAGTCCAAAACTGTCATTATTTTTTCTACTTAATCATTGTATTATTTTAACTTTTCAATAGTTACGTTCGGTGCACTGGAATATGTCTGGCAGCAAACAGTGTTACAGTTATAAAGTCTCAGCTGTACTCCAGCATTTAACCAATACCTAATGCCTTAGTGTTTTGTGTATTCAGGACCATGCACACCATTGCCTTCCAATTGAGAGAGTGCTTATAAATATCTATTCTTTATAACATGTTTCCAGACAATCATTACCATAAGTTAATATTGACAAATGTTTTTGAGTTCTCAGTGGATCTGTCTTATCGTGCACCTGCCAGGAAAAGGAACAGATATCTATTTTCAGTATCGCATATGAATATTTGAAGGGCAAGGGTTACAAGCGCATATATCCAACTCATCAAAATGAGAACATACCAATAAGAGGATATTAGAGATTTTACAATCTCTATATGGTAAGCATTCAGCATGTTCTATCACAAATAAACTACTCCTGATGTTCCTGTTAAAAAAAAATGCAAAACTAGAAAACCCTTACAATTTTCCTAGCTTAAGCTCTATTTTAGTGCAGTTGCTCATGCAGTGCTGCTTGACCTGAGTCGTTAGCAGAATGTTCGAACAGCTTCTTCTCTCACATCCCCAAATACACTCAGTGATTTCTTTTTAGCTTTACCTTACAGAACACAGACTGAATATGAGAGCAAGACCTTACAGATTTGTGAACCCACTTTGAGATGCACGTATTATAATTACATATGAGCTTTTCTAGTTCAACCACTGTTTATTAATAATAGCTTCTCCAAAAAACTCACATCAATAGCTTTATTACTTGGCAAAATGTGGCAGAATGCAAATGCATCCTCTCATATATAATTTACAAAGCGAATTACACTCTTTGTTAATAAGGGAGATGGGAAGCTGTTGGTAACTACATCTGGAGAAATACTAGTACAGTTTCACAAGTACTATTAAGAACGCTACATGTGAGTTCTGAGTTTGATGATCTCTGCACTGATAGCTGCAGGTCTGCTTCTGCACTTGGGAATCCAGTTTCCAGACCTAAAAGCCATATAAGTCTCAATATTGGTAAAGTCATTTCCATTTTCACTACTTTTGTCATTTTTCATTTGTAATAAGGAAAAGTTACTGATCCTCTTGACAGTAGTTTCTTTCCTATCTTTTCAAGCGAATTACATGTGTGGTTATCATTTCATTGTCTCCTTAGGATAGTAAATATAGTGTCACAGCAGGCATACGGATTTTTTTTTTTTTTTTTAATTAATGAATTCAGCACTCCTAGCCACACAGGAACTTATTTTTATAGGTTTACTTGGAAGTGTTAGGGTGCTGATGAAAATAAACATTGGAGCAGTAACATGTAAGGGTGTGAACTGGAAAGTGACTAAAATGGATCAGTTTAGCTGTCTAAGCCCAGGACTGCTAGCCCCACTTGACTGAAATTCAGATTTGCAGGTACTACATAAGCTATGCAAACATGAGATAGCCCCATAATAGGAGAGCTGAAATAGTTAACCCTAAGCTCATGAGTAAACTTAACAGAAAAAGAAAACTCCAAAGAAAAACAGGATACAGGCATTCTTCCTCTGCAGGAATCAAAATGTCAGGCATCCTCAGAGAACTTAACAAATGAGCAGAACTGAGTTATCTGTGACGCAGTGTCAGTGTCCGATGTGTTTTGAAACTCAAAAACTGCTGCCTTCAAGCTGTACCAGGCAGTGACAAGCCTGCCTAATATACTCTGACTTTGTGAGATCCTCATCTGTCCCCTCTGACAGAAAGGTAACATATTATATCTACCTCCAGGAGGTACTTTATGAGGAGACTTCAGGCAAACCTGAATATTGGCCACACTAGAAAGCCGTGTAAAGTGTCCTGTAACAGAAATGGGCTGTAGAGGCCTGCAGCCATGCAGTTAACTTCAATGACTTACAAAGCACCATATTCTACTACAGACTCCCAGGACTAGTGAGGGAGGGAGCAGCTGGAGAGAGGGTGAGAAGATGGTCATTTTGGTTTAAAACATGGCAAGACAAATATAAGGGAAATGTACCCTTTGCTCAGTTCTTCAAAAGAAATCTCATGGACGTCTATTGTCCTTTAAGGACTCCAGGCTATATAATAATTTTTACAGAGGTTGAAATCCTACAGATACAGATCCTACACCTCTCAGAAAGCACCTGGGAATCAGCAAAGTCTTATAAAACAAATTTTTTAAATCATTCTCTAGCTTTTCACTTTCCTCTGTAAAGGGACCCAGGCATCTCAGTTATAAATCTAGAGTCTATTCTGCAGACAAGATCCTAAAATTCAGGCATTGCAGCATATAATGCTGGCTTGTCTAGGTCTGATTGATGGTAGCATTTGATCCCTTCCCAATCAATCTGAATTATTCACAACTTCCCTTGACCTTCATCTAAGTATATGTAAATTTTATGCATCACCTACCCTACCTAAATCACAGGTATAATAAATATAATAAAAAGTATAAGTCCTTGCAGAGTACTCCAAGCTCCGCCAGTGAATAGTTTCACATAGAAGAAAAACATTCATATCCAGGGCTTTAAATGCCTTCACAAAAGAAAGATATACTAAATCTCATGTGCGAGGACTATCACTCACACGTGGAGAGTGTTAGAAGAAAGGATAAAGCATCTTCATTGAATTTGATATTTGTACATGTGTTTAGAAAGACATGAATCATAGAAGAAGACATGAATCATAGAATCATAGAATCATGATCATAGAATCATAGAATAACCAGGTTGGAAGGGACCACTGGATCATCGAGTCCAACCACGATGTAACAGTGTGGGTGAGAAAGCATCCAGCAATCTAACTAGGAACTGTACAGAAGTGCCAACAGCCCTTCCTACTGACCTATCATTTATTCCCAGCCTGTGCACACATGTCACCTGAAAAAAAACTCTATGCTGCAAGCCAGACCCAAGGGAAAGCAATGAAGGAGTAATTAATTATCAAGAACTTCCTCAAGCTGCCTCCAGTAGATCCATCAGAGTTCCCTGCTTCAGCTGTCTGAGCTCAAGACAGAGATGGCAGAAAAGTCTCTAGCTGCACAACCTTTCTCTTAAAAAACTGCACTCTGGAGGTTTCTCTCTCAACTGTCTAGCAAAGCATTTCTCTGGCTCTCTCCACACACACACACCAGATGGGATGTTCTGAAGAGAAACAGAAAAATAATTCAGCTTTCTGAGTGAAGCAACACAAAGAAAATGCACCAGAAGGACTCAGCATTTTCTTCAGGCTCCCACTAAAAGGAAATCTACCGTTTCCATATAGACATTATATTAGAGCTCAGAAAGTAATACAGCATATCCTCCACAGCACATTTTGTCCCAGGGGAACTTATGGCATTTGGAACTCTTGTTTTAACTTCCTCCTACCTACTGACATCTCCTGGAGCAAATGACTCTGTACTTAGACACACACAAAAAATTTCTCTGGTGTACAAGCCTGTGCTGGAAATTCAGACAGACATGAATGCAGGTCTCACATACTAGTCAATTATAAGTTGTTATTTAAAAAGCGTTGATCCCTAGAATAAGGTGCTACAAACTTTTCACTTGTGTTTTTGGCCATTCTGCTTCCTTTTTTATTCATATTAGCCAAATTGTGCTCATTGGAGAAGGCTAAAAAATAAAGCAAAGAAAAAGAATCTGTCCTCAAGACATCTGGTATCCTCTTTTCTTACCCATTTTCATATCACAAGTCTCCATAATTGTAAATTCCCTTGTATTACCAAATAAATGAATAAGCAGATATGTTTAAATGTGGAGAGGATATAGCTCTCCATAAGAGACCTCACAAAGCAGTGAGAGAAGAGATGCAGGATACGAAGATCATTAGAACAAACAGAATCCTGATGATAGGATGCACCAAAACCTTGAGTGTTACATTTGGAGCAAATCAAAATTTCAGAATAAGAACATTTTTTAGCAATGGAGGGAGCATAGTCTTGTGGATTGAATAATGAATGTGTAATTAATCAAGATTAATTTTGAAGTTACCTTTATGACCCCGAGCAAGCAACTTCAACTGTCAGTACAACAATTTCCATATGCTTATCACTGCCTGCACACAGTGGACAGGCTGTTTTGGGGGTTGGGGATGACACCAGAATATAAATAACAAGCAGTAATAATATTAATTTAGAGGAGAAAGAGCATTCAAACTCAACAAATCTGTTAATAGAAAGAATAAAGATATATCATGAAAATAATCAGCCTAGCTGGATGCCTCGTTATTACTGTGCTCTACCTTTACTAGATCGCAAAATAAAGTTACTTAGAAATTAACTGTTGTAAAACAAAGGACAAGCATAGACTCTGCAAAGCAAAGAGTATTTTTTGCCATCATACAGAGCCCGCACTACTATAATAAAACCTCTCGCCAACTCTAAATTTGTTCTTCATTATTCAACTAATTTTATAAATAATTCAAAGGGAAATACATGCCATATAAAGAATAAAACTATTGGGGGGAAAATCTGGAGGAAGTGTTCTTTCATTCCAACTGTACTTATCCATCCTACATGTTTACTCTGAGCTAAGACACTGAAATAAGAATAAAGCAGAAACACAGCCTGGGGAATAAGCATGTATTCCTAATTACAGTATTGTATTTTATTCCCAAGACAACTGACTTTCCAGTATATTTAATAAAGGAAAATCAAGAAAATGGTTTCAACCGTTAATGAGATCTCCTGGGAAATTAGAAATTATAAAAGAAACAAATTCCCATGTAGGGACAAAATAGAGAAGCTGTAATTATTGTTAAACAGTTGACAGATTATAATATAATACTTTGGCACAACATTGCAAGAGAATTTCTAGCATTGAGGCATCCTTTGGAGACTCACTCAGTGATATTTATTTCTGCTTGTATTATGACTCCTAGTTTAAATTTTCTGTATTGAAACAAGGGAATTTTTTCAATAGTAAATAAATGACAGCTGAAGGTGAATGAAAGTATTAAACTTCTACTTCTTAAAAGGCTTCTATCTATTGTAAACTTGTTTTTGAGATTCTTCCTCACACAAAGCTGTTTCTTAGTCCACAGGTATTCTCACTGCAGGTAATGGGTAGAGAAAAATCAGGATCTGTTGTGTTGAGCCAGCTGAAGGTCATTTTATGTGGCACCATAGGAGTTCAGAGCAATACAAAAGAGCAACCCTTTCAACTACTTCACTCTGCTTGGAGACTATAAAAGCAGACCCATTCCTTTTTCACTTTCCTTTCCAAAGGAAAATAAACCCAGGTTTTACATCAGTTACATGTTTCCTGAAATGTTTTGCAAATTAAGTTCAGCATCTGATTGAAGATTTCCAGTACACTTTTGGATTTAGCAATATATCTTTTTCCTTAGCACAAAAAGCATATTTCTTTTACTGACATTCTGCCAGTAACTCTCCTGAAATTACTAAGAAATGTAATTAGTTTACAGTGTCAGGAAGTATTTGTTTCCACCATAACTGGATTATCCCCACTATCTTTCAGAAACCTGACTGCCCTTATTTACATATGTGTGTATACACACACATAGATGCTTCAGAATGCTTTCTTAATTGCCTATACTTTCAGGCAACTTCTTATTTCATCTCAATTTCATGGAATTTTTTCTCAAACACATTCACATTATTAGATTTTTCATTCTTCCTGGAACAGAGTATTATCCATTTCCTCTTAACTTTGCTTCTTGCAATTCTGTATCCAACTTCTTTGCCCTTTCTCTGATAATCCTATATTACTCATACACATTCTCTGGATACACAACGATTTCCCCTGAACTCTTTCATTCCTTTTTGCCCTCTTTCAGCCTATTACTGACTTACAGAGCATCTGCCCAAGTCTTGGCCTTTCGCTTCTTCTCTGTGTGGCCTGAAACTTAAAGTTCTGCCGTATTACTTTCTGATATCACTCACCCTGTCTTACCCTGATCGAACACTTCATTTGATTAGTCACTCTTCCCAACTGCTCACCTATCATTACTCTCAAATCTTGCTTATACATTGCTCTGAACAAACCACGAATCAGAACTTACTTAGCTTCCTCTGTTACCTACTGTGCAATAAAAACAGATTCTTGTAGTACAGCTAGCACAGCGAGTAGCAGTATTAAGTAGGCATTTCACTTGCCTGTTTGCTTTTGGCCTCTTAGACTGAGGCAGAAATTTATTCTCCAAACACCAAACTGTCTGTACTTGCTATCACTCTTAGCATGGAGTTATGAAGAAAACACAGAAGTCTCCAAGTCTGAACTCTGTTCAGGTGAACAGCAAAAGTAGAGACAATCTGCACTTCAGCCAAACTTAATACACATTTTGCATCAGGCACTGTAAAAACCTCAGGACTCAACTTGACTATTATGAATTGGATGCACTGCTCCTTTCCAGTCCTGAGAGTAAACCTTGCATAAATAATCTCTTATGGTATAGCTAGAACTTCATGTGAAAAAGTACATAAAAACACAATAGTTCTCAAAAAAAAAGTAAGAATTAAGACGGGTCTCTTTGAGTTACCGTACAAGCAATAAGTTAAAAAAACTTAATCTCTCTTTCTGTAAGCTAATTCACTCACTCTGCACAAGACCCAATAAGCACCTTTATTGTGTGCTGTGTCTCTGGTTTAAGTCCTGATCGGTCCTACACTTAAACCTGCCTCTGGTAAATTTAGCATTAAGTTAATAGAAGGACAGACTGTGGAAGAGCAATGGATCAGTAAATATCTATTTTTCCTTACTCACTGTCCATTGGATGAATTGGTGTCTGGGAACATCCAGAAAGAGCTAAGTATCTGCATTTGCCCCTCACTTTACTCGCATCTTTCTCCCCTATTCCTCAGTTCCTCTCCCCTCCCAAAATGCCTGAAGCTTTACTGCTGCAGGAGAGAGTCTGGTTTTACTAGAAGGTTATGTTCTTACCTCACCTTGCTGAGTATGTAAAACTAAACACAAATTAAAACCCTCTAGGCAGCTCTCATTTTACAAAATGCCATGCCTTCCCTTCACCTTCAATTCATTAACAGTGGTGACTGTTAGGAAGGAGCACTTTTTTCCCCCCTAAAGAAAGCAATGTCTTCTAGAAGCAACCACTGTTATATTTCAGCTATTTCTTTTTTGATTCCTATGACCTTATGCTACTGCTGCCACACAGTCATCATCATCCACTGTGGCTTTTCACAATGTTTTTGAACAAAGACTTTCTTGTTCCCTTTGCCATTTCATCCTGCAGTGATGACTGCATGGGGTCTGGCAAGGGTGCTGCAGCACCATGGGAGACATTGTCTCAAGCGTCCTAGAACCTGCTTTTTTCAGGCCAGGTTTTCAAAATCCTTGAAGAAAGGGATACCTTAGTAACGATGCACTATTTGTGTGCCTTTAGAAGAAATAGATGTGTCTCATTCCCTGTTAATGTCTGCATGATGCCTGAAAAATAATTAAAGGCTCCAAAAATCTGAGTACCACATCTTATACTCATCATAGCAATAGACCTATGGTTCCCTAGACAAAATACCTCAATCATGTACATTTTAATTTAAAAGACTGGCTTTTGCACCTGGGAAGATATCATTATCCAAGATAAAATATACAGACAAGTACACAGCAGCATGAATTTAATGGGAAAAGTCTGCAGATTTGCCTCCTGTTGTTCACAGTATCATTGTAAAACCCCATAGAATTAGGAATAAGCCTACTTCTTTTCAAAATACAACAGAGTAGAAATGTTCCTTTCAAGCCATTTTACACAGAAAAATACTTTATCAACCCTAAGACATAATTCTGGAAGCAGCAGTAACATGTGAGTTATTCTTCTTACCTGATCTCTGCCTATGTTCTGTTTCTCCAAGCTACTTATATTTAAGTCCTACATCAGCTCTGATATATCTTTAGCAAAGAAATTGTAGACCTGCCAGCAATCCAGCAATTAAACTCACACTTATTTCTGATCAAAAGGAAAAGCTCTGCCTGGAAAGCAGATATAGAGAATTGCTATTATTTTTAAACAATGTCTTTACTATTGCATTGTTAGCACCATGCCTAGATTTCACAAGACTTAATAAGGTCAGGTACCAAAAGAGCCTACTCAAACACTTTACATACGCTGGCTCCAGAGGAAGCAGAAGGGAGAAACAGATAGATAAAGTAGATACACGTGACACCTAGGCTGGTCTAGCTCTGTATTAATAATCTCCATTTGACTCATGATCCCATATTCCTAAGCAAGCCCCCATGCTGATAGTTACAGAAATGCATTTGAGATTGAATCCTATTTTCCTGAGTCAATGAGGCTTGGATTCTACTGCACAAATCATTAGGTTACTGAGGTGGCCAGGGAGAGGCAAACAGAGCAACAAGAACACAGAGCAAGAGAAAAAGAGTGACTGCTGAGCTACTATAACTTGCAAAGAAGCTATGTTCTGTTTTCTGCAGAACTGGATATAATGGGAGCGTGTAGATACTCTTGGGCAACAGAAGTGGAACACTCGATGCTTCATGAGATAGATCTTGCACTTCTCAAAATTGTCAAAAAGCTTCTAAGCAAGCTGGAAAGCTAAGGACTTCTAAAGGCATAAAAAGACCCAAATGCCTCTTGAACTAGTGAAATGAAAAGGAAGATTTAGAAGGATTTTCATAGTAAAGGAAGTCCTTAAATCTTTTGCATCATCTAACATTAAATCTGTTTCTTGGAAAACTTTTGAAGACTCCTAGTTGGGAGAACAAAGAAAAATGCAAGGGCTCTTCCTTTAAAAAAGATCAAAATTACTTAGGAGGTCTCAAGGCAAGAGAGCAGATGAGATTTAGAATGCTTCTCAAAACCTGCATGAAGGCTACTAAAAAAAAAAATTAAGCTCTGCAAAAGTAATATTTAGAAATATCTATGTTCTATAACTAAGAGACTTTCAGAGAATTTCCATCAGCTTAGACTCCTTTTGTAAAACAATCATTCTATTAGCAAGTCTATACAAATCCTCAGAATATCCTTTCTTCCCTTATTTTTTGCTATCTTCACTTTCAATTTTATTGCCTAATGCATCTTCATGAACAAACATGAGTGAATATGGAACTATTGCAAGAGAAAAGAAAGAAATCAAATTTTTTGCTCATGCACCGAGGACTTGGCAATGCAGTCACGTACCAGGGTGATAAGAATGGCTAGATACCAACAACTCGATTTTTATTGTGTTTAGTGCTTCCATTTTCATCTGAAACTATAAATTTCAACTCATGCAATTGTTGAGCAGAACGATTCAAAAAGTGTACTTTTGTCCAGAAACTAAATAAAAACTAATTTTATTTTAAAATATAAAAAACCAAGTTGTTGTTTAAGCACATGGCAACAATAAGGAATCTTAAGAGTTAATTTTGGAAGGAACTCTTGCAGCAGATGAAAGCACTAACAAAAAGTTTGACTGTGGCTAAGAGTATAACAGTTAACACATCAGTTGTCAGATTATAAACCAAGCTAAGCACATATAAAATAAAGCTTCGACTGTGTACACATGATACAGGAAATAATCACAGCATTAAGTATAATTACCTCTAAATCCAATAAAAAAAAAAACCCATCTGCTAATGATAGTGTAACAATTTTCAATCCGAGTCCCAAAACCTCACCAAAAAGTCAATAAAACTGGCAAGAAATGTATTTAAGTGTCCAGAATTTAAAGAGAAAACATCACTATCTCAGTGGAACTTACTTATGAACCTCATTCATGGTAGCACCATCTAGACTGGACTCATTAGGATAATATCTTAATGTTAATCTTGCTTGAACATATGACATTTGTCCTTTTTACTCCTGCTTTCTTTATTTCTTGTGATTTTTATAGTTAGTGTAACAAAGTGATTCAGTTCATTGACCCAGTTTAAAAGGACATGACAATAAAAACCCAAGAGGTGTTATGAGCTGAACTGCATAAGTGTTCAGGAAACACAGGGCATTGGCTCCAATTACTAGTTAATATTTATGCAATAAGACATCAAGGCTAAAGTTGGCTCTGGAGAGCCATTGACCTAGATGCTGTACAAATACTGAATGAAACATGTAAAAAGCAAAATACTTTGATTTTCTATTTTTCCAGATGGAAGTCAGCATTGTCTTAGCTAAGGTGTAGAACAACTGAAATCAGCTTTTGTACTTTCTTTGGAGTCTATTCATGTACGATTATTGATGATCTTGCAGAAGAGTCTTTCAGTTGCCTTCTCTGAGCATCACTAGCTTTGAACATTCAGTATCTGGCTTTGCAATAGTCAGTCACACTACTTTGTTCCTTCCTGGCTGTCCTCAATCATGACTGTTCCCCACCCTTCTCATTTTAATTATTTTTTTCAATCTCTCTCTCTCTGTTTCCACCAGACTTAAATCACCTTAGAGGACACCTCTCTAATTGAGGAACTCCAAATCATAAATAAGTGTAATAAAACCATATTTACTGTTAATATACTGCCCTAAGACCTTTATCAATTAATTACAAATAACACAGAACATAATAACTACTGCAAGTTAATGATGATAATTTTTTAGTCTGAGCCCAGGAGTTGGTTTACAGGCAACCATATTTGAAGTCTTGGAAAGCATAACATTCATGTATTATAATTTAAGTGTATCCCTATTGTAGTCTGCAGAGGGCCTATAAGAGTAATGTCGGTGTACCCCAAAAACACATATGTAAACTAACAGCAGAGCAATTTGGGTTTTTTGCCTTGCTAAGTATATGCAACTCAGAGGAAAAGAGATAGGCAAAAAAAGAAAATGTAAGGCTAAGAAGGTGATAGGTTAAGCTTGGCTTTCTACTGTCCTAGAAAAACTGAATAAAACAGACAGTAATCTGCCATTTTAAAACACTATCCAGCATCCATCTCAGATAGTGCTACTATGGATGAAGGAAATGCAGCTGGCAGAGAAGGAACTAGGAACTATACGCTTACAGTACCTAAATATTGAGAGCTCAAACACACTGCAAATCAAAAAATTAATAGTTAGGACAATATTCTGTTCTTTCTGCTCACAGCAGAGGTCACACAGTTGCTAAAGGAACAGATAGAAACTATATTACATGCCAACAACATTTAGAACTGCATGGCAACCTTCTCAGACAAGTATTGTCTCAAAAAATATGGTTTAAATTGTATAACCCTTGCACGTATCTATACTTGCTATTTTAGAACAAAATGTGTCACTGTTTTTCAAAGCATTCTGTAACTCAGTGTAACTGGCCTTCATCAACATACATATGTGCACAGATCAACATAGGGCAGAATTTCTTTTAATTCCTTCTGTGATCATTCTTACCTGCTTCTTGGTATTCTCATGGGTGAATTCTCAGTTCCTGACCAGTGTTCAACGCTCAACAGCTGACCTCCCAACAAACCACTCATACCCTTGCCAATTATTCACTACGCATTGTGAATCAAGTTCCTTCTCCTAGAAGAGACTTTTATTCCTCCTTCCCATATTTTCTTTTTGGTTTTTTTAAGCAACTTTTCCCTTTTAAGGTTTGTGGGCATTCTGATGTGCAAGGCTGCAAAAGGCTGTAGGTCTGTTTAATTTTCTCTTAACTGGGTGGCTTCATTAAAATCAAAAAAAAATACAAGCCTGATTAAACCCAAAGGAAATAAGATACTTTCATTTGCTTCTCTGTGCTTTGGACTGAGCTCCCCAAAATGAACATTATTCTCTTTCTCAGGCTTTTCTTGGTGGGCTTTTCTTTAACTGGTTAGTATTATAAAAGGGATCCAATTCTACACTCTGTCAATTTTTACTTCACACTCCTGTATGCATTTTTGTCAACATTCAAGTATTTGAAAGCTGGTAAGTCAAAGTTTGATATTATTTTTTTCATAATGATAAGGTACGCGCATAATATGCAAAACATGTGAGATACCAGTCACCGTTTACTTCTCATCTAAAAGAAATCACCTTATTCACTCCAAAAAAACAGGTTTCAAGCTTGTATCTCTTGAACCAAGCAGCTGATGAAATGAATGTATTTAATACTAATGGATTTAGCTAACTAAGTAACCAGTGTGATGTTTAGCCTTCTTAATGTGTTTCTATATCAGATGTCACTAATGGAATTTAGTGGAGTTAATTCTCTCCTGCCTAAAAGCTTTTATTTATAATAGGTTTTCTGGGTATTAATGTTGTAAATTTAAATTATAGTAATTAGGGAAGTTTACTTTAACATCCCATGAGTTCTATTGTTTTTTTTTTAATAATGCAACTACTTTTTGAGAGCTTCCTTCCCAATCCCCACTGTGCAAAGTAAGACAAGAACAGAACCTAATCCTGCCCAATGACTAGCCAGAAATTCTTTCCTTTCATAGTCATTAATGCATGAAATAAGATAGGAAAATAAGTTAGCCAAACCTATCATATATCAGTTAAATGCCAAAGGACAACATTTTCCTGCAATTCAAAGGTTACCCAAGGCAGTGAAGAACCCCTTGCCATTCTTTGTTTGACAGGTGCAAACAATCTGGTTGACTTGTTAGAACTGAAAGAATTAAAGTGGTGAGGAATTGGCCAATGGAGAATAACACTACAGTAGAGAAGCTTATGTATTAGACCCCTAGGGAAATTATTTGAGAATGTCAGCATTTGCTGAGATCGAGCATTCATCAAAGGTAAATACACTTGCTCTTTAAAAATACTGTCCGATCCACAGAAAATTTATCTGTGCATTGTCCTCAGAGGGACTGACTGTTTCAGAGTAGCGTGTTGAGAAGTTGATAACAGAGAGTAGACCAAAGAAAGCATCACACCTCCTCATTCCCTGTTACTACTGTGCTACACAATGATACAAGCTTTTCTTAATTTAACTGAAGCACTCAAATTTTCTGCAGTATATAGGCTTAAAATTAAAAAATAAATACATGTCTATCTTCTGACCTGTTCCAATTCTGTAACACAACAGAAATCTTGTCACCTATAATTGTATGCCTTTTAATGTCAATTTCTTCACAACAATACAAGAAAGGGAATATAGTAAACTTATTTTTTCTTACATTAGTTTTGCTTGGAAAATATAACGTATCTTATTACAAACATGTTTAGTAATCATTCCAAAAAGTTGATAAACTCCATTAAAATAGACTAGTAAAGAAACACACAACTGAAGTGTACCTTTAAATCTTTTCACTACATCCAAGGAAGTAGCTGGAGATCAAATTCAGTGTAGAAATCCATAGAGGCATATGAACAATATTGTTTTTACCTGAGGAACATTATTGTGCAGGCCTTTTAACCTCCCACCACACTAAGAAACAACTTATCTAAGTGCTTAAGAGCTTTATACAAGAACTGCAGATGACAAAGAAAGCTACCTTAATTTTGTGGACCTTATAGCAGCCCCCCCCCACCCAAGTACTCACAGCATTACAACTTAAACAGCTTTTCAGGTGCTACTATTTATTATTTATTAGCTGAGGCAACTCAGTGCCAATTAGCTAATTATCTTAACAAACCAACTTATGTGCTAATTCTACAGCCAGACAAATGCCATGGCACTCATTTCAACGATAGCAACAAACTGTAGGTTCATGCCAGCACATATTCACAGTTCTCACTCTCGTGTCTTATAAAATCATATAAAGAAAAGAGATAGACCCATTCTATTAAGTTTGTTGTCACTAGTGGTAACACCTCCTCTGAGCACTGCTTTTGTGTTCATTTACAAAATTGCCTCTTGACTTAAAGGCCCAGAAATGAGGTTATTAAGACAAATCTTTTTCCTGTGTTCTTACTCTAGCAGTGTTAGCAGCACAGGGATCTTCATGCAGCTTTTCCAGTCTCCATAAGCACTTGACATATTGAGTTCACCTGAGTATTAGCAGCAGTTGCTCGTTGGCAGTTTCTTTCACTGACAGCTTTGCGATTTGAACTCTCTTTTCATCCTAGAAAAAAACCAGATTTCAACAGAGTTTCCTAAACAGGCTTTGGCCTGCACAGGTGCTAATTAGAAATTATGTGATATTGTTTCCAATATGAGACTGGATGTGAATTTTTGAGATGAGCTTGGAGGAAGTAACAGTGTGTGTTCGGGTTTTATGGACATCTAGACAATTCATCTCAAATCAGCCCAACAAAGCAATACACATGGGCAAATGCAGAGAAGGAAGATTAAAATTTGTATTTTTAAAGTACATGGCTTAGAGTTAATTTTCATAGCCCCTGAGTTAAATTGAATCCAGCTATCTGTATCTTCTGCTGCTCCCAAATGCAGATTTGTTCCTCTGCAATGACATCAACAGATAATATTTCACGATGTGCCTTCCACTGCAATACAATCAGGTTTTATGCAGTATCAATAACAGAGATGAGACAGGTTCATTCTTATTGTGAGGACCAGCTGGGGGGCCTGGTTCTCCCATAACGCTAACAGGACTCCTTGCAATGTGTTGGAGAACTGAGTTGGTGACAGAGCACAGACACATCAGTGCTTTGGCTGGAAAATCTGGGAGGACGATCCTAATTCAAAAGATATTTTATGCTGTTGTTTTTAAAGGATGCAGGTTTTACTTAGTTTTGAAAGGTAGAAAGAAACACAGTGGGAGGTAAAGAGTGAGAATAACAGACTGGGGAAAATCACTTATGAACAGACATAATTTGGTAAGCACATAGATAACTATGGAAAACTCTTCCACTGTAACTGAAGGGAACATGCTAGAACAAGTACAGTGTGTAATAATGTGGCAAAAGGTCTTGTGTACTCACACACAGATGACGCAAAAAGTTTTGTTTGGGTTTCTTTGGTAAGGCTTTAAATAATTCAGATATATACTTGATGAGGTTCAGTCTGTAAGTCAATTGTATTCAAACAAAGTCTTAGATGATCCTTGTTTTCTGTAAATTTGAAGGGTTTAATCAAATATAATACAAATATAATTTAATAGTACTGTACTACTTAACGTAATTGTCTAGCATAGGGGATAAAATAAAGTTTAGGTTTGCATAAGCTTTCTTCACAGAAACAGTTTTGCCTGCAGAGACGATTATAGTGTTCTGTTTTTGGAAAGAGATAAGGAACTTATAGGCTAACAAATCTCCCTTCCCATAATTCCCACTCATTAACTCATCGTGAGCTTGATCTTCCCTATCGTTCCCTGCACAGCTCTGCATTTCACACACAGGTAGCTCTCTGAGGGAGTTCATAATCGCAGGTACCTCCAAATGCATTGCCCTGCAGCTGTTTGAGAAAGTAAAGAGGGAGAAGTTATGCTGCTAGGGTACAGATCTATTTGGTAACTTCCAACAGGAAAGTGTGAATGGGTATGTCTATGTATGCAAAGAGCACTGTCAAAATTTCCTTTTAGGGAAGGAATGGGCTGATGATTGTAATCAAAAGGTTATCACACGGAGAAGTAAAGCCTACCATATGGCAAAAATCAAAAGATGCATGGACTCTTCTACATGGAAAACAGCCGTTAGGCACAGGTAACAAAATAAACATGCAGCAAAACCAATCAGGAACAGAAAGAAAAAAAAAAAAGCTGTGCGTAGTTGGAAGAGATTATTCAAGTATGCACAGCAAGAAATCAAAGGAGCAGAATGAGTTATCAGTCACCATGGAATGGCAGCTTCTAGTCTGGGCAAAAAAAACCCTCCACGCAGAACAACTCACTATAAAACAGAAGCTTGATTGACTTAGTAAATTAAAATCCTTTTCTCTGACAGCTGGAGGGATTTAAATGGAACAAAAAGAAACAAACAGAAACTACCCCAGGAAAAACTCTGTTTGTTTATTTAGTGTATTTGTGGTAGCTTCTAATTTAAATGAGTCTTTTTGTCAGCTCTGTGGCAGCAATATCCTCCTGGTATTCATCAAGCTAACAGAGTGAAAATACATGTGAGTAAGACTTCTATTACTACAGTATTGCATTACTGACAATCATGGTAAACTACATGTGCTATCCAGTTACAGATGTTCCCTGCATGAATAGACCCCCCAGCTCTCTTGCATCAGAGTTTTTGGAAATGCTTATACCTTGGGAAAATAATTAACTTTACTGGATGCATTAGTATGCAACATGCGATAGACAT
Source organism: Coccyzus lansbergi (assembly GCA_033558105.1). Lineage (NCBI taxonomy): Eukaryota > Metazoa > Chordata > Aves > Cuculiformes > Coccyzidae > Coccyzus > Coccyzus lansbergi. The sequence continues at coordinate 6,508,376 of JAUMJK010000097.1, forward strand.
GTTGCCAAGGATGAAGCCCAAATTCAATTTATCACTGCTGTGTCAACTCATTTTCAAATGCCACTGATATAACACATCTAAGAATATTAGCCACTGAATAGGCAATTTACTGATCCTGTACATTATACTCCTTTTCTGGTAAACACACATATTTTTTTCCATAATAGTATTGTCATCAACATCTATGCATAGTATCCCTGTATTTAAATAATTGGGTTCAAAATGTAATATTATTGCTTTTTTTGGTTTTTGTTTAGCTCATTACTCTCTGTATGTCTGCAAAAAACTGAACTCCACTATTCATATGTCATGAAGCCCTAATTAAGGAAGGAGTAGCCTTACTACTTATCTATGTTCCTTCTATAATGAGAGGAGGTAGACATCTGCACAAGGTGAGCAATCCCATCCAGTCTTTAAATGCTGGAGATGGATGATATGAATTTCGCTCTGGAGTATCCTCTATGTCTCATTGTGTGAAGAAGAATCCTAGATTAACTAGTTTAGGCTACTTTTGCACAGCTAATACTTCTTTTATCATCTTTACTTACATGGGTCTGCAAGTTATAGTGGTCACATCTGTAATATCTTTATGATTGAGGGAAATCTTATGACATTTTTGTATTTTTTAAGAATACCGTCTTCAAAAACAACATGTCTCCTGTTCCTTAAATAAAATCCTTCTTAAGGCTTAATATTAATACTGTGAGCGAAATTATTTCAATACTGCAAAATCCTTCTTTTATACAAGTAGCTAGAATGAAGATTTTCAAAAGAAAATGGATATCCAAGGGCCAAGATATTCATAGAACTACACTAATGCTTCAACAGGGTACATGTTAGTTATGCAACAGTGTATTGACAATAATGTAAAATGCCACAGTATGCAGGGATGATAAATAGCAATTTACTAGCTTGATCTCAATAAAAAATAAACCAAAAAATATAGACAACACTATCACTTTGGCTTCTGCATCTGTCTGTAGAGGCATAGTTTTTTCTAATTACCTTCCTTTTTACCCCTCTCAACCACATGCAGATTTTTCATTAATCAGCATAAACAAAAAAACAAGTGCAAGTCTGAGCAATTATACTTTATTGGCTTCCTGCAAATGCTGCTGAACAAGACAGATCTATGTTTATATCTGTGTGAAAATGTGCTACATACAGTTATTACTTATCTAAAGTTAGCCAGAAATATAAATTATTTTATTTCAAGTTATACAACAAGTTAGAGCAGCAATTGGTGACTTTTTTTCACTTCATTAAAGACAGAAAATAGATCTTCTGCATGACTGCACTCAAACTGTCTATCCTGTAATGTCCTAGGCCCCTTGTTGTCAAAGGCAGAATTAGAGACAATACAATCTTCCAACAATAAACCTTAGGGACCAAGACTCAATCAGAGTCGATGCTTTTCCTTTAATACCACAAGAATCTGTATAAAACTGCTAAAGTAACAGAAAATGAAACAACTGGTCATAGTTTTTTAAACTATCAAAGTATGAAGTCATTAGTTTTGTTAGAATATGAATCTGCTTTCTGAAAACAAAACAAGACATCAATGGTGTGTTTCCATTTTCAATCTAATCTATTAATTTTCTATGTCATAGAGTAGGAAAGATTTTTCAATACATATAGAAAGCATTGAAAATACAGGCTCAATTTGCTAAATCTTTTAGTCTTTCTCCCCATTCCATGAGTGGTCACAGCCATAATTACTGTTGACTAGACCTATTTCTAGGTGCTGCCAGTGAGACTAGAGATTCAAGGAGAGATTATGCTACTGTAAAGAATAACTGGAGCTGGGTACTGCATGTCGAAGGTGCAGAGGATGAGAACATGACCAGGAGCAGGCAAAGCAAATAAAAGGAAAGGATGAAAAGAAAATGCAGCATTGGCTGAAAAAATACTTAGTGAAAGTGTAAAAAATGTGCTTTAAAAAGGACAAAAGCATTTGTCGCATGAAAGCCATTTAAAGTTACAGCTCCTATTAGCATCATGTGAAAATAGTTCCTGCAGAACCTGGAGGGATGGTTGTTTTCGTGTTATTGGGATGTTATTCATAATACTGTTCCCCCATAACTGAGAGAAATCAAGCATATTTTAACCTTAAATTATTGCCCCAGGCATGAATAAAGATGCAACTTTACCACCCTAGCTTTTACGGTTGGAAAAAAGAGCTGAGGCTGTTTAGTTGGGAGCAAAGGAGGCTGAGGGGAGACATTATCACTCTCTACAACTGCTCAAAAGAAGATTTTAGTGAGGGGGCTGTGGGTTTCTTCTCCCAAGCCACAGATGACAGGATGAGAGGTTGCACCAAGGCCTTAGGTTGCACCAAGGGAGGTTTAGACTGGATATTAGGAAATACTACTTTACTAAAAGGGTTGTCAAGCTTTGGAACCAGCTGCTCAGGGAAGTGGTTGAGTCACTATCCCCAGCGGTATTTAAAACATGTAGATGTGTTGCTTGGAGACATGGTTTAGCGGTGAACTTGGCAGTGTTAGGTTTCTGGTTGAACACAATGATCTTAATGATTCTGTGATTCTGTCATTACTTCCATTTCAGTCTTTCCAAGGGTTCAGGTTTTCTGTGGAAAAAGAATTTATATGTGGGTCTTCCTCTAAGGACACATGAGAGGTTATTTTGACCTCCCATTTCTGTCCAGATTTCTGAATACTCAATAGCAGATGAAGAATATCCTGGCTCCTGAAAAATGTTAAAAAATGTGCCAGCTCCAGCTTTGAGAATTGCACTCGACATTTTGTTTCGGGGGCTCTACCATCATAAGTGTAGCTGTATGTGGCACGGTGTCGGCTGCCTTTTCCCCAAAACGTCATTCATGCCTTCCAACTATTGAAGAAACCATACTTGGACAAGTAGACTCTGGACTGAACAGCAGCAGATGCTGCACAGCTATGTTGTCACTCCTAGGTTTTCAAACTTCAGATTAATGGTGCCCAGTTAACCAGTGTAGCTGCTTCCGGAGACAGCACTGTCACCATCTGAATCCACTGTACCTTCATTTGCTTGTCTGTACTCCTAAACTGTTAGGATTTTCTCCATGAGAGGCCACAAAATCAGTCAGCTAACCTCCATCTTCCTATATATTTTCAGGCACTGGATTTTTTTTCTGATAAAATTAAGCGCTAAGTCTCAGTATTTCAAAGTCATTCTCCTCAAGAGGATTTTAATTTCAGAAAGGATTAAACAGAATAGTGAATCACTCTGAAAACTTAAGTCTACTTCTTTCTGAAAATAGTTTTAGCAACCCACCTGCTCCTTCAGCAGTACCTTTATTATTGGGACCAGTCCCCAAGATCACCATCTCTGCGTTAAATAGCAGCTTGCTGTAGAAATCAGCTGGTCTCCTTGTGCAGTAAGGAATTCTGCCACATAAATAAATAGAACTGATACAACTATTGTTCCAATGGCCTGTATTTCCCATATCCATTTTGTTGCCCTTGAATATGTCTCAAGTTGAACAAGATCCTTTAAAAAGGGGAAAATTGTATTAATTTATCCAGAACACTAATGCTGGTTGCTGGAAAGATTACTTCTGATGATTATCAAACAAAATAGATTGCAAAGTAATATGTTAGCTTAATATTCCTCTTTTTTTTTTAGAAAAGCATTTTACTTCTGATTTTAGTGGAATTAGGACAGCTTACCTTGAAGACTCGAAGCCTGTTCAAGACAAGTTCAGTTTTAAGGGTCTAGAGCTATAATATTTTTGAATTAACTTTTCCCTACTCCCGAAATGAAAATGCTGACCTAAACATTCAAAACACTGGCTGATGTCTGCCCGTCATTTTTTCTTTACTAGGTTTCCTGGAAAAAATCAAGACTGTTTCTGCTAGACCATGCATAATATCATCTTCAGAAACAAATTGGAAAGTTAATAGGAATGTGCAAATGTTAGACTTCATGTAGAGATGAGAAAAAAAGCTGATAAAATGGTCAGTTTGTAGCTATCTTTTTGCTGGCTCAAATAAACCATAACCATAATTTTACTATGTTCTTAGCAAAATGGAATTCATGGCAACGTGCAATTCAGTCATAATCATGCCATTTCAAAAGCCCAGCAGGACAGTATTTGAAGCCTTCCAAGTAAGGAAAGGATTACACATTCACATAGATCTACTTCTCCATTTTCATCAAGCAAAATGATGAGAAAGAAAATTGTTAGAGTCCTAAATATGGCTCATTGCATTTTTCTTTTCATTGTGCTTTGAAGTTATCTGTTACAGTGTTTGCTACTCTCCCTATGATAAATTAGGAATATGTGCATTCATCATGCTTGGAACTAGAAATTAAGATAGATATATACATATTAGGAATAAATACAATGTCATGAAGAAAGCAGCAAGCAGCTAGAACATAAAATACTAATGCAGATGTTTACATTCTTTTATAAAAGAATTGATATTATGTTATTTTGATCCATTATCTTGTATACTGTAATCAAATTTATTAGTTCTGGAATATCTAGCACTGGCTACAGGAATTGTCAATACAAAAATAGAGCTTTAATTAATGAAGAGGAAAGCAATCATAGTCATCAAATCAGCTACGAATCAGCATGGCAGTAAACTGAGTGCCTGAGAACTCACTTCTACTTCGCCAACTAAATCAAAACGCAAGACGCTACTGACTCTATACATAACAGCCTGTTTGAAGTGATTTTACCCCAGGGTACGATGCCAACAGGATGAAGTTATCATGCTGCTATTTAGTTTATTGAATTAGTCTGCTTCAGAAAAGGCTGCTCTCAGGGCCACTGGAGACTCAGAATCAAACCCAGACCCAATCTGGATGCTTATGTTCTCTTATTTTCTAGATATCACCTGGAAGATTGTTAAGGGCAAGTTTTAAGTTGTGTATTTTGCTAAAGGTGCCTTTTTTATTTCACATCATCACTCTTTAAAAAAAAAAAAGTTCTTTCATATTGCCACTCCAGTTTAACCGTGGTTAGCCTGTCCTTCCCTCAGCTGCATTCAATATTGGTGTATTGCATAGAGAGCTAGCTTGCATTTACTGAACAGAATTTGCAGGAGACAGAGATTCTAATATGTCTGTATCTTTATGGGCAGGAGCTCTAATAGCATATGCTACCAGTTAATTAGAAAAGAGCTGTCAAACATTCTGCCCTGGAGCTGCTGTAGAACAGCAACTAGCAATAAATGGAGGCACCATCAAATACTGACCTCAGTCCCTTAAATATACAAATTACAGTATGAGCGTTGTCATAATATTGATCCAAATTTAAGAATGATTGTGTTCAATCATCGCTACATTTGACAATAAATCAAAGAAATCTCTGGAATGAAGAATGAATGAATCATGTCCCTATAAAGAAAAAATATTGCATGACTCAGTGACTCAGTTTTTTCATTTTCCTCACTGTCCACTCAAAAACTTTCAATATCAACTCTATTTATTATTTTAGTAATTCCAGTTGTTCAATTCAGTAGTGTACTGAGTAGAATTATGTTAACTACATAAAAGTAAGATAAAAGATTTTATTAACCGGTCTGTGCTTTTATGGACTGTCGGCTGACAGTCAGACTGTTCTGACTCCACACTATTTCATTGATCAACCACTAATTCCTCCTCATTGTTCTCCTATGTCATTTTATATACATTTACTTTATATCAGCTATTTACAACTTTAGTAGGGAGTACTTAGCAATATGATTTATAATCATATATGTTATGCTGGACTTGAATAAAGTAGTCCAGTAATGCAACTACCTTGCAAAACCAAATTCCTATAACTCTGTCTCTGCAGCCTTTCCCTTCTTAAAAATCCATGTCAAGACTCCTTGGCAGAAGAAAGGACAGCAGGTAAATTTAGAACTGCATTTTCTTGTTAGCATGGCACATTGCACAATCCTTACATTCGCCTATTGAAATTATTGAGGTTTCGATAGTTTTGTCTGGACAGAAAAGTAAGAAGGCCACAGCAAAATTGTCCCCTTTCTCATTGAGGTACATTGAGATACCCTTGCATGTGTCACTTTTAGGTCACCATTGAGATCAATATGTGTTTCCTAATTCTATGCTGTTTGATGTCACTGTTAGATTAATGATACACAGTATTCAAGGTCACTGTAATCAATATTTCCTTTGGGTTTTTTTCCTCTTTAAATTCAGGGATAAAGGACATAACATATTCTAAATAACCTGACATTACCATGAGAAAGCAAAGGTGAAGCATTTTATTGTTATTTCTTATGTTACATCCTTAGTAAAATTGTCTCTTTGAGTGTAATTATGAGTAATACTATGTGTTTTGGAAATTACATTCACAGAAATTTTCACTTTTTAAATTTTATAAAAGCCTCCCAATCCGATACACCCTATTTTTCTACACCTTGCTACCTTTAATTCTTGCTCTGCTTTATTCATAGAAAATGTTTAGGAAGGAACATCCAAACCTTGGAAATATATTTACTTAAAAGAGAGAAAAAATTAATTGGGCATAATGCAGAAAAACAAGCGGCTGGGGTTTGTTTTGTTTTGGTTTTTTTTAATGAAAATGATCTGTTAAATGTATTCATCCCTTTTTTCAGATATTACTTATTCACAGCAAGTAATAAAAAGAAATTTAATAATGACACCCACACCAAACATTAGTTCACCTTCACACATTTTTAGTGCTTAATTGTCATGATCCAGTAATATTTTTTTAAATATTTTCATCAACCTATTTCCCTTCACCATTATTCACTTTTGTAGTTTCCCTGGCTTCTGCCACAAGGAACTAGCAACACTACAAAGCTATAAAAGACTTTTTTTTGTAGTTTTAATTTAAGCAATAAATTATACTATCACATAATCTCCTTATAAGAAAAATATTCGAGATCTGTGACCATATTTCTTCAAGTCCAAACAGAAGATAATTTCCATAAGCACCTGAAATATATTTGAGATATCTCTTACTAAATTAAACATTTACTTTTTTTCCTTTTTTCTTACATTTGTTCAATTTTTATTTATTTTTTAAATAAGAAGCAGCCCGTTTTTTACTATCTGGGAGGCATATGTGACACAGAGCACATTTTTTAAAAATAGCTTTTTCCCTGAAGTGTGGCATTTTTAAAGATTCAAAAACCCGGATCCTCAGCTGCTGTAGATAGGGTTGCTTTTACCTGGAGTGAACAGATTTCATCAGTATATAATTGGCTGAAAGACCTAGCTCTCATTTTTCAACAGGAAAATACTATGTATATAACATTTTTATTATATGTACATAGCTTCTAAATACACTATTAATACACTGTCTAGATTGTAAGAACTGGGCATTTTGTGGGGAAAAATCAAACCAAAATGACTGCAACAATGTAAAATCAGCAACAAAGCAGAGCAGTTGTCCCTCATTTTTCTCACGTGGAAGTCCCCTTATGTTTAAAATGAAAGGCAGATACTTTAATGTTTAGAAAAATCCTTTCTGATATGAACACTACAGGCTTGTCACACCATCCAAAACACTCTGTTTTAAGCAAGAGAAGCATGTGTGGCTCGTTCATTTCCATATGCCACATAAACCGCTCTCCTACTGGGTAAATTAGGAGTTCCTAAAACTGCTGTATTATTGATGGCAGAATAATAATTTAGAGTCATTTACATAACTCATATAACACGGTTCTGTCTTGTAAATTACACGTAACTGAAATGCCTAACTCCAAAGCTGCAGTCAGGGAAGCCTGTCAGTTACGACTCTGAATCTTGGTTCCCTTGACACCGGAGATGCTGTTACTTGTCTCAAATTGCCTTTTAATTGGTGGATAATGTTCGAGTGTGCATAATGTTTGAATTTCAGTGCAAAAGGAAGTGTAGGCACGTATTTTTAAAAATTGGATGTTTCCATTAAGGGCTCTGAAATATGTCTATGCCTCTTTTTAAACTCATAATAATACATATATGCATATGATTCGTTTTTTTCAGGAATATAAGCTTTCATTTCCCATTACAGTTACTTGGCAAGACAAACTCCAAACACCTCTTCTTCCTCCTTCTTCCCTAAGCTTTTATTGTTGAGCAAAAAGTCATATGGCATGGAATATCCCTTAGGTCAGTTGGGGTCATCTGTCCTGATTGTGTCCCCTACCAGCTTCTTGTGCATCCCAGTCTATTCACTGATGGAGCACCGTGAGGAGTGAAAAACAGTATGTCTCCCAGGAGCCAGGGATCTCATCTCTCTAGCACTTTTCTAGCTAGTCTTTCACTGTACAGTAAAATAGGAGTGAGAAAGCTGCACATACCAGGCTTAAATATTCTGTAAGAAAGTCTAGGTTAACTGTGTCTCCCAATCATTTCCAAAATTGTTCTTTTCCATGTTCCAATGGACACAGCTTCCCACCAGAGACCCAGGAAAAATAATTTCAGCCATTAGTTGCACCTTGCTAGTTGCTACAGATTATTTTCTAAACTGTTAATATATCCCATTAATACATTGCTTCTGTTCCAGCATGTGCCTTGCTTTTTCTCAAGGAGATCTTTAGTCCTCAGAATATTTACTTGTCAACATAAGGAAGGATTTACTGAAATAAATACCAGCTAGTTCTTTCATCTTCATACAACTTGTCTGCTTAACACAGCTAATACAGAACATTGGAATGCATTGACTTAATTTTCACTCAACAAAATATGAATATATATGATTATGTTTGACTGTATTATGTTGCTAATCAGCATATTCAAGATGATTGCACGCATATTATAACAACCTCCTATTTATTATGTATGTACATGAACTGTATTAAGTCAATACATTGCCTAATTGTGTAAGCAGCAACTAATCTTCCCTGTTACTACACACGTTGCTACAGTTTAGTACAATATAAATAACTTTTACTTTGAGTCTTTCTGTAATGTGAGAGATTGAAAAAACATTACAAACCCACAAAAGACATCAATGCACTGGGATTAATTTGCTGAACTAATATTTCCCCTCTTATTAGAATAACACTTTATTAACATTTAAATACCTTGTTTCATCTGAATATCAGAATGCTGTTGTACTCATTTTTTCTGCATTTGTCAAATCTGTACTCTTAGCAAATATCAATTCATTTTTACAAAAACCTAACTGCAGTAATTAGTGTTATGAAGATAAGAACATTACATTCCTCAGGAGAAGATGAGGCATATTATGTTGTTTGTCTGTCTCTATATAGGGAAACTTGCCTTTAATTAAGTAGATAAGGTAAGTTTTAACGCATTCTTTCTAAAATATGAAATATGCGATTTAGTTTCAATACGAGAAAATTTGATGCTCAGCACATCCTCAGTGGTGTTATTTAGTTCAGATCCTGTAATAACTTATCTTTTTAAGTGACAATCTTTATACAATCTGCTTATTTTCCTTGAAACATTCGTCCATGAGAGGAATTCAGTCCCTTTTCAGAAAGTGAAGATAAGCTCCACATGTCAGCTAAGTCTAAAGCCTGCAAGCACAGATGTACATAAATTTTGAGTTGGATTTTGGAAGCAGAGAGAACATTAGCCACGGAATATGGGAAGTATAGTTAAGGTACTGTCATTTCTATCCTAAAAATAAATACTCTCAATTCTCAGCACAACTATGTTTGAATAAAGCACTAAACTAACTCCAGATCCAGAGTGATTTAATTAGTATTATTTATAGTATCACATCATATAACCTATGATATCTTGCGCCATATAGCATGGACAAGCCCTCTGCTACCAAACTAATACTAAAACACCTGCACCCCAAATGCTGAGAGAAACAAGAAAGAAACAACAATGAAAATTGTGACAGGATTATGTCTGCAGACATAATTTTGAACAACCATAGTATAGGGTTGGGGACAAAAGACCTGAAAATGAAACAAATGCTATTACTGTGGTGTTACAGGTATGAAACATCTGACACCTGAGTTCAGTCCTGGAGAACTAAGGATGCTCCTGTCAGTGGAGGGACCAGTCATAAAATGCAGGATCCCAACTTGCAAGTGGAACTAGTGAGGAAAAGAGCTCTCATTGGCATAAGCAGAACACAGGTCTGTAAACTCAGACAGAAAAAAGCCAAGAAGCCTGACACTGGGACATGAAACCAAATGGAGGTATTCTGTTGCCAGCAATGCAGTGAACATGAGCAAGAGGGAAGGAAAGTATATTAACACACAGAATTTGAGTCATAAGTCCCATCCTGCAATAGTCTTGGGAAGAAAAGGAAGCAACACACATTATTTAGATGACAGAAGCAGCCAATTAAGAGAAAACCATTTATGGTTGACTCCAGCAAATCTTATGAGTGAAAGTGCATAAATTTCAGGAAAATTCATCCCACCCTTTATTATGTCATGAGGGGAATAACCAACTTCATTCCAGCTGGAATGCACAGATGAAGTGCAACTGAAGACAAGTAATATGACAAGTCCTCATTATCTCCAGCAAAAATCAGGTGGAAGGTTGTCAAAGAACACATTATTAATGCAAAAATATTCTAAAAAACCCAAGAGATGTCAATGTAAATTGTTTACTATGGCACATCGGAGTGCCATCTATTATTATGCCATTGGAAAGTACAGCCTACAAACTGAGTGTCACACACCAGCTTAGTTTTGATGTGACAAAAGAACAAACAAACACTATTAGCTTTGTCTAGGGTTCTCATTGGCTTCAAAGGCAACTTTAAATCCATTGAAATCAACATGTAGAGGAGGAGGTTGAGGGGAGATCTTATTGCTCTCTACAAATACCTGAAAGGAGGTTGTAGAGAAGAAGGAGCTGGCCTCTTCTCCCAAGAGACAGGGGACAGGACAAGAGGGAATGGCCTCAAGCTCCTCCAGAGGAGGTTCAGGCTGGACATCAGAAAAAAAAATTCATGGAAAGGGTCATTGGGCACTGGAACAGGCTACCCAGGGAGGTGGTTGATTCACCTTCCCTGGAGGTATTTAAGGGACGGGTGGGGATGGTGTGCTCAGGGACGTGATTTAGTGGCAGATAGGAATGGTTGGACTTGATATTCCTGGAGGTATTTTCCAGCCTGGTGATTCTATGATTCTTTTTCTTTGTTTTCAAATCAATGAAGTTGTAACCTTCTTTAGTGTGGAAAATAAAACATATATGTGAGGACCTGCAAGTGCAGCTTGTCTGGTGTGTCAGTCAGAACACATCATTTCAAAATAAAGAGCTAGATGTAAAGAGGGTTGCTGATGTGGAATGTACTCATTTTTATTTAACTTTTCTCCAGCAAGTTTGAATACAGTTTACAAAGCAGACATTAACAATTGCATGACTTCTGATTCATGGATAACCGCCTACCTGCTAGAATCAAATTAAAGGATTTTTTTCAACTACAAATGCATTTTCATTTTTCTTAAAGAAGTACAAAGTAATGCTGTACTCTTAGTTATCGTTTAGTTAACTTATTGTGTAAAAATAATTTGGTTCCATCTACTAAAATACCCCAATCTACTTTTAGAACACTAAAACAGTTGGAAGACTTTCAAATTCTTTAAATTTACTGAACTTAGGAGTTTGATTTAAGCAAAAATTGAAATACAACAGCTTAATGATGCCAGGACTCACATGTTATAATTGTGTTCATAAGCTTCCTAGGAGAAAAAGAAGCAGTCATCAGAATGTTCGAAGTTTATCTTCACAGTCTCTCTGCATCTCAAAAATTAAAAAATAGAGACTTTAATTTACATTTCAATTTGTTGTTTTGAATTCAGTAGGACATTTGAGTAAGCTAAGATGACCTCTTTGTTTTTTCCTGTATATTTTATTATAATTACAGGACTCACACTGTATGTTACTGCAGTTATTTTGTTATGAGATAATTTTAAAAACAATGTAATGTATTCCATTTTTTTCTTTTAAAGGCTTTAAAATGAAATCAAATAGATTTTGCTTTGGAAATTCAATTAGAAGCTTTAAGTAGCCTTAAATAACTGGATCTGTCAGAGGACTCAAATGGAATCTTGTAGTACACCTAGAAACTCCCTTAGTCCAGTCAAAGACCTTAACCCCTAGCAGTTTCTTACAGGGACTTCTATTAAAATAGGATCTTTAAAGCATGTTGTCCCGCAACAGACCAACATAATGCCTCTGCTCTCTTTAAAAGGGACCTGTGAATCTGTAGCTTTCTTCCTGGCTTGTGCTGATGACAAAGTAAGCTGGATGGGCAGAGAACACCTGAGACCTCACTACTGCAAGAACTTGTGAACACAAAATGTTCACACTTAGGCCACAAAATGTTTCTCAGCCCCAGTAATTTCCCTTAATAGGCATGGGGAAACTTCTCAGACTTGTACTTACATGTTTAGAAAATGGCATAATTTTAAGAGCACTTCTATTTCTCATCTACATGCTAGAATATCAACAGTTATTTCTGAAAAAATCAACTGCCTCGCTCCCTTCTATCACAAAAGGATGGTGAGATGAGCCAGCCCCAGTGGCAGCATGCTGGCCTGGTCCATGCTCATCTGCTGAGGAGGAAGCCACAGCTGCAGCCCTTGGAGTCACATTGCCACCACACAGCCAATTTCATGTTCTGACCAACACGCCAGCTCACTGCTGCTGAGAGACCACCGAAATGATGCTCGGGAGATAAGTCAGTTCACCTCGCTAACAGCAAAGTGTTATGGATTTACTTTCCTGGCTCTATTTTTCTACTCTTTCACTCTAGAATGTGTATGATGAACTGAATCACTTGGAGAAATGTTATCAGCACTTGTAAGGAGAGCCAAGCTTCACAAGCGTGACATTTCATAACAAGTCATGAGGTTTTAACATGGGCATACACAGTCAATGCAATCCATTTACACTTCAAAACGACTCCCAATAAATCCCTTTACTCTAAGCTCTGAAGATATGTAAGCAACCCTTGCATAAAAAGGAAAATGAACAAAATAATTTGTGAACAGGTACGAAACTGAGAATAGGATAATTTTCTCAATGGAGAGTGATCTCCAGAGGTGTTTGACAGTACGGTTCATCGAGGTCTCTGATGTTTAACATATCTATAATGGCAGAAAGTTATTTAGAGTAGAACAGATAAGAGCTCACTGCTGAGAATCCTAGAAAGACCTTCTGACACTGAGCAGATTGTGTCAAAAGGCAGATAAAATTCAGTGTAGAACAATATATGGCGCACACTGTAAAAAGCAGTCCTAACTTCAGAAAGAAAATAATGGGCTTAGGGTTGACCTTTACCAGGAAAGCAGTCTTGGGATTATGATAGATAACTCCAGGAAACATCAAGACAGAAATCAATAGCAGTCAAAGAGCAAACAAAGCCTTAGAAACTACAAGGAAAGAAAAAATGAACAAAAGACAGTACTCTGGACCACTGAATAATGTGGTTTGGTTCTCCTATCTCAAAAATGACCAAGTAGATCTACAAAAGTCTCAGAGAAGAGCAACAAGAATGATCGTAGATAAGGAAAAGCATATGTCCTGAGAATGATTGAGGTTAGGAGTTTTCAGCCTGGAAAATAGGAGAGCAAAGGGAGATAAGACAGACCCAGATGAAGACATCAGTGTCAGAAAGAGGACTGCAGATCAACAGCTCACTGCCCCCCTCTAATAGATGGGGAAGAAGTTATTACCTGGTTTCCATGAGCTGGGAGGTCACAAGCAAACAGGAGACGGTCTATCACACAATATACAGCAAAGTGGAGGCTCCTGTCTGTGGGGTGCTGTGAGTGATAAAAATTTAAGAGGATTAAAGGAAAGGCTGGATGAGTCTCTCCTAACCACTTCTCTGCTGAAAAGTCCATCGAGGGTTATTACACACCTTGATGCCTCTTCTAACTCAGAAAGTCTAGGACTCACAATTTGCTGGAGAGTGTTTGGGAGGAGTATAACTAACTGGTTTGTCCCTCTTTCTCTGAAGAGCCACTTTTACCCACTATCAGAGGCAGAATCATGTGCCAGAGGGTTCAGCTCTGTATCACCATTCCACATTTAAAATATGAAGTTGGTCAGACAAGTGCCACAGCCACTACAAGGTAAGTAGCAGAAACATATGCCTCGGACAGGGAGTTATAGATGAGAGAGGAAAAACCGCTTTTCCTTTTCCGGTAAGATTTGAGAAGAGTTCAAACTATGACATACAACCAAAACTTTAAATATTTCAGCTGGAAGACTACTAACTCGAGAATAGCTTTGCTCCTAATGGTGCTGCATTTCACACAGGATGATTCAAAACACCTAAACATCGTGCATAACCTCCAGCTTTTCCAAATTACCCCCTTATCTGGGCAAAGGCAAGGCATCAGATTGAATATCCACTACTCATTTTCTCAGCTCATGAAGCATCTCCTTCACGCACTGTAGCCCCATTCAGAAATATGTTGGCATTCTTGCTACACCAGGGGTCCCCACATTCCTCAGGCTTCAGCTAAATTATGTTTTCATTGAAATCACCCCCACAAAACTCTCAAGAATCTTCAGCAGGCTTTTGCTTCACCTGCATGAGATACAATGTCAACATATGCAAGACAGTGTTGTCAACTGGGATTAAAAAAACAAAGGCAATTTTCCTAGCTTTAGCCTTGTAGTCATTAATTAATTTGTACTATAAGCATGTGTTGCTGTTGTGCACATGCCTGAGCAACAAATACCACCGACAAGCTTGATAAAATGCCAGGAATATTTTATAATAAATAGGTTTCATCTGCTGCTTCTATGCTCAGGCTTCCAAAATAGAGGACAGCAGGATTCACTGTACAGTCTGTGAGGAGCAGAGGAGAGTATCTGCTGTATTTCCACAATTTCTGTGGCATTTGAGAAGCTTTAGGAAATTTTATTGCAAATTAGATACATAATGATTGTTTCACTCATTACTGAAATGTCCAGTAACAAGCATTTCTACTGGAGCAAAGGGCAAAAGCCTTTCAGCAATGCACAACACAACAGTTTAGGAGAAAAAATTAAGAATATCTTTCCTAACAGAAACTAGTGAGGAATTTTTAAGTAGGTAGAATATAATTATCCAATTGAAATTAAGCCATGACATTGCAGCTTTCACCTCTACTGTTGAAAAAGGTGCCAGGGGATCTGTTAAATGACTGCATGTGGTCAGGACCTCACTTTTATATCTCATTCAGAAGTGTGGTAGGAAGAGATGTCAAATCAGCATTTAACAATCCCATTTGTTTTACATGCAGCTTGGGAATATTTTGAAGCTTCTACTTTTTATTGATTTCTTCTTGATACTCAGGGAGAAAGAAAGACTTGCCACAAAAAGGACTGTGGGTACAAAATAGATAAGTAATCTGTCTGCACAAGAAAAACAACATTGGCAAGAAGAATGCAAAGACATCAAAATAATCATATGCTATAAATATGAAAAAGAATACTGAAACTGGAAACTTTAGCAAACACTTAGAATCATAGAACCACCAGGTTGGAAAAGACCTCTTGGATCATCAAGTCCAACCATTCCTATCAACCATTAAACCATGTCACTGAACACCTCATCTACCCGTCTTTTAAATATGTCTAGGGATGGTGACTCAACCATCTCCCTGGGAAGCTTGTTCAGATCCCTTTGGAGATCTGCCCTCCAGCAGATCGACACTACCTCCTAGCTTAGTGTCATCTCCAGGCTTGCTAAGGGTGCATTCAACACCTTCATCCAGGTGATTGATAAAGACATTGAACAGGGCTGGACCCAGTACTGAGCCCTGGGAACACCACTTGTAACTGGCCTCCAGATGGAATTAACTCCATTTACCACCACTCTCTGGCCCCAGTCATCTAACCAGTTTTCCACCCAGAAGGGCGTTTACCTGTCCAGTCCAGAGGACTATACTCTATTTGAAAGAGTCTGATGTACATGTAATATGAAGGATTAGAAACCAAACAGAGCATGGCACAATATAGAGCAAAGCAGAAATCTCTACATTAACTCTGCTCACTTCTACTTGCATCTTAAAATATGATTTCCATCAGCAGCATGAATAGTCATAAATGATTGTAACCCTAAGCACAAATAAACTGGAAATATCTTCAGGAGCTGCATACTGTACTTTGTAATAAGCACACTCAGCCTTCACCTTTGCCTTGATCTTAATGGCGAACCTAAGCTTCACATCATGAAGCATTGATCTCTCTTGACACCTGAAGCTACCCTGACCTGTCTGTCCCAGCCCCACCACTAAGGGGGGGCAGTTCCATCATGCTCTGATGGAGGTGTGATAGAAGGCATGCTGGGCCTTTATCTCTGAGGGGATACCCTCTTCTCTGAAGGGATAAATTCATCCCTGAGGGCAACCTTAAATTTAGTGAACTTCCTCAAATTCTTCCCTGGTTTCAGTGATGTTGCCCTACAGGTACTCCAGTAGATTGTTAGCAGAGATTGGCAGTGAGTTTAGGCTCTGGCTGAATTCTGCACTGTCTAGATGCAACGACATTTAATAGCAAATATAAATAAAATCACTTCTACAGAGACATGGGTCCCAGTGATTCGATAGAGAATCCCAGAGGAACCAACAGACTGGCAGAAGGAAGCAAAGGTTCAAAACTTTACAGGAATGGGGCAAAAGAGTATCTAGCATATTTCATAGCACTACACACACCTATTCATCTGGTAAGAAATTCTAGTTGTTTTCCAACCCTTTCACCACGCATCTAACCCTCTAACAGAAACTCAAGTAGACAAGAGTGTCTACATACAAGAAAGCTAAAGCTGGCCAGAATTGGAAGTAACAGACCTGGGAAGGGTTTAATCAGAAAAGCTGGTATGTCTCACATCTCATGGAATGGTCAGAGTTAGAAGGGACCTCTGGAGATCATCTAGTCCAACTAAGCATCTTCTGTTCAGACCCAACACCCAACAGGGAACACTCTAGCATTTGTGGGTAAAAGCAGCTCTGAAACAGGCTTCAGCAGGAACAAAGACAATCTCTGTATGAATTATTAAGGTTATTATTAAGCCCTGGTTATAAATATAGTTATTACCAGCTCAAAGGTGACTTCAGGTGCTGTGCAGAGTACCTCTGTGTATGCCATGTATGACCCTCCTGGGCACACTCTACGCCAGCAATGCAGTGGATCTTCTCTCTAAAGAGTAAAATAAGCATTGCCCTCACCAGATGAATGTGAACCTGCCAGCATATGGTGCTCAGTTAACGCTGTCCTCCCATCCTTACCTAGTTTCAAAGCACATCAGAACATGTTTCTAATCCAATGGATGCCTGCTTCTTGCGATACACGCAGCGCTAATAGTCAGAGGAATTATTCGGACACATTTTTCAATTAACTCTTATCTTTAAAAACATGTTATATAATACAGGTTGCTGTATGTTAGGGCTGAATTTTAATTCATATAATTTGTATTCTGTAAGCGCATGAGAGGTTCTTGGAAATACGAAAATTATAAAGTTAGAAATGAACAGTTAATTTCTGAGTAGAATTTGAACCTGAAAAGAAACGCCAGAAAGATTACACTTTTGCACCTGCTGTGCAATGGAACCAAAGTGTCAGAATACAGTTCTAGAAAATTCCATCTATCCAACAATAATACTTAGAAACGGTCTAGTAAACATTCTCAGAGCTTCATTTTGTTGAATCCTTATAAAAAGAATGACAGTGTCTGTCTGAGGTGTGCGTACACAGCATACACTTACAAATCAGGATCTGGAATGCAAACTAAAGTTTTTATCTTCCCTCTTTCAAGCACTGTATAAAAAAAAATCTATAAGAAAGCATGTTCTCCTTTGTGGTAGGTAAGATCAATGGTCACAAAGCAGACCAAAGCACTTTCCCTTCTCCATCACCTTGAGCATATTGGGTACAATAGCTTTCATGCTGAAAATAGGAATCTGGATTTCCTCCTTGTTCTTAAAAGTTTGAACCAACTAAAACTTGCCATAGCAGCCTTCTAAACTTTTGCTGAAGAGGCAAGATCTTGAAAGTGAAACTGAGCAACAGTCTGCATTAATCAGCCACGTTACTCCATGCTTTCTCCTTTGCTTCTGCCTCACTAATCCTTCTGTTCCCAGAGGTGGTGACTCAGCCAGGTTTGCTTTCCTTTTGAAAAACTGTTTCCCTTCTGACTAACCAAGCATCAGACTCTTACTCCAATCTTTACACCACGTGCACAGGAAATTTCACCCCATTCTCAGCAGAAATAGCTACATGGGCATAATAAATACGCTTACATCAGCATTGCAACCCCAATCAGAAGCTCACATGGAAGTAAGTCTCTCAATTTACTTTGCTGTGATTTTTTCTCTTTGTACCCCAGTCTCAGAGCACATAGTTTTGATTTTTGATGCCACTAAACTGGGAAATGCATTCTAGTGTGCATCCCTTGAACAGGACTAAAGCAGGGCAAAAAAAATCCTTCTCCAGTGCAGAGGCAACGCCCTCAGCTCCAGCTGTTTCACTGAACACCAGCAGGAGCCTTTTGATGCTGACTAGTTGCTCGTAAGTACATAACCAACATGACTCATATCTACAGGGAGGACAGGAATAGATTGTGATTTGCCATGTCTTTGTTCCTACAGGCATCCCATCTATTGAGGGAGCTTTTACTGTACTTTGATACTTAATATATTACTTGAAAAACAGTTTCCTCTCTACCTAACCAAGAATCCAGTCCTTATTTCTGTCTTTTTACAGCATGAACAGTATTTAGCTTCTTAATACTTCAAGTCATTCTTTTCCTAAAGTAACTTCCAGGCAAATAACACATGAGTGGTCATTCACATTTCTTTTCTAACTCTGATAAAAGTCAAAGTAATGAAAGTAATCTGTAATTCATTTACTCTAAATTCTCACAATGAATATAATTTTAGTTTCTTTTCAATGCACACCCTCCTTCCTACCAAGCAGCATGTTCGCATGATGAAAAAAAATACATTTGAAGTAAAATAACATATTCTAAATGAAATCTCTGGAGTAAGTGTGGCAAAATCATGCAGTGATTACTGTTAAGGAAAGATATTCTTTATGAGAAACATAAAGTGTGAGAGTTTGTGGTGTATATGCATGTATTTAAGACAGCAACTTTGCATTAAGAGAAAAAACCCCTTCAGAATACCTATTAGCATTGCCTTCTGAGTACAAGATACCTGGTTAAGAAATAAAAAATAAAAATTAAAAAAATGGGGGTTTTGGTATTCTTCTTGGCCATATGATTTTTTACTGTCTTTTCTAGAAGTGATACATTGGAATTATGAATCCAAACATACAGTATTTGACATTTAGTACAACTGAGGAATTAAAAAGGTTTTTAAAACAAAACGCTGAGAAATCAGATCTACTCCTTCTATGTGAACAAAATGAATCTTCCTCTCCTTCCAAAACTATCTTGCCTATTTTTATATCAAGGAATAGCACTTATCCTTCATAAAGTCTCTTTCTGTATTATAGCTCTAGTATGTTGGATCTATTCTATGTGATCTAAATAGCTGTGGTCTTGCATGCAAAGCAGGGGATCTGAAGTCAAGGCAACACTGTCCAAGCTTTGATTTTTGTCAGTGGTAGGACAATGGACAAATTCATCTCTATTTTCAGTGCTCTGAAGACCTGTAGTTCGCACTGGATATGAGGGCCTAATTGTAGTCATACAGGTTTGAAAACTGGAATCATATGGTCTACCTTGCTGTCTGAACAGGAGGTGACATTATACTGCTTTAAAAATACAGAGATCCTAGGTCTGAATTATTATAAGCATCTTTTATGCTGCTATATAAAAGATGCTATAAGAGAGCAATGGATTCTTATTCTTTCACAGCTCATCCTTGAACCAAGGAAGGCAAAGATCATCGAAACCTTCATTAGTGATTTCATTTTGTGTCTAAAACCAAAATAATGTTTAAAAAAAAAATCTACTACCATCTATGTTCGCAGTATAAAAACCATCTTCACAAAGATCAGTCCCGGGTTATTTCTTTTCTCTCTCAGCTCAAAATTTCTAAAACAAGATAGGACAGTTTTGCGGCTTTCAAAGAATGGGATCTTTGTTGCTTGAAGCCAGGGATGCCTTTAGCAAGTTGTTTGGCATGGTGCTGAGGGCAAGGAGGTGCTCAACAACAGAAGAGCTGCAGAGTTAGTGTTTGGGAAGGGTGCAAGCAAGCATAGTATGGGTTCACCCTCCTTTCTGCAGAGGACTCTTCCCATGTTGAATTACACCCACATTTCTTGCAAAAACAGGTTCCTGAGTTTGGCAAAGGGGTTGTTTTGATACTCATGAAAGAACATAAGAATGAGTAACTGTAGCGGAGACAGCCAAAATGCTGCATCCAGAGAATGAGCGAGGACACTAGAAGTTATTCATTAGTGTCACCATGTACGTCTGCCTTACTTGCATGAAATTCCTCCGTTCTGTGATTTTGCAAGCTGCCCAGCCACTTCGGCATTACTTTGCCAGCTACGTAGGAAATCTGAAAGACTTTTACAAAGGAAGATACTCATGTCACCTATCTGACGTGTGCTGCACATATGTCTCTTTCAGACAGTTTCAGCTTTTGAGAGCCCCGAACTCTCTTAATAAAAATACCTGGACAATTTATTCCATCTAAAGATAACTGTACTTCAGGAAAAAGCATGTTTTGCTCACATTTGCCTCACAGAGTGGCACTTTATATTGTTGCCTGGCTACCCTCCACTGGATTCAGGCACAGTGCTATTTCTGCCCTTCAAGTGTACTAATTATTGCTGTAATTACAGCTCACTAGTTTAAAGGTTTTATCATTACTTTGGACAGATTAACACGCTGTTTTAAGAGCACTTCAGAGCCTTTTGTTTCAAATTTCCATCATTAGTCAGATCCAGGTTTCTGTGAAAATTCAATATTTATGTTCCTGATATAAATGTGTACACTTACAGGCATCTGTGTTCATAAACAACATGTAAAATACAATAAACCAGCAGTCTCTGAGTACATAATACACCTATCTAATATACTTGAAATATTATGTAGCTGATGAATCTCTTGTACTGGGACACAAAGTCCTCAGTCAGATCCCTTTTGCTTGGCAGTAAACAAAGAAGCCAAGATAATATTTTTACACCAGTAGAGACCTGAACTCCTATAGAATATTTATTTATCATTTCCAGTAGTGTGAATTATGGACAGACTACAAGTAACACTAAATTAGTATTAGCCATCTAGAAGTCTATTATCACTAGCTGATCAATCATCGTCAGGATTTTCAATTAAGAACAAAACTGTAGCTTGGCTCGCTTATAGACGAAGAAAACTGAAATTTATAAATCTCTGACCTGGGCAGGACTAAGCACAATCCTTGCATTCAGCGATCCCAAAACTGATAAGCACAAGTTGACCACAACTGCACTGATCTCTCCATTGTGTATAGTAAGAAGCAGTCATCTATTAAATGGTCCCATAATAAGTACTAAGACTGATCTCCTGCAGCATGCATTGTGGCCTGAAGGGTAGAGAGAGCACATTTCATCAGGAAAAAGAATCAGAGAAAAAGTAGTTATTCCAGGGAATAACTATTTGGAAATTAGCTATAATTTTTATTAGTTTGTGCGGTGGTCATGGGGTACTCATTAAGAGTCATGTGCTGTTAAGCAAATCACATTGCATAATTCTTCTGATTCAGTATGTTATAGTTTAATAAATCAATTGATTTTGTGTTGATAAAGTTCAAGCTGACATAGCAACTTGATGGTTTTCTTTTTTAAGAAAAATGTATAGTTTTTAAAGCTTCTTTAAAAGTTTTAGGAGACTATGTTTCTCACCTTAGGAGCACAAATGTTGAACAGTTTTATTCATAGCTGGACAACTAAAAATCTAGTCCACTCTTTGATTTTTTTCAGAGGCCAGCTATCCAATTGTAGCTTTTTTGACATTTCCATTTGAGCAAGACTTCATTCCAGCATTATTATCATCTTCCTGTACTAAGAAAACAATGAATGTGATTACTTTTTGAAACACTTACCGATACGTTCTTCTCAGCGGTTTTAGTCTCTGCAAATACTCCTCAAAATGGCACTCAGATCTATGGTAGTAAACACTGATAAGTACTAAGGAGATTACAAGACCTAGAACATATAGCAAAATATAAAAACGTTTATTTTCTTCATGTTTTCTCAGCTTTATCTGGCTTCAATATATAGGCCAGCTATACCAGCTATAACAGTCTTGGACTGTGCAGTTCCTGCTAGGGTCTTCTGCAATTTATAAGTGTATGAACTAACTATGTTTATAGAACTGCTGTTCTTAATGGCCAAGAGCTATTACAAGCTGCTAAGCATAACCACAAGGCAAAAAAGGTTCATAGTCCATACACCTTCTTCTTATAGCATTTTCTTCAACACTTTGCTTGCCAGAACTCCTCCAAAAAAAAAAAAAAAAAAGAAGGGGTTTATGTTTTGTGATATAAATGAATGGCTTTCTTCCACATCAATGAATTGAGTATCCAATTTTGACCTATTGACTTTCTTAAAGCAATGGTCTAAATCAGGATCACAGACTGATAATTGCCTAATACTACAAAGGCCCAAGTTTGGAAGAGTTTTCCTGCAAAAATAATTGATTTTCTGTCTAAAACAACAATTGGCTTTTCATTTACTTAACTACTTTTCTCTTATTCCTGACATGTCATGGAGTTGTAGTCACTATAAAATGCTTGAGATGCAACAAAGAGATCCATGCTCTGAGTTGCAGACACTGAAAGACTTCAAAGACTACAGTATGGTTACATTCATTGGTAGCTGCACAAAGTATTTATACATAGCAAGGATAACAAACTGGTTGCATCAAGGTGACGAATTCCTAACATGGGCAGAATACTTGAAAAACAGAATCAATAGCTTCTACCTTATCTATTCTGTCTGCAAGAAGAATGCAGTAACTACCGTTACAAGAAACTTAATTGTAGAGTTATATGTAGTTTTTAACAGGGAAAAAAACCTAACAATCCATGCACAGAAAAAATAATTATAAGTGTTTTCAGATTAGGAATGAAATGTCATGCATATGGAAGTTGAGACTTGTCTAGGTATATATTTCAACTGATCTTTTTTGCAATTACAAAACATCTTTGTGAGAGTATCAAAGCACTTCCCAAACACTGTCAGTATCCCTTCTCCAGAAACACTGTTGAGAAACTAAAGTACAGTTCCACTATCCACCAGAACAGTTTTCTATTAAAAACAACGACTTAATGGTGTAAAAACATGCTCTGAAGACTTTAAAAAGAACTAGCAGTCACACAAGTCAAGCATCAAGCTATGCCTAATTTCCATCTGACCTACCTGGTTGGAATATGGAACTAAAAATAGAAAAAGACAAAAAAAGTAAAGTCAGGAAAAGTGAAATTTGTGACTGGATTTTCTAGTTCTCTCATATTAACTTCAGTTATTTCTATTTGCAAATAGCCTATTTTAGGCAGAGCTCTTTTGCATAGAACTCATTTTTTAAATATGTTTCATACTCAGATGGACTTGGCAAGATTTGTATATTAAGACTGTCATACCTTCAGCAACAGAAGTAATACTGTTACATCACAGCTTAGCCTGATACATGTCCTATATCTAAGAGTTACTTAACAGCACAAGTTCATTCAGGAGTTGAACGTTATGCAGTTTTTTGGAATATCTCAGTGCACTTACTCCACATATATTCCACTCTTCTGTCTTTCAATTGAACTTGCTTTCCTCTTGTTGCCCTTTCACCCAAGAGTTCCTCCTTTTTACCTTTGCTTATGATTCATTGTGTTTGAAGCAGTATATGAACCTGTGGGGGATGATAAAATGTCTCAGTATCAGCAGTCAGAAGAGCCAAATCCAAACGAATTGAAGCCCTTCCTGGAACTGGCAAGTGCCACTTGTAATCAGTTACAATTTCTGGACTCAACACAGTTTAATTAGTGCCTTTAACAGGCAATAGTGTTTTTCTGGAGAGGGAAAGGAGGTAGAGAACAGTTACTAGTGAGAGAGAGATAAAGCTACCACAGCAGTGGTCTACAAATCATGAGTGATATGTACAGAGAGGCTCTTCACCATCTTCACCAGCAAAATGTAGGGCTATACAGCAAAAAAAGAGATCAAAAACCCAAAAGAAGTTGTTCTTCATATGTTGGGTGGGAAACCTGTGGCACTTCTTTCCAACAGAGGCTGTGACAGCTGTCCAATGCCATTGGACAAGGTCACACCATAGAAGTCTATCCAACAATTACTAAACGTGTTGATATCCTCATCTGATCCAGCAAAATCCTGAAGATGATACTAGCTGGCTGCCTTAAGGTTGCTGAAGAAATCTTTCCTAGGAGTCCCCCAGCCCTTTGTCATAGTAGGAATAGGGGTCATTGGTCTTACAAACAGGTATCGGCTCCAACTCAGCCCTTTGTCCTCAGTGTTCCGTACAAAACCACACATAAGCAGTAACCACCTTGTTAAAAATGCAACTAAACAGTCACTCTACAACATCAAATTATACACATTCCATTATTCAAAGACACTTGTAATTATACAGCACTCCATACATTTCCAGACTGCAAGGAAATCAATAATCTTCCAATGGTTACTGCTAATGACCACTCACAAAATTAGGTGTTTGAAGCACACTCTTCTTTAAGCTTCCAGCCCCTTAGAAGAAGCCACAGGAGGAGTAATCTCTAGTTTAGAAGAAGTGGCTAATTTAAATGAGGACCTAAAATACTGCTTATTGACAACATGAGAGACAAGTAAGTACCATGAGATGTAATGGTGGTATTAATGCTTGGACCCCTGGTGTGCAATACAATAATCCACAAGTTTTGAAATTCAAGTGCTTAACCATAATTCTGCAAGTTCAAGTGTATTTTAAAGCACAATTGATAAAAGTAGATCTTTAATTAGAGAATCACTTTATAAGAGATATCTTTTATCAGTACTAAGGAGTTTGAAATAGAATCACAAGTTGTTTATAAAACCGATGCAGCTCTGGGCATTTTTTCCTAGGAAATCTCCTAAGCACGTAAAAAACGATAAATCTTTTGAAAAAAACTATTGATGAGATAGACATCCAATACACATATACAGAGTCATCAAGCAATAGACATGGGATATGTGGAAATGCCCCAAA
Organism: Coccyzus lansbergi; assembly: GCA_033558105.1. Classification (NCBI taxonomy): domain Eukaryota; kingdom Metazoa; phylum Chordata; class Aves; order Cuculiformes; family Coccyzidae; genus Coccyzus; species Coccyzus lansbergi. The sequence continues at coordinate 6,533,403 of JAUMJK010000097.1, forward strand.
ACTGAGCTTGTGTGGTTAAAAATCCCCACTAATAGAAAACACCTCTAATATATGAAATGCAACATAGAATCTTCTCTGGTTCAGTATTTAAAGTACCACCTGAGGCAGTCGGTACCTCTTACTCACCTTGCGTTGCTCAGTTGCCAAAATAATGAAAATTTGCAGTCACACCCAAATTGTGGCTAATACTCCAAACAAAATCATGTTCCATACAAAAATAACCAGTCTCGTATAGAGTACCGTCTTTCACTCTTTCACCCCAATGTTTTCTCAGTGCTATTTTGTATTTCTCAATGGCTCTTAAATTCTTGATGACCTACAATTCATTGTTGGCTAAGAGAAGAATCATGAGCTGGATTAATTTAAATGGATTTGCTTGTTTTCTCCCACAGTCAGGGGAAACTGACTTCTTTCCTGAAGAGAATAAAGAGATTGTTTGTTAAAATTAGCTGTGTTGGAAGACTCACAAGCACAAGTGTCTGAATTTTGTATAATGTACTAAATGAAATACTCAAGAAAGTTTTAGCTTTTGTTTACTGCAAGCACTAAGCATTGCAGTTTAAGAAACAGTAATATTTGTTCTGATGAAAAAGAATGATATTTAATTTACCCAACATTCAGACTTCCTACGCCTTCATGCACGCATCCCCCTCAAGCCAACAGATGAAAATCTTCCTGTTTGTGTGTGTAGCTTGAAAATCAACTCAAAACCTATAACTCTTATTTCAGCCATTCCCAAAGCTAACATATAGTTGGGAAATCACAGAGTCATAGAATGGTATGGGTTGGAAAAAATCTTAAAGTTCTGGTTCCAACCCCCTTTCCATGGGCAGGGACACCTTCCACTAGACTAGGTTACTCAAAGCCTCATCCAATATGTATTATTTCAATGCTTTTAAAGTACCCCTATTTTTTTACTCTATCTTATTTTCCTCAGTTCACTATGCTATCCCTAGAAATGTCTTAATTAAGAACATCAGCATTTGAAAATAAAGATAAAACCCACAAGTTTAGATTTCAATTTGCTATATGTTCAGTACTATGTGTCCGTTAGAGAAATGCATGCCCTAATTCATTGCATTTCCTTACTAAAGAAAGATAAAGAGAAATGTTCCTGCTATCTTTTTCTCATTTTTATTACCCCTTTCCTCTAACAGTGAATACTAATAATTTTTACTTATCTCAGGCAACATAACTTGTAACTACTGTAAGATTTAATCACATATGCAACAAAATATCTCTTCCTCACTTCTTTGTTTACTAAGTCCCTGGTTTATACCTAATAATACATCTTTTTAATTTCTTCCCTTTCTTGCTATGGACCCATGCAAAAAAGAGCTATATTTCCTGTAGCTTTCACTGTTTTTTTTCCCCCCGACAGAATTTTTTGTTAAATTAATTCCTGGGAAGTCCCTAGGGTAAATCAGTATGCAAAAAGAAATCTTCTTATTGCAATATGTTAGTAAGTTCCTATAATTTTAGCATTAACGTATATCAGCGTCTAAAATGCCCTTGCCAACTGACTTAATGCAGGGTGACAGTTAACCAAAGATACATTCAATCTTATATTGCTGAAGAAATGGAAATAAATGCCAAACCATTGCTGGATATGGACTTCTCAGGCTACCTCCAGTGGCATTTTGGTATTAGGAAACACTTCCATTCTTTTAAAAGCAGAGCTGGCTGTAGCTATCAAAGGTGTGTATCAAACACAACTACATATATACACTTTCTTTTTCCTACCTTGAATGACTTATCTTTTAGGCTCTGCTTTTACTAGGTACTTGCCTCTGCTAGCTGCAGCTTTATGCTTTTCTTTCAAACTGCCATTCAATCCAACAGGCAATGGGCTGATTTCTTGCTCAGATTAAATTTACAGCAAACCTTCAGGTTGCAATTACTTCTTGTAGATGTTACATGACAATCATCGTGAAGATCCATTAATTCCCAGCCACATCATATTGTAAGATTACTTTCTTTTCTCTTGATTTTACATGACTTGCCATCTTTTCTATCTTCCCTTTTCAGAACAGATTAATATCAAAATTTCAACTTATTAGTCAAACAGCATTTTTTAATGTTATGTATTTTTGAATACAAGATATGTTTTGTTCTATATTCATCACATAGTTTTATAAAATGGTTAGGAATCTTCATCCCTTTCTGCACAACTCCTTTTATTTTTGAGGTGTATTACTGTATACAACCCTGGTGGCTCCTCCTTAAACTGATGTCTTTGTCCTACTCTGACCATCTTGGCAAGCTCAGGAAGCTCTTCTTCTTTTAGTAGAACAGTAGAGAACCATTCAAGTGATGTCCTTTATCTGCAGAAACATGGTTTGGTCCATTTTGCTTTGATCTTGTTCAGTTTAAAACTTTATAACCGAGGGATGTCTAGGAAACAGATTTTAACTAGAATGAGTTTATTAGCAGGTAATTTCTTTTTTGTTACTCAAAAGAAATTTCAACTGCAGATATTTCTTGATACATGGCCTGCTTTGTAGGAACGAAGAAGAAAACTGACTGCAGCAGAAACATGTTTAAAAAGCTTTCATATGTAAAAGAGCATTTCTGTCCCAGAACTTGTAAACTATACATCCATCTGCCTCTGTTGCCTTGAGACATTTCCTGTGTGCCATTTACAATTGCCCCAGCCTATGATCTTCAGTGAAGATTTCCAAGTACAGTTCAGGCTCTCTAGAGGCTTGATTCTGGATTTTCAACCCCAGATCTACATTTATACATCGCAGTTTTGTGAATTCTGTCTATTATCTATACCTGCTTAAATATATATATAAAAATATCCCATGTGGGCATTTTTTTTCTTTAATAAAGAAATCAGAGGCATGATTTCCTTTAGGTGCTAATAAGTCAAAATAATGAACGAACAATAGATTTCTCTCTTACCTCTGTTTCTGCATTTATGAGCACCTTTTGCACTTCTCTGCCACTTTATCCTGGACCACTGACCCATGCCAACAGAAAATGACTACTGTTACCTCATCTTGCTTTCTTCAACTGGGAACAAAAACAATCTGCATGTGAAAAATAACATCTGCACTCAGTGTATTGAAGAAATAATACCTGTTTCCTAATGTCTCCTTTTGAATTTTCAGAGTCACTGAGAGCTATACCTTGGTGTGAGAGATATACCACGGGGTCCAGGGCATGTTTATTCTAACTCAGGATTTGGATATTGAGCTTTTCCAGAGAAAGTGTTACGTGATGTTTAATTCAAAGTTACAAATGTTAAAATAATTAGGATAATCTATTCAGGAAAAAAAAAAATAGTTGTTATAAGCATGGAAAATCCTGTCCTGAAAGAAAGGATTGGATTACCTGGAAATAGGTCTTGGAATGGAAAACTGTATCTCTGTCCCTAGGTAGATAAATGTCTGTCCACCGTAGAGCAGACACTACCTTCAAAGTGAGATAATGCAGTTAATATGGCTACATTTTTAATTGATACTTATGTCATAATAATTATGCATAACAAGGCCACAAAACTTAATAAGTACATTTTAATAGCTCATGGCAATTTCTCATCATGCATCTGACAGTAACTAACAGATGTGTCAAGAAATTTCCTTCCATGTAAGGAGCTTTGCTGTGAAAAGCTGTTGAGTATGTCACCGCACTATTAATTGCTTTTCTTTCCCTCACTCTGAAAAACCCTAAAGGTGTAAAAACTACTGGCTAATGAATTGCAGGTGCAACAGGTTGAGGGACTTCAGTTGAGTTAAGGGGTAGGGAGGAAATAGCTTATATGAATTTATTTTATCTTGGGGGAAAAAAGAGTCAAAACTGCACATCCAGTGCCTTCAGCCTCTGTCTAGTGCAACAGAAAAATAATCCTCACCAGCAGAGAGTAGAAGCAGGTATGATTCATGTGTTGAGTGCAGACCCTTGCCTCCACACAACCAGTTGAGTTGGGACTTCACATGAAACTGAACAAGCAAACTGAACAAATTAAGATAGAGAAAAGCTACATTTAACAGACAAATTTCCACTGGAAAATGTTTATATCTAAGTGAAGGTCTGTGGAAATCACTGGGGCTCTGCACACCTCCAAATACTTAATTGTACCAATAGTAAAAAGCTGCTCAGAGACTCACCAGAGATTATTTCAGTGGCGAGTCCATCATAAACTCTGAGGACATTTGACATTGTCAATGTTGTTAATTTTGATGAAGCAAAACATAAAGCACAGAGGAATAATACATCTTATTTTAGTGAACAACCATGTGAACATAAATGCAATCATGGCTGGTGTATTTTGCTGCTGTGTTTGATGTAGTCCTTTAATAGTCCTTAGCAATGAGATTCCTTGTTGAAGTCAGTTTCAAAACTTGGCAAAAACAATTTGTTGCAGCAATGTGAAAACTGTGAATTTTAATTTCAAATTAAAGTTAGAGTTTTAAAGAAACAGCCTTAAACAGAATTCACTAGAATGGAGTTCTTATCTGAACTACTTTCTTACTCCAAGTGAGTGGAAGTGAGACTAGCAGTTTGTTTTCTGAAATGTTTCCTTTTGATACACTTTTGTTTTCCAGAACCTGTACTTTCTGTATTTTTTATAGAAAATTCTTGCTTCCACAAGATCACATTTGTATAATTTATCTGTATTCTACTTCTTAGGCAAAAAGAGTATTACAAATTGAAGTCAGAAGCATCAAAAAGTTATAAGGTTGATAGATGAGTGAAAGCTGACAAGGGTCAGCTATAGAGCTGCAAATGTAATAATCAATTCATAATACATATTGCAAAGAGATGAAAATATTCAGTATGTGCAATACCTGAGATTTGAGTTAGGATTTGGTTTAAGTATAGTGTCTGAAGCAATAAAAGTAATACGGACACGTATAAATCTCAGAAGCTGCTGAGCTGGCAGTAGCATTTCAGATGCATTGTACTGAATAAAATAACTTGAATGGCCACAATCATTGCACCATCAAGAACTTTCCAGTAGCATTTTAAACAAAGATGAATGCTGATTATATTGTTTTGGTGCTTTTGTATGGTTCATGGTTTCAAAAAATAGCACGCACCCATATACGAACATGGCAGTCTTAGGAAAGAAAAAGTCTATTTGTCTTGTACTTTAAATCGGAAGTAATAAGACATTAGATTTGCACCACTAGTCAACGTGAAGGGATATTCTCTTACCTGGAATGAGCCCGTGCCAGAACCTGGCTTCTGGCACCGACAGATTTTCTCTTGGAGAGAGGCTGCTCCACAGTGCCAGCAGCGCACAGGCACCCGTCACGCACGTCAGCACCTTTCATACACTGTAGGCACATAAACGATAACAGCAGTGCTGGTTAGCATGCAGCTCCTAACCCAAGTCACTTATTTCCCTACAAGTACTCACCATAAAGTCAATGGAAGTTCTGTATATAGTGTTATGTTATCTTAAATACACGAGGGACTGGGATGTACAAAGATACCAAAAGACAATAAAGTGACACCTTAGCCCTCTGCCTTGTGAAATTTAGAAGTGAAAGGACTATTAAAGGGAAGGAAAAAAAAAGGGAAAAAGTCATTTTACAGAAGAAAAAAGTCATCGGAAAAAAATCAGCTTTCCTGTGGGTTTTTTCTTTTGGGGTTGGGAGGTTTTGTTTTGGGGTTATTTTGGTTTTCATTTCCAGGGCTTTTTTGGTAGATCTCATTATTCAGGACACACAAACAAGCACCAAATGAGATCTGAAGTCAAACAGTAGGCATTAAAGGCTAAAAGTTCTGAACCTGATGTAATTTTCTTTTTGAGGAACGAGGAGACAGTTCAGTCTCTGCTTCCCTCTGCTACCTTTTTAAAGGTATTTTTTAATGCAAATTGCTTCTCCTGGTCATTTCAGTGATGTCCAATTTTTCATCTGTTGAGTGTGATCTCACTTCAATGCTTAGCTTGTTAATTAAACTCTTAGCTTTTCATGGTTGAGATCCTTTATCAATTACTTTACATCACGTCTTATCCATCAATGAAACATAGTTCATAAATACTGCTGGCTTATTTATCTTCTTTAGAAAGTAGAATGGGCACTATGGAACTAAATGCTCTGTTCAGTGAGCTTCCTGATGATATTTTCAGAATATTTTAAAATTACTTTATATTGCTAAAGAGTGGGTATACATAGAATGAACTATTTCTGATCAGTGAATCATCTCTATATGTTTCCCCACTCACAGACAATTTTATATAAAGAATATTTCCGGGATTATTTCTGTGACTGCACATTAAAAGGAAGGGAGAAAGAGATTTATTATGGCTGTTGTTTCAGAAAACCTTGTTATTCCCAATGCTACTAAGACTCCTACTTGCTTTGGTCCCAAGACAACAAGACAACACACAACAAGACAACACACAACATATTTGTGTACTGTAATATTTTTATGACTTGAGAATAGACTACTAAGTTTAAAAGAAAACTTATTTTCATTTACTGACATACGTTAACGTGGGTGGTCTTACTAGGAATGCATTTCTCCTAATCTAGCAGTCTCACCACTCAAGTTGGGACTTGACATCAAAGTGTAGTTTCACTTACAGAATAGTGAAGGGTTATCTCTAAAGCAACTCACCTTAACGTACTTATTTGTACATGCAAATGACTCTTACAGTCTTTGAGAATATTGCCTTAAGAGTGACACTGCAGTAACTGGTAGTCAGCATTGTTTCTCTGTAATCAAAAACGATGTTGCAAGCAAAGGACTACAATTTCCAGGTGAGAAAGAGCAGGTCGCAGACCTTAACTTGCTGTACGCTTGCAGACAAACAAAGAAAAAGGAGTATGGAAAGGAGTAGAAATCTAGTGCGAATGTAGAAAGAATTGGCTCTGAAGGCAATATTCTTCAAAGTCATCTGGGATACACTGGTCTGGTTTTAATGCATACCTTATCAGGCCATGCCAGGCTGTGGAAGGAACAGACCGCAAAGAGCTTTAGAGGGATTATTTTTCCTTGTCTTATTCCACTTCTTTTCCCTAAGCCTTTCTGGTTGTATTTTTCCAGAGATGGCATGTATGAGATGAACAATTTCACAAAGGTAGCATCCCACAATCCAGCATCCCCAAAATGTCAATCTCCTTGTGAAAACACATTCAGGAATTAGAATGTTGGGGAGAGGGAAAGGCTTGTGAACACTGTGTAGGCTTCCAAGCCTGCTGCAGCTCTGCCAGTGCACCTCAGCATTTTCTTGAATAAACCTTTTCAATTATGCTCTTATACAGAATCACTGGGATGAACTGCAGCAAACTATTGACAATGCCAATGTGGATGCCAGCATAGGGGCCAGCACTAACCCCCCAGACTTATTCATCTGTGTCCTAATTAGTGTCTGCACCTGTATCACCCGCTGAATCTGCGGCAGATTCTTCCCCTGCTGTGAAGAACACCCACACTTGCAGCCCTCTTAGTTACGAGCAAGAGAAATAATAGCAAAAAAATACACCATCAAACTTGGCCATTTTTCAGAATTCAGTTAGCAGCAAATACAGCAGGTGCTTGTCCCTTTTCAGTTAATTTGAACATACAGCTTCACTTTCAAAAGGTGTCATCCAGATAGAAAAGGTGTATTCTGTGCATATACATTACTAAGCTCTTGGGCAGGCAAAAATAATTCCAGATATAATTAAGTCTTTTGCAGCTTCTGGGGACACAGCACAGCACTAAAGCCTGCCACTCCACCCAGAAAAACACGCTAGCATGCTTTGCATAAGGCTCAGCCTCTGCATATCATCTACAAGAAAATGGAAGCAGTTCAACCAGTTTTAGAGGTGGGCTTTCCAGTCACCACTTACTGTGATACCACTTTAGGACTTGCTAATAAGCAATTGTTAATCTCTAGCATCAGCATTAGCTCAGCTTGTACTGTTCAGTAATAGGAGTCTGATCCCAGTGATGGATTTTGATCAAGGTTTGTAGGAGTTTAAGCTTCATTTAATTATCACCAGAGGGTGGCTTTTTTTTTAATGCAACTCTTTATAATGTTCATTGGATAAACCACTCTTCCTGCCTGTGGGGTTATCATTTTTCTCCAGAACGTTTTCTTCCATTGTCTTCTGGGAACAATATTCATCCCAAGACCAATGAGGTTTCCCTAGCTTTGAAGTATAGCTTGGCACAAAACCAAAATGAGCACAGTACTTCACTCCTATAAAACTTAGGTCATTGGAAGGCAGTGGGAGAACTATGAAAATCCAAACTGTGTAAACCAGTCCTTCACTTTAGTAGGGATGTACTGTTGTTTTGCTGTTGAAACATCAAAAATAGTGACCATTATCTGTCAGCATCCTGAAATATGTGCATAGTATTAAATAAATATGAGGAATGGCTGAGAGAGCTGGGGTTGTTTAGCCTAGAGAAGAGGAGGCTGAGAGGAGACCTCATTGTTCTCTACAACTACCTGAAAGGAGGTTGTAGAGAGAAGGTCTCTTGTCCCAAGTGACAGGGGACAGGACAAGAGGGAATGGTCTCAAGCTCCGCCAGGGGAGATTTAGGTTAGAGATTAGAAGGAAGTTTTTCACACAGAGGGTCAATGGACATTGGAATAGGCTGCCCAGGGAGGTGGTTGACTCACCTTCCCTGGAGGTGTTTAAGGCACGGGTAGACAAGGTCCTTAGGGACTTGGTTTAGTGTTTGATAGGAATGGTTGGACTCGATGATCCGGTGGGTGTATTCCAACCTGGTGATTCTATGATTCTATAATAAATGCCATCAAGGTGTTACATTTTGTACAAGTCATCATGAAAATCAACGTGCTGAGCAATGTACAAAAAATCATAAATGGAAATGTAAATAAATATCACACTATTCAAAACAATATCTTATGAAAAAGTATACTGCATAATGACAGTTTAGAGCAAGTACCTGAATTCTCACTAATCAAGATTCATAAATTCATTTTTCTCTCTTTTTATATACTCTGAGGCACCATAAGTAGCTGCAGAGATAGTCCAGTCTTCCCACAGAATATAAACCTCTTTACTTCCAACAGCAAACTAATGATCACTGATAAGGCATTTCTGCAGATTTCAAGATAATAAAAGCATTTTTCTTTTCCTCAGTCCTGTCCTTCAGTCTTTTAGAACTCCAGAGAATCCTCCAAAATGACCACAATTAGCCTTTCTAGAGCTTTCAGTCAGGACCCACAGCCATCCAGAAACGTTCGCAAAAAAAAGTTCGCATTAGTCTACCCATGCATTTCCAAATATGAATCATCTCCTTCTAGGTTTTGTTATGAATAAAATAAAAGGCATAATCTGGTTTCTTTCAAAGTAAGGTGTTGAAAATGTTCTCTTTTTTTGACCCACCTAGAGAAGGCACATTAAATTATCTCCTGGGATCTCCCATTCCTGGGATAATTAGGCACTTGGCAATTTCCAGTGCATGTCTTTGGAGTTACTGATACAAGAACCTGGAACTGCAATCTTACTCCTTTGAGAAGAAAAATGAAGAAAATTCTACTACAATCCTATGAAGTACACAAAAGGGAGGAAGGGAGGAAGGGAGGAAGGGAGGGAGGAAGGGAGGAAGGGAGGAAGGGAGGAAGGAAGCTAATTGGATTTGTTTGTCAGACTTCTATGTGGCACAAAACCAGGCAGAAATGACCTTGTTATAAAGACCATATTAGCCATGAACCTAACTTGCATTTCAGTAAGCTGCGTTCCTGGTCTGACCAGAAAAGAAATCAGCAGGAATCTCATCAGGAAAAGCTCTTCAAATTCAGTTTTTTTCAAACAAAATAAGCTTTATGATATTATAGGTAAGATTGAAAACTTCCATGTCCTCATTAAAACCAACATTACAATCACTATATGTCCAAATTCGAAAAGGAGGAAAAAAAAATCTGAAAATATTTAAGTAAAATTGTTCTCAAGGGATATACTGGTATCCATTAGTTCCTTACTGCTCCCTTTAGAGAAACAGTTTAAATGCTGTTTAATACTTCTGACTGCGTAAACATTTCTCTCATGGTGACAGTTACCTACAATTATCCTTAATCATAATTTTTGCTTTGTCAAAGTACAAATATTGTTCATTACTTACGATTTCCAAGACCTGCAGTTTAATGTACATCCTTATTTATATGGTTGTAAACGTATTTGGGAACTGTGGCTTTCATTTTCCCAGTTAATAGGCTGTATAATGCAGAAATATAAAGGTCACAACGTCCTATAAAAAACCTTCAGTTTAATTTAAAAGTTTTCTCATCAGTCAGAGAGAAAAATACTGAGGCACCCTAAGATCTTAAAGCTTAAGATTCACATAAAACACAATAAAAGCAAGACCCTCATGGGATAAAACCACACATACAAACCCAGAAAGTAATGAGAAAGTATATGACTCTATATTTGAAGTTTTTATTTTAAACCAGGTTTTTGATCTTGGGGAGAGCTGAGCTAATGTATTTTTCCTGTCTTTATTTCCTTGTAGCGCTGAAAACTGGAACAAACAAGTAACAGCAGAAAGCATAACAGCTTTATGTAAATGCTTTGTAGATGAACGTCTGAGGAAATGGCAATGACATTTTATGTCCTGCTTCTTTTAAGGAGGGAAAAAAATCAACATATGGTGCATACTTCTTTTTCACTGCTCTATTTACAAACAAAAATAATGAAGAAAATAATGAAGGTAGTAAAGCACAAATTCAGACTCGGAGGAAAAAGACATTTGGTTTCAGTTAGCATTTTCAAAGACAAGATGCCAATGTTTGCACTTTTGCAGCAGCTGGATTTACACAGCATCTAGGCTGGTGCACCAAAATTGCAGCAGAGCTGGAGACCTACTTGTCACACACTCTGCTCTTCTGTCTGTCCTGACACTAAATGAAACTCCTACCTTCTTAGTGTTGTGCTGTGGGACACAGCTTTACAGAAAAAGACAAAAAAGAGTGCAAATTTGCTAAAAGTGTTATTTTTATTAACTAGCAGAGAAGGGGAATGACATGTTTAGGTTTTCTCTGCCTGACTGTCCCTTCAGGAAGACAACACTGACAGAATGGTACCAGGTCTCCACAGCAGTGAGAGTTTCCCTTCTCCTTTTGGGTAAGCATGTCAGAATTCAAATCCTGAAAGCAAGAAATGCAATATCAATAATCCCCTTTCCTTTCCACTTCTGCTAAGATAGGAATGGATCAGGTCAGCAGTGCTTTCATAGTGCAGATTAGCTCTCAGAAGTCTCTCATACTGCCTCTGCAGCTCTCCAAAATATATCTGTAAACAATCTTTTTTCTCCTCTTATATTTTGTTTATGTTTTGGATTCTTTTCTTCACCTATACCTGTCTACATGACTGTTTCCCAAATCAAACTGGGAAGGGATAAACAGTTTGATTTCTTACCTCGAGCAATAAAACCAGTAATGCACTCCAAGTTACCATGAGGTCATTAAAAAAAACAGACATGGGGTTTCAGCTGCTTTCTTCTCACTGTACACTGCCCATCAGCCCCGAAGCTGTGCCACCAGGGATGCAGAGAAATTCAGCTCTGTGTTTCTTTGGAGTTACTCTGTGTAGCCGACTTGTCTGAAATAATAAGCATAATAAGATGACAGCCTTGCACTCCTGCTATTTCTAACCTATAGAGCAGGCTGATCTATCCCCATTGTCAGAATATAACTTGGAAGAGTTCTTAGGCTGTTGAGATTTGTGCCAGCAGCTGAAAAACTCCTACATAGCCTAAGGAAATTAAGAACAGAAAGTTAGGTTGCATTTCTTCTTTCTATGGGTCCTTATTTCATATTTCACCTACCTAACTTGAAGATCACAAAGGCTGTCACAAATACAGCATCCCAAGATCAAATACCTCTACAAAAATCTCCAACTGTGTCCTATAAACTCTTTCAAACAACTCTAATCTTTCCTAATGGTGAATAAAGACCACTATTTGAAAATTCTTGCTTTCTCATTGTCTAGTATGTTACTGTTTCTGCTGAATATATGGAAAATACTTTAGTGTCCTTGATACATCACAATGGGGCAACTCTACAGAAATGATGATCTTTGCAGTGAGAGCTATTTTGTGCATCTTTGTCATCACTATGTGTCTCCCCTCTAAAAAAAAAAAAGACTAGCCTGTTTTGGAAGTTACTTCCTTTCACAAAATGATGTTTTTGGCACCAAAAATTCACATCACCAGGCACACCTCAGATGCGTATCCCTCTTACCTAAACAAAGAACAACTTTTCAGTTGCATCCTGCTGTTTTGAGAACTGTTACATCACAGCATTAACAATTGCAAGGGTTTCACAGAGGCAAGTGCAACCCTGGCAAGGATGCCGGTACTCACACCAGCACAGAGTCGTTTATCACTGCAAAATCATGCCCTACCAGCCCTTCTGCTCCCTAATAGGGGAAGGAGTATTTGGGGGTTTAAATCTTTTACCCTTCCAACTCATAAATTAAATTAATGGATGTGAATTTTACACAAATCAAAAATCAAAAATCTTACTCCAAGCAATGCTTCAATCTATTAGAAAAGAAAAAAAGATAAGACCACGAGCATTTCAACATCCTACAAAGCCTGTCTTAAAAGGATTTGTATACCAAATCAGCATTGATACATCACAAATGTCAAACTATAGCGATGAATGTGTAGTAGTCTAGCATTTAGGGGTGCCAGGGTGTGACAGTGGCACAATTTCACCGTGACTCTAGAATGAGAATATAGTTTCTGTTCCAAAGGGTTTAAAATGGAAAAAAAAAAAAAAAGACAATAGACAATTAATCAATATAAACAAACAGGTAGGGAACAAGAACAAGAGAATAGCATGTTTTAATCAGAATTGTGCACTGTTAATGTAAGAAAAAATTAAAGGTCGCAGTCTCTATTGAATAAATGTATTAGCACCTTGTAAGTTTCAACATAATTCTACATGAAAGAGAAAGTTCCCTTTTTCGCCTTCCTGCTGTCAAAAAGCCATCTGCAATCTGCTACTAAAAACAACCCTAGGAAAAGCAATTAGACCCCATGTGGACTCATAGAGGTGTATGAAAAAAGGTAGCAGAGTTATGAATCTGCAAGCCTTTACCCCCAACCAAAACTTTCTGACTGGATTCCAGACAATGTATTTAGCCTCACTGAAGGTCATTACCTAACCACATCTTGAAAACACGTGGCAATTTCTCTTTGTTCCCTTGCAAAAGGATATAATTCTAGGGAAAAAAGATCTCTAAATGGAGAAATGGGCTAGGTATAATTCTAATAACAGGTGTTAAGATTTGTACAATCCAAAGTGGCATAACATAAAAATGTAAATTGAAAAAAAAGGCAAAATGCAGCACTGCTTTCTCTAATGCAACGCAGCGCTCACATTTGTAGACAGATACACTCCAGTGAATTTCCCATCACGATTTTATAGCACCTGATGCATCAGTACCTGACTACTAATCAAATTAAAACACTCTCCATTTAAAAAAAGACTGCACGAGACATACGTGTGTTTGTCAATGCAAAAAAGAATTACTGATCCTCTGCAATACGAGTGGTGTCTTCAGACACACCAGGCCCTCAAAAGCATCCTTCTGAAATGTAGCATCCCAAAGACACTGTCAAGGAACACCACACACACTAATGCACACGCAACGAGGCCATGGTATTTTGGGATATTAAATCACATTTTCTTCCCTCCCTGAATTGAACGGGAACTTTTCATACATCAGTTTCAAACCTGTCAAAAGCATTTTGCATGAAAAATTAAAAAGAACTTATAAGTTTAAAAGATACACATATCATTTATTATCATTGACATCTGTGATGACTGAAATCTACTTTTCTCCACTAACTACAATTTATCCTTGTGCACTGCCAATATATGATAAAGATTGCAAAGGTCTTAGTGCCTGTGCAGAAGATGCTGAAATCAAACCACTCACTGCAGCAACTAATGCACAGTTTTACACATCCAGTGCTGCACAACTTATCTGGTAAATACTGGACTTTCTTTTATAGGAAACTAAACATTTTACAGGGCTACAGAAAAAGTTCACACAATTTCAGGAATCACCTAGAAAGTAGGGCTGAACATTCTCAAGAACAGATTGAACCTAATTTTAAAAATATATTCACAAGAGGAACATCTGTCTTGTATTTATCTGTTCTTTCTTTCCCCTCATCCTATCAGAATTAGAACCCCATTCAAGACACTACTTTAAACGTGAAATTTATAAATAACAGCATGATTTAATATCACTCACTGCTTTACTTGACAACAGTTACCGCTGAATGCAGTTTTTCACTGAAGTACCTAGATCCAGGTCTGCAGCATTTTTGAATTTGTGTGGGATTTAACTCAATTGACTGAATAGGAAGAGCAAACTAAAGTCTACTTAAAACACAGAACTTACAGCACTTTGACATTTTATAATGAAACTTCAAACTGGGGTTTTACATGAGAAAGAACAATTTTTTTTAAATACTCAAATAGTATAAAACCTTATTTTACAGTTAAAGAAAGCATTCCCTTGAACTGGCAGCTTTTTTGCCAAAAAAATTAAAGAAAAATAATTTTCAGAGTGTCGGTGTGTAGTAAGTCCAAAACTCAGTTCCCCTCCCCCCCCCCTTTTTTTTTTTTTGAAACTAATTAAATAATCTCCCATACACCTTACTGGGAACTAAAAACACAATATCCATATGAGTTTTGCTACCATCTCCTTCCCTGGCTGGTAGTGCTGCTTTTTTCCCCTTAAGAAAAGGAAAGAGAAGTGGTTGTCCACAGAAAGTCATTGTGTATAATATTGAAAAAGGATTGAAAGCCTGGATCTGGTGGGGAAGCCCAGCTATCTGTACTTACTACACAAGGTCGCTCGAGCCTGTTTCCAAGCAAAAGCAAATAAAATAAATAAGCACATAAATAAATAAAGCTATAGCTTCTAAATTAGGAAAATCTTGTTGAAAGCCCAGCATGGCTACTGCAGAGGAATAGCTAGGTAAATATTCATTCATATCTCCCTTTAAGCCTTAACGATCAGTAAATTAACTCAAATTTTCCCTACTACCACCAAAATTTCTAAAGAAATATACCCTTGAATTTCTTTTACATCGCCAGGTTGTTTTATCTTGGAAGTTCAGCTTTGAAGAATAATATTCTACATGACAGCATAGCAGATGGAGCATCACTTGTAGATCTGTCATCATTTCATTCAAGTCTCTATTGCCTTCATTATGACAGAAAATTAAAATCAGACCTGAAACCTGCCATAATAATTTAAAAAAGTGTTTTCGGGTGGGACTTTTTCTCCAAAAGATTAAAAAGCAAGAGCAATATCCTATGAACTCACACCATATGTTTGTTAAAAAATGCATTCCTGGGACCATACCCTTAAATATTCGCTTAACCCAGTAAAACAAAGAAAAGCAACAATAATCCACTTTGCAGGTGACAGACGGTGCCACAGGCTATTATGTTTTGTAACTCTGCCAAATGATGTAATGTAACTTCATTAAGCTATGGGCACATGTAATTATAAACTTGTCTGGTAAAAGCTAAAGTCAGAATCTGAATTTCAAATTCAAATTTGCTTCTGTCAAGAAATCTTCTCATTAGGCACAACTGGAAGAAGTCAGCTAATCACATGCAGTATTTCTTATCTGGCAAGTCCTTAGAATTAGTTAATTTTTGCACAAAATGTTAGTTTTGGGAATGTTTAATACAGCAATATTAAGTCTGAACAACACCCCTCCAAGGGTTTCATGAAGTAAATTGAGTTGGCTAAAAAATTAATGGTTTCATCTTGCCTTTATATACTGATTATTCCCTTACATTTCCTTCTACCTCCTATATCAACACAGGTGCCGTGAATGAAAGCCAAGACTGGTTGGAATGAGTGGTCCCTGAGCATCTTGAACCAGGTTGGCTTCAGCTCTCATGAAATGTACCTTCCACTTCATGCTTTACATTTGGCTGTTTCCCTGTTGTACCGGACTACTTAAAGAGAAAGACTTGCCTATATGAATGGAGAGCAAAGCATTAGGTCTATTGTCTCAGCACACTATTAGGAATCATCGTGTTCCTATAGCTCCTCTCCCACTGACATCATAGAGGTTTTCACTCAGCTTTTTGACAAATCCCTGGAAACATTCAAGGTCAGGTTGGACAGGGTTCTGAGCAACTTGGTCTAGTTATAGATGTTCCTGCTTACTGCAGGAGGATTGGACTAGATGACTTTCACTGTCCCTTCCAACTGAAACCATGCCATGATTCTGTGATACTCTGTTTAGGCTCTTAGCTGGGTTCAGCTAAAGACATAATTTTTGCACTTAATGTGTAAGGTTAATAAAAGTTTTCTGAGCTGACTATACATCCATATAAACTTCTAAATAAGTGGTTCTTCTTACCAGTGACCTGCTATCAGACCTACCTTTGGTAGGAATACAGGGACCAGAGCTGGTAACTCTTGCTTTTTGCTGACAATTGCCTGTGCCTGGAATTTCCTAAATATTGTTTTAAACTGCCTTTTCCCTGCTCGAGTATTGAATCAAAGAGACCCAGAATACAAGCAGTTGTTATTAAACCAGCCTGCATTCACTAAGGTGTTGCCATTGACAGACTAAAGCTGGTTTTGTAATTAGCATGTAGCCATTCACACTGTGCATGGACATGATGTAGAGGCATGTAGAGGTTCAGCAGGCAGCTCTTTTCTGCATTCACTGCCTCCTGCAGATACCACCAGGGGAGGAGACACCAGAGCTCCTCAGTCCTTGAGCAAGCTTTGCAAACTGCCTATTTTTCATGTATTCCAAGGAACCATTTCTGCATTCAGACCTACAGGTACACAGGGAAACCATTCCAACACTCACATGGAAGTGGCCTTTCCAATAATACTCCTTTTCTTCAGCCTCAGGCACCAAAAAAAGTTTTATCATACTCAAATTAAAAAAAAAAAACCTTTCTCATAAATAAGTACAGTACATATTTCAGCTTCCACAGATAAATAATACAAAATCAATATCTAACACGCTTATTTAATTGGACTCTTACCTTCTTTCCCCAGACCCCTCCTACCATTCAGTCATAGAATTCTGAAAATGTTAATTTTCTCTGTGCTTCATCCGCATTACCCACTAACATCAGCTAAATGATTACTGTAAATCTGAAGCTGATGAAGATTTCTGGAGTTCACCCTGTCATACAGATAAGCTGGATATTTAAAAATCCTTTTAAATCCCAAAATGTTACACAGTGCCACATATGGATACATTTTATAAACACGTCAATCAGAATAATCCATTTCAACAGACTTGCAGTTTTAGTCCATTTTTATTTGCATCTTCTACCTATATTTCTTCCATGTGAAAAAAAAATGCAGCAATTTTAAGTTGCCAAAATTTCTAAGCTAAATGACAGAAGTATTAAATGTATCTTGAAATTATTACTTTAAAATAATACAAAAGAAATCACTGAAACCAACTCTTCCCTAATGAAATTTTCCTTTTCAGCAAGTTACAATTTCAGGACAAAAAGTTTTAGCCAAAAGCTGCTGCCCGGTACAATTCCGCAGTATGATGTCCCTGTCTCCCAGGATAAAAGCAAGAGCCTAATTATCACAGTGGTCCCTACGTCAAGGCAGTTTCCAAGCACCCCAATTTCCATGAAGCTTTAAAATAGCAAAAACATGCAGGAACTGAGCATAGAAGCTCAAAGGACATTGAAAATCCGTGTTCAAAAGCAGCCCAGAAATTAATCTCCCTCAAACCAGCAGCTTCTGTCACAGGCAAGGTCCTCTATAGTCGCAGAAAGATAGCTCTGTGTTTGATTTGCTTTTATAGAGGTTCACAGCTTTCATGATACTTGATAGCCCATCAAAAACATATTCATCTAACACCCTTCTGAGGAGCTGCTACATGGACACTCCCGTCTTCCTGAGCACTCGGTAGAATAAATGGTTCTTCTGCTAATGAGCTCACAAACAGAGGCATTTTTTTACCAAGGTAAGAAGAAACACATGACCTGCAAAACTATCTACTGTTTTCATCCCTGCTGATTCTGGAAATCTACAAAAATAACTTCACACTGCATTGCAAGACTGCATGGCTGCTTTTACGATTCACAGTTGCAACTGGCAATGCTGAGGCCTCAATATTCTTCCACCTCAAGTCAACAGAAGTTTTGCTATTGACGTTTGCAAGAATGGATTCAGGTGTACCTTGAAAATACCTTGCTGGGTGTGGGTAGGCACTGGGGTAAACTCTGGAGGGTCTCTTCTGACAATTCCCACTTACAAAATTAGAATGGAAAAATTCCTCACCTCTTCACTGATGCTTCCAGAACCTCTCTACTTTCTGCCTATCTGATAGGAAAGCAAACAAATTGAACACTTAGGCATAAAATTGTCATAGCGGTCAGGTGAAGTCCTTGGTGACAGAAGAAAGGGAAACATTGCATCTCTTTTTAAAAATTGTAAAAAGGTCAACTCTAGGGACTACCAACCAGTTAGCCTCATTCCCCTTATCCCTCTGCCAGGGAAGATCTTGGAACAGAACTTTCTAGAAGCTATCCCAAGGCACATGGCAGACAGGAAAATGTTTTGAGACAGCCAGAATGACTTCACCTGCCTGACCAAACTAGTGGTCTTCTATGACGGAGTGACTGCACTAGTGGACAAGGGAAGAGCTATGGATGTCTTCTTTTTGGAGTTGTGTAAGGCCTTTGACATGGCACCCCACATACTTCTCTCTGATTGTGGATTTGATGGGTGAACCATTTGGTGAATGAGAAATTGGTTGGATGGTCACATCCAGAGGGTAGCGGTCAATGGCTTGATGTCCAAGCGGAAATTAGTGACAAGTAGTGTCACACAGGGGTCCGTATTGGGACCAGTACTGTTTAATACTTCAACAATGACATAGCAGGACCCAGCACACTGCCAGCACATTGCAGACACCAAGGTGATGTGGTGTGGCTGACACACCTCAGGGAGAGGATGAAATCCAGAGGGACCTGGATAGACTTGAGAAGTGGGCTTGTGTGAACCTCATGAGGTTTAACAGGGCCAAGTACAAGCTTCTGCATTTGGATCACAGTGACTTCCAATATCGATACCTACTGGGGGATGAGGGGATAGAGAGTAGCTCTGCCAAGAAGGTCCTGGAGGTACTTTTGGATGAAAAGCTGAACAGGAGCAAGGAACGTGTGCTCACAGCCCAGAAGGCCAATTGTATCCTGAGCTGCATCAAAAGCAGTATGCCCAGATGTTCAAATGAGGGGATTCTCACACTCAACTCAGCTCTGGTGAGACCTCATCTGGAGTGACCTCATCTGGAGTACTGCATCCAGCTCTGGAGTCCTCGGCGCAGGAAGGACATGGACCTGTTGGAGTGTGCCCAGAGGAGGGTCACACAAACGATCAGAGGCGTGGAATACCTCTCCTCTGAGGAGAGGCTGAAAGAGTTGGACTTGTTCAGCCTGGAAAGAAGGCTCTGGGAGGACCTTATACCAGACTTTCAATACTTAAAGATGGCTTATAAGAAAGGCTTTTAAGTGGGGCCTTTTGCAATAGGACAAACCTGACCTTTAAGGATCCTTTCCAATGCAGACCATTCTATGCGTCTATGATTTATATTTTTGAAAAGGAGTATAAGAGGTTTTTTCCTAAGACTAATGAAAAATACCCTTAATGTGGAATTTAATTATGTCAAGTACAGCATATGAGCTTCTGGTGATGAATGAGGAGATTCCAATAGTTAAAACAGAGACCTTTATAATCAGGATTCTTTTGCCCTTTTTTTTTTAAACAAGCCTTAGGCATAGAAAAACAGAAGGGCTTTTCAGCACATCACTCAAAAGTTTATAGAGTACTAGCCTAACACATGAAAAGCTCTTTTCTATCCACGCATTCTTCCTGTCTTTTTTCCAGCACAATTCATTGGCTGAAAAGTTCATGAGTACATCTACAGACTTCCTTGCAGATCTTCAGTCTCACCTTGTAGGTATCAGAAACGCCAACCTCGTGGCTCCTAAGATAACCTCTACCACCTCCCTGGTTTACACTGTGTTTATTGTGGCCATAGCACCACTTCCTGGGGGAAAATCCTTTGTTTGCAGGATGCGCCTTAAATGAGATGCCCCAGGAAACCAAGGGAAACATGATGTAGGCTATCTTCTTCTGACATGCAGCTTCTCAAATGCATGTGTCACAGGAAGCTTCAGAAAATTAGTGTCAATGAAGGGTGGAAAGATAGTTAATAGCCAAGTCCACTTAATTTTATTGTCTGCACATCATAGTTGCTGAGCAGCCTTCCTGCCACACAGCCCAGAACATACTTGAAACAATCAACTGCAATTGAAATGAGTGAAGCAGTAAACTGCATGGACATTATTATTGATCCTTAATTAAAACGGACTACATGGAAAATAGTGCTGGAGAAGGCTAACAAATTCAGAAAAACAGGAACTAAAGCCCAAACTTTTGATGGCATTTAGATGTTCAGCTCTCAGGTAAAGCTTCCCTTTTCCCACATGGCTTCCCGCAGAATTCAAAAATGCTTAAAAAATATTCTTTTGGCATAACTGAAGCATTAATCCATTATCTACATGACCCAGAAGTTAGAAGGAAATTCCAAAGGTTCTGGACCTGTGCTGGCCATCACAAATCTGGCTGCATTTCAACCCAATTTCAGCTAACTACTCTATTCGTGAAATTATGCCCATGTCTATATATACGTGGAATCAGACATCAATTTTCAAGGGTTTGGCTTTTGTTTTTGTTTGCTTGTTTAAACAACACTTTCTTAAAATATATTCTTTGACTATATAAAGCATCCCTGCTCTATTATCTGATGGTAAAAGAAACAGCAACTCTACTATTTGCATCCTTTTCAAAAAAATAAGGCTTATTTTTTTTCCTACACAGTTCTTTACACTTGGTTGGAATATCCCTGCTTTATTGAATAGAAGTTTTTGTGCCTGCAGATCCAAGACTAGTCAGTAAACAGATAGTACTAAACTGGCCTGTTTCCCTTTAATTTATGTAGACAATAATCAGTAATGTTCTAGAATCTGAGCTAAAAAAACCCTGCCATGTAGGTACATATACGCATATTCCACACACATGCAATTTAAATAGAATAAGGTAAATCAGTTAAAAGAATCTTGTTGCCTTTTTTTTCTGCCTCTGTATTACACCATACTGTATATTACATAATCTTTTAACATCTTTCAGTATGTTTTTTAATTCCTATAAACACATGACCAGGCACCAACTAGAGGATTATTACCAATCAAAGCATGTTTAAGTTCTGCTTACTCTTCTAACACCTCTCACTGGTAAAAGACCTCATCATCATTTGATTTGTCTGCCATGGCTCTATCCACAGCGTATTCTCTCAGCACTGGGGATGATCTTTTCAGTAACTGATCTCTTGTCAAGATTTTGTCTTGAGCTGACTTTGTTATTTATCTTCCCTCCCCACACCACTCTGCCCCTTCCTTTTGTTTTCTACGTCATTCACAGCAGTATTGAAGTGCTGCTTGTCAGGCCCTTCAGCATTACTTCTCTCCTTTTAGAACATTACAGAGAAGGAGAAATGTGCCTGTGCTAGTCTGCTGCAGCCAAGATGCTACATCATTCAAAAGAAATACAGGACTCTCTTCTCCAGCATAAACTATCGTGGATCCCGTGCTGGGAAAGACTCTCAGTAAATGTCACATCATTTACAAGATAAATGATAATAATGTAGCTTGCATCCTTATATTGATTCAGGATTCACATGTGATTCCTCCCATGTGACACATCAAAAGTGCTGAGGCTCTTCTAATGGAAAACACCCACAGTACTTCAGAAGTCTGACTACTGTGAGCACTGAGGCAGTGTCACCATGCGAGGGTGAGTGTACCAGAGGATGCAGTCCTAGGTCTTCCTAAAGCAGTGACAGCTGTGGTACCCAGACTAGATACCAACCCTAAACACTCACCCTCAGTTGTCACATGAGACCTAAACATAAACTATTTTCAGACTGCAAACTCCAAACGAACAACCATAACAAAAATTTCAAGACAGCCACTTATGTGTTACAGGGGAAGGGCAAGAAGAAGTCCTGCCAATGGGATCACTCAGTTCTCCAGAAGCATCCCTGGGGAATGGGTGGGGTTTTGAAAAACAAAGGAATTTTAATAAACAAGAGGCAATGTCCCAGTAAGTAAGGCTGAAAATCATTCTATGTAGAAGTATGGTCTTCAATTTTTTATAAAAATCTTCCACAGACGCATAGAGGTCTCACTCTTCTCTTGACCCATATGAAGTCATTAAAATGTCTGAACTTTTTCATGCAAATACCACTAGTTCTACACTACACATTTAGACTCAGTCTCCTTTTTTATTCTCCCGTTTGTCTTGTGCTAAGTAATCAGTGCATTTTTAAATCCTACCATTTTAAAAAGCAGTTTTGCAAGCTGAATTCCAGAGTTGGCAGCATGAAGGAAAAAGCAGTTTATATTACTTTAGTTATTCACAACACCGTCAATTTTAAGACAGGCTACCCAGCACTGAGAAACATAATCCAGATTTAGTCACTTGCATAAAAATTCTATTAGGTGTCAGAGGTACTAAGCAGGACATCATCATTTCTTGTCTAAGCTTGCTTGTATTTTCCTATATAAACTAAGAGGACATTCTCCACCACTTGAATTCCATTTGGTGTGCTCCTCACAGCAAAGTCACATTGCATCTTCTCTGAGATGTGTTTATACATGATAATAAAAGCCCTCCGCTGAGATAAATGTCATGGTTTCTTCAGCTGTGTATTTCCATTAGTTGCTGTATTTTAGTTCAGCCAAAGAGATCTTTTCAAATTTTTTATATTTTGTCACCTTGAACCACAAAATAAAGAGCTGGATGACCCAGATACCTTTTCCGAAAGATATGGTGTGGGTTGCTATAACAGCTTCTGCAATAGTAACTCCTTCACTCTGAAAACGATTGTTGTTTGGATAAAAAAACGCAGAAAGCGCAGACATGCCAGGAAAGCATAAGGTGTGGTAGGAATTGCGTACAATCTACAGCAACAAGTTAGGCCTTTACAAACGGCCTGGAAATGTGAAATCTGGAAATAAATCTGCTTGGCTGGGTAAGAGGGGGCTATCAGCATCAACCCTAATCCCACAGCATCTGCACAAAGGTGCAGAAATGTTTCCCAGTTTCATTCCATTTGTTGCCTGAAGTAGAAGAAACCAAAAGAAACCAGAAGAAAGCTCTCTGAGGCTGCTCGCTGCCATCTGTCAATTTAAGAAAGAAAATATTAGGATGTGGCAAGGCAGCAGCGTAAAGGCCACCCTGAAGCCCTGTGCATTGGGCAAACTCATTTTTCTAATTGTGGTTAGTGTATAATACAGGTTTTTTCTGTTTCACAGGTTACCTTTGTGAATGTAGCAAAGCTCAGTAGTATTCTGAACAAACAATTAATAGAATAGCAGGAATAGAGACTATTATTTTAACACAGTGAAAGAAATGAAAAGAATGTACATAGTCGTAGGGCAAATAAAATAAACTACTTTTTATACACAAAAGAAAAGTATTTGATGAAATTTCTCAAGTTATCTTACAGAGTCTTACCAGTACGTTAATTTCTCTTTTGGAGTGCTTAGAGATGATATGAAAGAGAAAAAGGGTATATTATTATGGGTGCATTTACTTTTATGCTTTCCCATTTCTAGACTTAATTTTGATGGGTTTTTTTCCTTTACTGCAGCATCTGCAAAATCCTTTATTTACAGGCAATCCCACAGTATTTCAGCTTTGCTGACATTGAGTTACTTAACTTCTTTCTCAGGAGTGGACAATGAGTATCTATGTTAACATTTATTTAAATATTTACTGTGGATCAAAACATCATCAAGTAGGGATTTAAAGCCTAAAGTAGTTGCCTGATGATTAATTTAGATTCCTTGCATTGCTGATTAAGGACTCATTTTACTTAAGAAGGATTCTCTGAAGTTAAATAGATGCAGACCTCCTCAGAGAAGAAGATTTTACACATCTTTAACTACCTAATTAAAATAAGCAAATGGTTTCATTTACTATTTTTAAGAATTTATCTACTCCTTATTTTTAGTAAGAGCAAATGAAGCTGTCAGATTGGTCCTTTGTGGTCTTGAGAACATCAGTAAATGAAGCTTCTTCTCCAACGTATTGTTAGCATTATTGGGGGGTTTGGGGACATTAAGCCAGTTTTAACCTGCACAATCATTAAAAGGAATTTTAAAATAGAAAAAAACATAAATCAAAGCCTCCCTGTTGTGGCAAATTCTTACTGGTTTGGGTCTGCTTGGGGTTTGGTTTAGGTTTTCTTAATTTGTAAATTTAAATCATTTTAGTTTAGGAACACTACAGGAAATTTTGCTTTGAAAATAACAAATGTGAAGAAAGAGGGTTTTTTGCATTTCAGCTGGTATATTGATAATCATGTTCCATTTCTTCAGTGAAGCAAACCCATCACATTTTGCTTCAGACCACTATTGCCACACTTTTTCTGTCTTACAAAAGGTGTACTCTGCAGAATATACCCAGCATGGATGTTTTTCCTTTGCATCCTGCTTCTAGTAGGTCACGTCACTCCCTTTGGCCACTGTGGCTCTGCAGCTGCATGCTAAGAGATGCCCTTCTTCAGTGAAACTGGCTCATGAAAGCACTGAGCACCTGGAAAGCAACTTTGCTCCAGCAGGAACTGAAACAGTGTGTGATGCATCAGCAAAGGATACGCTGTCACCTCTTTAAATCAGCTTCTGGGTTTGGTGACAACCTCCAGAATAGTACCTCCTAATCAAAAAGTCACAGGTTTAGCCATAGAACCAAACAAATGGCCCATTTATGGCTGGGGTGCACAAGATGCACTCTAAGATGCTAAACACAGTAAAATAACTGGTACAATAACAAAAGTCACTTTAAAAGCACAAACCAGGTCCAGCCTAAACTGTGCTTAGAGTTTTCCACCGGTTCTGCTTAAACATCTTCCTACAGTCCAGTCACTTCCAGTAAACTCACTGAATTGTACTAGTGTCAGTCACAGGATCATTCCAGCACTGACATTGTCTTTTATTCTAGACTAAGTATCCTATATAGGGAATGTCTAAACATTGCAGACTTTTTCTGATTAAAGGCAAAACTCATTATATGCTTTTCAGAATTACTGTTACTCTAAAATCTTTTTGTTTGCTAAAATCACAGAGCAGTTAGAAGACTAATTTAGGAATTTCTTTCAGCTATCTAGACACATTCTAAACGGAGAAGACAGACTTTCATTTTCTTTATTTATGTATATGACTACATCAGAAAAATATAGAGATAATGGAAAATCGGAATGAGAGAACAAGCAAGGTCTTTTTTAATCTAACATTTGCTTTTGAAAAGCAGTTGTTACAATTTCAATCCTATTTAAATTTTCCCATAATTATATTAAAAACAAGGCATTGCCATACTGTCATTAGCAGTATACCATGGAGCGACAATCACAGAATTGTTATTGACAGTGAATTACACTTCCAATAAAGAAAACAAACTATGTTTTAGTGACAGGGAAAAATGGTCATACAATGGATTTTTATATTTCCATTCACACTTTGACCTCCTTTCACTAGCATCTGGTTAAAGTTTGAAACCATTACACTCAAAATTTCCCAAGGAAATTAGCTTAGCTGGAAAAGCTTGATTTATAAAAATGTTTTACAAAGGAAGAATCACTGCTGAGAGGAAATAAGATCATGTTTTTTCCACGGAAAAAAGACACAGTCTTTTCAAAAGGTGGTGTTGGAGGCAGGCTCATCCTTCCCCATGGTATTTGCCCACCTTGGACTGCTGCTCATAGTCAAGTCCATCATCCCCCACGTGAGGTCAGGCCCATCTCCTCACCTCCTGGCTGCTCTCCCTTTCAAGTTATCTTTGTCTCTCTATTGACATGGAAATGTTCCAACCTATTGCCATAGTTTTGCTATACAAACCAGCCCAAATCTGTAAGAGTCTTTGATGCGCTTTTGTCTAGCATGGATCTTTTTCCATCTATGAGATGGTTACACTCAGTGGGACCTAACAGGTACTTAGGTATCTCTAAAATCTGAGCTGTTATGTGACTACACACATAGCCATCACACGAGGAATCTAGCTCTCCTTGTACTCAAAAATTAAGATTTTAAACTGTGTTCCAGCTGGCATTCTGGATTACGGGTGAAATATAATAGCTGGTTTGGTTTATTTTCCATTTCCTTTTTTTATCAATTCTGCCAATAAATTTAAGTAATCTTTGTCAAATCAGTTTATTAGTAGAATGGAAATAAAAATGTTTAGCTAGCTGTTGCAGAAATACCTGCTAGAGACGAGCGACACATTTTTATTCCTATTATGGCTGTGACTCTATGCTGTAAGCAGGAGGTGATGAATGCAAGACTTTTGAAACCATGACTGGACAAATAATATGATGAACTGAAAGAGAAAAAGAAACATCACCAAAAACCCCATAAAGATTAAATGCTTAGACTATAAAACCAGGTTTTGTAAATATGCATTGAATGAGAGAAAAGACAACTGAGCATGGATATTTAAACTTTGAGCAGCTACTAGTGTTCCAGTTTCCACACACATACACTGTTGTGGTGTTATTTCCAAAAACAAAGAGCATCTATTTTAAGAAATGAATTTTATTTACAATGTTTTGAAACCTAAAGAGAAAAAAAAGTCTATTGATTTTAACTGCAGACAGAAACTCAGAAACAAATCAAGGTGAAGTGACAAAGCTAATAAGAGGGCAAGCCATCATGGCAAAGTAGAATGGAGTAATTTACTCGTGTCCTTGAAGAAGCCCATTATATAAGGCTCTGCTGCGCATTCAGCAGCACTTGGGGATATTTCCAGTCAAACTGCTTGGCTAATACGGGTGAATGAAAGCTTACCTTCTAGTCAGATACCTCAAGAGCCATGAATTGAACTTCTGTCTATGGATTTTGCTAAATCCAGTAATAAAACCCAATCCTAATTCTGATCTAAGAGAAGAATTCTATCTACTTTGAGGATGTCAAGCCCCTGAAGCCTAATGTCAGAAAACCATTTCCAGTTCCCTGTACAGCCATCTCCCCTTTGTAGAACTGAGAAAAGATTACATTGGAGTTTCCAGTGCCTGTGGATATCATGCATTTCACTAGTTCCAAAACTTTGGAAAATGTATCTTAAGCACATGCATTGTATTTGTCATAAGAAACTATAAATTCTGTGTAGTTTTCTAGCAGTCTTAACTTGTGGACCCTTAAAAATCACTCTTCATCAATAGGTGGTTGTGTGGTTCACAGAGAAGAATGATCTTAGTTTCCAGGAAAGAGAAAGTGAAGGTGAGTAGCAGTGCAGATCTCCTGAGTCCCAGCCCAGTATGCAACAGTCACAGTTTTTTCCTTTTGATCACTGCTTTTTGGAACAAGTTCATGCTTCAAAAGAGTAGCAAGGTATGGTCATCTATTGAAAATTAATTGCAAAGTATAGACATCAGCATTCCAACCTGTCAGATACCCATATGTCTATTTTCCTTACAGTGCGATAACACCCCCACGACCACAGTATTATATTATGAAACATTCTTATTGGCCTTTGCACAACAAAATAATGCATTTCAGCTCCAAGTCAAGTCAATATTATGAGTACCAGCACCAGCTGGGGCACATGCTCCTCTGCTTTTCTGAATCAGGATCACATCAGCTACTTCTCTAAAGCATTCTAGATCAAACTGCCATGCATATTCTTGCAAAGAGAAGAGGTATTTTCTCTGCATAGAAAACTAATTCTAAGGTCACATCAACAAAGTAAGAATTAGTCATATTATTTTTCAACAGTCTGGGAAATAAAAAAAATCACCAAAAAACCTGTAACACCCCACTCCCTGCTCCCAAAATATGCACTGCATACAACTTATGAACAGAAAGATGACATATATTTATTCTTGAATCTGTTATTCCCTACACGTTACTCCTACTGGAATTGCTTTATTTATAGAAAACAGCAAATGAGCTCTTTCTGCTGTCTGCTGTGCAGAGCCAGACTGGCTGAAGAAGAACAGGCTAGCTCGCTTTCTTTCTAACTTGATTATCAGAATTACCAATGCTTCTGCCGCAGTCCTTATCACCAGCATTAATCCATAACACCAGAATTCTGGAGACTGATACTTAGATTCAGGTGAAGCTCATTTAAAACACATCATATGTTTTGTACTGTAATGTAATACATTTTGTCTAGGAATCAGTGATTGAGAATAACTGTGAAGCTCCAAAGCTATGCTTTCCTTCAGAATCCCACTCTTCAGGCAAGCTCTACATGCATTTCATCTACATTTCATTTATCCTAATGAAAAATGGCAGATCATTAACATCAACATGTCTCTAAAAACTCAGAAGTGCACGCTCCAGCAAAGACGTAATGAATTAATGGGCCAGCTACTCAGCCTACAACAGCTTCTTCACTCCTCAGTCTGCAAACTGAATGAAAAGCCCATTTAACCAGCCAGCTGTGCATAAACTGCTCTGGACAGGCTGAAGGGTACTTCAGTGATCCCACAACCAGATCAGTTAGAAATAAAAAGACCTCAAATCAGAACCTGCTCTCATCTTCTCTACAGCAAATGGGCCAAAGACTGGCTCACATATGGAATATTCTTCATCTATCCCCTGATTTTTTGTTTCCAACCTATTTCAGACAAAGCAGAGAATTTATCCCGTTCAGTTCACTCCTATTTGGTTTTTTTTTTTTTTTAATCAATGTATCACCAAAATTATTTTGCAATTCTGTCATAAAATTTAATCAAACATGCATTGTCCTTTTTCAGAAAGCATAGTCAGAAATAGTTGTGATTTACATAATACAGGAGGAAACATTTCAGAGGCTGTTCTCAATCCCCAGAGCTGTTCATTCATAACAAAAATCCATGCTGCTTTCAATACAAGTTTGAAGTAGCAAATTGCAAATAGAAGACTGAGTCTGGAAGCCTTAGGGAGGGCAGGGGAAGAAGTAGAATATAACAGAACGCCTTTTAAATTTGTTTATCTTCAGACCCATCAGACCGATGCATTATTTGCTGGCGAGCATTCAAGTCAGCGGATTATTTAACTGCCAATTACATTAGCCCATAATGCTCCCATGGGTGCAGTGATGTTCCAAATGCCACAGAGATCCATGAGCGAAGACAGATATGTTTTATTGCCAGTTCTTCCAGAGATGACCTGTGCAAGAACATTCAGGATGCTTCACCTGCCTTTGCCTTGCTCTTCCTACTGGTTAGATGCTGCTCCAAATCATCCTCCCTGGAGAGTGACCCAGGATTATGGACTGTTTGCAAAGTTGTCAGAGAAGCACAAATAAATACCCATCCATGATGCACAAATGGGTCTTTTACATTTCAGATCAAATGTTGGGGGTGGGGGAGAGGATGTTTTCTTCTGATGGATGCATATAAGAGAAAAAAAGAAAACTAAAGTGTATATCGAGTTCACGTCTTTCATGTCTGAGAGAGATTACATAAATATAAATGTTTTTCTGAAGATTCCAATGCACTTAAACACACTTTTCAGATCCTGGTTATTTATAAACAGTAGCTCCCAAATACTTGTTGTCAAGATACTAATGTCAAATTTGACAAAGCTGTTATAGGTATTCTGAAACACCTAGTTTGTCCCATTATCTCCAATTCATGTAACAATTTCATTTACAAAACTGCACAGCAGGACTTATTCAAATTTGAAATGCTAGCTGTGTGGTATGAATACTGGTTTGCTCCAACTACTGCAGCTATTTAATTGCACCAGCCCACAGAGGTACAATTGTACCAAGACTGGCACTGGGGTCATGGAAATGGTTGGAAAAACTTGGTCTTTGAACTCACAGACCTCGCTCCAGAATTTGCACAATGCAGCACGGGTGCATCTCTGTCTGCCCTCCCAAACTCCATCTGTGCAAGGGCTACGGCAAAACCCCAGGCTCCTTTGCATCTTCTCTGCTGCAGGTTTGGGGCTTTGTTTCCTTTCTTCTTCAGATTCTGTGCTACATCCTGCTGCAGCAGCAGAGCAGTGATCCCAAATCTGCTGTCGTCTTCTTCTCTGCGCCTCTCAGCTTGCACACCAGATCACCGAGATGAGCATTAATGGTTTCAAATGCAGAACACTTCAGCTCTCCTTCTGCAGAGAGGTTAACACCGAGTAGTTGATTACTGCTCCCAGGAGTGCCTCTCTGGTGTTTTCAGTAATGCCCTGTACAATCTTTGCATTAATTTCTCAGCAGTTCTCAGTGTACTGTAAATGGAGCTGCACTTCAGTTTTTATTAGGCTAACACAGCTGTTGCTCCTGTTCTTGTCTGCCTTCTTGTCACAAGGGGGAAAACTATTTCAAGCCAAACTGTTTGAAGATTAAAAAGTCTCCAGACAAGAAGAAATGGTTCTTTTGCTTGTGTTTTTCCACAGTTCTCAAAGCTTTTTCTTTTTTTTTTTTTTACCAGACACAAAAATATCTCCATTTTCTTTAGTCGCCAGAGTAATAAAGAACTCTGATCACTACATATTTTGCATACATACACTCTATGCTCAATTTCTCCTCCATGCTCTGTCTAGAGCACTTTTAAATTTTATTTTATTTTTAATCTTAAGCAACATGACTTCATTAGGAGCAAATGTTTTCATATAAAAAAACCAGTTTAAATATTTAACGACCAAGGAACTGAATCAAAATCTATGATGTTATCTTCCTCAATAAAAAACTCTTGAATTTCATTTTCATCTATGTGATATAAAAAAATTGTCTATTGTCTATTCTAAAGTGGATGTTTTGTCCTGACAACTAGACTGGACACAACAGTTAGGGGTTACTACCTAACTCAAGTAATATGCATAGTCCAAATCAGTCACATTCTTATCAAAATAATTACAATTTTCCCCAAAGACCAGAATTTCTTTGTCTCTCCTACCATCCTAAATAACCATAGCTCCAGCTGGGATCTGAACTAAATTTATTTTAAAAAGAAATAGACAAAAATTAACCCTATGTTATTCTTAACCCTTAAAACTGTGTATAATGTAATGCAGTAGTGTATATGAACTTTAATTGGATGTCTTCTCTGACAAAATAGCTGTGAATAGTCCTTTAAATACCAAGTCTTGTATTGGGCGATGTGTTTTAACATGCTTCACAAATAAAAGCCACTGGTAGTAGTAAAGTTATCGTGTAATTTTTGAATATTCATAAATACTTTTGCAATATTTTGCCAGTTGACCTTGACTACTCTCCATTTATCAGTTGTCCAATTAATAAAATGTTAGCAGTTTCTGAAATTCCATTTTCCAGGAATATCTAAACAGAATCCTGTCTGCTTAATTAATATTTAAAATGTCAGCAAAATTACAAAAATACTACCTCATTTAGATAGTGCTGAGACAGAAATCTCATCTCTAGTCATGAATTTATCTCTTTGATTCTTAAAAATGCTCAGATGCTCACCATTTCTCACAGGAAAGCATCATTCTTATTCCTCAAATATTCTTCGAGGCAGAACAAATTATAAACTTGCTCTGAACTGTGTCTTTGATGGGGGTTTCACTGCCAAGTCACTTTCTTTATTGAACTGCTTTGGTTTGCTTACAGCTATTTTCTCTCACAGTAATAGTTCAAAGAAATAAGTGGGATGAAAAGTTTGGTTATAAACCAGGACAACTCATCCAAGCTCTAATGTACAAGGGGACTGGTCAAGCCATGGTCCCACTCTATTTGTTGTGCAAGTCTCACGAGTGAAACCTCTTGAATCGTCTATATAAAGAATTTAAATGAATATATTATGAAACACCAACATTCATTCAGTCATTTCTGCTATAAACAATGGTCTTTTTTAGAAACGAGATAGGGTTCCAGAAAGAGGAAAGTACATCTTGTTCTTCTTCTGATTATAACAGCATGTTTAATTGAATTTCAATCATTTCAAAGCAGATAAAGCTGACCTTTATGCTCAGCACAGAGTGTTTCAAAAGAGACATGAATAAAGATTAGGTGACTAGGAGGATTTCTCCATCAGCTGCTCCTCGATAACATTTTAAGAGAACACAACACTAATGCCAGTTTATGATAAGCTTGGTTTCCCCAATCTAACATGTTTCACCTAAAAGTTAAGTCTGTTTACTGAAACTTCCTCACAATTGCAAAATCACCCAATTGCCATTGCAGGTTTTTTTCCGAACATAGGGAATTCGTTAATGCTTTTATGTAACTTACGCTACAAAAGAAATTTTATCACTAGCTTTCAGCTTAAAATATACTTACAAGGGCAACTGCTCTCACTCTGTAATTTCATATTTTGAAAAATTGTACTTCACTACAATTCAATGACAGTACAGATATTACAATGCTTTAAATAGTTGGAGAGGCTTGTATTTTACTTTCTTAGCATGAGTCAAATATTTGCCTATGCAAAGGGATAAAGCACATAAAATAAATACTTTTTAAAAAAAACCAAAAACAACAGTATTAAAAAAAAAAACTCTTATGAAGGACAGACTGACCTGCTCTAACTTCTTGACAAAGAAACAGCCCTACTTTTATTTCCCTTGCAACAATCTCTTATTCAAGTGTCACATTCTTAATTAGAAACAAGACATTTTAAATCCTATCTAGTAAGACATATCAGTCAGTAGCTTCCTTATTTATAAGGAAAATATAACATTTTAGTTACATTATTACTAATGTATAATGAAATCAATCCCAATTCAATACCCTGAACCAACTTGTGTTCCAAAGAGCACACGCAGCGTGGAGCCCAACATCTCTGCTAGTAGAGCAATCTAATTACTCTCAACAGTTACCTCTCAATCCTGCCTGCTTTTGATTGATCCAGACCCCTGGCAACAGTGCCTTTCAACAAAAAATAAAGAAAAAAAAGGGTAAGGAGGGAGGAGAGAGAGAGAGAGAGAGTATACTCCATAATACATACAAACTACAGAAGTGGATCTGCTTTTTGTAAGATGAATTTTCACTAGTTTCCCCAGGCTCTCAGCCAGCTATGTCAGTAGAAGCAGTTTCATAGAAAGCTTCAAAGGCACTGGATCAATTTGCCTGCATGTGTTTTTTCATTCAGCTACACTCCTCTGTCATTAAACAGGAAAAAATAATAACCTGGACCAGAAATAAAAACCAAAAAAGTGGAAGGTCACTTGTAATCAGTATTTCATCATATATCTCGAACCTTAGAATTTATTTAGTAAGATTTTAACTTGGCGTATTATCAGATTTCAAAAAGTTAAGAACTTAAATGATTTTGAGAATCCTTACAAATGTCTTCTTATACAAATCTATACTCTTTTCTTTTTTTTAAAAAAACCCCTCAGCTACTTTTGGCAAAAAAAGCTTTTTAATTCTTTCTGAAACAACTTCAGGAGCAGGTATAGAAAGTCTGGGCCAATTCATCTGTTCCAGTTCAGCCCTTAGCCAGCAGCTAAACAATAGGCAAACTCTCACCACCCTGCAACTGAGGGGAGTAATCCAAAAAGGGAAGGAAGACCCATGGGTTGAAATAAAAAAAAAAAAAGTTATAATAAAACAATAATAAAAAAAAAAGGAATAACGATAGTACTTCTAGGAGTGATAATAATAACGTACCCAAGACTTAGCTTGCCCCAGCACTGGTCCCAGAATGCATGGTTCCAGTAATGAACACTGATAGTGAACACTGCAAGCACAGCAGCTCCAGAGGTGCAGAAATGGTAGCTAATGCCTTGAGATCACCAAAGAGAGAAACCAAATTTGGAGAGAACACAACCAGACACCAGGAGCAGGAATGGGAAAAATGAGAGATCAACAACAGCAGGACAGTAGAAGAGGACTACCCCTAGCAAACCTCTTTATATTGAGTATGATGATTATGGTATGGAATATTTTCCTTGGCCAGTTTGGGTCAGCTGTTCCGGTTCTGTTCCTCCAAGCTTAATACATCTGCTTAATTGTAAACCATGAAAAACTGAGAAAGGTCCCTGGTTTCCCCAGCAACAACTATCAACATCAATATTTTTTAGCATCCTTCTCATATTAAAATCTAGAGAAAACAGCAGTTGCTGTGAAGAAAATTCATTCTATGTCAGTTGACCATAAACACTGCTTAACCAAAATTAAAAATAATATGTGTTATTAACCTTACCCTCACACTGAACCTAAAATGCTGCCATTGCTGAGAAGAAAACTGGCTCTGTTCCAGCCAAAACCAGGTCAGCATCTAAGTGGCTTGCAAGTATCATCAGCATCAAGCCTTTGCAGACCTGGCATGCAAACTTGGTGTGCAAACCTCGGCACGTACACACACAAAAACAAAGGTGCTCAACTTGAGTGTTTATTACAGATTTGTTACGCTTATTCTTATTTTTCTTTACCCCTCCTCGGAAAAGATCCTTAAATAGGAAGCTAAAATAGACTTCCACCAGTGTTTTATACTAATAGATGCCTCCTAATAGGAATGCCCCATCCCTTCTGGCTAACCAGTCACACGTTAGAACAAAAAGGTTTTGTTAAACAATGCTGATTTTTTCCTTCCAAAATAAGTTTGTTTGATGAAATAGTTTTCCTGAATTAGTAACCCAAATGAGAGAATTTTAGAGACGAATATTATTCCAACTGATTAATACTAGTGTAATTAAAACCATAAATAAAGTTTGATTCTGAGTGAAGCTAATTCAAAACAGGAAATTCTAATTTATTGTTACCTCCAATCAGTGGAAATAAGCTTTGAAGAAAATCACTTAGCTTCCAAGGGTTGTTTTAATCAGTAAAGAATACTCATTCTGCTTTAATTTCATAGCCTTTCCAATCCAGAATTAGTGTTTATTGTGGAGATAAGTGTCTTAATATGTTCATAAATCTGGTCTTGTACAACAATAATTTTCTCACTGTAATAAATGCTGTCTAAAATTTTTATTATATTCATTAATAAACAGTTAAATGATAGATTAATAAAAAAACAAAGTGGAAAATGTCAACGTATAATTGAATCAGAGCTATTCTATAGAAGGTCCCTCAGAAATCTAGTCCTGAAATAGTAGTTTCATTAAGTTTTGAATCCTACAGGAAAGAATAGAAATGCAGCAGTTGAAAGTCTTAGAGGTGATGCAGAAGTAAGCCAAGAAGGTTCATATTGCACAATATGTTCAGTTCTGGTAAAAAATGATGTTGAATAGAGTTTAATGCAAATTCTTATGAGGAACCAAGAATATTTATCACGGGTAAGCTTAAGAATTCAAAACCCATAACATAAAGAATAGCCAAGTACAAATAAGATTCTAGGACAATGCAAATGCAATCCTTCACTTTACAGCAGAATATCAAACAAAAAAACTGTTATTGCCATGACATATCATTACAAAGACATTCCCAGAGTGCTGTATCTAATAACAGATTTCTAAAAATTGTTAAATATATGGAAATTGGGAAGTATCTTTCTAGTGTTTGACAGATAAGGTAAGATACGGTTTATTTTTAAAAAGCAAGTAGTAAATCGAATAAAATAATATTCCTGACAGCACAGCAAAGTTACATTTCACATACTCGTCAGCTCAGCCCTTTGCAGCCATTTTTCTCCACAGGCAATGTAACACTTCAGCGTCTCTAAGAATTTTGGTTCACCAGGTTTATGAGTGACCACGGGTTATTAAGGGCTGATTATGTCAAGGTAGCTTCATGGTTGAAGCCTCACACTAATTACTTCTCTTTATGAGTATTGTTCCCTAGAAATGATTGGTTTGAATATAAAAGTATACACCAACAGGTACTGCACTGTGCTTGACCCCTTCAAGCAAGTTATTGGTGAATTTTAGTCCTCGGCTGTTAACCGCACTAGCACAAAGTCAATGCTTGATTTTATAGAGCCAACTGCAATAGTGTCTGTTAGTTTCCAAAGAACAAACAATGACAGAGCAATGTGATGGTTTGGTGCTGTGTAACCAAGCGAGCACCTCTGCAGGAACAGTAATGCGGGGACAGAAAGCAAACACCCAAGCTGCTTGGCTGGCTTACATATGGTGTTCCTTGTAAGCCTCAGCCACTTTTAAAAAACACAGGCACACACATACAGAAAGCAGACACCAAAATAAACATGCACTGCCTTTACATTAATCTTTAAAAAGAATGAATAGTTTAAAAGAATTAACAATTAGATAAGTATTTGGTCTTTTTATGGGGGGAAAACCACCCAGACTATGCAGACAAGTTGAAGCACTGAGTAGAAGGTTGCACCTAGAGGGTATTTCGAGCAGATAAGGAAAATGCAGCATATATATCCAGGGGGAGTATTAAGAGCTCTGATTAATAGGAAATCAAACCCAGAGAGTTCAAGTTATTTGGAAACAAAGGCTAGAAAGATTAGGGACGATAAGTAGGGGCTCCAGGCACCCTGAATGACTCAATTTCAAAGCCCACTGGAAACAAGGGATATTTACAAATATTTCCTCTAGGCACTTCATGCTTTTAGCTTCAGCTTGACTTATAGCACATCTCTTCTCACCACCTTTCTTTGAGGAAAAAAATGATGTTCAAATGTTCTTGCAGTATATTCAATCACCCTCAAACTTCAAATTAAGACTGCCTGTCAATTGCCAAAACTTATCTCTTCGAGAAGTCACAGAGGCTGGTTTTATTCTCAATATAACTTCACTGGAAGGAGGTGTTGCTTCCAAATGAAAAGAGGATTGAAAAGAACAGCAGAGGCAAAGAGCTAAAACTAATAAACATAGAAGTCAAGAGCACAGAGTAAAAGAGAGAAGAACAAGGTAGGGGGAAAAAAAAAGTGGTCCTAATCCACTGCATCACAGAATCCAATTGCTTTGGCTTTTTTTGACTATATGAAAAGACTGTAAACTCAATTCTTCCCCTATATTGAGGCTAGATTGATCAGGGGTTGTTTGTATTGATTAGCTGTGACAGCTAGCAGCTAGTTATAAACAACAACAAAAATTGTTTCTTCTCCCCTTACTGACCTTATATTGAATGTCTACCGTGGAAAAAAAATTGCTTGGGTGCAAGGGGAGGGAGAAAAGGCCACTTCCTTCAGTTTTCTAGGAGCTTTTTAGTCAGAGGACTTAACAGGTGATTATTTGTTGTTTAGAATTCTTTCTCATCTAATGCCTTTTACTCGTACTCTAAGTTATTTACATATTTAACAAAGGAAAAAGGAAGGAAAAATAATTCAGAAGGCAGGTCCTTTCTCAACATGCACGATAGGGGCTTTTACCAACCCCTGCAGATCAGAAAGCATGAACTGATTAGAGACTGTCTTATTCTCTCTGTCATTTTACCCTCTCTTATGTTGCACTTAGCCAAAACTGAATTACAAAGGCACAGACACATTTAGCTAAACAAAAGCTCTTTGCACAAACAATATTCCACTGAGCTAGGCACCAGATTATGGTGGCATATGTTGCTTCCACACATTCCTCTGCATTTGTTAGACTTGGTTCATCCTCAGATGGACCTTATACTGAGGCACTCTTTCTCTTGATTTCCCCCCTTATCTGTGAAAATTAAAATAATACCAGAACTCAGACTTCCTGCTGCAAACAGAGATATTAGAGAGATATTTAATAGATATTATCTAAGCTACACATTTCAGATGAATCCATGTGAGGCAACTCAAGTCAAAAGCCTTCAGGGCAAAGTTAATTTTATACCCCAGACTCCCTTAAGTCATTACGCTATTCCAGCAAAACAATAATGCAGAAAATATGCTGCAATATCCCTTCACAAAACTGAGATGGGCAGAGTTACTCCTCTGTCCACTTACTTAAGGAGGTATATAGAGCCAATAACATGCCTACGCCTGCCGGGCAATTTGAAGCTAGCTGTGGTACAAAATCATTAAGGTCCACTGAGATCAAAATAGTGATATTCCAAGCTCTCATGTATGCATTTACCAGTTTACTTGTTTACAGAGTAAAAATTCCAGTAGACATAGAAACTTGAGTAAACAGAGTCCTGCAGGATGAGGTGGTATATTTTGTTATGCTGCCTGACAGAAAGAGTTTCAACCAGATAATTTTTTAAAATTCCACCTCATACATGTGAAACTGTTTTTTCCATCTGTATCAGATATGACTTCTCTTGCAGATCTTGTCTCATTCATACACATGATCTGTCAGAGAATGACAATATTGCTACACTGCAAGACTTCGGCAAAGTACAGGGAGAACTGCAGGAGCACAAATGAAAATGAGTCCAATCTCGGTTCTTCCAACATGGTTAAAAAGCAGAATGTTTGTCAGTCTTACATTTCTGGCAGTTTTACAAGCCACAAAACTATGCTTATAAATCCATTCTTTTATACACATATCTGAAAGATGGGTTTCTTCACTTGGTTTCCTACAGCTCTAAAAATTTTAGTAACAGAATATGTGAGCCTTCATTGATTTAAACAAATGATGCTACAGTTCCCAGGGTATCTGTTAAAGCAGCATCTTCAAACTCAAATACTTTATTGTAACAAATAACTGAGTTCAACATCATTAGTAATGTCACTACTTCGATCAAGCCCTTTGAGAAATCTTGTGCTACTTCAGGAAAATATGAACAAAAAGGTACAAGAAAGAAGTCACTGTGTTAGATTATGCAAGGTAGCAATGTTTAGCGTATTCAGGGAAAAAATAATGATATAGATCTGATGATCCACAGAAAAATGCAGTACCTAAGAACTTCTCTCCCTGTTTCAGACACAACAGGTTGGTTTTCTCCCATACTGTTTAACATAACAGTGAGGTCTCCAACACCATCTCTGATGCAGCTACATACCTGAAGTGTTTCTGGAGACATTCAGTATTTGCAGAGAATTGTCTTCAAGTGCCTTACAAATTAGGAAGCTCAAGAGGGCACAAGAGACTTTTGTGTATTATATTCTTACCCACTCACACAAGTACCTGTCTGTACATCACCAACTTATTATGGAACTAAGGTTTTTTTTCCCTAGGAACTGCAATTATTTGTATTTCAAGGGTTTTTCTAAAACAAGAATGTTCATAGCATACTCTTAGACTCGATCATTTTAACTAGAATTTTAGGTCACAGTGATCATACTGGTTCGTTACACTATCACCTAATCATACACAGAGAGAATAGCAGAGCTGTGGATTTCTGGAGGAAAGTGAAGATACTTCCACCTAAACTTAAGAATAGGTTTCTAAACATCATTGGAGGCCTCTCGAAGCAGTTCTTGCTGTTGCAAAGTGTTTCATATGCCAGATACTGCTGAGTCTTCTTTAAAAGAGTAAAACAGTATTAGTATAACTATGCAGGATTGGTATAGCCACAGCCTTCTTGCTTCCCGTTTAATTTCTTTCTTTCCCTCCAGCCAACTGATCGATCAGATCTACTTCTGGACTTGCGACAGTAGCAAATAGGTGCACAGTGCTCTACAATCAACATATTTTACACTCACTTTGCTTCTACAGGAATCTGAATGCAGCAATGCTTCAGGGCACGGGAGACCTGATTTGAAATTGTTTAGTTCTCCTTTGAATAAAGCACATGAACAAATATCCCCTTTTCTCTATTGTCTTGTCAAATACTAAATCCTATCTTATATATTCCTCTGAGGAATAATGTCAGACCAGAATCCACTAAGAGTGCTGCAAGAGGTGTGGAAAGCCATGCTACACAGAATAGTCACATTCCTGTGTAAATTAGCCACAAAATCCTTGTAGAGCATGAATAATCAAAAAGAATGAAAGCATCTTACATTTTTTTCAATTTATTCATATTTATCAAAAACCATACTCTGCATTGCAATAAAAAAAAAAAAAGAGTGAATAACCATGCATGGAATAACATTTGGAAAAAAGGCAAACAATTTAACTTTCCCAACTCCTGTGATGCTATACTATTTCAAGCATATAGGCAGGACACACAGACTCTAATCAAATTTTTCCTGTAACTTCTGCTGATAAATCCCTGGCAAAGTCATATTTAAAAGATGTTTTCTTGAGAGGAAAATCTGTCTGCATCTCAAATATGAGCAAAAACTGACTAGTAATTGAAAGAGTGAGCAATAGCTGTGACATCAAGAAACCCCATGACATTATTTACAAAATGGGTAACTCTGCAATTGCAACTACAGCAATTTCAGTTGCTAGAGTTTTCAGGCATGCTCACAAAATCATTAATATTTAGCCCACTCAAATCCAACCACACTGTTCCTCACACAGACCAGCTTCTTCCCAGAAGTATCAGTTTTCTTAACATGACTTCACACATTTTTCTTAATTTATGCCTTTCAAGCACGGGCTATTTTAGAAAAAGGGATACTGCATATTCTGAATCCCAGCAAAACACATGAATCTTAGAACTTCACCCAATATTTTTTTCAGCATGCTATAATTTCTGACTGAATGAAAGCATACTCTTACTTAAGTGCCTTAGATCTCGATGCAAAAATTTACAGAACTGGAGAGCTTGTGATTCTAGCCGTGTCCATTTAAGCTATCCTTTCTGTTAAATCCATCAGTGTTTCCCGAGATGATCTTCTGAGATGAAAATAATTTCTAGTTTCAGTATAGGGATCAGTAAATTCACGAGTCCACACAGAACACAAATCCCAGTTCTTAGCATGCATTCCAGTATTTTCATTTCATAAAAATTTCTGAGAAACTGGATGTGTTTAACAGACATTATTTTTCTGTACAGTGTATTTCCCCACCTTGCCCTGTCAGTTGCCTTCTATTCTTGTTATTTAGAAAAAAGAAAAAATCTGTTACTCTAATTGAATGCAGCAAAAATCCCAGCCAATTAGCATAAGATAATGCAAACAGAATAGGAACAGTGTCATGTATCTGCAGGCTAGTTTTGGTTAGGCACCTCGCCTGTTTCAGACGTGAGTCATATAAAAAGAAA
Organism: Coccyzus lansbergi; assembly: GCA_033558105.1. Classification (NCBI taxonomy): domain Eukaryota; kingdom Metazoa; phylum Chordata; class Aves; order Cuculiformes; family Coccyzidae; genus Coccyzus; species Coccyzus lansbergi. The sequence goes on from JAUMJK010000097.1 coordinate 6,574,241, forward strand.
GGAGAAAATGCTGGAAAACTGCGTTCTTTCTGAGCAAAGCCATAGAGATAAATGTGCTGCAGCTTGTTTCAGGATCTTTTTATGACTGTGATACCTCTGGGTCAGGGTCTGTTTTTGTAGAGCAAAGCAGATTTTGACAGAACTGTATCTCTTCGGGGCTGTAATAGAGTAATGTATCAAATCGGTGAACAAGACAAAACAGGATGCCAATTTTCCAAGTTCACTGAAACTGTAGGGGTGAGTCATTACACAAATGAAAAACTCAGAACTAAAGAACTCAAATTGGGCAAAAACACTCTAAAGTAACCTTGAAGCATCCTTCACTGGAATACACACTGCTTTACAACACACAAACACAGAAAAGGGAAGCCTTAAATACCACACATGACTTGATTCACTATTAGATGTAACTGAATTTCTCATTTGTTAGGTAATAAACAGTTTGATGATTACCATTTCATTTATATGTAGGAGTCATTTGCAAACGTCAGGTCAGAAAGATGCTTCCAAAGAAACACAGTGGTAAATTAAAGGATTTTGTAGTTTGCAAGAATAAAGCAAATAAGATATAAGGAAGACTGGGGACCTGGCAGGGGCCATGAATATTTTCACAAGGCTGCAGAAAACAGAGGAGTGTCTTGCTGCGATGTTTTGCCAGTGGACTCCAGCCTATGTTATTATTCACTTTCAAAATCTCTTGACTTCTAAGAAAGTGCTGTGGCATTTAATTATACATGAATTTGCATGACTAAGCAGCCTTCAATACTTTTTTTTTTTTTAAGACGCAGCTCCAAACAATGGATTTCAGGTGGGTTTCAAGAAAATATTGATCTACTTAAATCATTCAAAAGAATAATTAAAGTCCCTCATCACCTCCGAGTGAAAAAATATTTGCTTAACTGAAATTTTGTGCAGTTGATACTATATGTAGGTCCTGTAGGAAATGACATGTGGGTCACATCAGCCCAACTTCACATAAAAATTTGAATATTCATGTAATATTTTTACAGGCATACATATAACCAGTAATTATAGAAATATTACATCTCAGGATTTGTAAGCATTACTTTGTATAATACCTAGTGTGAGACAGCACCAGAGACAGACAGACAACCTAGGAACCCTAATGAACTGGTAACAGAAGTCAGCATATAAAACATATGGCGAGCATGAATGCAAAGATATTCCAGCGAGATTTTTGCTAACATCTCGCAGTTAAGCTCCAGGGCCCCAGCGTCATTTATTTGCTTGCCTTGAGTAGGGAAATTAGAGCACTGCAAACACCAGAAATGAATGTTTATCTCTGGTCTGATTCACTGCTGAATCAAAGCTCTCCCTGCAAACCAGCCTGAAGAAATGCATTTAACTGTTAACACGCATTGGGCGGTACAGGTTGCCACTATTTTATAGAAGGTTTAAACACATGACTGTATGGGAATCTGAGCTATATAAACTGCTAGGGCAGTATTTTGGGATAAGGCTACTACTCCATTTTGCAGAATCCAAGTTATACATTCCACATTCTCTTCTGTCTGTATTGTTCACTTGCATCATTGACCTTGTGGAAAAAAGAATACCCTTAAAATAGCTATCTCTGTGCTAGGCAAAAGAATAGCAGAAACAACAAATGACTAAGTGGGAAAATTTGTGTGTGATGTCTCATTCAGGTCACTTGATCCAGAGACAATGGGAGTTACAACTAAAAATCTCCCTGCTCTGCCACTGTCCTCATACAGAGCTTTCAGAGGAGGAGGACAGAGTACAGATCATATTCTTTTCTGTAGGGAAGCTTGCAAACATGGACTGGAGTGGAATCAGGCAGAGAAGAGTTTAGACGCCTGGCATTACAGGTTTCCAAGCGCCACTCTGCTACAGAGAGAAATTATGTTTCTTGTCTCTACAGCTCATGTGTACCACATGTAATAGAGCAATTCAAATTAATTTTTTATAAGATAAAAGTAACTCATCAGGTCTCAGTCAGCTGAGTAATAAACCTAAGCAGAAATAAAACAGGTTCAGAGAAAGAATTCCTCTTATTTTTTGGAATATTTTCAAGCCTTTTCTTATAAACACAAACAGCATCTGTGTATCTGCTTGACAGCTGTTACGATAGGACAGATATTCCAGCACAGAAATCCTATCCTAAAGAGAAACGTATTTCATGAAATAATCATAACAAATCAATGTTTAGTACGAGAATTTTCCAATTCTATTCCTCTGTTTAGTCTCCCAAATGAGTACAAGTAGATGTGTTACAACCAAAACTTTACAACTAGAAAAACAGAATCTGAATGATAGTCCCTCCACCATTTCGGAAAACTAAAACCTGTATTTACTGCTCCTCAGCTCCGATAGCAATACTTTGTATAGCTACAAAACAAACACTGAATGATAGTATACTGAACACTGAGAGTTCCCACTGAGATGAATGGGTTTTGACAGGATAACACAGACTACACAGTAGTGGGAGGCACTAAGGATGGGGAAACAAACCAAAAACTACAGGGTATTCCTGGTGAGCAAAATTCCGAATCAGCCATTCTGGATTTTCCTCTTTGAACCTGCATGTCTGGGTTGGTAAAGGTTTTGCTCTTGAATTGTACAAGAGAAGCAAGAACGTTTCTTCACTGTTTGCACACACTGGATTCATCTCTGTGCTGCAATCGCAAAGCCCTTCTGTAGTCCTCACTGGCCATACACAGCACCTGCTGCATCTTCTCTCCAAAACAGCTCTACCTCAGACAAACTTGTTACATCTTTCCCTGATCAATTAACAGTGAAGTTGAGGCTAAGAAGTTCTAGCTCAATTCTGAAGTTTCAAAAAACCCAAATCTCTCCTCCCACAGCTACGAAAAAACCCTTTAAACTACATTTAACTATAGCTATGAAGGTAGCACAAAGTGTTTTTAGTGTATTCAACCACCCAAAACTGCAGCCCATTTTTTTTGTGCACTGTAAAACCAGTCTCAACATTCCTGCTTATTTTCTCTTCCCTGTACAGTAGGTAGAGATAAGAGCTCCCCTGGCAGAAATTGGGTTCAAACACCACAAACTGAACCCAAACAGAGGATCCTCCCCACCTTAGCTACTACTCAATTGCAAAGTCAGTTCAAAATTCAGAGGACCTAAATTTTTCAAGGTGCAATTCTTAATGCACCTAAAGCTCTGCCCAAAAGCATTTCCAAGACCTACTCTAGTCCTGGCAGTGCCCACCAGTAACTGCCTTGGTTTCTAAATTCAGCTGTGGCAAAACTGGTCCTCCTTGTACCCACAGGACCTTTGCAAGACCCACATTCGGCACCTGATCTGCAAATTTATCTACTGGTTGAGGTGCCAGACAAAGAGATGGCAATGCTGCTGGTCTGTCTTCTCTTCCTATCCTTCTCTCAGCCAGTGTTAAATCTGTGATAGAATACACAGCAGACAAGCTCATTTCCATCCTTTGTCTTACTTAAGCTGCCAGAGTAAATGTTTAAACCTCTTGAAACAGGCCAATCTGAGGTAGGAGAGGGAACAGTATAAATCTTTTCTACTGAAGTTAAACTGCTTCACAGTGGTGAATTAAATATTCATTGAACCAAGAGAAAAAGGATTCATACACCACTGGTTTGCCTATCTGATTATTCGCTTTGGAAACACAGCTTTCTGTACTGCTCTACCGAATGCTTAATGTAAAGAAAGTGTTGAACAGCACAGACATGGGGATGGACATCTCCTTATCTCCCAGCTAACCACCAGAGCCACTGGGATTTATAGTCATGCCAGCTCTATTTGCACCATCAACAGATGCAGAACCCTTCTGAACAAAGTGAATCAGGTTAAGGAGACTGAAGCTCTTTCTATCTATAAGGGTTTATTGATACTTTGGAGTATAATATCCCTATGTCCAAATGTCACCGCTTAGCCTCAGGTAAACTTGATTGGCAGATAAACATGAGCAGTTGTAGATTCTGATTCCTTTCCACATCCCACAGAAAGGAGAAAAGGGAAATGAGAGAAATAAGACTTGCAGGTTGGAAACTAAATCACTTTTAATGAAACAATAAGATAAATAGTATTAATAAGAAAATAATAAAAGACATACAAATATACAAAATTACCCCCCCCCCCCCCTCCACCTCAAAGACTATCTCATCACAGATGCTGCAAAACAGGTATGGGGAAAGGTCCCAGACTGGACTCAGCAGCAGGAGGGAGTTGGACTCAAGAACTGAATTCCGGAAGGCACAGGTCAAAGATCAGGGCAAAATGACAGATGAGATCCTCGCTGTATGTTTGCCATCAAAGAAGAGATCTCAAAACTTGTAATTCCTCAGTTTTATACTGAGTATGATGTATACTGGATGGAATACTCTGTTGGCCAGATTTGGGTCCTCTGTCCTGTGCCTGCTCCTCCCTGCAGATGTGACCCTTTTCTGCCTCTTGGACTTACAGTATTTAACCAGCTTGAGGATGGCCTTGGTTTCTATAGGAATAAAAAAAAAAAAAAAAAAAAAATTGCCTTTCTACACACCAGTGCCTTGCGTTACCAGTTCTAGTGAGACACTGTCTGAAAAACATGCAGTTAACTTTCAGAAAATGAAGTTATTTAGATGAGACTTAGCTGAAAAGTTAGAAAACTGATTCTACTTTAGCTCAAACCAGAATACCAACAACCCCCCAAAAATACGACACCAAAACAAAGCAAGCAGAAACCTCTCCAGACAAATTTGATGGTCTCGTTTATGAAAAGTTGACATATCCAGTCAGAGTGCAAATTACTAGGGAAGTATCTAGTTATTCTTATTATCTTAAGTTAAAATCCAATGCTGTCTGCAACTCTGACAAGTGATTGCTTATTACCATTATATAATATTTATAAGCAGTGGATGACACAGACGCTGATTTATTATTTTTGTGAAGCAGCATATAGATAGTAGTTTCCCACAAGTATTAAAAAGTAGTCCATATGTATCTCAAATTAGTTGCAATATCCATACACGTCATGTTTTGAAAAAACATTTTGTAGTAATGAACCACCAGCCATGTAGTCACAGCAGAAATAGAATCATAGAACCATAGAATAACCAGGCTGGAAGAGACCCACTGGATCATTGAGTCCAACCATGAGTAGTCACATTTAAATTTCCTCAGTAGCTAATGAGAAGAAAAAGAGAAAGATCTTTGTTTATGTTACAACCATAAGCCATCGTAATTATTTTCCTCAGGCTAGCCGAATGCAAAATACTCTGCTATAATGAATGTGCGCTGGCTTTGTCAGATGGTTGAAGCTATTTCTGTTGTGGTGGTACAATGTGGTAGGTTTGATCCCTAAGGACTTGCTCAGAAAATAGTAATTTGGGGATCATCTCCAGCGATGCATACAATAAAAATTAAGTTCTACAACAAAATAAGTTTTGCCAGTGGGCAGATTGCTGAATAAAAAGCTCAACTTGTGTTAGTTCCTGTTATCTGTATTTGCAAGCTGTTCACAAATAGCCAGCCGAATGATAGGAGACTTTTTATAAATATTCACTTCACATTTAGTGAACAAGAAGCATACTAGTTTGCTATTTAAATTTATAGTAACTATTTCCTCTAGAAATATAATTTTTATAGAAAACACAAACATAGGAAAAGCTTCTTCTGGGTAGAAAATAGCAGAACTTGTGCCAAACTATCAGCTTTGTACATAGACCAGAAAATGCTCCAGTGCATCAGAATTCAAATTTTATCGAGTCAGACAACACATTTCATTTTCATGCTCCCTTTTTGCATGCTTAAACAAACTAGGACCAAACAAGCAATGTAATACCAACGAAATAGAACTAATAAACTAGAAACTGTGTGCCTTGGTTTTTCTTACAATGTATCTCTCCAAGGCATCAGAAATTCAGCCATGATGACTAAAGACTCAAACTCGCTCAAGTTGGTTTTGTCTCTATTGCCATGCGGTACAGATTGTAGTACATAGCCCAATGAGGAAAGTAGTTTGGAGAGACACAGTCAAAGGATTCTTCCCATATGTATTAGAGAAAAACTCTGGACACTATCAATCAGATCATCAGGTCACTTGCTTTAATCATATGGTAGCTGGCAAGTAGTTCACAGCAGCACTTAAGAAGATCTTCAGAAAATAGTGATACAACTTAGTCTTTTTTTTTTTTTTTTTTTGACTGATCACCATATACATTTTTTCAGGCTCTGGGATTTTCAGAGAGAGGTTGGATCCTCATCTCTTACAACACACTGTAGTTTCATTCAGACCAATGATGCAGTTACTGTGAAAGTCATTTACACTTGCCAAGGATCTAGTCTATATCACCTGGCTCACAGCCACTGAACAAGCCATTGCTCAGTAGCAAAAAGGAAATTCACTGCTGTCCTTGAAAACTGTTGGCTTAATAGCAATTTTGCTTTGAGATTAACATGCAAGCCCAAATTGGAAGGACAACAATGACTGGGGTAACTGGTGCATAAATTCAACTGAAATAGAAGAACAGAAAACAGGATTTTTCTGACATGTCTCATATACTTCACTCAAAGCCTGTATTTTAAGATTAAATGACCAATCTCAGAGTCTAGAGGAACATATGGCCTCCAAGAACAGAAGACTGAACAGCAAGAACTTGGAAATCATTTTTGCTCATTGAGAGAAGTGGTGCCCATAGGAATGTTTTAGATGTACAGAAAGAACTGTTACTTAGCATAAATTAGATTCAACTTTGTAGTCAAGTTAAGGGAGGCAAGTGATTTAATAATTACCCTTCCCCCTGCAGTCTATCAATATTTATTTTGTTTGGGTTTTTTAAAAGCCTCTTTTTAAAAGAGGTTTCTTTTAAAAGCATAGTTTTCCCATATATATTTTTAATATACATACACATGCGTGTGTGCAAGCTGTGCAAAAACTCAAGCACCATCCAGTATGTGAAGTTACTATGCACCGTGGTGAGCATGGTAGTTCTGTTTAATCATAAAAACATCTGTTGTTCACTCAAATAAATAAGGAAATGGAAAATACATATAGTTCGTTTTATTTTTCTAGTCACTTGCTACAAGCAAAAACAGCAAAAAAAAAATATTAGAGAGTTGATAGATTCCTTTAATCAAGCACATACTCTTTAAACCACCTGAACCACAAGTGGTGTAGGGCAAGGTAGAAAGTTGTCTTTAAAGAAAAGGTCATGCAGGCCCTGAATGCACAGATAAATTGAGGAGGGATATTAGTTCATTAGCCTGAGCTCCAGTAAGGCCAAAGGCTTTACTGTGTCACAGCTGCTCCTGCACTGAATCCAGTAACGAGTATTTGCTAAAGTGCATCTTCCATGGAGACAGTCACTTTTGATTTAAAACACAGTGAGACTGGAAATGAATTACAACTACCCTGGAAATTAGCTCCAGTGGTTGATTACTGCATTTCAATGAAAAGGAAAAAAAACCCAACAAAACCACAACGACAATATCTGCTTCCAACACAAACTTGTCAGGCTTCACATTCCAGCTGCTGGGTGCCACCAGACTGAGGAGCTTTGGTGGTCAGCATGTGGGTTGTGGGGGTTTCATTGGTTTTCTTCCTATAGTATATTCTGGCACTTCTCATTTCATTTTACCTTTCTTGACTTTTAAGTGCTAATTACCCCGATCCTTCTGTCATTACAACAAATTTTCATCTGGCTTCAAAAGTTAGACTTTTTTTTTCTCCACTCCAGAACATCAATTGCATGTCACAACATAAGTTTTTACTGAAAACTCAATGCCATATACCAGTACCACCATTCTCACTGGTGCTGTAAAGAGACTTAGCACTTCTTTGCTCTTGTTTACTATTCCCTTATTCATCCCTGCAGAGCATCTCACCTTATTCGGTTATAGCATCACACAGAGATCATATGTTCTGTTGTTTCATAAACTGTTACCTTCAGGTACTCTTAGTTTCCGCCTTCCAGGGTAATTTCTCATTTGAAGTAAGCACATGCTCCTTATTTCTATAGGAAGCACTTTACATTTGGTATATTTAAAGCTTATTTCTGTTTCAATGAACCGCTATTTATCATTCTTTCAAGCGCTGATTTATCTGAACGTTTTCTCCATATTGATTTTATAGTGACTGTTGCAAAAATGGTATAGCTGAGCTGCAGCAAACTTAATAGGATGATTCCATATAATCTATCCTGGAGTTCTGGTGACTGCTAACATCCATCAGACCAGGAGCTTATAGCACTTCTGGAGAAAAAAGGCCATTCTGGCATGCCTGCAAATTCACTTGGGTGGAAGTTTGGAAGGGAAAAAAAGAGAAAAGTAGCTTCACAAACTTTCTCAAGCAAGAAAGCACTTGATCTCTGCTGTAAAATAATGGCTAGAGAGCTCTCTACTGTACAGTCAACAAAGGCATATAAAAAAGGAATAGAGAGCATGAACAGTGAGAGGGTAGGCTACAAAAGCACACTTCAGCATTGGCAAAGTGCCCATCAAACCACCAGCTGCCACACTAGTCTTCCACAACCAATAAAAAGAGGCATTTGAATTAGCTTCCTTTAAATGACCGCAGAAAATTTCAAACCAGATGGACTCGCATTGTTACCAAAGGAAACCATTAAGTGGACCAAGGAGAAAGCAAGAAAATAATTTTTACGCTAGTCCATAATTCATCTCCTAGGAGAGGGAATGACCAACACCCCTGACCCACTGGGTTCCAGATGAAATATACAGTAACCCATCAGGAGACCTGAGTGCTGCACTGGGACAGCACTGAGACGAACACAGGGTGTCACATCCTAGAGACATTAGCAAGGAGCAGCTTCTCAGTAATTCTCAACTTTCTCACTGAAGTTCATTATCTGGTCAGCTAAGCATTGGAGATAACCTAAGGTAGTCAAGGCAAAGGCTCCTATCACACATTCATGTCCCAAATGGATGCCTTCCATCCACCAGTCTATGACTATTCGGGCCAGTAGTGGTCTGACACAACCTGGTGCCAGCCCAGCACTGATGATCAAGTGTTCTACCTATCCTTTTGACCTGCCCCACACAATGCTTGGTCAAAGCAATATATATTTATCACCATAGATAATAAAATAAATAATAAAATAATAAAATATATTTATCACCATAGATGGACCGCTGGGCAGTGTCCAATGGCATGAGGTTTAACATGGACAAATGCCGGGTCCTGCACTTGGGGCACAACAACCCTATGCAGAACTACAGACTGGGAGAAGCCTGGCTGGAAAACTGCCAGGAGGAGAGGGACCTGGGGGTGTTAGTCGACAGCCGACTGAACATGAGCCAGCAGTGTGCCCAGGTGGCCAAGAAGGTCAATGGCATCCTGGCTTGTATCAGAAACAGTGTGACCAGCAGGTCCAGGGAGGTGATTCTCCCTCTGTACTCAGCACTGGTGAGGCCGCTCCTTGAATCCTGTGTCCAGTTGTGGGCCCCTCACCACAAGAAGGATGGTGAGGCTCTGGAGTAAGTCCAGAGAAGAGCGACGAGGCTGGTGAAGGGGCTGGAGAACAGACCCTATGAGGAACGGCTGAGAGAGCTGGGGTTGTTTAGCCTGGAGAAGAGGAGGCTGAGAGGAGACCTCATTACTCTCTACAAGTACCTGAGAGGGGGTTGTAGAGAGGAAGGAGCTGGCCTCTTCTCGCAAGTGACAGGGGGCAGGACAAGAGGGAATGGCCTCAAGCTCCGCCAGGGGAGAGATTTAGGCTGGAGATTAGGAGGAAGTTTTTCACAGAAAGGGTCATTGGGCATTGGAATAGGTTGCCCAGGGAGGTGGTTGATTCACCTTCCCTGGAGGTGTTTAAGGCACAGGAGGATGAGGTCTTGAGGGACTTGGTTTAGTATTAGATAGGAATGGTTGGACTAGAAGACCCGATGGGTCCCTTCCAACCTGGTTGTTCTATGATTCTATAGCATCATATAGTTTCATAGGCCCTGTCACAGAACTGCCTACTCAAAGCTACCACAGCATCACATAAACAGAAGCAAACCAAGTCTCAAAGAAAACAGTGTAGATGACTACATCTATTTTTTGCAGCTGGGAAAAGCAGAAGCAGAACTTCAGTAAATGCACCTCATACAGCAAATCCTCAGGAAGAGCTGCAAATAAAAGCTGAGCTCAGCCCTTGACTCTTACACCGTGTTCTTGTCTTCCTTTCATAAGGAGACAAAGGAAGCGATAAAAGATTTAAGTGCTTTGAGGTGACAAGAGATAATGCTTGTTAATCGAGTGTTTAAGGAAACTAAAAATCGAAGGAAGTTGTCTGTGCTGTATTTATCTGAATTGACTTAATCTATTTTGCCTTATGAAACCGTTGTCTATATTAGAATAAACAAAGGAATTAATGCAGTGCCTTAATACTCTGGTAATCTGCTTTTTACATGGGGTTTTTGCTGTGAAACTTAAAAAGTTATTTCTAATCATCTGACAAATTTTCTCAAGCAGAGTCCGCATGCCTGTGCTCAGAGCCCTGCACCTCCACTTGGAGCTTGCTTCCTTCCCCACAGCATTGCAGCAAATAATCTCTCCTAAACCAAGAAATCCAGCATGAAAAAGACACTTCATTACTTTGTATGGTAATGAATACCAAATTTCCATTGGGCTGTCAGGAAGTGGAAGGTATCTTTAATCTGTGTATCAAAACAGCAGTCGGATTACGTGAAACCTACTTACAGAGGATTTTCCCCCCACTTCCTTAAAGGTCTTTACAATCACTCTCATTTCAGGACAGGGAGAAGAAGCAGTGTCATTTAGGATAGGTCAGTTGTAAAGAAAATATGGATACTGGAAGCAATTTCTGCTTTCCAAGATAACTTATACAGGTAATTTTCAAATACTGTTTATTTATTGGGACTTCAGTGTGGTTTCTTATACTGTTTTAAAAGATTATTTGCCCTGAAAGTCATTATGATGACCTTGCATCAATGAACTGGCATATTTATTGATATTCACAGTGTTCATTCAGAAGCTGGCTGACACGGAAAAAAACCAGTTTATTTAGAAAAAACTTACTCATCCAACTTTTGCTAAAATGGCATTTACGTCAATCAAAATAATTACACTCAGTTTCTTTCCTTCACATTTATATCTCACACAATGATGGGCTGGGGGGAGGAAGTGTAATTTTTCAAACTTTTACAAGTTTGCATTTGTTCAACTGCTCCACACCGTCATTATTTTCAGACAGGACTTCAAAATATTATCAGCATAACGATCACAGATTGGAGCAAGAAGCACACAAAGTATCAGAAAGACATGATAAATACAGGATAGCAATCAGCAGGAAAGTTTCTCCCAAAGCAAATAAATAAGAAGTCAACACAGTTTCTATGATTTATGTTCGCTGTGCCAGTTTGACAGATTATTGCTTCATAATAAATATATTTCAGTTGACAACTCATAGTCACATAGACACCTTAGATTTGCATCAGGCTACAGAAAACACTACATCAATATACCATCTTCTCTGTTTATGAGAGGTTTTGTGCAAGAAAAAGGAACCTGCACTGCACCTGAACAGAAGTTTTCTGAACTGGCTTTGCTTATTTGTATAGTTTTCTTAGAGCAAATAGTAGACTGAGGGAGATCTTCAAACATAGACCCCTGTCATTAGAAGCCCCGCGTTTCTTCAGTCCAGCTGCATGCAGGGTATCACTGCAATACATCATCTACCCTGCACTTTAGCCATGACTTTTAACTAAGAATGTATTAAAAAAAAAAACACATGTAGAAAGAGAAAATATGGACACTGGTCATTTCTAAACAATGAATAAAATAATGATGTCCAAGGTGTGACCATTTTTCTCATTGCAAGCAAGGGAAGTGAAATGCAGAGTCACTGGAGAAACTGATTATCCTGACACAGTGAAGATAAACATGACAGGTTTTATTTATAAATTATACCCCAAAGCTCAAATAAGCAAGTTGACAAAACTATAGTTAAAATGTGGGTTAACGATAGTGCTGAAAAAATTTTAGATTAAGAAATCTTCAAGTTCCCTGATGCAAACAAACTGCTCTCTGTGATTTAAGGAACTTGACATGTAAATACAGAGTATTCAAGTGAAATATTGCTTCTTCAATAGCAAAGCCAACATCCTGCATCAGAATAATGGAAGAAACGAGATCATTTCAGCACCTTTTCATCATCTGCTGAATATGAATCTATGGTGATGCTTGTCTCAATGCATAAAATCCTACCAAGTTTTCCTCTGAAGTGAAAGATGAAAGATATAGCACATGCCTATTCAACAGCTAGGTTCAGGCTTACATCACAATTACATTAGTCAGATATTTATCAGGATTCCTTAGATATATTCAAAGTTCATTTTCTGTGTTCAAAGAGCAGCAAAGAATACACCATGGCAGACAGCACGACACACAGCATCAGCCTACCCACGGATATATAAGATTCAATGAATTTCCTCCCATTGTGTGTGAATTACTTAAGAGGGTTATCACAATAACTGAGCTCTATTATTTCTGGGACCTCAGCTCTTCACAGTCCTCATTATCTATTTCTACACATTACATCATCACAAATGTATTTTTATGGTAAACCACTCGCAAATGGCTATGACTCCAAACACTTACAGATGGAACTGTAAAAATCAACTTCTGTCTTTAAAAGAAAAAAAAAAACAACACCAAAAAGAACATGACCTCAATCAAAGCACTTTTTATTTAAAGCAGCACTCTGAAAGTCTGTAGCATTTGGCTATCAGTCTAATGAAAACAATCTGTTGAGAGACTTCCATTCCTGCTTCCAAGAGGAGTAGAAACACACACAATCTGCTTTGTGGTATTTTAGTGTTTCTTGTCTCTGCTTCATGAGAATATATTAATACATGAACGTATGTTACAACTGCTTTAGAAAAGGACATAGGTTCTGCCCAACCTCAAAAAGTATAGTTGACTAAGCTTACAGGTTTATTTCATGAAAGAAAGCATCATCAAAGGTTGACTTCAAAACTAAAACACTGAGTTTGCAAAGTTGCAAGCAGTACTCAAAACCCTGATCCTTGCAAATAATAAGAAATATGCCTTAGAGCTGGGGACCAATCGGAACCTTGATTGTTATGATATCCCCAGGCTCCTGACAGCTTTAAAATCATTTCCCAGTTTAATGAACTGTTCATTGCACAGCAGAGTTAAAATCATTTCTGGCAGAAATCTCCCAGCTAATGGAAACACTAGAACTCATCTTTTAAAGGTAGCAAGGACAGGGCAAGGGAATCAAGTAACATCATGACTGACATAGAAAATCTCCAAAGAGATGTGATTTTGACAGCTTGGAAAGTGGAACAGTGTCATGGTTCAGCCCCAGCCAGCAACTAGGAACCACACAGATGCTTGCTCACTTCTCCCTCCCCCCACCATCTTTCACCTCTGTGGAACGGGGAGAATAGGAAACAAAGAGCAAACTCGTGGGGTGGGATAAAAACAGTTTAACAGGACAGCAAATCAGTAGAAAACCAATAACAGTAAATGAATATACAAAGTGAATGATACACAGCACAAACCACTCACCGTCCAGACAATAGATGGCCTGCGTGCTCCCACTTTGGAATCCCAAGCTGTACACCTAAGCCACAATTACTGAGTCCCCCAGCCAATTACCACACTGATATTGAATATCCCTTTCTCTAATTTGGGTCAGCTGCCCTGGCAGCGCCCCCTCCCAACTTCTTGTCAAAATTAACTCTACTCCAGCTGAACCCGGGACAAATAGATAAGTCAGAGACAGAATGATTAAATGATGTCATGCCAGGATTATTACTATTACATCACTAGAAACCTCCAGGTGTATGGTCTCCTAATCAGAATTAATAATACATCTATTATTTGAAGTCGCGTTTTTTGTTGGTTGGTTTTTTTTTTGAAATAACAGTAGCCGGCCAAAGCTAAGAGTTAAAAGATGATCATATGCAAACCTTCAAGTTGCAATTGATTTGATTTCAGGACCACTCTAAATGTCTGGACAGTCCAGGTCTCGCAGTGAAAGCCAAATAACACAAGTTAAATGCTCTTGGTGTGTTCTCCCACATCACCATAAGCCTGGACTGACAGCCCAAGGACCATTCTTACGTCACGTTCTGCAGACACAAGGGACTGATGTTTCACATCCCACCGACCAAGCAACTTGATCCAGTGAAAAATGTCCCTGCCCTCAGCACCAGGGCTGGACCTAAACAATCTTTAAAAGTCTTTTCCAACCCAAACCATTCTAGGATTGCATTAGATAAGAGAGTCACATGAAGTTAGACAGATACAGACTATGCTTCATTTTTTCCTCTCAAAAGAAAACTCCTGCCTTTTCGGTTGTCAAGTCAAAATCCTTCATCAAAGCACTGGAAAACTCAAAAAATTAAAACTGGATGAGTCTGCTCCTCCAGAACTAAGGCAAAAGCAGCTGCATTAGACCTCCTCAACACAGTTCAATGTGTGATCTCAGAGCCAGTTGAATGACCACTAGCAGGGAGTCCTCTCAGCATAAAGAAAAGACTTGCAGTATCACAGGTCTGATTTTCTGCTGTTCTTCCTTTTCTGGAAGTGGCAGATTGCACTTGAGGTACAGCCTGCGCAGTCTTCAACATTAATGCACATTCATAGGCAGCACTTTGGGAAATGCCTTGTTGCAGCTTTTATTTCATGGAGCCAATTTCTCTCTAGCACGAAGCTGGCTGGTTTCAGAGAAAGCAATAGGAACATGTCTGCCCTTTGACTGACTGTTTGTCAGAGAGGCTGACAGATTTAGTTTTGAAACCTGCCAATATTTCACAGCCTCTGGAACAGACAAGGTGCCAGATTTCCTTTGGGAGAAAGAGAAAGAATGGAGGGGATGTACATCCACTGAATGAAAATAACTAATACAGCACAGGATCCAGCTACAAATAAGTAAATATTTCACTGAATAGGGGCTACGTCTTGTCTTACCAATTTTAGGTCAAAAACAATTCTAGGAATTTGCCTTTACATTTAAGTGTAAGACTACAGAGTTTACTTGCCTAAAACCAGTAAAAGACGAAACATTTGCATGAGCACAAGATACATAAAGAAAGTTTCAGTGCCTGAAAAATAATTCTGCGTGCACACAACTGTTAAACAGACCGGCAGCAATTGCAAGCTCATATCATTTAATGCAACAGCAGTATCATTAAACAAAACAACTTGCAATGCTGCAAAACACGACAGGGCTTTGTGAATGGCTTGTCAAAAAGCAGTGACTCGGATGGCTAGCTTACTTGATTCTTAATGACATATTAGGCCTAATAAATCTAATTATCTGGAACAGCCAATAGAGAAAACTCTGTATATGAAGAATGATTACTGCTTTCCAACAAATGGTTAAACAAATACTCTTTTTGCTCCCCAGCTTTCTAGAGACTTCCATGATACAGCATGTAATTGCCCTCAACTCTGCAAGGATCCTGCACCCAACTGAAGTCCTTCCAAGCCTTGAATGTAAGCAGAACCGAGTATGAGGATGCAGCATAAAGCTCACTGACACCATCCAAAACCTTTTCACTGAGATTTGTCTTCTTTAATCCTTGTTTTTCAAGGGATAGAGGGGTTCAAGAAAGATATTCATATTTGAAAGAGTTTTTCTTTCACAAACTGAAGTGGCTGTGGGCACAGCTTGTACTTGTCTACCGAAAAGCACAATCAGGCACCAGTTCCGATTTGACAGAAGGATTTTCTCTGGATGCAGGGAGTGTGCATGTGTGCACGGGCAGGGCTGTTTATATTTAATGCACATAGAAAATACAATTCAGATAATAGTGGATGTGCTTTCTCTGACTTCTGATTGCAAAACCTATTTCTATTACCTGTACCTTTGTCAAGCTGAAGTTTATCAGCATGAGGCAGAAACCTGACATAGCTGTTTCAGTATTTTTGACAGAACCAACTGAAATGTTCCATTGATTTCAGAGAAAAAAGAAGGTGGGAAAAGCAGCCATACATGGGTGTACAAAAATAATTTCAGCAGGTGTTTTAGTGCAATGTTTTGAAAATCAAGTTTCCACATTCATCAGAAGGGTCACCTTCCTTGTCAAGGAATTGGCTTGTGGAGAATATTCTTGAAGTAGGAAAAAATAATAATCTACAACGATAACCAAGAAGTGAGCTGGTGAAAGAAACAATCATAGATGCTTATTGCAGTCTTTCAAAAACCGTATGCTAACTCATAGCTCTTCTAATAAAACTACATCAGCAGCAACCTTTTAAACCAACTGTGCACCAGCACAGCAGGGCAGAAGCCAAGCAGTTGCCAGGCACAGCATTTCATAGGAAAGAGACTACTCCAAGTGTTTTTGCTGTTTATAGCAAGAGGAACTGTGCTTTCTTCTTCACGTAAAAATAAAGACTATAATGGTGGAGGGTTGAGACACTTGGGACTTGCCCAAAAGACTAAGTCCTCACTTCATTCCTCATGGAAATGGAATTCATAAAAATCAGGACATGGGAGCAAAGGGCAGTCCAGAAGCAGGAAACCAGCAGGACCCTCTGCACTCATACTCTCCTCAACTTGGAGTAAAAAAGCATTACAAAGCCCACAAGAGTCAGACAGTCTATCAACAAACACCAGCAATAGCTCCTGGTGCCACAGCAGCAGGAGGCAAAGCTTGCTGAAGGCAACATCTGTTAGCAGTTAGCTCAAAAACTTGAAGTTATTTTAATAGATGGCTCCAACAAACTGGGCCAAAATTTACTCCAACACAGATTTGCCCATAAACTGATTTATATTAGCTTCAAGCTAATATAAATTATTAGTGTTCTTCATCATGCAAAAGAGTATTCAGATCAGCCCCAAAACTGTTTTCCTTGCCTGCAACCTAGGAGTCTGAAAGGATGCAGACACTAAAGAGAGCGCCATGTAATGGAGGTAGGAAGTATTCCTGTACTGTAGGATATAGTGTTAAGAGACAGAAAAGAGATAAATATCCTTTCATTTGTTCTAAATCAATGCATAATTTCAAGAGGATTCACATTTGTGTCTGAACACAATATTTACATTGTTGTAAGTGTTTTTTCTCAACAAATGCCTTATTGTAAACCCTGATCTTATCCAATCTGCAATCACAGGGGCTATTCACATGCTAAAATACTATGATGGATGATGCATTTTAAAGAGTAATTGAAATGGGAAATTAAATACCTGGTTTTGAATCAGAAAAACTACATTACGCACTCAAGGAGTACCAGGACTGAGAAGTAAGCACTATTGAGGATGGAAAGACTTCCTGTAGTTTTCCCTGGCCTCTAGCTTACCACCAAACCCCTAAAGCCTTCCTGGGCAAAAGATATAACTCTCCTTTTAAGATAAAAACAGAATACATTCAGAATTTCTCCCACTACAATGAGTGCTCTGATGTTGATTGCAAGACTTATAATTACTTTTATGTTTTAGAGTCTTATGAAATCTGGCTGAGATGACTGTGTATTTCAGGAATTCTCACACCTGAGATGAGGACCTTGGGCTGGGGACATTTGTGGATCTCCTGTCTTCGCTATTTCAGTTTAGCAACTCACAGACTTCAAGTCCTTTGTAGTGAAAAATTAGTATTGCATCCAACCTGAAAAATAGTCCCAATTGCAAACAATAAACTTCTGGGAAATAGATCAATATTAGATTAGCTGCAAGGTTAGTGCAAGTCTGTGAAGGAGATAAAACAAACACACCAAAATCAAACCCATAGAGCAGGTTACAGAAGGCAATTGTACAAGGTCAGGATTCAATATTAAGAGCACATTGTGCAAACCATAAAACGAAATTTTCTGTTTTATTAAAGACTAATACACATCTGTTTTGAAAAATTAACTCCATAAATATTGTTCACACATGACTACAGATGAATAATTTTGCATTGAGCATACGCAAAAGATCCAAGAGAAATTAGGCAAAGAAAACAAGCAGTGAAACTGATCTGAAAGTTTGTAACTTAGATTTATTTTTTTTAACTTGTAATCTTTTGACGAAATTGCTGTATCTTTACAATTTACCAGTCAAAATTAAATAGCATACTGGCAACTTCTCAGGTTTCCTGGCAAAGAACACTCTAATATTCAAGGAAAATAAGATGCATTTTTTTTCTACCTTGACCTTCAAAAACATTTTTCAGCGTTTTATGTCTCAAATCAGAGCTCCTCAGGTACAAAAGATGCTTACAAACAATCTAACACAGGTCCAAATTCAGCCAGAGAACTTCTCTCAGACTGAATGAGCCTTGTACAAATAGCAAAAATCTAAGTCCCAGAGGCCACCCATGGTGGTCACAACACAAGTAGAGGATCCTGCATTTATGAACAAATATTGTCTTTAATATGTAGAAAATTCCCCCAGGTGCCTCCCTGTTGAAAGCACAGGGATGGAGATGGAGATAGGTAGTGATTTGGGCTATGTGGAAAGCAGTATGGTCCTATAGTAGGACACAGACAGGGACATACAGAAGCTGAATGCAGTGCTCTGCCCACCTTCACATGTATGAGAGGCCACAGTAAAACAGAAGTCAGCCTTCTGATTCTAGCACCATAGCTCACAATAGCTAATGACAAAGCACAAGCCTGTCTAGTTTTAAGTCTAACATTGTACCATTTTACCCACCATGGGAGCCATAGGTCTACTCTGTAGCAAATTATTCTACAACAGTATTCACTGCTTGGGTGCATGGGCTAAACTCCAGTAACATATTCATAGGAGGATTCCTCTTTCAACAGAAAAATCCCTGGCAATAAACCAATAAACCAAATTTGCCCTAACACTAAGCACTCAATTTGGCTCCAACGCTTCTCATTTTCTTTAGACCGAATTTCAGCTTCTTAACACAGCCCAGTGTGCTGCAAGAGCCCTGTGGCTTTATTATGGAATGAACGAATGAGAGGGAGTAACATTAGATACTGAACAAGAGCTATGCATATTGACTGCTGCTTGGCACAAGCTCCAGCCTGAGTGTTGCTCCGAAAAGTGAGTTGTGGGCACAAGCCTCCTCAATAAGGCCAACCTCACCAGTGACAACCTGAGAACCACAAACTCTTCCTTCCTCATCCCTACTTCCCAGGGCACAAAATGTACTATTTCCTTTAGCCTGGAACCTTTCCAGAGATTTTGAAGAGAGCTGTTACTTGGGGATTATTCTTGTCTGTTGGATTTTTGTTTCTAAGGAGGAAAGAGCAGCATGACAGCACACAGGGCAGCTATGGACATCATGCTGCTCTGACATAATTACACTGCAGACATTGCAATTCCACATATGCTGAATATTCAACCCTTATTGATGCTGGCTTTTTAATAACAGACATGTTTCAGAAAATCATTGTTGTCTCCAGCTTATTTTCTCAAACCTGGTGACAATAAAGAACTAGGAGGAAGTTGTTTTGAAGATTTGCTAGAATAAAATTATTCAATGAAAGTCCACAGCTGCAGGCTGTCATGCATGTTAAAGTCATTATATACCCATAATGACATCTGTGAATACTGTATTAGATTGTAATCAGTCTATATACACAGCATAAGAACTACAGCCATAAAGTGATTTTGCCATCAGAAATTACATTGCTGTATCTCACTTAAGAATATCCACCCTGAAACTAGGATGCTAAGCCTTGTGTTAAGCACCAGACTCCCCAGGCAGAGGGGTAGTAAGTTAGGCATCAAAGCAGACTATGGCAAGGAGAATGCCAGTCACTTATCTGACAAGAGACTTAGCTAAAATAATTAAACATGTGCTAAATTCTGCTCTTCAGAGCTCCAGCTCTTGAATTTTTGACCAATATCTTTTCTCCTAGAGGGAGTCAGGAATAAAAAGGTAAAGGCAGGATGAGATTTTTTACAGTGAGCATTGCATACCCTTTCACCAAGTGTGGTGATGTAGGGCTAGGGGGTATGGGGACTAACTTTGATTTCGCAAAACAGTGGGCCAGGACTGAGGCATGGGTTAGGTGGTACAGAATTGAGACATGATTCAATTTCTTCTCCCTCAGATTTAATACACTTCCAACCTCCCAAGACTATTTTCTCTACGAGATCTCTCATGGGAAGGTAAGCGAGGAAGCACTGACATTCAGGACCTGCTCTAAGAAGCAATGCAGACCTAGAGACATCATACAAAATAATTCATTTCTGGCCACAATTCTGCTGAGTTATTGTAAAATCAGAACCAAAGCTCACCCCTTCCCTGTTACATACACCTGATATCATGTATATTTTTTTTAATCCCCACAAGTGACATCCTCACAGCCCAAAGCCCAGGGTGCAAAGTAACTCACATACTCACAGGGGCTCTCACTTTACTTTATGCTCTCTTATGTCAAATAGCCCAAGTCCTAAACCTGCAAGCATGTATGTATTGATCAAAACTATTCTACGTCTGCTGTCTCAGCCAAACCATAAAAGTTGTGATACTAACAAACAAGACAGAAATTTTTATGAGTTGATTGAGCATAGCAGAGTGCAAAATAGCCAAGAATAGAAAGAGTAATAATTTCTTTCCTATGAATAAAAATATTCATTTATTTTTATTTCAATTTATGCATGCATCCCTTGTAATATAATAGAATCTCCAAAAGACATTTTTGCTATATGTTTGTATATGCCTGTTAGCAAGGCCAGGCTACATTTCGATCATCTATTATGTTTAAGTGCTAGAATGACTATGCCCACAGCCAGTAACTTTCCACATACTCCAGTGTGGTTCAAAGCAGGTCATGGTCAGCCAAAATATGACTCATGTGCATCTCAAACATCCAAAAGGTAAAAGGCATTCCTTCCCTTACCTGCTCTGCTATGGTTGTACTAAAATAAAACAAATATTTCTCGCCTCATGTTTAAATTCGATCTACAGGACACCTGACTCACCCAAAAGAAAATGTCACAAATTACATTATAGCAGTACGTCTTATAATGGAAATGCTTGTGGAAGGTTTCATTAAAATATCACAAAGCAATAATCATCCTGAAGCATCTCCTGGCATTGAACAAAAAATTCTATCCTTTCAATACAATTTTTGAGAAAGGTTCAAAAACCCTCTTTAAAAAACAGATCATTCCTTTAAAATATGCACATTTCTAATGTAATTTATGTAGAAAACCTGATTGGTTTTATTCCTGTTATATGCCATAGGACTCTCCATAATGGAATTAATTTCAGAGGGAAAAAAAATACCATTTAAATTTTTTTAATCCCTTGAATTAATAAAACCATTTTCTGACCTACATTAAAATGGACCGGGCTAGCCTAAAATAAAAACGCAACTAACTCCTCTGAGATTTTTTCACTCATTTGTAAATTATACCACTAGCCTAATTAGACCTACGATATTAGACATGAAGTTCAACTCAGTCCCATCTTTTCACTCACACAAACTCTAGAGTGTGCAAAATCTTGAAACAACTTCTCCTGGAACAGCAAATATAAAAAAAAAGTAAATGTGCACACTTTGGGGAATACAAGTAAATAGAAATCAGCACTGCTTCTGCTGCAATTCATCCAAAATGATGGCTTCTACATTGAAGAGAATTTACATTATGTGGTAATCCTAAAAATCACTATTCAGCCTAGCAGGGGGACAGAGGTGAAACTTCATAGTTCTCAAAATGAACTGCAAAATCAGTTTAATAACTCCTGTTAATCCAGAGTTTAACAGATTCAATAAATGAGGTTTGTTTTGCATTTACATGTTAAATGAGCAGAAAAAAAGCAAAAGCTCTAAAAAGGAAAGTAAAACCCCAAATATTTCAGATGTATTACCATATGAAACCACAGGATGCACAGCCATAACAAAGCAGTTGTACTTCATTCTGGAAAAATAAATAATATTTCTGAAGAACAACATTAACCGTTTCCATTCTAATTAAAACTTCCAACCTCTTCAAAGGTCTTTTCCAACCAAGTGATTCTATGATCTTCTTTTAAAAATGTTATATATTTGTACACAGACACATATATATATGCATACATACAGAACAAGAGGGAATGGCCTCAAGCTCTGCCAGGGGAGATTTAGGCTAGAGATTAGGAGGAAGTTTTTCATGTAAAGGGTCATTGGGCATTGGAATAGGCTGCCCAGGGAGGTGGTTGATTCACCTTCCCTGGAGGTGTTTAAGGCACAGGTAGATGAGGTCCTGAGGGACATGCTTTAGTGTTTGATAGGAATGGTTGGACTCAATGATCCGAAGGGTCTCTTCCAACCTGGTTGTTCTATGATACCATAAATGCATATATATATGAGAGCCCTTTTCACATTCTCTCTTGCAATACATTAATGTATGTCACATGGAGGGTATATGCTTTATAGCAACATACCTTCTGAGACCTGAAAAAGGCTGTGGGAGAAGTCAGCCTCTGCGGGACTTTGTAGTGGTTTTAAGAAGTCAATTCTGAGGTGCAGGCACCAGGAGCCTCCTGCTGAGTCCTGTGAAACACTCCGTGCCTCAAGGTGCCCAGTCATAAAGATGCACGCATGCTTCCTTGGACTTGTTCTCAATCTTGATGGTGTAATACTGTCTCAGTACTAATTACACACATATGACATGATATAAAGGAACCTCCTTTCTATTTAGGATCACTAAAAAGCAGAATTGTGTCTTCAATGCCCTTATTTCTTAGGAGGGATAGAAAAAGGGAACACCAGAGCTCATGGAAGCACAGGCTTGGGAAATAAGCATACATTACTATCATCAAACCTCCAAGAGCCCTAGGTGCCAGAAAGATGCAATTTTATGCAGTATGGAAGGGTAAGCAGATGCAGTTCACGAGGAAAGACCTTGGTTCCACTCCAGTGTAAAGTTGTATCATTTCTGCAAAATGTGCAGCTGATGAGGGACACCTGAAATTGATATATTAGAACACAGGGTCTGATCATCATTAGGAATTTCCCCACAAAATTAATTTACATGGATCAGTATGAACATTTATATCTTACTGGTTTCACTGGGAATGGATCTTATAGTAAATACCACCATGACATCAGTGGATAGATTACATTATTTCTGCAGGAATATTAAGAATAAAGATTATAGCTATAAAAATGGGGAAAGTTATTCCTTCCTTTCTTTTCATCACTTCTAATTCTTTGTTTAGTAGCTCCTATTTTTATGGGCCTGACATTTAATGTAACATACAAGTATTTTTACATAGCCACTTGCTCATCATAGTTCAGGAGTGAATGAAGAGAATCTTAGCCACAAGTCAAATAACCTTTGATTCCAATAAGTGTACACACAAACATTAAGTAGGAGGTAACCAAAGAAGATGGTATTCTCAAAATATTATATTTCAGATTAATTGATCAGTGACTTTCACCCTGTGAACACACATGTGCATGAAGTTATAGCAAAACTTTCTGAAGAGCACAAAGGAAAGCGCTAACCCTGGAAGCTTTAACATTGCAAAAAAAATCAGTTCTTACCAACCATAATTATTCTTCAATACCACTGAACTAATCGCTCTAAAAAGCATTTATCTTTATATCTGGAGATTTTATGTAGCTGACAGAAGAAAAAATAATTTATCAGTGAACTATGGGCTTTAAACCCCCACTACATTGACTAGTCAGGAGACATTTTTACTTATTTTAACTTTGGTTAAAAGATAAGGAAGACTATGCTCGAGAGCATATGCTGCAGGACTTCATTAGGAGAACAACAGTTAAACGCAGTTTAACTTACGACCTACTTTCATTAAAAAAGAAAACTGGTGAAACTAGGGAGTATGTGAACACACTAAAATCTCAATTAAACCACATTTCTTCCCCAAAGGCAACTAAATTTAATAACACTAAGAAAGAGCAAATGGTATGACCAAGTAGAAGATGACTGGTCTGTAACTTACGGGCAAAAGCAATTTAAACATAAAGGCTACAGCCGAGTCTTTCCCCCCCCCCCACAATAAACTATCAGATTTAACAGTTCCCCAAGTTCACCAGGGCTTCATGAGTTTTCTCATTTCATGTCAAGTTACTTGAACCATATGACAAGATTTTCCCCATTAAAAGGCATCAGTCTTAATAATCAGCTCAGTCTTAAGCCAGAGAAGCACATCTTCAATTTATAATCATGCTTCTGGCAATTCTAGTCCTTAAATTGACCATAGTAAGCTTGAGGGAGAGCCAACAGGCAGCTATTACTGAAAAATAAGAAAACCAAAATTTACTCTATTGGTTACTTTAATGATACAAGTATGTGTTCTGTACTACTGTTCATACCTAAAAGTAGGTCCTACATCATCAAATCCCCTGGATAGCTTATTTTGTCAAACAATACAAGTAGAGTTCTAGGATCTTGATTACTCTTCTTTCACTCAAACAATCCACTGCTGGCTTTTAGAATGACATGTTAAGAATAGAGATACAAGCCATTCTTCAAATCTCTAGATGTAACTCCCGAGACACTCAGAAACATCTGTGCTCAAATGATACACTGATTATTTGCTTCCCATTAAGTTCTGTCACAGATAATCAGATATTTAATGGTACTGTATTGTTCCTCTTCTGTTTCTTATGTATCAGTTTATATTTTCATGGTTGAAAAATAATCTCCTCTGGTATTTTTCCAAGTCATGTCTCGGCTCTCTGGATTGTGTTCACCAGCATCCCCCTTGGTTTGCTTTAATTTACGCTCCTGCAAGCGCACAATACAGAAGATGTGCTGCTATGACAGCACTTGTCGTAACATCTTACTCGACAACCATGTGTGTGTCCATGTGGGCACATACATATACACACAGAGAGAGAAAAAGAGAGAGATTGTAGAATGCATAGACATATTTACAAGATTTCCATTTCAAGTACCAAATAAAAATATATTCCAGACATAATTTAGAATACTATTTTGGAAAGGCACCAGGTTGAAACTGTTGTGGAAGATCATTTTCAATTTACATAGCATATCAATAACACTGCTTTGGAAGACGCTGGGTATACTTCTCATTAATTTGATGGAAAGCTACCATCTTGTGAGTACAGCTCATACCTGCGAGATTAGTCTCTGGCTTTGTAAGTTCCTTAAAGTTCCTCAAGTTACACCAGTTGCATTTTTTTCTGTTTATATATACAAATATATATTAAATATCAGCTGAAATTAGTCATTGACAAGTTATCTAAAAGCTGAGATGAATAGAAAGCATAATAGCAGTACCGAAAATATATCCCAGTAAGCCAGTAGTACAAATATTTTGCAAAGGTTGATTAAAAAGATGTATAGAATTCATCTGGGATGATGTGCTCATTACTGTCCTTTCTTTGATATTTTATCTGTTTTCATGAAATCGCTGCAGTAAGCAGGAAGACCTGTAGCATTAACCATTTCCACAGTGCCATTTTAGTGTTTGATTGTTCTGGTAGAGACCACTCCATATCCAATACTGCTGCAGTCCAGTGGCTCCTGTAATACCATATAAGATTTTGATAATGCAGCCAACTATTTTGGTTGCACCTCAGATTCATACTTCATGCAACTTTTATACCTGATTTGAAAATATACTGGGATAAACTGCAAACTTGCAATCACATGTAAGACGTCCATTCATTTGCAGTCTGCATTTCACCAAGATTCCTTGAGTCCTTATGGATAAGGAGGACAAGCCTGTTACTTCCAAGGCATGGTTTTCTACAGGTGCTATCACCATGATTTGTAGCAGAGGATGCGTAATCCATAATGCTAGTAGAGACTCATCTTTGATAGCCTGAAGAGTTGCTTGCAGAGGAAGTCTGACTGATAACTGGCTAGGCCTAAAGAGAAATATATAATTCCTATTTATTTGTAGTGAACTATCTATTGGAAGCAACTCACACTCAGCGATAGGACCAAAACAGTCTACAGTAGCTGAGCATGTTTATTTTAATTCAATTTTAAAAATGATAAATTGTTACTTGCATGAAACAAAGTTTATCTGAACCCAAATTCTGTGTTCAACTGCATAGAATAAACATGCAAAATGTTGCCATGGAAACATTACACTAACGAGATTCTGATTTGATCTCCAGTTCACAGAAAAGACAGAATTTCTTTTTAATTGCTGCAGCCAGCTAAAAATAGCGAGTGCTGCTTCCGAAGATATAGTCAAGAATATTGAAGTGTAAGCCAGCATAAAGCAATTATGTTTCCCACTTATTCTTCCACCTGCACAGCTTTTTCCCCTCCCCACAACCAGTCATCAAAACTCCCATGTGTTCCCAAGGTTAACCAACACCTGAAGTTGCCACAGGGCTGGCATCTCTCCATGCAGCAGCACAAGTCACATCCCTTTCACCGGGGCAAGCCCTTTGCTAAAGAGCTTTGGCACGCAAAATTTCTCAGGGAAGTTTTCTGCACTAAGCAACTATATCAGTGCTTCCTAAATACTATTTATATTAGCTGAACTTTCTGCTGAAGCTCCTCGAAGAAGAGCAGCCTGAGGCAAACACCCACCTGATGAATATCAGTCCAAACAGCTTGAGTTTGTCAGCATTAGAAAAAGTTGAAACCGAACTCTTGTCATGCTAAGTGCCAGGAAACTTAAACAGTGACATAAACACCTTTCTGTAATAAGTGCATGTAGAAACAGAGAATTGAGACAGTACTTTTCTAAGGGTCACTACATGGACTGGGGGTTTTGCAAGATCATCCCTAACAAAAGTAGTTGGAAAATGATGGGAAGGAGCTGAGAGAAAAGAATGTGAAAGTTGGCAAGACATGAAATGTGGGAGTATAAATGCTAAAATGACACAGAATGAAGGAATGTGCTTATTAAATACTATTGTGTTAGTTTCTTCTGACAAACTGTACCCATACCTCTTCCATAGTCAGTATTTTAAAGCAGTGGACTGCATGTTCAGTTCAGGAACAGCTACAAGGTGTCTTTCCCAAGCAAATTAACGGTGCTCCAACCAGCCCATTTTGAACGACCAAACTTTCTGCCTGGGAGACAAAGCAAACTCTCAGTTTCTATAGCAATGAAAAATTCCTTTGTTACCCTTCTAGCAAACTTCTCGCTTTCATGCCCATTAAGCATTTATGTATGTTTATAAATGCACATGTGCATGTATACGCTGCCATGGTTGAAAAAGTGTTTTCCCTGGAAAGGCTCATGGTCTGCTTGTTAGCACTTCAGTTGGTACTTAATAAGAACATGCTTTTCCCAGTAAATCACGGGAACATGAAATCCTCTTCCCATTGCCATTCTCTTCTAGTACGGGTTTAAAACATAGAACCAAAGAATCACCAGGTTGGAAAAGACCCATCAGATCATTGAGTCCAACCATTCCTATCAATCACTAAACCACGTCCCTCAGCGCCTCGTCCACCTGTCCATTAAACACCTCCAGGGAAGGTAACTCAACCACCTCCCTGGGCAGCCTGTTCCAGTGCCCAGTGACCCTTTCCATGAAAATTTTTAACTCATGTCCAGCATAAACCTTCCCTGACAGAGCTTAAGGCCATTCCCTCTCATCCTGTCCCCTGTCACTTGGGAGAAGAGGCCAGCATTACATTAATTAAAACATTAACAGTCTCAGAGACTGATGTGTCCTGAAACACTACAGCAACTATTTCTGGAGACATCAGTGAATAAAGACAACTTACTGCAATAAGATTTGTGGCTAATGTGACACACAAGCAAAGTTCTGGGAGTTTTCCACACCTTTACTGTTTCCTGTATTTCACTATGGTTATTGGAATACAGCCTATATGACCTTCACAATAATTTCTGTTCAATTATTCCTACAGTCTTCATTAAATACAGTCAGTCACACCAGAAAGAAGTTGTTTAAATAATTTTAGAAAGTATAGATGCATTACTTCTTACAAAACACTCAATTTCAAATTGTATAATTCATTTATTTTTAAGCAATATACTATAATTGTAAATATTCATTCTAACAGTCTGGCAAATGTTCATGGTTTTCCATATGGGTCTGACAAGTCTAATTATTAGAACATTCTAGAACCCTGTTATAATGTTACATAATTGATTTTTACCTTTAGGTTTTTGATTTCTATTCATTGGACTACGATGTGACACTACACTGTAAATTAAGTCCTAGAATCATTAATTCATGAATTTAACACTAGCCATAGTCTATGTGTCTAGGTAAAGATATTTTCTTCTCTTCTATCATAGAGGTAATTAAGCCAAAAATTATTGCATTCACAGAATCACACAAACAGGCTGTCATATGACTGAAGAGACCATGGAATATTACCATGGAAAACACATACCAGAATACATGCATCCATGGGAATTGGTGACAGGATTATGTAGCTACCAATGAAAGTTTTATTCTTAAGATCCAGTCTGATACTCTATACCAAAAATAAAGCAGAAAAAAGGTAGATTTCAGCCACGTACGCTGTCAGATATTCCAGCATCTGTGTACAGCAACCATCAATTTCTGATGCTTTGTTTTGGTACAGGAACTATGTAAAGGCTTACAACCTGTGCCAGTGCCTCCCCACCCTCATAGTAAAACATTTCTTCCTAATATCTCAACTAAATCTTTCAGCTTAAGATCATTAACCCCCACTCTATCCCTGTACTTCCTAATAAAGAGCCCCTCCCCAGGTTTTCTGCAACCCCTTTAAATACTGGAAGGCTGCTATAAAGTCTTCCCAGAGCCTTTTCTTCTTCAGGCTGAACAAACCCAGCTCTCTCAGCCTGTTCTCACATGGGAGTTCCTCCAGCTACCCAATGATCTTTGCGGCCCTTCTCTGGACCCAGAGCTAACAGATCTATGTCTTTCTTGTGCTAAGGACTGCAGAACCAAACACAGTACTCCAAGTGAGGTCTCATGAGAGCAGAGTACAAGGGCAAAATCACCTCCCTCAGCCTGCTGGTCACACTTCTTTTGATGCAGCCCACAATACATTTAGCTTTCTGGGCTGCAAGTGCACCTTGCTGGCTCCTGCTGAGCTTACTGTCCACCAGCACCCCGTGTCTTTCTCTGCAGGGCTACTCTCAATCCATTCTCTTCCCAGCCTGTATTTGTGCTTGGCATTGCCCCAACCCAGGTGCAGGACTTTACACTTGGCCTTGTTGAATTTCCTTTTGGGTTCCTCCTTCCCCATGCTGCAATATTGATTTAAAATGTGTAACTGAATCCAAGTCTTCCTTACTAAGCAGATGCAAAACGTTTTAAAAATACAAAGCAAAATATACATGCCAAGAGTACAAGTGCATGAAAATACCACAGCCTAGAAGGCTCTGTAGTATGTCCCAGCTCTCACAGACCTACTCTGTATGTGTCATTCTCATTGCAAAGGCCTAATCATTTCTCAAGTCCGAAGAGGAAACTCTAAAATACGGTAAAAAGCAGTCAATCAGCAAAAGACCCAAACAGGAAAGATTTGGAGCATCTGTATGAAGCCAATTTTGAGGACAAAATTCAACAATGCAATCTTTTAATATGGTATGTTAAAGTACAGAGACTGTACAAGTCTCTGGGGAGACACTATGGCAGGAACATATTGTGACCCCCTTCTCAAATTGGTGAGGGTTAGTAGACACACAGAAGACAGATGCACAAGAGCTTAATTCCATTCTGTACCCAAGATATAGAACTGGTGCCCCGGGCAGGGCTAGAGTGTGCCAGGTGCTTACAGAAACCAAGCTGAATGTACAAAGGCCAAAAATCATCTGCTCTCATCCTTATCCAATTGTGGGAAAATGGGCTGCATTTTATTTGCTTTAGAGGTTATTTTATGCCAAGTAACACAAAGCGTATCTCTGCTAACATGCTAGAGGGAGAAAGCATATGCATGGCTGTATATCTTGGAAAGGAGTCTATCGCACAGTGATTTTTCAAACTGTGTAGTGTCACCACAAAGGCAAGTAGAGTGCAAATTGACCTTAAAAAGCAGTGAAATCTTCCTTCTCAGTTTTAACTGCCCTTGTACTCAAGCACAAGCTATTTCACAATGCAAATTTATCCTTACAAGTGGTGACTGTAAACAGATGTTCTTTCGGCAGCCCCTGATTTCTATCTGAGGTATTCTGGACTGATCATATGAACATGTTTAGCACAGTACATACAGCATTTTTTTGTTTTATCTAGAGAAGAAATTTGAAGGAGCTTCACCAGGATTCAGAGTTCATCATTAGATGCAGGACGTCCGTGTGGTTTAACAGGTAGTATTCAAGGGTATGATGCCACTGGGTTGTAGATAGAATTTTCCCAGAAATTTCAGTGTGCATAGTTTTTTTGCACAGAAGGAAAACGTATAGACGATAGGCTTGTATGCTGTGCACAAGTTTTAAGTCACCAGCTAGCAGCATCCTTAAATTTGAAAAGCTGTCTTGCTTCTGTGAAGCAGATCATGACAAGCCATGAGGAAAGATGGGAAACTAATGGAAAAGGATTCATTGCTAATGAAGGAAAACTACCAAACTGAAAGCTTCTGAAGTAAGTCAAGCCATAGCTTAAAGAAGCTCAGCCTTCATGAACCTCAACAGAAGTTGTACTCTCAGAGATCAGCCTGCACTGCAGTCTGACATTCACAGCAACCCCTAATCCAAAATATAAAAAGAAATTTGAGAAAACTCATGAAGCAAACATTGAATACCTGCATCCATAATCTATAAGTAAGCATTGCACCATATTCACTCACCTCTGGTTAGAATGAGCTAGAAAAATAAATTTTTTTAAATGGCTTTGCTACATTCTTTAAAACAACTCTCAAACTTTCAGTTATGTTGAGAACCAGAACGTTTAATCTGTATTAAAATATTAATAGCATGTTTTCCTCTAACTGCTCCTTACAGATCCCATGTCCTCCCTACAGTTTGTGCCAAATCACATACATCTAAGCAAAGGGAAAAAATAAAGTTCATTATTATTTCACTGGTAATATTCTACTACACACATCTTTGTTTCTAAAATTAGTGATTTAAAAGCTATTTTTTTTATACTGTCCAAAACCTGATGCTCTCTAGAAATTTTCATGTCATGTTTGCAGACAAGTACAAATCAGTTCTTACCACATGCAAGTCTTGAGACACAGACCTATAAAAAGATACAAAATACTGAGGCATTATATTGTGCTTATGCTACAAAACTGTCTCTTTCCTCTTGGCCCACAAGCAGTTATTGTAATTAAGACCCTGGTTCGGGAACAGTAAGAACACATCTTTATCTTTACGTACTATGGACTCTGATGGAACTACTTAGAGGATACCAAGTTGAGAATTAACTCAGGTTTTAAGATTTCATGATCTCTGTGACGGCAATCAGCCTCCCCATATATAAATAAAACATATGAGTAAAAACCATCAGAGTCCCACTGTTCATTAAATCTTACATCAGTACTCAGAGCCTGTGTCTCCAGTAATGGCCTTTTGCATGCACCTGTTCTTGAACCCCTCCTCGAGAAGAAAGGGGCCAGAACAAACCAGCTGAGGATCAGAATCCAGCATCATTACAAGATATTCAACACACCTAAGGTGAAGCAGAGCCCACCTGTTTGTTATGGCTAACCATTTATTGGCTGGATTCTCCATATTTTATAGAGCACTTGAATGGCTCTAAAGAGAACAGGATAGAGGTGGAAGTGATCTGTTCCAGTCCAGCTTGCTCTTCTGTAACTGACAGGACTGCATAGCATGTTCCCCTGCATTGCAGGTGGCATTTACACAGAGACAAGAATGCTTCAACAACCAGAAATTGATTTTCCCCTTTAATTTACTACTCAGAGGATGGTGACATGCAACATACAGCCAGAGAAGAAGTAACTGAAGTGAGACTGATTTAGTACAACTGCTGTGGAGAGCATCAGGCTTGGAGGTTTGCTAACCAAACCTGACGGACGTCCATTTCACGTCACTGCCCATTAGGTTTGTGCTTACTCTCATGGAAATCAGTGGGATGTTTGTATTGAGTAGCTTCCGCCCTTTCCTATTGATATTGCAACTGATGGCTAACAACTGGAGAGTAACATATTAGAGCCACAAAGACTTATATAAACACCCACAGATGCTGCAATTACTTTTCCAGTAGACAGCCTGGCACGAAGCTGTTCCATGCCTTTCCTGGAAAGGGCTCGATGGGTTCATTGCTTTAAAAGCTGCCTATGGTAAAAGCAAGTACTGCCGATTCCCAAACTACAAGTACGACCGGGTCACAGCCTCTCTTACAGTCAACTGCCTTTTCTTGAAGAAAGATTCCCAACATTTAAAATTCATATTTTACTAGCTGAAAGAGAGGTTTGATAAGCAACTGAACATTCAAGTTAAATCCAACTATATTTTAATTACTAGAGAGTATTACTTTTCTTTTTAAATATTGAAATGAACATGATAAATTTCTAAACTATCAGCCAAAACTGGATTTTCTCTCTAGGTTTATGTGCAAAAGCAATAATACAAATCCTCCACAATCAATAAGTGCCCATGTTCAAAGATCAACAATACGCTTGCTGTGCCCCTTTAGAACTTGCACTTGATAGAGTCTCCTTTGTAATGGCATAGCAACAAGAAGTGTTTCAGAAGTCTGAGGTATTGAAAAAGACATTTATGGGCAGATTGAGTACATGTAAAGACTAATTTTCACCTTGGAAGTGACAAGTCATCAACCTCTGAGTCACTCGGACAGGGTTCTTGAAACAATTTCCCTTCTACCTGCATTATCCTGAACATATAACAGAGCAGGGTAAAAGCTGCCTTTTGTTTCCCCCTGAGGTTCTTGTCAGAACTCATAAAAAACTTCCTGACACTTCCAGAAACGTAACAGATAGTAGCATCTTCATTCCTATTCAAAGCCACACTGCCTGTAATATCAAAACAAAACAATAAATCGCAGGTGTGGCGGTTATACATTAAGGAAATACAGGACATTTTTGTGTCAACAATGCCACCTGCTGGATTTCAAGATGATAAGAGTTAGAAACTCAATGTTGCTAAAATTCAGATTAAGACGTTATTCAAAACCTTTCTTGCACAAATGCCACCATAAATAAACCGTTATAAATGAACAGATTACAAATTGCCAACTCTTCTAATGAGCTGCCAGAAATACGCAGAAAAGTCACTGACATTTTCAGTACATAATTTTTGTTAAATTAGATATTTAAAACTCACTACACATAAATCGAATCAGTCAGCCTAGCTACCCCATTTAAAAGCAATGTGCTACTACTATTAATGTCAGTGTTAAGCATGGCTGTATTTTGGTTTTAAGTTGATTGCATAAATTATGTGTCTTTCCGCTGCAATATCATTTGGCAGGCTGGGGGATGTGGACAAAAATGCCTCTAAAGCATTAAAACAAATGAACAACAACAACAAAATCCTATTATCTCTTACTACTGTGCTACTAGACATTAATATTTCTCATCTCAATGCATCACAAAATACTCAGCATGCAATTAATCAAAGAGCATTGCAACCCTTAATAGAGAAGGGCATTCTTTGCTTTCAAGTGATCAATGCTGTGTTTATTAAGAGGAAATTCACCTCAAAAAGGAGGGAAGAGTGAAGCTCTGCACTATTCATACCCAACACAGGGAGTAAGTTTGCAGGAGAAAGAAAAACAGAAATGAAGCAGTAAGGATTAGGAGACCCTCTCTTATGAAAAGACCGACAGGTAACTGCTACTGCATGTTTCCAGGTATGTTTCTTGAGGCAACACAGATGAATCTTGCCAAAAACCAAAAGACAGGCCGGTGTTCTACTAGTGCTACCACACAACCACATCAGGGAATCAGCTACCCCATCACCACAGGCCAGAGAGCTCTCTATCAACCCTTACCAGGCTCTTGGAATATAGCAAGGCCAACTCCTCACTCATACAGAGCCCAAATTAGCCCAAAAATCTGAATTAATACCTAGTTTTCAAGCTATCAGTGTATCTAAACACACAAAGCGCCTGTTGGACACATTTCAAACTATGCATCACCAGAATTCCTCATTTTGGGATTTACTAAAGGACCTCGATTTAAATTACTCTATCGATATATTATCCCTAAAACTTCAGCAATAAAATATCAGCCTTGAAAACTCTCAATGATCATCTACACCCTTTTTTTAATACAACAATAAGTTCTTACTGTATTTCTGCTGCTTCTCAATAAACAGCTTTTTGAATGCCTTATGCAAGCACTTCAAAAAACCTGAAGTTTTTCTCAAGCCACTCACCTTTTGAGTTATATGTTGGATTATCTTCCAGGTCCCTTCCAACCCAAATTATTCTATGATTCTATGATCTACCTGATGCATCAAACAGGGTACTATGACCAGCTGAGAACCCCTCAGTCCTAAATTGAAGCTTGACAAACACTAAGTACTTAATTCACATAACCACAACAGTGTCTTGATACTTTTAAAACTAAGAAAAATAATAACAAACACTTCAATTACAAAGCAGAATGTTAACATACCCCACCATGCAGTAAGAAAGTTACCTCTGCTGCAGCTCCTAGGACAACAAAACATAGCCCAGCTGCTCTGCTAGAGGTTCTGTGCACTCCTGCTGCCAATCTCAGCCTCCTTAGTGAGGGACAGGCAGCAGGTGAGCCTCCTTCTCCTCCCTCTTCCATAAGCCTGCTTAATTGCCACCATGACAGTAAGACTCCCTATGCCTGGTCTGTAAAGCCCAGGTTAATACTGGATATTAGGAAAAATTCCTTCACTAAAAGGGTTATCAGGCATGGGAAGAGGCTATGCAGGGAGATGTTGGAGTCACCATCCCTGGAGGTACTAAAACAGGGTTAGATAAAGTGCTTAGGCATATGATTTAGTAGTGGACAGGTATGGTTGGACTCGATGAACTCAAAGATCTCTTCCAAACTAGCAACTCTATGAAGTGGGAATTATACTTTGTACCCCGCTCTTGTCTTACTGCACAGTTGGAGATCACTCCCTAATGTTGCCCAGGTCTGACTAAAGGATGCTTGATTCCCAAAACTCCAAAATGCATATATCATTTGCTGGCATTTTTGGTATCACAGTTTTTTACCAGACACTGTTCATTCTTTGGAGATGATAACGCCTTGTGTGAAGTAGGATCTGTGCTGAACAGATGTGTCTTCTGTTTGGAGTCTGTTTCTGTCTTAAAGGCAAGGTCAGACAGAGAGCTGGAGCCAGCTCCAAAGTAGCAGGAGATTTGCCTGTTGTGAAGATCGTAATAATGCTAAAATTAGTCCTTGGCAAGTATCAATATGCATGCTTTCTGAGTAAATGTGCATATGTGCATTTAAATGGGACTATATTCTGCCCTCAGATCTTATCTTGCTGCACAGAACTGATGGAGATTGCTCCCTCATGTTGCCCAGGCCTGATTAAAGGGTGTTTGCTTTGTATCACAGTGTTTTTTCCAGAAACTGATCATTCTTTGGACAGAATATCACCTTGTGTGAAGTAATATCTGTGTTGAACAGATGTGTCTTCTTCTGTAATCACCTCTGTTTGCAACCCTTCCCTATCTCAAATGCAGGGTCAGATACAGTTGGCTCCAAATCAGCAAGAGATTTGACTGTTGAGAAGTTCATAATAACATTAAAATCAGTCCTTGGAAAGTAACAGAATACAGGTAGGACCAATGGGGAAATTTACATGTGCGTGTCAGTGAGGAATCTATTCTGTCCCCAGCTCTTGCCTCACTGCACAGAATCGATGGAGATCACTCCCTAACGTTGCCCAGACCTGATTAAAGGATGCTTGATTCCCTGAACTCTAAAACAAGTCTTAAAATACCTTACTTGCTAGCATTTTTGTTATCAGTGTTTTTTTCCAGACGCTGTTCACTCTTTGGAGATGATAACACCTTGCATGAAGAAGGATCTGTGCTGAACACGTGTCTCCTCTAATCACCTGTTTGGAGTCTGTTTCTATCTTAAAGGCAAGGTCAGACAGAGAGCTGGAGCCAGCTCCAAAGTAGCTTCCCTGGTGGAGCTTGAGGCCATTCCCTCTTGTCCTGTCCTCTGTCACTTGGGAGAAGAGGCCAGCTCCCTCCTCTCTACAACCTCCCCTCAGGTAGTTGTAGAGAGCAATGAGGTCTCCTCTCAGCCTCCTCTTCTCCAGGCTAAACAACTCCAGCTCTCTCAGCCGCTCCTCATAAGCCCTGTTCTCCAGCCCCTTCACCAGCTTCGTCGCTCTTCTCTGGACTTGCTCCACAGCCTCAACATCCTTCTTGTGCTGAGGGGCCCAGAACTGAACACAGGATTCAAGGAGCGGTCTCACCAGTGCTGAGTCCAGAGGGAGAATCACCTCCCTGGACCTGCTGGTCACACCGTTTCTGATCCAAGCCAGGATGCCATCGGCCTTCTTGGCCACCTGGGCACACTGCTGGCTCATGTTCAGTCGCTGTCAACCAACCCCCCCAGGTCCTTCTCCTCCAGGCAGCTTTCTAAGACAGGCTTCTCCCAGTCTGTAGCTCTGCATAGGGTTGTTGTGCCCCACGTGCAGGACCCGACATTTGGCCGTATTAAACCTCATGCTTCTGTCTCGCTGCACAGGACTGACTGAGACCACCCGACCGTGTCCCACAGACTTGACTAGAGGCAGGCGGCTTCCTGCCCCTCCTGCAGGGCCCTGGGGCGGTTCCTTTCCCCGCCCCGGCCTTCCCCAGGCCGCGAGGGGAGGCTCCCCGGCACGGGGCGGTGCTGCCCGGGCGCAGCGCCTGCCCAGCGGCCGCCGCCTGGGGTTCGGGGGGCTCGCCATGGGGCTGTGCCTGCCCTGCATGGGCGGCGCCGTCAAGGACGTGGTGGAAACCCCCGACCCGGTGAGCGAGGGGGGAAAGAAGCGGGGGATGGAGGGAGAGGGGGAGCGGGGCCGCCGTGGAGGCCGCGGGGCCCGTTGGGTGGCGGGGAGGGCGGCCTCAGCCCGCTCTGTGCCGAGCCCCGAGCCGCGGAGCGCGTCCTGCTGTAAAAAGTCGATTGTCTTTGATTTACGGTCATAGCATCGTTTGGGTCGGAAGGGACCTTAAAGATCATAGAGTTCCAACCCCCCTGCCACGGGCAGGGACGCCTCCCACCAGACCGGGCTGCTCAAGGCCCATCGAGCCTGGCCTTGAACACCCCCAGGGATGGGCAGCCACAGCTTCCCTGGGCAGCCTGGGTTAGGGCCTCATCACTCATGGTGAAGAAATTATTTATGTCCAGTCTATATCTGGCCCTCTCCAGTTTATACCCATTGCCCCTAGGCCTGTCACTACAAGCCTTTGTAAACAGCCCCTCCGCGGCATTTTTGTAGCCCCTTCAGGTACTGGGAGGTAGCTATAAGGTCTCCTCTGAGCCTTCTCCAGGCTGAACAACCCAAACTCTCTCAGCCTGTCCTCATAGGGAAGGTGCTCCAGCCCTTTGATCATCCTTATAGCCCTCCTATGGACACATTCCCACAGCTCCATCTCCTTCTTACATTGAGGATTCCAGAACTGGGCACAGTACTCCAGATGAGGTCTTACAAGAGAGGAATAGAGGGGCAGAACCCGCTCTTTCGA
Organism: Coccyzus lansbergi; assembly: GCA_033558105.1. Classification (NCBI taxonomy): domain Eukaryota; kingdom Metazoa; phylum Chordata; class Aves; order Cuculiformes; family Coccyzidae; genus Coccyzus; species Coccyzus lansbergi. The sequence continues at coordinate 6,611,619 of JAUMJK010000097.1, forward strand.
CCTGCTAACCACACTTCTTTTGATACAGCACAGGATACAGTTGCCCTTGACTGGCTCATGTCAAGCTTCTCATTGACCAGTACCCTCAAGTCCTTCTCTGCAGGGCAGCTCTAAATAACATCACCCTGTATTGAAATCGGGAAGTTTAGGTTAAAATAGAGTTGTTTCATCTAGGTCACGGTATTTTTGAAAGTTAGGCAGAGCATCCCTGATAGCATGTTTTCTTTCAAACAATGTTTTTCCAGACACTATTCATTCTTTGACAGATAACAACTTGTGTTCAGTGTGGTCCTGTGCTGAACCTATGTCTCTAATCATCTCTGTTTGCAGACTTTCCTTGTCTCAAATGCAAAGTGAGGCAGAGAACTCCAAATCAACAAGAGATTTGACTGTTGAGAAGTTTATAATAACATTAAAATCAGTCCCTGGAAATTAATAGAATATGCATAAGATTTGTGGAAAAATTTATACGTATGCACATAAGTGACCTCAGGTTACACCAGGGGAAGCTCAGGTTGGACATAAGGAAAAACTTCTTCACTGAAAGTCACGATCCCTGGAGGTATTTAAAAGATGGGTAGATGAAGTGCTTAAGGATATGATTTAATACTGGACAGGTACACTTGGAGTCTATGATTTCAAAGGTCTTTTCCAACTGAGTGATTCTACAGCTTATACAGAGAACACTAGGTTCACATTTGTACCATAATCAGACCCTCATTTTAACCACAAACAGGGAAAACTGCATTTCTCTGTAGTGCACAGTGATGGTCCCTATTTAGCTAAGATACTAGAAATCATTATTTTCTTCTGAGGGTAGTGAGGCACTGGAACAGTTTGCCTATAAAAAGTTGTGGATGCTCCACTCCTGGAGGTGTTCTAGGCTAGGTTGGATGAGGCTTTGAGCAACCTTCCTATGGAATGTATCCCTACTCTTAGCAGGGGAGTTGGAACTGAGTAATCTTAGGTTCCCTTCTAACCCAAACCTGTGTATGATTCCGTGATTCTAACAAACCTTAGGAGGATGAACCCATCTCCATGTGTTTGTACCCCTCACATGAGGATATTGCTGGGGGGGAGGGGAAGATCCCATTGAGCCTGGAAGAGGGAGCTTTTCTCTATTTAGACTCTAAAGGGCCATTTCAGATGCTGCATGTCTTCTTATTCTGGCCTCTGTTTTGGAGTGAAGGTATAAATGCAGGCAGCTGAATAGAGGTTTCTGGTGGGGTTTCACTGTAGATATGTCAGCAGCTGCTCTTCCAGCTTATCAGTCACTAAAACCACTTTGTTCTTGCAGACTGGCAGACAGAGGGAAAGATGATGCTAATTGACTTAGGGACAGCAGTTTGCATTACACTTTGGAGTCATGTTTAAAAATAAAGATTTTTAAAAGAATTTACAGACTATTGGAATAGAATTTCACTGTCTTTTATATTTTATTTAGGAAGTAAAAAGAAGACAACTAGCAGAAGCTGCAGAAAAGAGGCAGATGGAGGTAATGCTAATAAAGCACCATTTATTCAAAATACATTTTGGTGATTGGTTTATGGGGAAAATACCCAGGGCTTCTATGGTAACACTGGATATTTATGCCTGGATTCTAGGAGTTGTCATTAAATATTTTCATAGTATTATTAATGTTTTACCTTTGTACCATGTTTTAATATATGTTTGCAGTAGAGTTTTACAGCTAAACAGGTGTGCAGAGACTATTGCAGAATAACTGAGCTTGTTTGGCAGAAGTTTTGCAGTATTTAGAAAATAACCTAAGAATTGACGTTCATAATTTTTTTTCCCCCATCACAAGACTTGAAAACAAAAGATTAAGAAATATTTCAAACCAGATTTGTCAAACAGTTGTTGTGGTGACAGTTTCGTGTGGTACTGCACTTGTATTTCTCTTACAAATGCAGGTTAAGGGCACTTGCCAGTTCAGTTTATCAACATGGCAGCAATTGAGCATGTTTCTCGGCTCAAATTCAAGCAAAGAAGTAGTATTATTTTATTCTTTTCTCTTTTTAAGTTTACTAAGCAGTAACTGCTTAAATAGCCTTGAAGCTAGGAGAGGTAGGATGCAAATATTCTGGGAGAGTGTAGAATTAGCCGACCTCTTTCCTGTACATCTCAGAAAAGGTTTAGCACGCCATGTAAAATCTACAATAAATTAAAAAAAAAATGATTTTGGAGGCCACAGCTGAACTATGGGGAAGGAGGAATGTGTTATTTGTATGAGTGTTAGTGACATTATGTATTGAAATAAAAATGTGGGCCATCTTGAACTGGTTTTGAGGGAGTTTGGTGAATATTGGATAAACAGCTGAGTGATGCTTCAGAGTCTGTCAGAAAGGGGAGAAGTTTTCCTGGGAGGACAGAGAAATGAAGGAAGTTCAGTTACAGATAACTTGGAAGTTCTGTATGACCTGTTAAGCTCCTAAAGAAAAATGGAAGTATCACTGTCTATTGCTTTTAGTTTTCTTAAAAGTCAAAGAAAACATTACCAAGACTTTTCAGGACTGACTATCAGAGCAGTTTAGTCTCTGAATGTTGGGTAATGGAGATGTCTGGCAAGCAGCCTCACTCAGTTTCCCGTTCATGAGGGACAGGGGAATCTGTTACTCTGCTTAGCATTTTCCTGTGTGTGCTTCTTAACTGCTTGTTATTCAGCTTGAAGTTGTGCAAGGTGTTCTTCCTTTTGGGGTGCTTCAGTCTGGGTACCAGACTCACTTGAAAGACCAGTTACCTAAAAGCTAGACATCACAGGGTCTGAACAAGCTGGTGTTGATCAGATTTGCCTTAGGAACTCATTGGGGATTGTGTTTGTCATCAAGACCTTGAACTACAAGTGAGGGTTTCAGGTGTTTTCCCTTGGTAGATTTTAACAACTTTTGTATAGCTGTGCTGTAGTGCCATAATGCTAAACTTAGCCAAGATTTGTTTTTTTAAACTGTTTCTAGGTTTAGTGTTAACTTGGTCTGTAGTTCTCTTATGCCTGTCTAGATCCTCATTAGGTCATCAGCATGAAGGACGTGAAGCAGGCAGTCAACAGGCTTCCTATCTGTACTACTGCTGTCCATGTATGCTGTGAAATTTCAAGGGGAGACTTTCTCACAGGTCACAATTTAGAAGTTGGATTTCATACAGTCTGGGCTAATGCTAGTAACAAAATCTTTTTTCTTCCCTTTGTGTAAAGTTCCCATCGATTTCTGTAGTAGCTGTCCAGAGCTTGTGACTTTCTCTATCTGTTTATTGAGCTTTGGAATAGAAGCTGTCATTATGATTTCCATAATCTGTATCCTATCTCCAATAGCCTTCTGATAAGAGATGGAAGAAGTGAATGGGTGATGAACCAGCTAAAGCCCTTGGAATTTCTGTCTGCCCTAATCAGTTAATTCTGTTTATGAGGGGAACACTGACACTGGAGGCCGTAACACTGAAAAAGACAAAGCCTAAAAATTTATGGTCCTTGTGGGAAGGGTAGTTCTGGTTCTACATCTTAGGATGCAAAGCAGATTGCATTGAATATGTTCACCTGGATGTAATAGCAATGTGAAACAAGACCTTGCATACCTATGGGACCAAGAGCTCACAGTTTGAAGAAGTATCCTTCTGTAGGCAATAGTAGCATTACTTCATGTTTCAGTATTTTCAAGCAAGCCAGAGTTCACAAAATAGTGTTGCCAAGACTTGCAGTTAGATTTCCATACAGAAAGACAGATAACTGGTCTTACCCAAATGTGTTTTCTCCCAGGCTTCCTCTCGAGGCATTAAGAATGTTTACTCAGTAGAGCAAAAGAAAAAGAAACAGGAAGAAATGGAAAAAAGAATTGCAGCCTCAGGTTCTGGAGGAGAAGGAGGACTAAGAGTAAGTCTAAAGAAACTAGATGATGCAACTGTCCCTGTATTCACTAAGAAAATTCTGGATTTTGTCATCTACAAGATGGAATAACTTGAGAAAAAAAAACAAACAAGAAAAAGGGAAATGGAATAGAAATGGAAGCATGTGTCATTATCAGGCAGTGATCTCGATGAGACTTGATTTCTGGGACACAAAGACAGCAAGGATGGCAGAGAGCTTTCTTTCTCTTCCCCCCCCACCCCTGCCAGTTTCTGCACCTACAATGCATCACTTTTACAGTACTTCCAGCGCTGGAGACCTCCTTGCTCACTTGACCTGTACTCAGTGTCCTTTTTTCAATACTGGTTGAGATTGTCTGCCTTCCTTCAGTTTATAGAAAATATTGGAACTAAGTACAGTCATGGCTTTGGGATTCATGTATCTCTGTCTCTTTAGAAAGGATACACAGTGTTGGCCTTGATATTGGGAAACTTTGTCACTACTACTACTACTACTACCACTTTTCTAGTGTCAACTTATCTCAGAAGACCAGGCAGAGATTTAATTAAGAATTGCAATCTCTCCAAGGCAATAGATGCACCTGCTTACTGAAACACTGGCTTCATAAGCCTTCATCTCTTAACCCTCATTGCTGTATATAATTCTAGTGTGAGGAGTTTGTATAAGCTGACCCTGGTAGTTTGCAGGTCCCTCACTTGCTGGCTATAAAAGGCCTTAAAATAGGGAATTTATTATCTTTAGACAACCACGTGGTGTGTTGGAGCTGGTTTGTTTGGTTTTCCTTCCTTTCCCCTGTCTTCATACAAACCTATGATGTGTTTTTTTGTTTCTGTCTATAGTGGCAGGTTGGGTAAAGAAGAGTGACTTCTGAAGAGAAGATTGCTGTTTACTGCCAATAACTTGCCAGTTTCTGCAGCTGAGTAGCACTTACTCATCATGTGGCTTTTGCTGTTTGCATATGAAGACTCAGCAGTACTTCGCCATTGTGGGAGGACAGACGTGGAAACATACAATAAACTTGGGAATTAACTCTGAACACTAAGTTATGGCCAGTTTTACATGCATGTTTTCTTGTTTCCCTGTCAAGGGAGTGAGATGGGTTTTCTCATGTGGAAGAGGCCTCAATACCTGCAGTCAGTCAGTACACTGTCTTGTCAGTTGATGTATGTTTGTCTGCGTATGACTGGCTTAGGCACAGCTCCAGTGCCCCTGTGTTCTTTTTGACGCTTATTTCAAGCTCTACAATTAAGCTTTTCTCAAAGTCCTAATGTAGAAAGTTGTTCAGAAATATATATATATATTTGAGTATGTATCACTTCCTCTTCAGTTTCCTAATGGCTTTTGAACTGCATAGAAATTTAGTGCCTTTTTCAAACAAATAGAATGCAGATTCATGATGGGTCCTTGAATATAGAAGCTTTTTTGTGACACTGGTTAAAAAAAAAATAGAAACCTTTATAAACCCTGTGTACTTCTAGCAGGAAATTTGTTTTGTTATAAATCTAATGATTGTTCTCATTTTCTGATCTGGATTTCTTCTGAGTCTGTAAATATTTATAATGAATACTGGAAGTTAAACATTAAATTAGAAATACTGTTATTACTTGTTCTCCTTTTTTACCACAAGAGGGCAATGCTGCACCTCTGAGGGTTTTGAACAACAAAAAGCAATAGGCTTCATCTCTTGGCTGGTTCATTTCCTAAAGTTTTTGTACCATCTAGGTGGGTTTGTTACAGCGCACTAGTATTTGCCAAATGCTCAACACTCTGTTGCTTTTCTTCTATATTCAGCAGTGTCTGTACTGCCTTTCCTTGACTTGAAACTGCCTTTGATGATGCAGAGCCACCCAAATACTATGTTATAATCAGACTTTCAAACTAGAGTCCTCAAGCCACAGCTTTGGTATACGAGGGACATTAGTTGCAGCATGATCAATACTGACAATCTAGCTCTGGTTTCCCCTGGAGAGAATTATTCTTGGCCTCAGTATGATACTGGCCCCATTTCTGACCCAGTTTAGGCTATAAAGCCTTTTTTTTTTTCTCTAGAACTAAAAATTCTTTTACCTCTCCCAGTAGTGTCTCATGCTGTCTTAGGAGCACAGTCCTGATATAATGAGTTTCCTAGCTTAGCCTTAAGAATTGAGTTGAGAAGGGAGACTTTTCAATATTAATATAATGGTGTTTGCTCTAAAAACCTGTGTCCTTAACAAATGAATATTTTCTGTTCCCTTTGATTGCTGACAATTGCTCTCTTCACTGTATCAATTGGTCATAGTGAGTTTTAAGTTGCTCTCTTCACTGTATCAATTGGTCATAGTGAGTTTTAAGTCTACTGAAAATGCTTTGTATTATAATAAAATACACTAAAAGTTAGTTTGAAATGTGAATTTAACTCCACATCTACCTCAATGGGTGTCCTACAAAGACACCTAATGGCACCTAACACTTGGCTGGTCATTTGGGGTATTTCAAGTGTAATAAACCCTTTTCACTTTGTCATTGCTCACCCAACACCATAAGGGGAGGAAATGGACCATCAGTTTTTTTCATGCAAGCCCCTACTCTGTGAAAGGGCTGGCACACTGACCAAACAGGAGTCTGTGCTTGGTTTAATATCATGAAGATTTTGACTAAAAGCCATTTGCATAACCTAGTGAAACAAACCACAGTTCCTGGGGCACCCATTGATACTCTGATGCTGTCGAAGTGGGAAGAGCTTCCAGTGTGAAGCTGTTGCTGTGCTGTACTGTGCTTCCCATCTTTGCTAGGCAGCACAAGGCAAGCCTGCTGTGCTCTTGGTCTTGTCACCTATAAAAGTGCTCTGCATTTGAGAGAGATTGTGCCACTCTCTCTGAACACACACACACACACACACACACCACTCACCATCCAGCTCTGGGTTTGGCTGTCTGCCTGGCAGCTTTTCTGGAAGACGGGAGTAAAGGCCTGATTGAGTGGACCTTGTATATAAGGCTCTATTCTTGCAACTCAGAATTACCAGGGAAGAAAAAACTGCTTTTCTCTCTTCCTTCTTTAAAAAATAGTATCTTCTCAAGAGTTCTTCTTTTGAATGTCAGATTTATTCCTACAGCTAAAAAGCACAGAGGATTTTGAGAGGGGTGAGGAGGGGTAGCTCTATATTACAATCACTGATTAATCAATCTGATTTGGAAGATGTTTCTATACCATGCCCTTCTCACTGTTTAGGTGGCCAGTCTGAACTGAATCTCTTGTTATTGCAAGTATTTTGGCAACATGGCAACTATACAGCTCGATGCTACCTGAAGTGTGCCATGAAACCTCAAGGGAGAGCACTGCACCTATCAGAGCTGCTCGGTACTTGTAGAAGTATATGCCTCCTCTTCTACCACCTAGTGCTGCAGTAAGTAAATATGAAACAATAGGAATTTTGTTCTTACTCCCCCCAGTCTTAGATACTAATTCACCTTAGAGGTTCTGAAGGCACATTTGTTCATACAGATTACATAGGCAGCTGACATTTTCTTTGTATTTCAGCTGCACAACTGAACCATTTCTTTCCTGAAAGCATTTTCTTGCCGATCACTTGAAAAACTGGCAGGCAAAGCCCAGTGCTTCTAAGTTGAAATGAAAGGTCTGGCTCTCCATGACTGCGATAGCATCATCATCTTTGTTGCAGTAACAGAAAATGAAACCATCTGCTACTGCATATTGTTAAAATGCACAGATTATGCCAGAGAGAAAGTGTTTGGGGCAGAACTTCCTGAGATTTGGGAGGACAAGAAAGCTGTGTCTCCACGAGGGTAGGCAGCACTGCAGACCCTTAGGAAAACAGATGACTTCAGCTTGTGGATTTGGCACAGTAATGGAGTAAATCACTAGGACATAGCTCAAGCAGTGCCAGCAGCTGGAGTTGGGTGGAAAAACCTCTCTGAGCCCATAAACATATGCATGATTCCACATGTCTGCTTCACCTTACTTGAAATTCCTGACATGCCATGGCTAAGAAAGTGGGAGACAGTGAGCAAAAAAGCACTCTCTCCTTTCCTGTCAGGTACTGCGTATCAGCAGGCAACGAGGCCGTATCAAACATAAGCCTCGAAAGAGCCAAACCCTTGAAAGTGACTCTAGCAGATGCTTCTATAACACCATGGCACGGCAAACCGCTCATCTCTCTGATCCGAAATCAACACATATAATGAATTCAGTGTTGGGTCTTAAGTTCTAAGACACTTGCTATACCTTCCCACACACACATACTGACACCTCCCTGTTTCACTCATCCCCACCAACAGCCCTTGAACTAGTTTCCATAGATTTTACATATCTTCTCTAAAATGAGGTGGTAATGCAAAGGAAGGCAAAAATAGCACTACAATAAAGTTAAGAAACTCCCCCTCCTCAATCAGCTATGAGAATTATCCTACTTGGAAAAAACCCTCCAGGGAATATAATAGCAGCAAGGTGAGAGAAGGTATCTGCTGTAGTGAGCAGTAACACATTACATTTCCAAACCAATTAGGAAGTGCTTCCAGTATGGCAGCACTTAGTTGACATTATACAATAATAAGAGGGGTTTTTTTAAGTAATTTTACATAATTTACCTATCTTGGGGTTTCGCATAGGTACTTACTCATAGCCAGCAAGAGCTCCTAGTTGGTTTATTCTATGACCCAATGAAGACTTCAAAAAGATTTCATTACGCCTCATAACAATTAAACTTCTTAGGACTTTCAGCCTTCTCAACTCACATTCAGCTGATTTACACAGCAATAGAGCAAGCCATAAATCTCTTCCTTACAATCATTTTCCAATGCTAGTTCAACATTTCAGCATCTCATCATCTGCCCTTTTAACAAGAAACTGTTTCACAGTCTCAACAAACTGTCTCACGCTTTGGGATACAGAAGAGCTGCAAGTTTTCCTCTTTGGTGCCATCAATTCAGTTCAGCCTTCTAGAAATCTACACTAAATACCTTAATACCATAGATTTTTGCATAGAAACCTCAAGTTCTCACACAATATAGTTGGTCAAACAACAGAGTTGTTCTCTTCAAATACTTTCTATATGAATTCTATTCTGCCCCAATTACTGCAACAAGGGCCATTCCTCTTTGAGCAAGATTTTGCTGCTCAGCTTTAGCTGTACAGATTGAGCCTTAGGTTCCTAATGAATTCTCCAACTCCCACATTGAAACTAGACACAGAGCATAAGAAAATGCAAATTACTAGACCAGCACTACTTACCTTCTGAGTGACATGGTCCCAACCCTCTCCTCCAGGGCAATTTACTATGTTTTTATCATTTCTCTAATGATGCTCCTGCTTAAATTTCCTCCTCTGCTATCCACACCCACACCAGGAGCATCAAATGCACTAAGTCCCACCTGCAAGCTTTTTACACAGATTAGGTAGTAGCAGCAATACTTTAAATAAAGTCCTTTAGAGGTCTCCCATGGAGTTGAAAATTTAAGTCAGAAAGTATTTTAATGCAATCTTTTATATTTCTTAAGATGCTCAAATCAAAAAGTACAATTTTGATAGCTACAGTCTGAGCACATAAAGCAGCTCACATTTAATTTAAGACCTTGGTTTGAATTTATCAGTGTTATTTACTGAAATTTAAAATTAAAATAAACCTAAGAATATTTTTAAAATAATTATACACTCTTGACTTATGAGCATAAAACCACCCTCAAATACTCTAAGGGAAAAGCATGATAGTAATGCAAACTTATTCTTGGATGATGGAAATACAACTCTTTTAACAGAGTAACCATAATTTCAAAATAAATATCTGACACTTTCCCAAAGTGATTTTTATTTTCTCTGTTCATTTGAAAACAGATCTCTTGGTGCATATATTAAGAAGGTTATTTTTTTTCAGCTGTGGTGCTTTTTTTTTTAAATATATGTTGCTTATGATCTGTTCTCTGCTTCTGTAAGGGCTACGTGTGCTGCTTCTATGAGAACTGGGTTTTCCTACGGCTTTTCAAAGCATTTATCAAGATAAGAACAAAAGGCTAAATTTTATCTATTTATTTATCCAAAACATGTTTGAAATTATGTACTGCTACTTGGTGTGGTGCACATAGCAATTGTGAGCTGTTTGTATTTAGATAAGTACAATGGTTCCACTGAAGAAACACAACATGTTGATTTGATCAAGGCATGGAACAGGAATGAAAAGGCTCTCGATCCTGCCTTGCCAGTAGATATTTTGCTGTTAATTTTAAAGATTACAGGAGCATATTACAAGGAACTGTTTTAAAATTAAATTTAAAAAAAAAATTAGAAAAACACCACTTGGTACATAAAAATATTTCAAGAATGCTTTTGATTTTTGCCTTTCCCAGTAAACGAAAATTAATTTTCAATAAAATCCAGGTATTTCTGGGCTACCTGTAGCAAGTGAATGCTTCTCCTATTCACTGTGTACCTCAAGATTAGGTTAGCAAGCAGTGTGGCACATCACAAGCATCCAGTCGGTAGCAACAAAGTCACAGACTACAAATAATAGCTAAGACTTTCAAAATGCATGAGTATTTTAAAAAATTTTATTTCATTTTTAATGAAACAACTGAGTTCTGCTCAAATTTATACAGTCAGTGAAATAATCCTATAAAATGATTTTTCTAGGATGTTACAAGGCACATAAATTACCAACTATAAACATAGAAAAGTAGCCAAAATAATGAACTAAGCCCCCATATGCCTTTAGCTATTTTAAAGGTGTGGAATGATTTACAAGAATGTGAATCACTCTCCTGACAGAGTAATGAATATTTCATGTTTGGCATGACTAACAATATTAAAAATAAGAGGAAGGAAATGCTCAGCTTCAGGAACAGTGTAGTGTTTTGTGGCTCAGGAGGGACTAGCATCTTCTGAAGCTCCTCCTCGGGTCAAAGGCCTGTGCATCTTCTCCTGCTTCCCTTTCTGGGTTGCACTACATCACCCAGCGAGGAAAACCGACCATCTCCATTGTCTGACAGAGGAAGGGGCAACCTCTCAACTTCCCTGGGCTTCTATATTGGGCAGCTTTGTGAAAAACAGGAAGGATCTATGTACAGATCTGGCACTGAGCATTGTCTTTAGCCTTGAAAACTAGAAGACATGGGGGTTGTTTTCTTGGCCTTTTTTTTTTTTTTTTTAAAAAAAAAGTAACTGCTTTGGGAAGTCGTTTGGCATGCAATAAGTCTATACTCTACTGGTTAAGAAAGTCTTGCAACCCATAAAAATAGTCAATTTTTATTTCCTTTCAAAGGCATTACCAAATAATTTCCACAAACACTCATTTTCCACCTGCATATATATTTTTCAACTAGCCTAACAGTCAAGGATTCAATGTAATAAGATTTCATACAAATATATTGTATTGTGTATTTTCTTCCATTAACGGGATCCTCTTCTTTATGTAACTCTAAGTATACATTCACATATTAAAGAGTAATAATTTGGCTAAAAATATACGTCTATTTCTTATCAGATTGTAGTAATTAGCCTATCAAGGGTAATTTGCTATAAAAGATACAGTACTAGAAATAAATAGTTCTACGATTCCAAGATCTTCAAAATGGGTTGCCATTTCCAGTCTGTCTTAAATTTTCAAAAGTCCTTTTAAAGCATAAACTAAATTTACTACACTTGAGAAAATAACTTGGACCTACGTACATAAAGTCCCAACCACATGAGAAGCTTATTTCACTTAATCTCCTTCTTGGTTTTGTAATGGGCAGAAACAACCAGGTAACTGTCTGGATTCATGTCCCTGAGGGTTGGAGATTTGTTCTGGATTGGAGAAGTTTTCCCATCCACTCGGGAGATCTGCAACATTCGGCATGGGTCGTGCTTCAGTAAGTAACCTGCAAAGGTTTCCCATCCTCCTCCAACACGAACCATCACGTGTTTGTTGTGCAGCATCTGAAATTATAGAGACAGGAAAAAAACCCCAAAAAAACCCTTTAAAAGTGAACTATTCACTGGGAAATCATCATATTTTTTTATAATAGAAAAATCTGTGCTTACTTTAATCAAAAGTCACAGACATAGGTTACTAATCTGCTTTTTAATGCAAGAGAAAGAAAAGAAGTAGATTTTTTTAATTTTAATTTAATAAGTGAATTTTAAAGACTGTAAGAAATAGAGACAGCATTTAAAACTAAAGATTTTAACATTTTATGTAAACAATTCTACATGTTTTCCAGATCCTGTAGCACTGAGTGATTCTGGTCTTCATGTGCTCAGTGTAAACATGTTAGGAAACATGAACGGTTCTCAGATGCATTTTTATAAAACCTATTAGTAAAGACACCATTTTATATAGCTTGAAACTGGCTTTTCTTCATAGAACAGAGGTCTGTGGAAGAGAAGCACTGAAGGACAAACAACCGAAACAATCACTTTTATCTCCTAAAATATCTATGAACAATTATTGAAGAAAATCAAGTTCCATTTAGCTTAATGACACAGTATTGTTGACATACATTCTAACTAAAATAGTCTAATTTTGTAATTAAATTAGTCTAATTAGGGACATCAGAAATCTGGAAACATTTGGAGATACCTGAATTTATGCTGAGTTGTGAAAGAAAAATACAAGGAAAGTCTCCAGGCTCTTCCTAGAGGAGAAGCTCAGTACTGCCTACACTTGCTCTCTTTGTTCCAGAAACACTGGGGCTTGACCTATAAGGCAATTTCAGGTTGATTGGGGTATCTAACTGCCAAATTAGGTACCTGTCTATAGTGTATATCCTCCAGATCCACACTCTTCTTCTGTCTAAACTCAAATAAAAATTTTCACCAAGTTCCAATATAACTTCTCCCATGCCTGACCTTTGTATTCGGTTGGTAATTTCACTGGTTTCTTTCCTCCAGTTCTTCATGTAGAACAGTGAAATAAATACTAGTGAGGTATCATAAATCAGGATATTCTATAGAAGCCACATCATAAATCACACATCGAGAGGTGCTTTGATTAGTACATCTGATGGCTGGATGGTCTTAAGAGCTCTTTTCGAGCCTTAGTAATGACTCTGTCTCATTCCGTGCTAAACACCATTTAACCACAGTACCAGAAGTTAAAAACTGGCCATGTAAAATGCATGTCAGAAGATGCTAAATGTAGACTGGTAATGAATGATATTTGGATTTATGTCTGTGATGTGCATGTGGGCTCTTCTGCTTGTCCTAAACTTCCTTGAGGGCTGACAGTGTTTACAGTTGAGACTTAGGTGGCGCATAAGCCTTTTGTAACATAACATGATGCCACTTAGTTCACATTGCATAGACAACAAAACAAAAAATATCCTCAATCAAACAAAATTACAGATACGAAAAGCAAAATTAAAATCCTTCAAAAAAAAACCCCCAATCCCAACCAACAAACACCCCAGCATAAAAAAATATTATTAGACATATGTCACATGAGATTACAGATTCCCCAGGAGTGAATAAAAACACAGAAAGATGTGCAACTTGTTTAAAAATCAGGGTAAGTTTATAAGAAATCAAACTATTCATTTCAATAAACAGCTGAAGATGAAATCTTGTTTTAAAGTTTTCATTTAAGATATTTTAATGCAAGGAAAGTTTTTTTTCTGCATTTTGGTTTTTATGTGAAACACAATGGGAGGTCAATTCAGCTTTACAGATACTGAAAAATAAAGTTATTTCTGGTCCATCCCAATGACAGGCTGAGAGAGTGAGGGTTATTCAGCCTGGAGAAGAAAAGGCTCTGGGGAGACCTTATAGCAGCCTTTCAGTTCTTAAAGGGGGCCTATAGGAAAGATGGGGACAGACATTTTAGGAAAGCCTTTTGTGACACAGGAAGGACTAATGGTTTCAAACCAGGGAAAGGTAGATTTAGACTGGATATAAGGAATTAATTTTTCACAGTGAGGGTGGTAAAACACTGGAACAGGTTGCCCAGAGAGGCAGTAGATGCCTCATCCCTGGAAACACTCAGGGTCAGATTGGATCTCTGAGCAAACTGATATGGTTAAAGATGTCCCTGCTCCTTCAGGGGGTCAAGCTAGATGACCTGTAAAGATCCCTTCCAACCCAAAGTGTTCTATGATTCTATCAGAGCACACTCACATACTCTTAGTTTAATTAACAACTCTCAGCTACTGAGACTGTGCTGCTGCTCTGGGTTGTAGAAGCATTAGCCTCTGCAACTATTAACTAGTGAGATTTTTCTCTATGTTTACACAGGTATGAAGCAGAATCAGACACATATCTTCACCAATCACACTTTTCCTCTTTTAGTTTCAAGACTTCATTTTGAACTGACAATAGTACAATCAGCCCTCAGTGGTATGAGGTTTGTCTTCAGTCTGGACAATGTATCATGAGGAAGCAAATGGTTTTTACATACAATCTTAAAACTGCAGTTCAAATGATGGCACAGACTTGAGAAAACAGATTCTACAGAATTTTATTTAGCAACTTCTTCCTCTTCGTCTAAAAAGCTTTTGAGAAATGCCACAATATCTTTCCACATAGAAGTATTTTAAGCCAAACTTTGATCTGCTGCAACCTCTGATGCTGCTGTGGGAAAGAGTTAACTGAATTTCAGCTTCCATATATTGTCACAGGGGGGTTCACGTTCCATGAGCAGCTCGTATCTGGACTTTTGATTAAGAGTTAGGAGTGGAAAGTTAGCAAGAAGTATATTTGGTTCAATTTCCCTTAGGGACTACTGTGCAGACACATAAAACTTACTGCTGGTATGCTATTTCCTGATTCTCAGGTTGATGTACATCTTCTGCCTTGCCTCTATTTTTTCTTTTTCTTTGTCTTATGCTATTATAAAATTCATTGAATGCTTGCTTTCTATATAGACTGGCTTTTCCTACATCCTAAATATAGTCATTGTTCTCACTGCACCACGAAAGCACCATTTTACTCCTACAGACATATTTTGATGTTAATAACATCAGCACAAATCCAGAATAAATCTGCTAGCTTCACAACTGCTCCAGGTTCACAGGAGTAGAAAGGATTCCTCATCAAGAAAAAATAAACCCCCCTAACTTAATAAAATAACTTGCCCTACTTTCTAATTGAAAAAGCAGTTTTCTTTCCAACATGCTGAAGACGAAACTTTTTAAGATTTCATGATCCACCCAATTCAGCTTTTCCATTGCATGAGATCTCTGAGAAAAGTGGGACTCCAAAATACTAATGTTTATGAGTCAGTTATCAATGTAAACAAATTCATGACATGAAGCAGGGCTGTTGGTAACACTGCTCCCTCCAGAATCTCTGCTTAAGTTAGGAAGGTTGAATTTTATGGTGAGGCAGACATATGAGACACCAGATGACCAGACAATAGCATCACAGAGGAGTAATTATAAATAGTTGTGTAATGCATTAAGACTGTATCACGAGATAACACGTAAATTAGTCAACAGTTAGGTGAACTAAGCTGTCATTGCATAGGACTTGGGCATCAAAGTGTAATATACTCTAAGCAGCTCTGGTTTTCACATAAATAAAGTTAGAGAGCTTTATTACTTACTTAAAGAGATATTAGGCTGTATGTAAAGATATTAAGTCCATGTAAATGAGCACAGTTTTACTGACTTGAAAAGATATCTATTCTGTTTTACAGAAACCAAAAATCAGCACAGTGTTATAACTTTCTTAAAGAATATTTCAGGGAGGGAAGGGGAAGTGGGGTAGGAGGAATACGAACTATGGATCTGATCCAAGTACTGTAAAAAACAACAGAAAGAATCCTACTGACTAGAAAGGAACTTGGGTTGGGTTCTGGAAGCCAAATGCAGCAATCTAAGGCAAATCACAGCCTGGAATTAGTTGGTGTGATTTTAGGCCAACATAAGAAACAATGTAGGCTACATACTGAGATAATATTGACTATAAAATCCAAATAGGTTTGGCAAAATAACACTGGATCACACCAGTGGCTCTGCAAAGAAAATGCTGCACTCCAAAAGTGAAGCAGCAATGAGATTGGGAAAGAAGAATTGGACACATGCCAATTCATTTTTACTGACTATGAGCCACTTAGATGCACTGTCAAGAACAGATACAACCTTAGTTTCTCATATCTTCGCATTTAAGGGACCTTCTCTGAGAGGTGTTCAGCCCATGAAATGGGCTTCTAGATCAATATATTTTCACACTGACCCTAGAGACATCAGGTTAATGCTAAGGAAGTGCCAGGGTTGTAAAGACTTACCCACATTACCCATAGCAAGCTGGAACATCTCACTGCTGTCAAGCTCTAGCTTGTCTTTATCATCTATATTGATGATCTACCCTCCCGTCTATGTAAAAAAGGCTTTCTTAAATCTCAGTGTTATTTCCTAACCAGTCTTACTGAAAGAATGTGAGAGCAGGGCACAAAACCTGGATGAGGAACAGGACCCAGACTGGGCTACCGATCATCCTCAGAGATTGTCTGACCCCACGTCTAGAATATGATATTGTCCAGTACTGACAAATTGTCCCATGAGGCATAGCTCACATGGACATTTTCATAGTGTAGAACATCTCTTCCATATAAGAGAGAGTACTATCCCTCAGTATCTTCCAAGTTGCAGCCTGAAGAACTGAAGTTAGGAGAGAATTTACAGTCTGTGTCTTTGTGTGTGGCTCGGAGAAGGTGAAGTCTTCTTGGAATTTGGTGTGCAGATCTATGTGGTAGAGGAAAACATACTATTTGGAGACTTGAGACACTATTGCTGCAGAGAATAAGGCTTATGTTATCAAGCAACAATTTTTTTTTTTCCTTCCCAGGGCAAAAGCTTTTCATGGTAAATCTCCAAATCCAGCAAAATTACTCCTCAATTTTCCCAGCAATTCCAATGCTTATCAGTTATCTAGGTCCTCTTAAAGGTGGCCACTGAAAATTCTCACATCTGTTATTTAATATGGGTTTAGGTGCAGCTTGGTGAGGCCCTTAGGGAGACCCTGTGAAAGAATGTCAATTTGCAGAGAAACCTGTCTAGATGTATGCCTCCCCAGGAGCTTTGATGATTAGTTCAGCATCCCTGACAGCCACCAAAAGATATAAAACCCTATGTGAACAGGAAATGCTAATATTACATTCAAACAGGTCATGACTTGGGGCTGGCCAAGGAGAAGACACTGATGAGAACTGAATGAGCCCTGACCATTGGTCTGATAAAAGTATTGACAATTGATCTGAAAACAGGTTTGATAAAAAAGAAATGGAGAAAAACTATACAGATGTCCCACATACACCGAGAGAGGCTGGCCTCTGATGGGGCAAGCCAGTAGCAGATTGGAGTTTGGATTCCTGCTTGTTCCATGGAGGTTTTGGGGACATTTGATATGAGATGAACAAAAGAAAAAGAGCTGCAGTGCTGCACTGTGGAACATGGAGGTACTTAATAGTGACATTTAGCAACCTTCTGTTTCCATAATCATTAATGTTATCATTGACAGATTACTCATTTCCAGCATGTGCTCATGCAGTAAACATGGTAGCAGGCACTACCAGGCACTTACGCCAAGTCCTCTAAATACATTTAAATGGGGAAGTGAATTTTCAGAAATTCGTAGATGACTATTGCAATATGTTTTTCTACTTCCCTAAAAATTCTGAGACCTGAAAACACTATCAAGAATGTATAATAGTCTCCTGATGAATTACTGCAAGCCATGTAATTACAGACATTAAAAATACCTTTTTAGAAGAGATTATGCAACTTCTTCTTGTAAAATTTATAGCAAAATCCTGGAGTACCACCAAACTTGAAAAACACTCAGGTTAGATTTAGATACTTCCCTATTTTAAAAAGTTTACAGCCACTGTAGCATACAATAAGAGACTTTACTGCTGCTACATACATAGAGTTCACCCTTATGGATGGAAGGGATCACAGGGGCTATGCCCAAGAGGATATGGAAGAAATCCAGTTAGAAAGCTAGAAAACTTCCCTCCAGCTGTTGTTTTTCTTGGCTTTCATTCCGCTTTTGTCATTGGATTTGTGTGTTGTCTTTTTAGAGAAAAGTTTGAGTCTGATAAAACATGAAGCTTATTTTAGACTTTTAAGATTTCAGTTTTGTGCTTAAGTGCACATCTAAGGAATTCAAATTAAACCTTAACTCTGCAAACCTGAAAAAGTGCAAATTATGCAGCCAACTCCATATATTAATTATTCATCCACACTGAAGTAATCTACTTGCAATATATTAATGTGTATTTTGGCAGGCAACAGTACATTAGTCCCTTCCAACCTGAATTATCCTCTGATCTGATTATATTAAAAAAAACCCCAGTCTTTCCCCACCTGAAAAACAGGAAAAACACACACCACATTTTAACTTGTCATCCTGCTTTAAGCTACATTTTGCCTATCCCTCCCCCCACCCCTCTTGATACAGGGTTATACAAAACTGTTTTGGATTATGTCTACTACTTTTAAGAGTTCCAAATGATGCAACTTGTATCACTCCAGTCATTACATCTGGATTTGTTTAGGGACCTCCACTGAGTTTCTGCGTTGTCGTTCTAAAACCCCAATAAAGAAGCCTGCACTTCCCCTCTCTGCAGACACTGCGATAATGACATGGAAAATAGCCCACTGGATTAACATCTCCCTCTCATTTTCAGGGATTTATATGTAGTAAATCACACTAAATGAATCTCACTTAGCTGGAAAAGGGATTATGTAAAAGCTCAACTTGAAAAAAAGATGTCAAGAGTGCATGCTAATTGCTAGTCGCAATATTTCTGGCTGTGCTAGAGTTGGGGTTTATGATTAACACATTTTCTGAATTATAAACAATTTCATTTTAACATTATATCTTGGGCTATACGAAACATGTTAACAGGTATCCACTTAGTTCAATGAAACAATCTCTTACATTATGTTGTATAAGTAAAGAATGAGACAGAATGATACTTTATAATTATTTATAAGCTTCATTGGTTCAAGTCTACATTCCTGAAACAAATCACATGCAAACATTCCTGATTTTATAGTAAATATTAGCAGTGAAAAATAAACCGTAACGAAGACATCTCTAAATCTCCATTTTAGGACAGACTAACCTTTATTGCTTTGCATCAAGGGATATTTCTCACAGAACAAGGAGCTCAATATTAATGTAGAACCTAACAAAGCTCCCACCTGCTTCAGCAACACCACCACAGTTATATTGTCCATATCTATTGTCTAACATACAAGGTGTGAGGAACTGAAAGAATTATTGACTTAAATAAGTGAAACAAAAAAGTTGTAGAAGTGGAGTTCTAGCTGAAATGATATTCAGTGGTTGTTGATACAGATTTTCCAATAGATTTTCCAGGTGAGGCAGACACAGAAGCTCACATCAACAGAGCCTTCAAAACAAATATGGACCAGGCCTTGCACTAAATATGGATTAAAAGTCTCCTATAACTCATTGAGTTATTTTTTTCAAAGTTTGTTTCAGATCAAAAGAACAAACAGACTTTGTCTATGCAAATACAAAAAGCATCTAAATAATCATTTGCACATGTAGATACCCAAAGGGCAATTTGAAAATGAGAAGTATTAAAAGGAAAACAGCAGGTGTAGGAATCTGCTTTTCTCCTTTTCAAAATTTGGCAATCACTTCCCTCAGTCAAACAAAATTCATTAAAAGGAACTATCAACACATCTCTCCGGAAAGGGGACTTTCATTTTAGAAGGAAAGTTTTAAAGCTAATCTTCATCTCTTTGCAAGCTGAAATCAACTAAATGAGGTATTCTGCAAAACTGAGCCGAGTACTAATATTCACACATCCTCTTAGGCAAGAACAGTTATTCTAATTACAGTGCTAAACATTACAGAAAGAGTATTAGTGGCGGCTGTGTATTACATATAGTGACGTCTTCCAGACAAACACTGTCTTTCACTGTATACGTGGCAAGATCCCGGATCTGAGTGTGGTGCCCAAAGGCATCTTCACACAACAAATAAGGATTTAGAATGCAAGGATGTATTTTGGTACCGTTTCCCATATTCAGCTCTGAACCACTTTAGACACCCACATCAAACTTCCATTAGTAGGGGAAGTAGGGGCGAATTCAGCAATGAGATATTAGTATTAATTAATAATGTTCTCTATCACAGAGATGGTTATACCTTCAGGGAAGACTTCATCATTAAAAGAAAAAGCCACCTATCTTCAAACGAGTTCAGACAAAATGAGAGGCTCATAAGATTTAGTGGGCAACAACAGACACCTTGAATAGTCACTGTTCTATGAAGGAAAAATGTTTCATGTTGAATTATAATTGTTTTCATTAAATTTTCTTTGCTACACATACTTTTGTCAGTTTTGTATTACATAGTTGAGCCTCAAAAATGATGCTGAAATTCTTCAGAATTTGTGAAGTGGGAAGAGCTTATAGTATTATTACTTGATGTAATAGTATGTATTATAAATTAATATTTTAAAATATTATTGGAGTATACCATCAAATTAAGTAGGTACTGCCTATTATTAAATGAATTCAATTTTGCAATAAAGCAAAAATGGAAATGTTTAAAAATATGAATAAGGTACAGATACACTCTCCATCTTTTGAAGCCTACTCAATAACAGATATGCTTTTGTCTCCTGTTACTTCTCCAAAATTAGGACTTTTTATCTGTTTCTATTTTTCATAAATAAAAGACTAAACCAAATGAGTTCCAATAAGAAAAAAAGTTTAGCATCAATGAGACTGATGCTCCTCTATGATTAAGGGATTTTTATATTTTTGAGGAAGGATTAAACTAATATTTAATAAATTCAAAACTTCACACAAAATGTAACTAATTTGGGTATACAGAGGTTTTCTTACTTCTGCTTTGCTTATTCAAATCTGACTTGAAATGTGTATTTCTTTGTGGGTCTTGTGAAATACCTAGTGGCCTCAAAGCTGGGAGCCATTGCCCAATTTTAAGTCTTGCCTACTTGTTGATGATCTTAGTGAAAAGATGAGCAACTTGGCTAGCTTGAGTAGTGATTTCCACTCTTATTCTTCAAAATGATGCTGCCAGTTTAGGCCTTTGCCTGTCTGACTGAAGAAGACTTGGAAGCTATAGTTCTGATTTTTGTTCTTCAATACTGTGTAGCGAAAGTGGCCATTACAGGTGTTATATTATTCAACTGAATTTTTTATCATCCCTTGCTCGCAGGTTTTTCTGTGGTAATAGATATTGACTTCTTAAGACTGTTTCGCATCAACATGAAAAATATCAGTCTTGAGAGGCAAAGAGTGAAGTGTTTGAAACACAACGAAGCATTATTACTTTGCCACAAATCCAGAAGGCTCCCTAACAATACTTACAGCACAATGCTTGCAAGCTTCAAAATATTTAAACATTGATATTAAAGTGATCCATATGAGGTACGTAAGTTAACTCCCAGTCTCCTAGCAGATTAACTAACATAGGCACCAAAAGGTCTCCGAGGAAACATAATGAAATCCAATAAAATCAAATGAGACCAGTTACACAACAGTTTCATAAAGTGACTGATCCAGTTCCTACTGCAGTCAACAGGAATTTATCCAGTTCTTCAAAAGGTACTTTGGGTCACATGTTTCTGAAAACGGAACCTGACCCTCTCACTAAAATAAATATTTTTTTCTTTTCTTTTCTAAAGAAGCCTCAAGGATAAGGGTTCCAAAATCATACCAACATCCTTTGTTAATTAAATCCACTCCTTACAAAGCCGGCCTCTCGTTCTCCTTTTCACCTCACAGATATTTCTATGAAAAGATGCATAACCACAGCAACTGTTTTTACTTCACTAAATCACACTGTGGAGATGTCTCTTCTTTTAGAATACAAAGTGAATTGGTTTTACTCAATTCAGCCTTACTTAATCGGTCTGTTGTTTTTTCTTGCATGTCGATTTCTCCTTTATCTAAACTGACATTACCCTCCGTTCATCAATTGTATATTCAGCAACAGCTTCCACTTGCAAAAACACTCCTTCCCCTGAAAAACTTAAGCAAAAGGAGGGCAAGTAAAGCTAACCTGAAATAAGAACACTTGCATCCTGGGATTTGGTTTCTTTTCAGACCTTCTTTATTCCATTTGCAAGTTCCTGTTAGAGGATTTCCACCTCATGACTTTTCTATTTATTTTTCCAATATTTACTTGAGTTGTTAAACTACCTTATCAGGCAAAACTCTTTCTTTCTTTGCTTATGAAACACTGTTATGAGATGTCACATTTTCAGCACAAGGCTGATGATGCAAATGGAAACAGAAGACATCTGTATCCTGCTGAAGACAGAGAGGCACAAAAATAAGTGTCTAGTGATGGAAATGAAATCAGACTGCTGTAGCTCAGAAAAAAAGGGTACATATATTAACATACCTTGTTTGTATGACCTAGATAACCTGGTCACCTAATGAAGAAAGTTCAAATGATCTAATGCTGCTAAAGTGATATATAACTTCCTAAAAGGAAGTTGTGGAGAGGAGGGAGCTGGCCTCTTCTCCCAAGTGACAGGGGACAGGACAAGAGGAAATGGCCTCAAGCTCCACCAGGGGAGATTTGGGATGAACATTAGGGAAAATTTTTTCATGGAAAAGGTCACTGGGCACTGGAACAGGCTGCCCAGTGAGGGGGTTGATTCACCTTCCCTGGAGGTGTTTAAAGGATGGGTGGAAGAGGCGCTGAGGGACATGGTTTAGTGTTTGATAGGAATGGTTGGACTCGATGATCCGATGGGTCTCTTCCAACCTGGTGATTCTGTGATTCTATGATAATTCATACATGTTTGTGAATTCCCCCTAGCAGGAAGGCAAGTGGAACTTGCTTAACTCTTTAAAAATCTGAGGACACTGTGACCAAGTATCTCAAGTATCTCTCTTACATAGAGCTAAATTGGGCTCTTCTGTCATTGTTTATGCAAGAGGGAAATTGTTCTCACCAAGCATGACAACAATACAAAATGAAAGTAAAAATTAATTTATATTTAGTCACAGCTCAGCAAACTAGCATATAATCAGGTTAGAAACCCAATATCAAAGAAAAAGAGTTTAAAAATCCTTCCTAGAGCTTTCCCCTACTCAAGGTACATACATGGAAAATTTGAGATGGCTTCTAAGTTACATCCTGATTTATAACAAACAGCTGCTCAAGGTAGGAGTTTATAAAGGTCTGAAAGAAGCCATGAAGCACATACTTGAGCATCAAGACACCAGATGTCTAAGAAAACAGAATGAATAGGACATTAGATGACTAAAGCCTCGTGCAATCCACAGGAAAGAACAGAAGATAACTAGGATGACGACCTCCACTTAAAGCAGTCAGAGGACAGGCAAATGGCATGTTTACACTAGTACCAGGCATGATGTGCCAGAAAAAATTTTCATTTGATAATTCACTAGAAGATCATACTAGAACAGCACACAGCTTCCCAAAAGGGGCAACAGCAATTGCTAAAACCAATGCTCCCGTAAATTTAATCTAACAGCATATGAAGGTAACAATGAAGATAAACAACTCTGTATTTATCAGAAGTACAATAACAGCAGAGTGGTGACAGAGCAGGAGAGGAGAAAGCAGAGTGCCCCAAGGTGTGGGATGAGTGAGAAGATAACAAACAGGTGACCCAGAAACACTCACTGAAACATCAAACAGAGCAGTACTAAAAGCTAGGGGAAAGAAAGTTTCTTTTCAGCAGGCATCTGAAGTAAGCAGGAATAAAGCAGCACACTGAAACCCTGAACTGATGTGAGACTTGGAATAATAAAGGATGGAGAGGGAGGTCTCAACACAACTATCAGTAATTATTGAAACTGCTGAAAGACAATTCAAAGACACAAAGGACAAACTGGAAGTGACTGACAACATTGTCCCATAAATTAAGGGATCTAGCACAGAGATGACTTTTAGCTGACACCCAGTCACCTGAAGAGACAATAGAGATTGAAGCTACAGAGCAATGATCAAGAGAATTGCACATGATACCTGACATCAGGACCTGAGGTACATACAAAGACACGTGTGGAAGGCAGTGTTAGGGGAAGTGAGAATTTACAGGAATGGAGTGGGAGAGAAGGAAGGTACCTTGCACAGTTAAGTGAATGAAAAGATCTCATTAGCCTAAGGCATCGAGGAACAATCAGTTGATAATTGTAGCAGCCTCAGTAGCAGCATTTCCGCAGTCATTCTACCACTAAAGATACTTACAACCCATGAAATAATATCTCTTGCAAAAGAAATAATGAAGTGAGGAAAGTGGAATTTTCCCCCCTTCACACTGCAAAACGCACACTCTTCCCTCTATTTGTTCTTGGCAAGAGAGGAAGTGAATATGTTTATGATAATGGCATAAGACACTAATGCATGTGGATGGAAACTAATGAAGAAAGGTGCCTGCTCCACTGGTTCAGCTGTGGATTGAATACACATGCAGGAAACCAGCCTCATTTGCAAAGCTCTAGACTGTAACAGCACAGGAGCTTAACCATTTTTCAAAAAGCTGAAGAAGCCAGCAATTGGCTTAGAGGAGAAACCACAGCCATGTAAATCCTGTTTGGCACAGACACCTTAAGGTCAACGGCCTGCTGGCTTCTGGGGGTTAAGAGAAAGGCGAAGTTGCATAAAACATTTTTACAAAGAGAAACCACTGGGGAAGTTTAACAAAGTCTCATCTGTAGCACAAATGTTGCACTTAATGAAAATAAAGTCTTTATTTATGCTTTAAGAATATAGCAGACTCATTGAAACAATTACTCAAAGTATTGCTGCCTAACTGAAATCAAGACACATCTTTGGACGTGTACTGATATAGAAAACATGAAAGGCTGGACATTTGGGATTCTCACTCTTGATTAAACTTTCCCTCAAATCTTACTTTTAGTTTCTGTTTGACACAATTTTATTGAATTTGGGAATAATACACATTTGGTGTCTAATTAACACTAGACCCTGACTGCTGTTTGAAAAAGCATACTGCGTAGGCAAGTACTTTGTGTGTGAGAAATGACTCAGCTGCAGACAGAAGTAAACACACTTGTTTATTAATTAAGAGAAAAGTGAATTTCTGACAAGCGGAGGCTTTTATTTTTTTGAACAAGGTGGAATATTGTCAAGGAAAAAATAATTAACCATGTTCAGAATGATATTTGTAGGAAGAGGTACTCTGCATTTCCAAGTACTTTGCGTGAGACCTTGCACCTGGTTGGCTGTAAGGGCAATGAAGGCGACAGTTTCTTGTTGCTTCCCCTCCAGACACTTATGAAGAGGCCAACCACAAAACAGAGCTATTCCGTATCAAGTGAAGATGGGATATTTAATAGAAATGTAGTTGCTTCTAGCTACAGCACTGACTCATTAGAAATATTTTATGCAATGCTCAGCAGAAGAGAAGATATAGTGAACAGATTAAACACAGAAAATGAAATCAGACAGATTTTATGAGGTTAAGTCAAAAGAGAAAGCGTAAACTGGCAAATGCTGTTTCTGGACAGACCCATGGAAAACCAGATGTACTAAGATCAGATAATGGAGGGAGGGAAGGACTGTCTTTCAGAAAAAAACCAAAAACATTTCAAAACCATAAGCATGAGGCTGCTAGAATAAGTCTACGAGTGTTTACTTTAAAAGAAAAAAAGGCTTTACTCCTATCTTTGAATTAAAAATGGAACAATAAATTAATTTTCTTAATTTTCGATAGTTAATATTTCCTAATAGCATTTTGAGCCTTGGAAAGTCTCTCTTAAAAATAAATAGCTAAAAGGACAGTTCTGTTTCGCTTCCTTAAGTTCAGTAAGTCTTTCCCCTTATGGAATACCACTCAAATTTTATTTTAGAGCAGTGTGAGAACAATCAGAATGAGTTAGAGAGGCAAAATCCAATGAGAAATAAGATAAGTTCTCTTTATAAATACTGCACAATTTTAAAACAGACTTAAGTACAAAAGGAACTGATTTTACCCAGAATATCAAGATTCTCCTAATTTACATTCCTTTAAGTGTATTAAGTCATTTATAGAGTGCACTAAGTCATAATCTATTTAGATTTTGTCACTGAATTCAGTAAATCTAGGATTTCACCATGCCAGTGTGCATGGGTTGCGTGTGAACATGCTTGTGTTTTAGCACTGCCGAAGTGCATGAAAACATTCTTTTAAACCCTAAAGTGCCTTCTGGTTTCTAGCTATTTTCTCTAGACTCATTCTGTCTTTTCTAATTTCCCCCAAAACTGCCTCAAATCAGCCAAATAAAAGAAAATATCTCCTGCAACTGAAATGAAATCCCACCTTCATCTACAGAATTCTTCTCAATGCCTATGGAAGGGATGTGCATGCGGTAAGTAACATAGACATGTTCTAAGTCTACCACAGACTTATTCGTGACATGCAGTCAACCGCAGCAATGGTACTTTTCCCTAATCGTGCATGGATTTCACAAGCGTGGAGCAAGAAGTACGGAAATTTCATTACTAGAAGTCATTCATTCCACTTAAAGTATATGACAATCAGGTGTCCTGTGGAAATTGGATACTGCTTGAACAGAAAGACCTTTGAGTAAAGTAGCTGAACATATTTTTGCTGAAATAACGCTTTCAGTATCTGTAATTATATTTTTCTGTTCACGGAGGGGTACTAAACATAAAGTGTTCATGAACACAGATTGCTCAGAGCTAAGAGGTGAAATCTCTTACCCTACCTCAAACAATAGGAGTTTGAACTGCATTTCACATAGTCTTTGGATCCCTGTTTTAAGCTACCAGCAGTTCACACTGCTCCCCGTATTTCTGGTCCCCTCATTCCTTTCCTGCCTGCATGTCTGGATTTTCTTCTACCTGAAACCATTTTGTGTTGAAAAATAATACTCCCATCTTTTGCCTCCTATTCACATAAAGATGCTGCCAGCTTCCTTAGTGGTAAAAATCACGCTTGTAAATTTTAAAATTATGCTGAAGGTATTTCGCTGTACCAACCATTCAAAATTAATTTCAGTTGAGACAGGTAAGGCAACAACCTCAGCTTGACTGTTAGTATTTCAATGTAACATGTGCAGTCCAAAGTCATAATACTTCGGAAGAAAAAAACCAAACCAGAAACCACAACGTTCAAGCGTAACGCAAACAACTAGTGCTTTTAAACATTTTTCCTTGCTGGCTTTCTGAGCTTCTGTGGACCTTAGCACCCAGACAGGATGAGTTAAAAACTGGGTGTGATTAGCCATTATTCTAGTTTGTACGACTGACCTTCCTCATGACCTTGAGACATTAATTCTTTGTCTAATCCAATCTTTTAGTACAAGTTTTTAAAATTTCTAATATGACAGACCTGATTTTGTTCAGGTCCTGCAAACTTCATTGCAGAATAAAATCAAAACATATAATGTGGAATTTATAAAACAGAATTACACCATTTTCTTATACTGCAAACCAAAGATTTGCAAAAATAGCACCACTGTGTCCTAACCCTTAAAACAAACAGGTATATAATGGAATAAATTATTCAAACTTCTCAAATTTCAGGATTTTTTTACAGCTGGATATGGTTCTAACAATTTTCATCTTGTTTTTAGTGAAACTAAACTACTGTAGTTGTGCATCCCATGTTACAAATATAACATTACTTAAAATTAAAAATGTTGTTGCCTGGAGAAGTGAAATGCCATGCACAAGATGAAGTCACTTTTAGGACAGTGTAATCTCTTACTGAGTCACCAGATTAAAAAACAAGTCTGCAACAGGGAGAAATAACAACAAAATAACAATGGTGATGAAGTATGGGATCATGCTCATCTGTTGATTAATGAGTCTCTGAAGGGCATCACTATTATGTGTTTCTGAGAAGTACATAAAAAATGGCATAAAAAAAATCACGATACAATGCAATTGCTTAACTTGGCCTATGCAAAGAAAAAAAAAAAAACAAACCAAAAAACCACCAACAAACCCAAGAGCAAACCTACCAAACAGCATTGCAATTATAAAGAAAATCACAAGGAGGCAGACCGACACCACAATCAGTAAAATGTAGGAGAGAAAGGAACAAAAAAAGGATGTTCAGAACAACTGAAGGTCTCACAGAGGATGGACAGTCCAAATTTTTTCACTTGCACATGTAACGAAAACGAATGGAAACATAAAATTTCCAGACACCTTAACAGATTACAAGAAACTGAATGCCAGGTATTTTATGTCTGCAGATTCGTCTTTGTAAAGAAGTAAAAAATATTTGACACCGTAGAAGTCTGCTGCACTGATCAGCATAACCAGCACTTTGGCTTTAGATAATGTTCTATGAGCTCATCTGGTATCACTACCTTCCTCGCTTGGTTGATGGTACCAAAGGTACCAAGTAAGTGAAAGGGGAGACAATAGCCTGAGGTGTTTTATAGACTGGAGAAAGAAGGTCTGCGTAGTGGCAATATGCCTTATACCTTACCTATGAGATGGAGCTCACAGACTGTATGCCTCTGGATGGAAAAGAGAGTATTTTTTGTTTGATCATAGAACAGCAGAAAATCTTGTCTCTGAATTTAAGCCAAAACACAAACCCTTCTTTCCACTGCGGATATGTGAAAGAGTAGGCATGTCGCTATTTTCTATTTCCATTCAGACTCATCTTCAGTTTGAAGAGATTTCTGGAAAAGAACATTTCTGTCTTCCCATATCCACATATTTGATTTCTATAAGCTGAATTATGTTAAAGATAACAATCACTCCAGAATAACCATGATAGTGAACTTGAAGCTGATGGCAACTGCATCTGCTCTATATCTGGGCTTAGATATCCACCACGGAAAGCTTCTGCTGCAAGGGAAGTTCTCACAGTCATAATGTCCACTGCTGCATCTAGTAGCATCTCTGTATTGCCTTCAGTCTGTGCTATATTGAGATGACATTGTGTCTGGAATTTGCGTAGGAAGTTATTTCATTTCAACTTTTTCCAGGAAAGAAACAATAACACTCAAATGAAAACCCTACAAAGCACTCTGCAGGGAGGGACCTCAGGAAAAGAATGCCAGTAAAATCTGTATTTCTTTCGACATTCTCAGAATAACCTGCACATTTTCAGGTGCAGATGTTGCCTAGAGTTTTTTTTTCAGGAAAAGTTCAATAATGCCTTTATTACTCAGACCTTTTACCTCTTTGTGACATTACTTTTAGAACTAGCAGAGCGCTGGCATGTCCGATCCAACCCATAGGAGTAAATAATATACAATGACGATAACACTATTTCACTTCTTCCTCAGATTTATGAGAGAGATGTAGGTTTAATTATAAGCTCTACAACATACTTTTAGCATGACCTTCAGCAAGTAAATATACTGTAATTCTATACTTCAACTCTCTAGGCTGGCCATAACTAGACTTATTTTTTCCATTTCTTCTGTGTACTGGCTTGCCAGCTATTCAAAGATAGGATCTTTGAATATATGTGGGTAAAACATCACCATTAAGAAGTACAATTTCCAATAACAGATGTAAACCAGTCAGAGGGTTGAAATTAAATGCAGTTTTTAAGACTAACACATGTATTGTCATGACTCCTCACTGAATGCTTACAGATTAAATTGGTCTGTGCTCAGCCAGCCACCGACCCGTGCCCAAAGATGTAGCTTCTATAGCGCACAATCTCAGTGTGCACTAAGCCCCTATCTCAGTGCGACTGCTGCTTATTAATAAAACAAAAAAAATAATAAAAATAAACAAATGAACAAAAAAGAAAAACAGCCACACAATGCATTGCAATTATGACAGTTGTAAAAATTAATCTAAATCTGTGGAAGCCCCAGCCATGATATACTGGCTGGGGAGATCATGTGCCAAAACCCAGAAATTATTCAGGAGAAGCTGTAATATGCTTACAATCCATTTATTCCTGTGCCAAAGAACTAATGTTCTTATAAAGCTTTTAAAAGCAATACAATATACCAGCCAGACATTTGTCCTTGGTTGCTTAGTGATCCCAGAACAGAGATGTAAAGAAATTCATCGAGCTTTTATTCTAACTAATTCAAAAGGTTAGATATTATTCTCTAGACTTATCAGTAAATATATTTAACAATAATGTCTGCTAGGAGGACATTATTATTTTTACTATTCTTTATGTAAAAGACTCATTAAAATGTGCCTATGTTGAGGATATAGCTCACAAAATCTCTTCCAGCAGCAGGAATTAGTAAACACCACTGAGCTACATTTATCATGTTTAAAAGATATTAACATGATTAAGTTACATTTCAATAATTTAATATATCCACTTTTCAGTCTTTTCTTCATTTTCCGCAACTCACAAGCTTTAGGGAAATCTACTCTCTGCATAATAGGTGAAAGGAAACTATCCCTTCCCCATAAAGACTAGAAGCTCAAAGGAACAACTAGAGAAAAGGAGAATGGCACAAGCCTTCTCTTTACAAGTGCCCCATGGCAATCCAGTACTCCAAAATAGCAAGGAGGAGAAAATGGAACCGTTCTCACCCCAGTCTCCTAGTTCTCTGGTATTCTGAGACCAGAATATTTCTTCAATGAGTGCCATATAATTTTAGTACCACTGCAGTAGAGACTATTGTTTGAAGAAGTGTGGCCAACAGGTCAAGAGAGGTGATTTACTCTCTCTTCTCCATTGTTGTGAAACTCCACCTCGAGAGCTGTGTCCAGTTCTGGAATTCCCAAATTAGAAGGATATGGAACTGTTGGAACAGGTCCAGAGGTGGGCTACAACAGGTCCAGGGTGGCCCCGGAGCGAGTCCAGAGAAGAGCAACGAGGCTGGTGAGGGGTCTGGAGAACAGACGTTATGAGGAACGGCTGAGAGAGCTGGGGGCGTTTAGCCTGGAGAAGAGGAGGCTGAGAGGAGACCTCATTACTCTCTACCACTACATGAAAAGAGGTTGTAGAGAGAAGGGAGCTGGCCTCTTCTCGCAAGTGACAGGGGACAGGACAAGAGGGAATGGCCTCAAGCTCTGCCAGGGGAGATTTAGGCTAGAGATTAGGAGGAAGTTTTTCACATAAAGGGTGATTGGGCATTGGAATAGGCTGCCCAGTGAGGGGGTTGATTCACCTTCCCTGGAGGTGTTTAAGGCACGGGTGGATGAGATCCTGAGGGACTTGGTTTAGTGTTTGATAGGAATGGTTGGACTCGATGATCCGATGGGTCTCTTCCAACCTGGTTGTTCTATGATTCTATGATTCTACAAAGATGATAAGCAGAATGGAGCACCCCTGCCATGAAGACAGGCTGAGAGAGCAAGGGGTTGTTCAGCCTGGAGAAGAGAAGGCTCTAGGTAGAACTTTTAGCAGCCTTCCAGCAACCGAAGGGGCTACAAGAAAGCTGAGGAGGGACTTCTTACAAGGGCAGGTAGTGAACAGGATGAGGGGTAATGGCTTTAAATTGGAAAGGAGAAGATTTAGATTAGACATTAGGAAGAAATTCTTCACAATGAGGGTAGTGAGAGACTGGCAGAAGTTGCCCAGGGAAGCTGTGGCTGCCTCATCCCTGGAGGTGTTCAAGGTCAAAGTGGATGGGCCCTTGAGCAGCCTGCTCTGGTGTGAGGTGTCCCTGACCATGGCGGGGGGGGGGGGTTGAAACTGGATGATCTTTAAAGCCCCTTCCAACCCAAACCATGTTATGATTCTATGAATCTGTGATTTACCATAAGGTGAAAGACTGCATGTGAGCACTTGTTGACATGCTGTTAACTCACACCCTAAAAGTAAGTTAGTTAATTTGCTCCAAATTCTAAGTATAATAAATTAGCTCTACAGAGATGTAAATTAATTCCCAGTATACTGAAGATCTAGTCTGACACTCCTCCAGAAAGTTCTGGACAATGGAGTGAAGGTTTGGCCTCCAACTGCTTCCCCCGTAGTGTAGTGCAGAAGGAGCTGTAATCTCATCTCCTCTCACTCATGCTTTTCTCTGGTAGGACTGTTTCCACTGCTCCACACTCCACCACCTTCTGCATATGAGTTGCAGGAGAACTCCACATTACATTAAGCATCTTACTCCCTCACTACTTATCAAAAGCAAGGAGGAACTCTGGGCTTCAGGTCAGTGCCACTCCCACCTCATCCAGGGTAAAACATATGTACAAAGAAGGGTAGATGGACAAAAGGACAAATAATGAACCAAACAAATAGAATAAATAATGATCTGTCTCATGGAAAACTGAGGATTACGCTCAATTTCCTTTCAGGTTACAATTTGCATGTAGCTATATGGTATAGTATAAATACAAACAATTTTAGTTTCATGCAAATTGGAGTTAAATAACACAATAAGGGAATAAACGTTATCTAAGAAACCTAACATCCCAACTCTGCCAACACTGTCCTGCAGTGTAACTGCTTATATTGACCTGTCCCTAGAAGTGGCACAGGTATAGCTTTTATGAGAAAATTATCTCAAGTAAGAATCTTTCGGTAACTAGCACCTATAACAGACATAAAGGACTTATAATAAAAATATCGGTGAGCTGGCAATCTTCCGATAATATTCCCGCAACCACTACTGACTGTTTTCTCAGAGCTGACAGTATTCTCAAAAATACTTCAAAAAAATCTGTGTAAAGCGCAACTAGCCCAAGATTCCTTCTGTTTCATGATTCTTAGTTATGGTGGGAACCTTAGTCCATGTCCTTTTAGGCAATATCTAACACATGAAGAACACAAAAGTCTCAAGATTTCTTTTCCACGGAGCCATATACCAACAGTTCAAGGCAAGATGAAAATCATGAAAATGGTCACAGATGTCCCAAAGTACGATGCAGAGATTTGGAAACTGACTCCTATATCCAGCCCCTGTTTTTTAAATCAACAGAACTACATGCATAACCAAGAAAATTACATTTAGAAAGTATCTAGAGAGAGATTATTTTATCAGATCTTGTTTGAATTAAGACCAGAGATTATTCTTTTAAATGAACAGTCCGGAAATATACTTATTTAACTACATGGGTTTAATTAAAATGTCTTCTAATTTATGCTGTAGTAATGAGGGGAGAGCCAGAGTAACATAACTGCAATAATGTTTATACTTGGGATTAATTTCCTTTAAATAGTACAAAGCATCCTCTCAAAGTTTTCAAAATTATGTCAGTATGAGTCTATGGGGTATGATGTTACAATGTTGGAATGAAATTACATCACTGCAAATCTATGAAAGCAACATTGTAAGAAATGAACCAAAGCTATACTAATGTGTTAAAAAATTGTGAAAACAATCTGAATGAAATAAAGAACTTTGAATAAAATTAAAATATTGCAGACCAGAAGTTATTAATCTGAGACTGCAATCACGAGCCTTGACTACAGATCCAAATATATATGTATTTGGCTACTGCAATCTGTAGTATGTTACCTAAATGCAATTCCATTGTGGTTCAAGTGACTGTAGTTTGCACGGAGTCCTTGCACCAAATCTGGTCAGAGTATAAATAATACTGGAAATTACGTACCAGGTACAACAACTGCAGTCGAGTGAAAAAGGTTGGAGAATTTAAACATGGCAGGTTAAGTCAAAAAAATTTACTCTGGATAGAATGTGAAAGTAGGAAACCAACATCTGGTCTCTTGTCTAGCTTCTAGAAACAGTCATCCAATTGCAATTCTATGACAAAGTCACTCGGCTGCTGGATGAAGGAAAGGCTGTGGATGTGGTCTTTCTGGACTTCAGTAAAGCCTTTGACACAGTTTCTCACAGCATTCTGCTGCGGAAACTGTCAGCCTCTGGCCTGGACAGACGCACACTCTCCTGGGTAGGAAACTGGTTGGATGGCCGGGCCCAGAGAGTGGTGGTAAATGGTGTTAAATCCAGCTGGAGGCCAGTGACAAGTGGTGTCCCCCAGGGCTCAGTGCTAGGTCCAGTCCTGTTCAATGTCTTCATCAATGACCTGGATGAAGGCATCGAGTGCACCCTGAGCAAGTTTGCAGATGACACAAAGCTGTGTGCAAGTGTCGATCTGCTGGAGGGTAGGGAGGCTTTGCAAAGGGACCTGGACAGGCTGGACCGCTGGGCAGTGTCCAACGGCATGAGGTTTAACACGGTCAAATGGCGGGTCCTGCACTTGGGGCACAACAACCCTATGCAGAGCTACAGACTGGGAGAAGCCTGGCTGGAAAACTGCCAGGAGGAGAGGGACCTGGGGGTGTTGGTCGACAGCCGACTGAACATGAGCCAGCAGTGTGCCCAGGTGACCAAGAAGGCCAATGGCATCCTGGCTTGTATCAGAAATGGTGTGACCAGCAGGTCCAGGGAGATTATTCTCCCTCTGTATTCAGCACTGGTGAGGTCGCTCCTTGAATATTGTGTCCAGTTCTGGGCCCCTTACCACAAGAAGGATGTTGAGGCTCTGGAGCAAGTCCAGAGAAGAGCAACAAGATTGGTGAAGGGGTTGGAGAACAGACCCTATGAGGAGTGGCTGAGAGAGCTGGGGTTGTTTAGCTTGGAGAAGAGGAGGCTGAGAGGAGACCTCATTACTCTCTACAACTAACTGAAAGGGGGTTGTGGAGAGGAGGGAGCTGGCCTCTTCTCCCAAGTGACAGGGGACAGGACGAGAGAGAATGGCCTCAAGCTCCGCCAGGGGAGATTTAGGCTGGAGATTAGGAGGAGGTTTTTCATGCAGAGGGTCATTGGGCATTGGAACAGGCTGCCCAGGGGGGTGGTTGAGTCACCTTCCCTGGAGGTGTTTAAGACACGGGTGGATGAGGTATTGAGGGACTTGGTTTAGTGTTTGATAGGAATGGTTGGACTAGAAGATCCGATGGGTCCCTTCCAACCTGGTTGTTCTGTGATTCTGTGAAATCACAAGTCATTTAACTGCATCAATAAGGGTAGAATAAGCACAAGTTAACATACAATAACATAATTGCACAACATTTCACTACTACTACCTTTTCTTACCACATATTTTTTCTTTTTTATCAGATCAGATTAGCACTTGCAGTTATCTT
Source organism: Coccyzus lansbergi (assembly GCA_033558105.1). Lineage (NCBI taxonomy): Eukaryota > Metazoa > Chordata > Aves > Cuculiformes > Coccyzidae > Coccyzus > Coccyzus lansbergi. Next base: position 6,646,352 of record JAUMJK010000097.1, read on the forward strand.
GAATCAAATTTCCAATGTATTTCAACCTAAAATGGATTTAGTCTGAAATTACACTGTCATAGGGAAATGAAGGTTCTGTATTTCAGCTTACAAAATGTATGAATATTACATACTGAAGCTATTTCATTTCACACACTTAACTACCCTGTCACAGTCTTTACACACATTCTTGGACCTCCTTACCAGTACACTGTATATAATCTTACACTGCTACTCCATCAGTACTGAAAATAACTGAACAAACAGCTTACAGTGATTCCAGTTCTCAGGGACATTAACACATCTTTCTAATGTTCTAAACTGTATAGATTTATGTACCTATCTTAGGCTGTTTGGTTTGTGTTTTATTTTTAAATGGGCATTTCTTTTAGAAGACTTTAGCCCAAAGTGAAATTCAGCTGAAATCATAGTCTCATCCATTTTGATTTGTAATGTTATTTTTTTTTTACACTTTCGACACAAGTCAATACATTTTACATGGACATGAAACTGCCAAGATTTACCAGTCTGGGAAATCTGAGTGATAAAAGAGAAAAATACTAATGTTTTTGTTCTCCTCAGCCCTGCTTTGACAGTGCATTTGATATTAACTTTGCGCCTAATCCTCACTTTTCCATGGGATAGATCCAGGAAAAATCATGGTAATACTATCACTTTTATTCTGCAGAATTCCAAGTTTATCTTTGGAATGTGTTCCAGGACAGTTTACTGTACTGTATTTTCATGACACTCCTTAGTGGCTGACCAGGTGCCAAGCACGAAATCCATTTAAGCACTGTGAGTGCTACCAAAAAAAAAGCTACTTCCTTGGTGTGGTATTGTAAGGAACTGATGGAGTCAAAGGAATAGAAAGACTTAAACAGCACACAGATTTTTCACAAAGTGCTATTTTTCTTTGGGCTATTTTAATAATTTTGGGACTCTGATAACTCTCTCGACACAGGAATGAATTATTTAAAGTTAGTATTAGTAATTTAGTTTAGTTTTGATAGCTGCCAGCTGTAATCTGACAGCACTTAGATTTAGTCACATGGAAATCCCCTGTTGTATATATTCTAGTATGTTGGATCTTTTTGCACTCATCAGTTTTATATCTTTCCGCAAATACCAGAAGAAAGATCTTTTTAGGTTCTGGCAAGGATCTTGGAATGGGAAAACATGCAAGTTGCCAAAAAGGGATTGATTACTGTAACAGAGTAGCCTGGAGTTTCTATCCTTTTCCTTTTAATATGCAAACTTGTTTCTGATTTAGAACTGACTCTCCTGGCAAAGGTGTTTTCCTCACTGCTGGGTTGTGTATAGCTAGACTATATGTGACTATTATCTTGGAGTATGCAAGCCAGTTTTCACTTACTCAAAAGCAAATATGAGTTTTATACCATCCAGTGCTACGTTGCAGGAGACAGAGTGTGTACACACCAGATGGGGACAGAAACAGTACTTCTAGTGCATGTATGCTTTTTGACTACAATTTCAATAGAAGGAGCTATGGATAACTGCTTAAAGAAATCTTTCTAGCCCAAGAAAGAACTTTCTTTAGGCAAACCCAGTATCAAGGATCAAGTACACAAGGATATGCTCCAACAGAGAAATTAATGAAAGTTTACAAGATGACCTTGCACAGTGATGATATTTCTTTGTATGTCTAGGGAGGGAACTAGAGAGGGTTGTGGATTTGGGGTTTTTTTTCCCCCCATTAAACTGATCAGGTGATGCCCCAGTAAGTCCTGAAAAAGCTTGACAAACATAGGAAGAGCAGTGGTGAATTTCAGGTACCAAGAAAAGGCAGGAGAGTATTTTTAGATTTGAACTGATTAGTCTTCTTACGCTTTATCTTCCAAAGCTTGCAACTAACCCTACAGACCTTGCTGGCTTCAAAGTGCAACACAGAATGGAAACACAGGCCCATCCAGCTGACAGAGGAATTACACATGGGAGCATGACTAAGTGTGTAAGTGATAAGTGAAGCTTCAGTCTGACATGCAATTCCAGTTCAGAGTCTGCCACATGCTTTGATCTGAAATGTAGTTGCTGTTCAGCAAATCAAACCATCAGGTGGACACTCTCCCTCTTTGGTGTGTTTTGAGCAGACATCATATGAATTTCAGCCAGAGGACTATGGTTAGACTTTAAAGTGCGATGTGTGCTTTTACACTTCTGTGTGTAGGTGTGTACACACACATATCCCCCTCACATAAAATCCACTAAGCACACTGTGGCCAGGTAACATGGTGTATAAAGCAGATGAGAGTTCCTAAATGCAAACATATGTCTTTGGGTGGTAAGTCAACTGGTTCATAAAATATTTTCATAACTATTTTTTCCACTTCTGTATTATGACTAAAGCCAAAGAATTGTGTGTTGTAAAAGAAAGCATCTTCACACTGGAGAATCTATTAAGTTAGCTTTAACTTCCATTCTAAAAAAAGACTGCTTTTAAAGCAGCTTGTTATTAGGTTAACCTTGAAAGTAGAAACTAATTGTTCAGATAAGACTGTTCAGTTTAACTTCTTACACGGTCATAGATAACCCCATGCAGTAGCCCTAGAGAGAGACAAAGCCACAGACCTCTTTCCTCAGGCTAGTACAGCTAATACGCTATGCACCACTTGCGAGAAATTCTTCTCATATTATTTTCTGCTCCAAATCTCTCCTACGTAGGTGGTACAAATTTTTAAAAGCCAAGAAACATGAATGAATTCCTTTTGTGAAGATGAGAGTATAAAAACATGATTTCTATTTTCACGTCAACATTATCATCAGTATAGTCTTATTTTGGTAAAGGATTCTTCACTACTAGCAAAACAGGTTATTCAATAGGCAAATAGGCAGTATAGTAGTATTCACTAAAAGCTGCAAAAAATTACTTGATGGTTCTATGCCAAATGCAGCCAGACTCTTGGGTTTACAGAAGAATTCACTGACCAACCTTTTATACAGATACAGATACATTGCCAAACTTCAATCAAACACTTGATCTCCACATTTCCTACAGCAAAGATTTCATACCACAGACACCATATTACACAGTATAAAGTTTGAGCTAGAAGGCATCTCATCTGGCCTAAGCCTCACACCAGCTTTTTGGACAAAATTGAAACCACAGTAAAGACAGAGAAGGTAAAAAAAGCAGCATCACAGGCCTAGTCAGTACACTAAGACAATTTTGCAATGCTGTTCACTAGATGAAACAGGGGATCTAGATGCTTAACACACATAATAAAAGGTCTTTCCCCTACTGTTCTACATATATTCATGTGCTCCTAACCTACTACCAGCTTATTTATTTTTACCGGCTTTTTTATGTACTGATAAGAATTGCTAAAGTGCTGGAAACCAACTTAACCCCACACAGACATTCTTTTTTTGCACTGCTTGCCAGGGAATCAGAGGTAGGACAAGACTAAACACTCAAATTACAATATCTGATTAAAAAAAAAAATTAAACCAACCAAACAGCTCCCACACACACTTTCCTATTACTTTTCCTTAGCTGGAAAACATGTTCTAAAATTAGGCCAATTAGACAGAAAAGCCTAAACAAATTAGCAATAATACATTACACCTGAATCTATAAAATGATTAAACAATTATCAAGACATGCAGACCAGAACTGGGGCTTATGCTCAGATTTGTCTTATGTAGGGCTTCTTGTTGCTTCTTTTGAAACACTATATTTAATTTAAACAAAACCCCCACCAACTCTAACCAAAGCAGACTAAAGAGAAAGAGAGAAACTTGAGAACAATGTACACTTTCAGCACCAAAGTGCCATGATATCATTCTTTGGCTTGCTAATATATATACATTGAGAGACTGGGGCAGCAAGGAGGGAAGGACACAGAAACAGAGTTCTTTGTACCCCTGTGAAACACCAAATGGCTCCTTCTCCCTCCTGCCTCTCAGTAAATAACAGGGAAGTAGTTAAGTAACATGAACCAAGAAATTAGCACAACCAGCACGGTCATTTCTGACAACCTACTTTAACTAAAACACCAGCCTGACATTTTAACTGATTTATGTGACTCTGGTTAGAAGGTTTTACACAGAATTCTGAATGCCACTGTGGTTCTACACCTTAGAAACAACAGAAAAATGACATTTAAAATAAATTTTCTTTTTCATAAAAGGTTTTTCAGGCAAGGTAATACTATCATTATGTTCTTTGTAATTGATATCTGTGTTTTACATGCTTACAGAGGAGAAATCATAATACTAATTGTGCCTTGACTCTGGATGCGTTTGTATTTTTTTAAGCTCAAGCCATAAACTGGCTTGGAATTCACATTTAGCTATTAATTTTACTTCCCACTTGCAGATCTTATTGGCCTTCAGTATATATTTTTTTAAGCATTTGAATAGGGGAAAGATTTGAAATACATATGATGGAACATAGAAAATGGACATTTTTCTAATCACGCCAAAAGAGAGAACTTGACCTTATTGACAATTGGTAATTATAACCCATTAGCACTTAACAGACTGTCGCACCAGCCAGGAACACTCAGGAAGCCCAAAATCAATACGCTGCACTTTTTTGCTATGTTTTCCCATATACAGCATAATTAGATAAGGTAAGTAAAGACAGCCTAATCAATATTTGATTAGATAAGTCCAGTGACATATTAAGAGTTTTGCAAGAAGTTTAGTGTTATGGTTTCCCCACTGAAAATTTTACCCAGGACAGAAATAGAACCATGTGAAAAAAAGCTAAATAAAACAATTAGAAGATCTTATACCAACAAAAAAGGAAAACGGAGTTGCTCTTATCACTTTATGTTTAAATTAGTCCAAATAAAACAATGTAGTTGTAGATTACCTTCCCTACTTCCTTGAAAATCTCAGTCAGCTAGTTGAGTATCAGACCAGGAATACCGATAATCCTGAGAGGTTTATGCTAGATTCTACTTTTTCCCTCATATAAGAATCTTTTATAGACTCACTTTTTCCGTGCTTTCTGTATAGAGTTTTACTGTTCTATGTTAAAGTTGTAAAACTTTTAAACGCGTTACTCCTCTCTTCCAATTTCAGCTAGCTTGCCTGCTGGGCCTTACCACATAATACTGTACAATCCCAGCAACATCCATCCTCATATGCTGGACAGTGCTTACTAACCTAGAATATAATAAGGAAATAGAAATAATTGTGAAAGAGTTTGTTGTGGACTCTAGGCAACTTATTCTCTCTGTGACTTCTGAGTTTTAGGGAACCAAGTGATTCCTATCAGTTTTGTACACAGCCTCATGAAGGGTCACGTTCATCTAAGCGCTCTTCTCCCAAAGTGTTTCACTAAGATTCTCCTTCCTGGGATTTCAAAGAGGATTTAAATACATGAATGATGGTACTCAAACCACATTCAGGAAACAGGATAGGAAAACCATCAGTAGTTTCATTTAAAGAAGAGCGATGAAGCTGGTGAAGGGGCTGGAGAACAGAACCTATGAGGAGCGGCTGAGAGAGCTGGGGTTGTTTAGCCTGGAGAAGAGGAGGCTGAGAGGAGACCTCATTACTCTCTACAACTACCTGAAGGGAGGTTGTAGAGAGGAAGGAGCTGGCCTCTTCTCCGTAGTGACAGGGGACAGGACAAGAGGGAATGGCCTCAAGCTCCGCCAGGGGAGATTTAGGCTAGAGATTAGGAGGAAGTTTTTCACACAGAGGGTCATTGGGCATTGGAATAGGCTGCCCAGGGAGGTGGTTGATTCACCTTCCCTGGAGGTGTTTAAGGCACGGGTGGATGAGGTCTTGAGGGACTTGGTTTAGTGTTTGATAGGAATGGTTGGACTAGAAGATCCGATGGGTCTCTTCCAACCTGGTTGTTCTATGATTCTATGATTCTATGATTCTAACTGTCTAAAAGGGCAATAGAGTTGGAAATACTATGAATCAGGTCCTCAGCATGTTAGTCAGGTTCCATAGAAATACTGCCTGCTTTTACTTGGCATTTAAAAAAAAGAAATCTTGTCTAATACAGTGAAGACAAATGAAGAAATGAAACAATACAGATCATTGTGCTGATGATCAGATAATAAAATAAAAAGACGAGGCAGTAAGATAAATTTAGGAAATATTTGACTGGAAAACTTTTTAGGTTAGAAATTTTAAAACCCTACTATACAGCTAGAATAATTCTGTTTGCTTTTCAATTATTATTAGCAGCTACAATGGTTAAAACTAAGTGATCTATATTAATTTAACTAGCTGGGTAACAGGTTAGCTAATGGGAAAATATATCCCACATCCAATACTGGAAGAGAAATGTAAGCTGCAGAAAGACTAACTCTTATGAATTAAACTTTTTTGAATGTATTCCCTTGAAGACAAGTTGAGAAATTTCAGAACCTGAAGCAATACCATAGAATCACAGAATAGTTTGGGTTGTAAGGGACCTTAAAGATCCTCCAGTTCCACCCCACCTGCCAGGGACAGGGACAGTTCTCACCAGATCAGGCTGCCCAAGGCCCCATCCAACCTGGCCTTGGACACCTCCAGGGATGGGGTAGCCACAGCTTCCCTGGGCAACCTGGGTCAGGGCCTCACCACTCTCATCATGAAGAAATTCCTCCTTTTGTCTAGTTTAAATCTGCCTCTCCAGTTTATACCCACTGCCCCTCGTCCTATCACTACAAGCCTTTGTACATAGACCCTCCCCAGCTTTCTTGTGGCACCTTTCAGGTACTGGAAGGTCATTGTAAGATCTCCTCTGAGCCTCCTCTTCTCCAGGCTGAACAAGCCCAAATCTCTCAGCCTATCTTTGTATGGGATGTGCTCTGGCCCTCTGATCATCTTTGTATCCTCCTCTGGACCCATTCCAACAGTTCCACCTCCTTCTTATGTTGAGGATTCCAGAACCAGACTGTACTCCAGATAAGGTCTCACAAGAGTGGAATAGTGGGGCAGAATCACCTCCCTCGACCTGATGACCAGTCAAGTTGACTCCACCAGTCAAGTTGACCTCAAATATCTTACATAGGAAGCAATGTATGTTATCTACTGATACGCTGAATGTAAAATAACACTAGCAGAAGGGGATCAGGAAGCTGTCAGTTGCTAAGCTGAAAGGCCATGGCCATGTCAAGTCTTCAGGTCTCCCTGCCACACCAGAACCATTGCATCAAGCAGTTACTTCTCTAATGGCTAGATTCCAAATTGTATGTGATAGCAAGGCTGATATTTAGATGTGTGGAGATCAAGAATTAAGTGTTTATCTATCTCATTCAAAAGGAAAAGATAATATTGAGGGAAAAGAAAGGTTTCAAATTGGGGGCTGCTGGGGCAGAACACAGTTGAGGCAGAAACGAGTTCAACGAAGCACAAAGCACAGGTACTCTAACATGTTAAACTTGGAGACTGAGACACCAAACTAATTCCTTTGAATTTAGGAAGTGTCTAAGATTGTTAAACCTCCCTCCAAATGAGATGGGAATTTATTCTGGCTATGCATTTGACAAACAGATATAAACAGGTCTCCTCATGAATAATTACTCTTAACTTCACAGGAACATTATGGTATTTAGGATGGTCACATGTTTAAGACTGTCATAAGCTTTAGGTAGTACATACAGAAGAGGAGACTAAAGGGTCATTTCTGACTACAAAACCTAACATGAGCTAGCAAGTTTTGATTTCATCATGTATTTATCTAAATAGAATGTTTATAAAAACTAAAGCATGTCATCATTTGTTGTCAGGACTGAAATACTAACTTGATAAAATACTACTGTTTCAATGATCTCATGGTAGGGTTTTGAGTTGTTTTTTAAACCTTAAAGTACATCCATTTCTGCTGAGTTGAAAACAAGGCACGATAGCATACCACAAAGCAGTCTGAATCAACTGATGCTGATTTACGGCTTGAGGAACAACCTATATCTGGTCTTCAGTTTAACAGCTGCCGGGTTTTGGAAAATACCCTTCAAATAAATAGTCAAGCCTGAGATCTCCAGAGTTTACTAATCTTTGCCAAAGAAAATGTTTGCTGTATTTAATACTTCCTTACAGTGACAGATTCTTCTTGTTTTGCTCAGAGTTTCAAAAATTAATGACAAAAAAAGAGCAGGAGAGATGCTCCTAATCTTCCATTAAAACACACACACAACATCTTTCCAAAACTTTCCCAATGAGACTTGCAAAAACGGTTGAATTTTAAAAAGTTTTAGAAACTAGTTGATTCAACATTTTTAAAATCAAAACATACAGGAAAACTTGTTTTCATATACAGCTGTTCCTCAATGTAATCACTACATTACTACAAGACAATCACAAGAAATTACTTCTGGACTTAAAGAAAACAATGTTGTTTTCACTAAAGGTTAAATAATTGCACTGGATGTGTGTCTTAACAGAACTTCATACCCAGTTTTAACCTCAAATGCCACATTTGCAGAAAGTAAAAGCCAAATGATAAAGCTTCTATGGGCAACAACTGATTTAAGTGTTTGTCTACAAACTCACATCTGTCTGAACTGGCACTTACTCTGTAGCATTCATTTGATAATAAACTTTTCATCAAGGTAAAAAAAGTGATAATTATAGCCATTTAATGTTCCATTGCTAAAGGAATAAAATGACACAGAATACATTTTTGTGAAAACTCTTTCACAGAAAGGGTCATTGGGCATTGGAACAGGTTGCCCAGGGAAGTGGTTCATTCGCCTTCCCTGGAGATGTTTAAGGCATGAGTGGATGAGGTCTTGAGGGACATGGTTTAGTGTTTGATAGGAATGGTTGGACTTGATGATCCGGTGGGTCTCTTCTAACCTGGTGATTCTATGATTCTATGATTATTTAATGTACAAAGCATAAATGGAGTTGGGCTCAAAAATGCTACTTCTAACGCCAACAATAAATTACACAAAACCACAGAAAATCAAGTCAGGCTCAAATGTTTACGTTGGTTTGCATTTGCAATTTCTGTTGATGGAAGCATAATTTCAGTCCCATGAGAATTGAGGTAGTTATTTGCTCCAATTGTTTTCACTCGTGACATATAATAAGGCAACACCTTCAAGAAGCAGAGACAGTAACTGGTACAGTCTTGTCTAGAGCCTGACAGTTATCCTTGGAGAAATAATGAAGCATACACTCTAACTTGTTCATGTATTTTGATCATAAACTAAATGCTACATATATTGAGCACAAAGAGTTTGAGCAGGTAAGTTATCACATTAGAGTAAAATATACAATGACATTTGAGTGCACGTAACCTCAAAACCTCTTGCCTGAACTGTCTTTTACTGTAAGTAGGAACGTTTACCAACCAGTTTTTTGAATGATTAAATTAGCAAATGAATTTTAAAACATGAAATAACTATTAATACTATGCTCAATTATTAACAGCAAATTAAATTTCAAAGGAAAAATTTATTACATTTTAGTTAGTAAAAACTAATAATCTGTGCTTATAACCTAGAGGTATTATTTGTATGCTATTGCATATATGATAGGCACACTAAATTATCATGACTATTACATAGTTCTTGGCTCCTAGATGGGTTTAAATAATTCAAGGACATATGTGAATCCAGACCACAGATTCTGAAAACATTATTCATTTTTTAAGAGAATGAAATGCAAAACTGAAACCTCATCTTCCTGCTAGTCTCTTTGGGAAGAGTCGGCATTTCACAACTTCATCTGGGAAAAAACCCCCCATCCTGATTTAAGAGCCACTTGAAAAAATTATTGGTCCACAAGTCATGAATACTCCCATTAAAATGCAATATTCTCTATTTCAGCATGATAAAGAGGATCAAGAAATCACATATTTACTTCTTTTCTACTGGTCAAAATTAGAAGGCAGCACAGAGGACTGGTTCACCAACAGACACAGGGGATAAAAGTCAGCATCTTGGTAAAAAGTGCTTTACACACATCTTGCGTGTTGCCACAGAGGTGCAAGGGAGCCTAGCTTCAAAATGAAATAAAGCAGATTTAAATAGTTTTTAGTAAACTACATGAATACATGCAAAGTGTAACTCGATGCAACAGGAGGAAAACCCATTGCTTTCACACTGATAAGAAAATGACAAAGAAACACTTTTTAAAATGTATTTCAACTTTTTCCTGTTATTTCAGGAACAGAAAGGCCAAACCACACTGTATTAAATATTTTAAAAGTCAACATACTGTTGTTAAATCATGGTCAATCCAGTCCTAGGTAGAATCATCATTCCCAAGTGAAGATATAATGCTCAGCTGGAAATTCCCAAATAAGTTACAAGTTTTTAAGAATTATTTCCCTAAATCTACAGTATACTACTATGATAACTGATGCACTTTTATGCTTGAATTCTAAATGCTCAATGAGAATCTCTGATGAACAGTGCAGAAACTTTGGTTTTACTGAAGCCACAATATCTTCACTCATTGTCATTTCTGTAGATGGCAGCATGAGTTCTGTTTATAGTGTAAAAGCAAACTATACACAAAGTATATCACAATATAGGTGCTTTTCTTCTTTAATTAGCACTACATACTAATCATCTAGATCTACAGAGAATATCAGCTTTAATCCAGCCCACAAAATATTGAAGCAGCATCGTATAATAGATATCCGTGCTTACCTTAGCCATGTTAAATTTAAATTACTGTCATACAAGACTCTTTCACTTCACCAAGGAAGAGGTTTAAATGACAAGATATAAAGGTTGGTATTGTTGTTTTTAAAGAGAAACACCATAAATAGCCACATCTCCAGTTCTAATGCATCAGGCTTACTTGTTCCAAGATGCAAGCATTAACTGCTGTCTCACCTTGAATGCAAAATGTATTAAAGCTTAAGAAGGGTAAAACAGATTCTTACAAAATAATTCATCTACAAAACAGAAACACAAAAAACTAAGTGAACATAAAGGAAGCGCTTTCCCCCATTAAGACTTTCAGTAGCATCTTGTGGTACCCATTCTGTAGTTGTCAATACTGAACTATAAATGCTTTCTCATTTTGTAAAGAAATTTTTGGCTACAGACTAACAGTGAAGTGGATTATCATTCTGTGCTCTTACCTATGCAGATGCTGATCCAGTGTCTTTCACACAAAAGGAGGAGCAGGAGAAAATAGAAGAAAAGGTGGGGAACAGGAGGGAAGTTATATAATTTGGTCTATTTTTGTATTCAAAATGTTCCCAGTGGGAGGGAAGAAGAAAAGCCTGAAATAATGATATAACACATAAGTTACATATTTATCTAGCTTTGTTACTCATCTTTATTCACCTTCAGCATATTGAAAAAAAAAATGTTTGTGTACTTAGTCACTAGACAGAAAACAATACTGACCCACAGGGCAATTTTCACTTGGTATCTCCCTGCCAGAGAGGAAACCAGCACCCAGGGAGGCTTCACTTTGCTATCTGCAGCTTTTGCAGGCAGCAGCTGCATTATGTGCTCACCAAAGGCTTCCTAACCCTGAATCACGTCACTAAGGAAAGTCATTTGAATATTTAGGTGGTGCTTTTAAAGATATCACACATATAGCTTTAGAATACCCTATCCTGGTATCTTGTTCTGAGCTACTTCCTAAGGGAGATTTCTCTTTTCACTGACTACAGGGAATTTTATACTATTATACCTTCAACTCTAGGAGCCTCAATTATAAATAGCTTGGCAGGAACTCACTGCAGGTGTATTAGTCATTTCAAGAACTAGAATGTGACACTTCTTGAAGATGCATTACAGCCTAGAAAAGCACAATGCAATTTGTGAAAGGTACTTCAAAGATCCAAGTGGAGTCCTCACTGGGGAACAGTGCATAAGGGGAGACACTGAGAATTAAAGAAGATACAGTATTTAATTGTCCATAGTGAGAAAAACTGCTAAGCTACAGCATAGCTTGTCAGTTCCGCTAAATCAGAATATTGGATTGGAGACATGTTCTGTCAAAATATTTTCAACCAAGACTGACAAGAATATCATCTGGGTGAAAGTAATTCCAGAACCTTTCCACTAAATTAGCAGCTAACAATTTTACTTACACAGCTTCTTTTCTTCTTTTTTTTGGTGAAGAAGTTCATAATTAATCCTTTCAAAGCATTTTTGCTCACAACATGCATTCCAAGCTATCCTCAACAAACAAGTTCTAGATACTAAGTTAACATGAACGGCCATGCAAAAGAAACATGTAAAGGACAAAAAATAGGAAATCAAATCAAGAGAAGAAAAAATAATTATGGAATTTATAGTATTTTATGCATTTGGCTAGCCCTCTGTGAAAGTCTATCAAACATTTATCTAGAAATGTCAGATCTTCACAGAACCATAAAGGGGAATCACAGCTACTCTTCTGTGTTCAGTGCAAACACAGCTCCATTAAGTATAAAATAAACAGAGAGACAGATGTCCACAGGCTTCTGGGTTCACAAAGGCTGCTAAGCCCAAATAAGAAAGTCTTGAATCATGAAGAGCAAAAAAAGGAGAATCAGGAGATAAAGTTTTACTACAAGAAGCAACAATCTGTAAATTAAGTTGCAGGAGTGCAGGAGGTCTGCCTAATGTCACTCAACAGATTAATGGCAGAATATAGAAGAAAACAGATTTCCTGACTGTCTTATAGGCAGCACTGGACTCCAGTCATCCCACTGACACGCTCACTGTCACTGGTTGTCCAAGAGCTCTGGAGGCTTCCAGACTGAACTTTACCAGCCCTTTAAAGACTTTCTTTAAAAAGAAAGGGAAACCCCACAAGACTTGAGAAGGTTGAGAAGAATTCCACCTTCACTAGCATAAGTGAGATTGAAACAGGCCTACTACTCTGTAGGTGTAAAGCAGCTGTAGAGGAACTGGCACATAGTAAAAAATCAACCAGTTAGGATGTGTCAAAACCCACCTTACATCTAGGACATAAACGAGGGCTGGCCTTTAGACATGCCCCTCCCTGGGTATTTTGCAGTGTAGAGCTAAGAATTAACGTGTTTGTCTATAAGTATAAGGAGACCAAGTTTAGAAGCCCAAAGAAGAGGCCAATGACTGTCACTGCTCAAGATGTGTTTTCAGAATTCACTTGCAAGATGACTCCCAGGCATCCTACTACATGGAGTTAGTTCAATTGAAACTGCTGGTTTGCTATGTTTTTTGACATTTGAAACTACCCTGAAAGTTATTTGATACAAATAAGAGACCTCATTACTCTCTACAAGTACCTGAAAGGTGGTTGTGGAGAGGAGGGAGTTGGCCTCTTCTCCCAAGTGACAGGGGACAGGACGAGAGGGAATGGCCTCAAGCTCCGCCAGGGGAGATTTAGGCTGGAGATTAGGAGGAGGTTTTTCACACAGAGTGTCACTGGGCTTTGGAATAGGTTGCCCAGGGAGGTGGTTGATTCACCTTCCCTGGAGGTGTTTAAGGCACGGGTGGATGAGGTATTGAGGGACTTGGTTTAGTGTTAGTGGATCCGATGGGTCCCCTCCAACCTGGTTGTTCTGTGATTCTGTGAAATAAAGCTCTATGGAAGGAATTTCAGTGCTAAAAATTTAAATTATTTTGTAGACTAGAAATAAATGGGTCTTGGAAAAGAAGAACAACTGTTAAAAACCTTGGAATACGGAAGACAAAAACCAGGTAAATGATGACAAAATAAAAAAAACAAAATGCAAGAGTATACTGAGCAAAAACTATGACTTATGTACTTCGGTTGGATATCAATCAACTTTCCATTCTTTCTTATTTCTAGTTCTTCAACAGCGTATTTTCCCTACCTGGCTGGTTTGGAGGTAAAGTTCTTCCATATTTACATACAAGTACATTTTTCTCATCAGGAAGAGGTAACAGCATTCAAACTGTCTGCAGAGTGATTTTTAGGTATACAGACATAAATTACACATATATACACTCACATTTTGATAGTGAACCTCAAAATAAAGTTTTTACATCAAAATCATGCCTGCCTGCAGCTGAAAAATAATGCCTTTCATTTCCTGGGATTTAGAGGAAGCTAGTATTAAACTAACATTTTATTATTACTACAGCAGAATAATGTTAAATGATAGTAGCGATTAAAGGTACAAGGTCAAAAACAGTAAGAGCAACCACATGCTTATTATCTGGTCTGCAAGTCAGAGAACACGTTTAAGTCCAGAAAATCACAGGTTTTAAAGCCAGGACCCATTATATCATCTAACCTGACTCCAGTTTTACACAGAAATAATATTTCCATTGTGCAGAACCCAACAATTTGAATGTTATTATGAGTATGGACCAACAGGACAGATCTTTCTGAGAGAAACTTGCTGGTTTGTGGGAAGTGTACATCCTTATGTATATACGATGTAATAAACACAAGAGAACTTGTAATAAGAATATTTGCCACTGAAATTGTGCGAATTTTCTAAGCTTTGACTGACATTTCTTCCTATAAAAATCTCTCTTCATCTAAATAACTCTTTTAATGCCTTCTGCAAGAAGTAAGCATTACAAACTGTGTGACTCTTTTTTCCTAGTTCCATGCATTTGTGTAAATTTGCATGACTTGTCATTCTTTATTAGGCTTATTAATTCAGTTCTGCTTTAAGAGATTAAGGTTTGTTCCCCAAATCACTTCGTGTCATAATGGTAGGATCTAATAATGAATAGGCAAAAAATTGATTGTATATGGCACACATATGGAGAACACACTAATTCCAAACCATTGTTTCAGTTTTACATAGGCTTAATAATTTAATTTAGAATCATAGAATCAAAGAATCACCAGGTTGGATGAGACCCACAGGATCATCAAGTCCAACCATTCCTATCAAATTTACTTCACGTCATTAACACAATCCATTCTTGTAAAATCCTTCCCTCTCTTTTGAGTAAGTGGAATTTAGCCTTTTTCATTCCTATGTGGAAGGAAGGAAAAAGAACTCATAAACACATAAAATTTTATTGAAAATGAATTTTTGGCATCTAAGCCACTACAGCATCATGGTAATCATGTTCAGTTTATCCATTACAGAACTAGTTCATGAGTGAAGAACTACATTTGTGACATGCACTTTTAGCAGCAGACTTAAGTATCTTAATGTTTTTATGGATTTCCATCATTTCCATTACTTCATTATTGCCATAGTTTCTTTTCATCTCAAATTTAAACATTTTTCCATGTTAAAATAAAAGCCCAATCTTTATTCAAGTCATTTTACTAGGACTATTACCCTAAGAAATTATTATGATAAAACACGATTTTGAAGGGCTGTGCCCCCAGTGTTTTACTACATGTCTCCAACATTTTTTCCTCAAAATTACTTTAGAATGACACATGGAATTTCTTCAGCTATTTTTTTGCATGAATTCTATGTTCTGCCAGGTCCTTTTTGACTTGTTTCATATAAAGACATAAATTAACAAAAAAGGGACTTAGAAGTTTTTCTTCTTTTTTTCCCTTGTAACAGAACTTGTAGAATTGGAATAAAACAAATTTGTTATGTATATAATGTTATTAAATATTATATTTTTTCCAGAAAATCTTAAGTCATCAATTAAAAAGTTTTAACTCCAATTTAAAGCTAGTATTTTGTAATATTTTACCACATAGCATACTTGTAACATCACTGACATTGTATAGGTTTACTGCAGAAAGCTAATGGAGACAGTAACGGCTATACTAAGCCAACATAAAACCACAATACTTTTGGTCTCAATTCAACTGGAACATGTTGGGTTATAAACAAGTGGCATATACCTGGCTGTGTCATGCTGTTTAAAGAATGAATAACCTAGGAGGAACTGTCTCAGCAGCATCAAATAGGATGCCAAATATCAACAACATTAAAAGTCATCTATGCATCTCAAATGCGTTTTCTCACAAGCATCCAAAGGATTCCAAAGAAAGAGTAATAAATCTACTTATGTACACAATAAGACCATGTAGAATGAAGAATAAAAAAATTACTGTGATCCAGTGAAGCATTCTAAAATGAGGTTCAAACTAACCAAGACCAAAAAACAACTGACATTTAAACAGCGGAATATGGGCTTGCTCCCGCTGAAATTCATGGCAAGTTTCCACTGATATCAGTGTTGTAGGAATGCTCTCTAATACTGCAGTTTAATGTCTAATCTATATTACTATTATTTTTTGGCACAATTCAACTTGGAATGCAGTAGTATGATATGAAAAGGGTGTTTTGTTTGCAAACTTGGAATGAAATCTGAGTTGGACTAGATTGCACAATAAAGAAGCCAACAAAAGGGAATTTGACACTCACCATTCTGGCAGAAAATCTTACTTTATCAAAACTAGAAGATTAAAACTACTTTGATATTGTTATTTGAAATTAAAATCAAAAGGAATAAAACAGATGTGTTAAGCTGCCAGAGTACTCGAACCTTTGGTTAATGGACACTACCCTCTCCAAAGTCATTTGAAGCAAGTCACAAAGCTAGTACCTAGAAATACTGCAGAATTAAAAGAAGTCTCACTGGCTACAAAGCAGAAAAGTTATTAATCCCTTACACTAGCATGTTAAATCTCAAACGATCTGTGACAGATCCTGTGTTATTTCTTCTTTCTAAGCTATTACTGAATTGGTTGGAGTTCTCAATCCCTATTCAGCACAGCACTTAAATACGTTCTCAATTTCATACACATGAGAAAACCTAAATCCTTATCTATATTTGACGTCATTGGTAAGTTACTTATAAATTTATGACAGAAAAAGCACTCTTGTGTTTTGTTGAACTAGGAACTTCAATCAAAGACAGAGCAAATTCAATGACCTAAAGTAAGGAGTAGCTACCACATGCTAATAATTCCTTGAGTTAGTTAACCCACTGCAGTTTATTCCCTGACTGCATTATAAAAATGAATCAGTGCTGGTTAATAAGAAAATACCTTCTCTTGTTAATCAGTGACATCGTTTCCAAAGTGGAAGGTAGCAGATACTAGAAATTCACTTTAAAAAAGCAAACAAAAGAAAAATAAAACCTTTACCCTGATAAAGAGAATCTTCTCTCCAACTCTGTATCTTCCTTGTGAAAGACGCTCCACGCAAAACTTATTAGGACACTTACAAGGTGGATCTTCAGAAATGTGTTTAACCTGAAAAACATGGAATTTATATTACAAGAAACTCTTCAGAGGAATATGTGTAAAAAACATTCATGATGATATTTGTCATAACATCATACCACTAATCTAAATATGCATTGATATTCTCTTAGTTTTTCTTAATATTTCTGCAACCTCAGATGATGGTGCTTCCAATGTCAAGAAGGATTTTACAGCTGTGATGGGGTAAAAAACAGAGACAATTGTCACACAGTTCAACACAGAATTTGCATTTCATTTGAAGTCAAACAGTTTATTAATTTGAACTCAGCATCAAACTTCTGTAGATGTGTACTCAGTATTCTATGGTGAGTCAGATCAACTGTCAGAGTACTAATATAGCTGACAGACAAAAGATGCCATAATGATATATTTTCCCTTCTATAAATATAATACAGAGAGATATTGATTATCAACGAAAGAACCTGCCCAGTATTTTCACTTGGCACTTTCAAATAATGCCCTTAACCTTAAAAATAAACTGTACAGAGAATACTGTGACACAATCCCAAATCCCTGCCCAAGGTAATCCCCAGTATTCCTAGCTACCCTTTGATGATCTCCACCTGAGGACATTAGTGCAATCAAGAGCAATTTAAAGGGGCCTCAAGAGTACTCTGCTTTATCATTGCCAACACTTAGGGTTGAGACAAGACAGATGAAAATACTTCCCTGCTTTTTATCAGCTGCATCAGCTTGACTTCAGCCTCTAGTGAAAACTTGGCCTTGCATGTGCTACCAAAGGCATTAATGCTCAGCAATATTATAGTTTGTACTCTCGAGTGATCTGGAAGTAGCACAGCCATTAATGCCAAAAGAGCAGATCTGGTTGAGAAACTCTTATTTGACATTCAAATTGCACTACTGCATAGGAACAGGAATAACAAGTGCAGCATTTTCATATACTGCAGTTTTCTTTGATGAATGTTGACCCAGTATGTCAGTATCAAACAATGCAAAATGCCAGAGAAGCTTCCTAGAGTTTCTTTCCACTGCAAATAATGTTCCAAAGACCTTTTCAAATCCATTTTGTAAATGAATGCCTGTAAAAACAATCTGAATATTCTCAGAATATTCAGGGCATGGTATTTTTGAAAAAAAAATCTTTTAAAATAACACTTAGTAGAGGAGCTCTATGTGTATCTTACATACAAGAAGCATTTCTCAAGTATTAGATGAGTTGCTCTCAGTTTGAATGTACAATCTCTTAATTATTTTTAGATTAATTATTACAGTGATTTTTATCCATAAATGTGTGACTGTAGGCCTCCATTTCTAGAGAATCATACTGTTTACATAGTCAGTGTTCAACAACATATATGGAGTCAGTGTATGATGACTTGAATCCAAGTGCAGGTTGCTAAGAAGCCAAAAGATGCATTTCTGTGTCTCTTGGAATGTGGTATCAAAACTGAGATTGTGCTTAGATGACTATTTGGTACTGGCTCTCTGAAAGCTGCCCTATGATAAGTGATTTCTGGCAGTTATCACCTGGAGACATTCTCATAATTCAAAGCTGAAAATGGATAGTATGAAATATGTCTTAATAGCTGCATCTACTGGTGCTCACCTAAGTGAGCAAAAACCTAGAACAGCCGGCCCTAACAATCTCAAGGTTGTTTTAAAACATGTAAGCAAAACAGAGCTATCTTATGCCTGTAGAGAATGAAAGCAAACAGATTTATACTGGTGTAAAACAGAGGATAATGAGACCTTCACTGCTGATCCTGTCGTTGAGGCTTCCACTACCCTACTATCCCCAAGGACACAGAAGTATTATTGAATGGAATTTGGAAATCCAATAAGGAAGCAGAGGGAAGAATTATATCCTATTTTATTTTGTGTCTGGACTATATGAGCACTGCTGCTATTTTACAGTGTGAGTGTCTGGGGCAGAGCGGGTCAGGAATCTAGCCGGATGAATTCCATTCTGTTTCTATCCCAATTGCTTTCTAAATTAAAGGAGGTGGTTTGAGACAACCTTCATACTCTGTGTTCTGTTCCTGCAATATACACAGTCACCACTCTCCTTCCATACATAACTGTTCTTTGTCAGTTCTGTTGAAACATAAATAAGCAGTTCTGCAAAGTTAAGAAAGAAATACAAAGTAAAAAAATGTTAAATGTAACTATTTGCATCAAATAGTACAAAATATTTCAATAAAACAAATGAACATTACATTCCATCTGCTTTTTGTAACAAAAAAGTGGCACATGGATTTTTCAAGGAGTGCTTTTTAACTCCCAGGTGACACATCTACCTTGTAATATAGCAGTTGCTATAGTAACTCCTTCTTTTTATAGAATATATTTGTACTTTTCAAGTTTAACCTCTTCATCGTCTCAAAATGTGTCCTTTTCATCTGATTCCAGCTGTTTCAAATGAACCCCTCTAGGGTTTGCAACAGAGAAATGAATGTTGCAATATATTGCAGCATTTAAGGAAATTCAAAGCAAGACGCTTCCTCTCTAACAATGAGAAAAAAATGCTTGCATTCCTACCACATGATAAACATGCAGAACAGCAGCATAAAAATTAAGCTGAGATAACTTAGAAGTATTTGTTAACAATATGTACAATTCAGTATGGGCCAAATCTCCTAGTCCTGACTCAGTCCTTTCTCAGACAAAACAGTAAGTGGGAGTTGCTGAATAAGAAGCTAAGAGAAAAATAAAACAGAGTAATAAGAAGGGAACTTGGCCCTAAGCACAAAGCTAGGCTAAACTGCAGGTCTCCTACACAGTGCAGCATATTTTCCAAACTTCAGGTATAAATAATTGTGGTTAAATTAACTCTATCAGTCTGCAAATCTTTAAGATATAGTGAGATGTTAAATTCTGGCTTCTGTGTACTTTGCAAGTAAGCGCATACCAGAATGGGTCAGATAGGAAGAAACTTCCTCCCACAACTTACAGCATCATCCAGCAGTTTCCCTGTGCTCTTCTTCCCAGGAGACTTTGTTGGTGATGGTGAAGGAGATGGAAGGGGGGCTGAAAGGGTTTCCTCTTGTTCAATCTCTTTTTCCAACTTTATTAATCCAGGAGGTTCCACTCCAAACCTTTTGGAAACATGTAAACAAATTACCGGTCCTTATAAAGTACTAGATATCTGGAAATATTTGGAATATTTTGAAATGTGGGAGGAATTTACATTTCTTTATTGTACTACTATGCAATAATAAAAAGCTACATGCAGCAGTAAACATGCATAAAATATATCAATCATCAATGCCATCAATCAAAATTAATACCAAAAAAATTAAATTAAATCTCTCAGGTGATCAAATTTATAGGAAATATAGATTTTTTTTTCCAGCTTATCTGTTGGTCAATGCATGTTGGTCTCATGTAACATGTATGTTGGTCAATGACTAATTTATGAACAACATTAGGCCTCAAAAACTGCTATACCCTGTAGAACAGATTCAAGCTCAGTACATTCCCTTTTCTATTCTTCAGCTTTTTTTTTCATCCTTTCAAATGACTTGATAACCTATATTTTGTGCTATTAATGGTATTTTCCAAAGAAATCCAGATGCAAAGAGATTAAAGGTTATCCTCGTCTCAACTACTGCACTGAATTTATAGATAAATAAATTGAGACAGGTTCAGTATTTTTTTCCAGGAGTGGCTAATGCTTTTTCTAATTGATTTTTGAAAGCAAATCTTCAGATCTCTGTGGCAAAACACTTGTAGCTCCAACTAAAACAGAATACACACAACTTTGGCATGGAGCATCTCAAACATAGCACTGGAAGAGCAAGGCTCTTTAAAACAATTCCTTTCAAAAGCTTTGTGACAAATGGTTAAGTAAGTATCTCACAGCAAGCAGCAGAGCTTGGACAGCTGTTAGAAGTTTAAAAGCTTATCCCATTTTCTTAATCACTGATAATTCCTTTCTGTTCTTTTTTTTTTCCTCCCCAACACTAAATAAAACCCAGAAAAACAGAAAGATCCCCTTTTTCAGAGAAGGCTTTCAGCTTGGAAAAGTTATCATGCCAGGCAGGCTTATCATAACAAATTACTTGCATAAGTTAAACTGTATTTTCTCTGTAGTAGAGAAGTCTATAGCCCAGGTGCAGAACTATGCTGACTTTTCTAGGTAAAGATCCAGACACTAAAATATGGAACATTCACAATTATATTGTGAAAAGCTAAGCCAAATATCATACTAATGATAAAAGGAAACAGAGAAAGGGCATAAGTGCACATATAGTCTTTTGTATTTTTATGATAACTTTTAATTTAGTCCCACTACTACCTAGTGAATTAATTTAAAGAAAACTGAGAACCATATCCGTGCTTATATCGGCTTCTAACCAGTGCAGTCTGCCTAATGAAAAGCCTTCCAACATTGAAGTAAGCACTTACATACAATCCATTTACTTCCTGTCTGTCTGCAGATGCTGACAGGCTGTAAATCATTAAATTCCCACTAGGCTCTAAGCCTACACCTGCACTCAGCCTTACTCATCAAACAGAACTCTTCCACTCTAAGCAATGCAGCCTCTTTGCTTCTACTGCTTTTCATAATCTCCAATTTTTGTCATTGTTGCAGACTTTCAAAGTCTCCTGTCTTTCCAATATTCTGAATTCCACTGATGATGAGTTGAAAAACAAAATAAACAAACACATATATACACATTTGTTTTCCGCCCGAAGCAAAGCTGATGGAAAGCTGAAACAGTAAAAATCACATCTTTTCTGGGAGAGGTAGAGGTGCAAATTCTAGTCTGGAAGGTATGCTGGGAATTTCCTTTTCTGCCTTTTTCTAGCCTGCCTTCTCAACTACAAATGAAGCAGCATTGGACTGTAACATGATCCCAAATAGATTTCTTAGAGCACCATTTCCTATTTTTACCAAGGAAAAAACGGAACAGAATAGCAGAAAGATCTTGAAATTGCTCAACAGTAATTTCTAAAGACCTGCGGAGGTTCTTCAAACCCCTGAGAGTTTGATAGTTACCCAAGAACTTCATTCTTTCTGCAGAAAAGATAATTGATCTGTTTCCCATTGTATAACCTCTTTAAATATGCACATAGACACCACATACATATCTATTTGAAAATAATTACATTTTCCATGAAGTCTTCATTAAAAGTTTACATGGATTATGCGGTGATCAATTCTGTTCTCACTTCAGTTTAATCTAAGTGATTCACTCTGACTTTAAAATACATTCGAAGGATGTTGGACCTGTGCAACCCACTGCAGTAGCCATGTGTTTTGTCAATGCTCAGTTAATCCCATAGGTATACAATGCCCCATTTTAGGTACTGAAATGACACAGGTAACCACAGAACTCTGTTTTCATAGAATTATAGAATAGTTGGGGTTGGAAGGGACCTTAAAGATAATCTACTTCCAACCGCACTGCAATAACATAAATGATTCATAAACAACTGAAATCCAAGATAGTTTAGCAGGCTATTCTGTTTTGATTAGTGCCTGTGCTTTCAACTGCCACTCTTTGAGGCAAATGGTCATACTAGTTTTCCACTCACTGTGTAGTCTATCCAGCCAGTCAAACTCTACCAGGACAGTATGGGAGAATATACTAAAAGCATCGCTAAAGCACAGGCAATTATCAACTGCCTTCTCTCATCTACGGAGTATCTGATGAATGGATTCAAGTTTAACAGAGCAGAGCTCAATTCTGTCTCCACCTCAAAGAATTCCCATTCCTTCTCACTTATGCCTAAATTCCAAGACGGAAGACCTAGGTTGCCTGATGGGACCCTGAAGACTAACACTGCTCTAGCTGGGCAAAGTGTGCCAAGAGTTGGTTTCTTGTGATGAATAAGCCACTTGGAACACCTCTTTCTGCTTCTAAAACAGAAAAGGAAGAAAAAAAGTAAGAAGTTATTCAGTGTCTCTTACACTTTTCAATCTTTGAAAACATAATGAGACACCTTTTCAAAGATCTTTGTGGCTTCTGTTCAGAAAAGGAGATCCCCAAACCATCAACAGATTCAATCTGTTTTCTAAAAGCCAGCATAAATCTGACTTCCCTCCTGTTTAAAGTAGCACGGTAACAACGTCAGTTCAATTTGCTGTTTCTTATACTTAGTGGAGGAAACCATCTAGTTTCCTTTTCCACATAGTTCTAGTTTATCACACCCCAGGCAAATCTGACATCACATAGTTGTTTTTCAGTTATATTAACCTGCTGCTTCTCTGTGACAGTTCTTGTGCACCCTGGGAGTTTATAAACAGGTCTTTTGTTTGTTTCATAAGAGATATTATAGCAGGAACAAGTTGACAGATATATGTTATTTGACTCCTAAGCTGTAAACAAAAATAAAACACAGTAACATATATAATATATAAATTGCCTTAATGATATCATAAATTGCATTAATGATATGTGGTAACATACATGTATTGTAAATAAAAAAATTTTAAAGGCAAAGGGATGGATATGAATAATAAATGAAAACATTGTTCGTCTATTGGTCCAGTATTTGCTTTCTCGTCTCAGAATATCTGAAACACTGAAGCTTAAGACAAATACAAAGGGTAAAATTCTATCTTAATTCTGTTGTAGGCCTGTCAAGAAACCAAATTTCATTGCAAAATGGGAGAAATCTAACTCGACCAATTTTAGAGGCATCCAACCCTGCCTAACCACTGACCTGCATTCCCTGAGGAAGCAGGATACTGACAAGCAGTCAAGCTGGAGCAGACATTCCTGACAGCTACAGGCTGGGTACAGGGACTTTACATGCTAGAACGTCTATCTCCAAGCTGGGGATATTGAAAGCACAGTTTGTTTGCTCAGGTAGATTAAGACTTGTAAAAATCAATTTCATTGAGCACCTACAGACCTGAAGACTTACGTATTCATGGAAAATTTAATTAAAATTATTTCAGGGAGGCCCTGTTGGACTGAATCCACGTTTTAGAGACATAATACAGCTCCAACAAACTGGAAAACTTTTTCTGATTAATCCTATTCCAGTGCAAATTTCTACTGATGGCAAGGGCTTTTTCTGAAACTTAACTAAGAGACAAATTTAGTTAAGCAGCTTCTCATGTGAGTTGGTCTCACAGAATATGAATATTGATAATGAAATTTTTACATGAAATATTACTTCTAAAGCCAGCAATAAACAGGGTTTTTCCTTGCATTGATTGTAACCACAAGGAATTTTTCTTGAATTAAACTATTTGAATAGCAAAGCACTTCATTTTGATACACATGGGTAAATGCAACTCTAATTTACAGGCAACACTGAGCAGCAGTACTGCTACAAACATATTTTGTAGCAAATGTTACACACTGCATTGGTTAAATCTGCATCCGAAAAAGAAGACGGGAAAAAATCACACTCTAATTCCCATCATTTGACTGTCTAACAAAAGTCACCAGTGACTTGATAGCAAACATAATGCAGTATTTTGAGGGTCCAGCCTGGCTAGAGACATCTGACAGTGATGGAACAGACTATTAATTACATTCTTGCCTTGCTTCTCTTGGTAAAAAAAAAAAAATCAGAGCTAAGTTTATCTAAATAAATGACATCAGTCACTGTTGCTTAGATAATAATTAGGTCACCTGATGATAAATCTCGTATCACTATTCAATGAATTCTCAGTTTTTTAGAGAGATCTGACTGTTAGAAGGAGAAAAAGCTCAAAAAAAGAGGAATATTTAGAAAGAAAACCTCAATATTTTTCCCCTCCTAATATAAGGGCAGGCAAAAAATACATTCATTGAGGTGACGATACTGAGATTTTATTGTATTTGTTAATAACTGTTCACAAGATATTCTTGAGTGACATCAAAACAAGCATCCTCCTTGAACCTTATGAGCATAAAAGTTAGCTTGAGATGAGCTGATTTAATAAGCCTCTCAGCAGCCACTGCTGTCAAGAATGTAAATATTTCTTCATTCTTGAAATATTTTCACCTACCTTGCTGCAATCCTTCCAAGTTCCAGCAAACAAAGGCACACTTCTCTTGGCTGCTTGTGGAGAACTGGAAAAGCAAAATGAAGACAGAAAACATTCATAAGTAAAAGCTGTTTTAAAAATCTTAGCCATGAATGGAACCTAATCATCAACACCCATAAATCTTCACTCAGATAAAATTTGGGTTTCTTTGGCTTGCAGTGGAGTTTTACTGCAAGAAAAAGAATGGGATCGAGGATTAGTTCTCAGAGTGCAGATGATTTAGGGAGTTCCCATTTAATTATCCTTTGGTTTCTTTGAAAATGCCATTCTAAATCTAAATCATTGAGAAATTATTTTGTCTATTTGGTAACCTGCAAGCGGTTTGTAATTATTTAAAAATAACCAAGAGCTCTAGCAGAACACTAACATTAGTAGAATTTTAAAAATTAATTAATAACATTAAAGCAATGCTTTTCTTTTTATCAACAATAAGAATTCCCGTCTTTTAGATGGCTATTTTCCTTAACCTAGTTTAATCACAAAAATATTAAAATTCTGCTAGCAAAGATACATCTCATTATAAATTTGGTCCTGAATTTGAAATACATGTACTCTTGAAGAAAATATGAAACTGGAATACTTAAGGAATTCAGCTCATCATCACAGGAAAAAAATAACAAAACAAAACCCCCTTTTCTTCTGTATATGTGCACCCACATATGCAAGATTTCATGACTAGATTCTACATAAAACCAGAAGCTTTTAAGCTTCAGAAGCAGCTGTAACTCTGCATGAATTGTTCATTAAGAAATACCACCATAGGTCAAGATAATTCTTTTCCCCTCCCACAATTCAGACAGGTTATGTTTTCTAGAGAAATCTAGCAAAATGCATAAGCAAAATCCAAAATGAATAGATGGGGAAAGGCCTGTGGCTCCTGACATAATCAGCTCCTCTAAAGTCAAAAAAGAGGAAAAAGAAAAGGAAAAAGGAAAAAAGAAATATGTGTACATTGTCATCTTTTTTTTTCCCATAAATACTGACAGCTAAAAAACCTTCACATTGTGGATAAAGTTCAGGTTTTAGAGATTTCCACACTAAAGGAAAGATTTGTATCTTTTACTTCAATTAACACCAAAATAATTGTGTGAATATTTATATAATCAGAATAAAGAAAAAGCAACAAAACTGATTTATTTTAAATGAGATAAGGTCAAGACATCTGCTGTATAAACATTTTGGTTATCTAAAGACTCACCTAACTCAAATTCATGAAGATAAAATACCATACCTGAAAGAGATATTTCAATGTCTAGTTAAAGCTCTAAAGTCATTACTTTGTCCTATACTGCATGTATAGATCCAGAACAAGAATCCACAGACTTAAACATCTCTAAATAACCAATGCCTACTGGGACAGATCTTCAGCTTCTGCAACTTATACTTCCAGGTCCACTGTCTTGAAATGTACAGTAATTTGTGTGAGATGAATGCTCATCCTAATATCTTTTACAAGCGTATACGTAGCATGTGGAGATGGATGCATTCTTCCCCTCTAATTTCATCCAAATATATTTGCAGAATTGAAACCTGCAGAGCATGAAAATTAAAATGCACTGCACTAGGGAAGTATTTTTAACCTCGAGCCATCTGTTAGGAAGAAGATAAAAGATGCAGACTTGGACAACCAGCTATTCTCAACATTATTCCTTGTCACAATACTATAAATTTATGAACCATTTAGTAACAAGTGTTTTTAAAGATAAAAGTGCTACATTCATGACCCTAGAAATGTATTCTGCTGCTTTTGTGTTAAAGCAATTGGGACTGCCCTAAACCAAAACCTGATTTTAAGAAATACGGTTTGAAGTTCTCCTACCCAAACAAAACTCAAAGTCCTGTAGCAAATCTGACTCAAGATAACCCAGACACATTTCATGCAATTCACATCGAACTATGTGACATAGTGAAGTCATTGTTAAGAGAATGAAGAGCTGTGCAGGCAATGAGCAACTGCAAAATCCAACACGTGGTCATCTGATAAGATGATGGTGACACAGTACTTCAAATGAAAAAACATTAGCATTCCTGAGGACTATACCAGCATATGTTTTTGGGACATCAGAAACAAACAATATTATTTTGTATACTTCAATACCCACTGGTATTTATTTTGAGATACTTTTTTGTGTAGTGCTACTCTATAATTGAAAAAAAAAACGGTATTTACTATCACTTTCAAAAGGATGCCTTCTAAGCTTTTGAAGAAAAATGCTACCTTCACACTTTTTTTTCCGGCTAGAGAACAGGAAGAGAAACATTTCTTACACTTTCTTTTTTAGTTTTACATATAGAAATTGAGTTAATATTTTCAAAGTACTTTAAGGCACCTCATAGAAGAGATGGTAAAAACTGTTTCAGAGACCCTACAAAGCCTCAAAAGCACCAATTCCATTATTTAAAATAAGTATGCTCCTAAAAAGAAAATTTGTAGAAATCCTCCAAATCCACATTTAAATTCTCACTGTAATTTAAATTTGCATTTAAAATCTGACTGTACTGCAGTTCACACCTAATTACACTACATACATGTACACAGTTTTATAATCTTGTAATTGTACACACACACACACACACACACACACACAGAGATATATATATGGTAATAACCAATAGCATTTGAGGGATACAGACAACTTAGTCTCTCAGAATTAGTTACAAGCTCAGGCTGAAACGTACCCATGATATTCTGTTGTATCCCATGAGAATTACACCTACCATTTTCTGAATTACTATAATCCATATTAATAGTTGCATTTCAGTAACTGGCACGATCTCGAGATTTTGACCTGGCCAATTACTTAATCCCAGATTATACTAAATGGCAAACAGACATCTACTACGCAACACATTTGCTATAATCACAGTAATGTGTATGCAGTTAGATGCTTGGTATCAAGCACAGAAAAAATATTCTTGAAAGCTATCTTAATTACACCTACAGCCACACACACAATTCACTGCACTTCATTTAAAGCCTACGCTCAAGAGGGAAATTCATTTCCACTCCAGTGCTACCACATGCTGAGAAGAATTCAAAGAATGAGAAATCTTCGTTTTGGCTTTAGCAATTCCATGAAATAAGTAGTATTATTATCCCCATTTTACACATGAAATCAAGGTATAGGTAATAAGATACAAAAAAAGCACACTTACCTAGGTGCTATTTTAAAATACTCACTGCCTGATCTCAAGGGTACTCTTGAGTTTCCTAATGCTGTATTTTGTATGAAAACAAAGCCGACACAGCTAGTGGTCCCATTGCAAAGTTTTATATGGACCTCACCACTGCATGGGAATTATGTGATACAGCTATAGTCACATCTTCTGATGCCATTCAGCAGCAACACCAAAATACTATCCTGCAGCACCCTGCAGTGTTCTCCAATCATCTTCAGATTTTTGCAACAGATGATGTGTGTGAGGAGAAAACACATCAATAAGAGCTTCCTTTCACTTCATGAACTATAACATACCAATAGGTTGGCCGAGCAAGGGCCCCCTTAAAAAGAACACAACTATTTTAGGGGAAAAAATAGCCTGTGACACCATGAAAAGCTGACAGGTGTATCATGACTGTTAAATACTTAGACTAAGATAGTAGATCCAGCCATAATGGAAGACTAAGTGCTTCACTTTGCAGCATTAACATAACTTTCATATGCAATTTCCCATAGTTTTTCACACTTTCATATGTGGAAGAATACAATATTCCTTGAGAATCTATGGTAAATCCTGTCCTATCAAACATCTGCAAGATGAATCGTCCAAGTAGGCAACTATAAGCATGAGGCAATTTGTAAATGCAGAAGATGCGCACCACACAGATCTTCGGCATAAGATGAATGGAAATATCCACCTTGCCAGAGAATCTCACTAACATTTGCTTGACAAGGAAGCAATGTGAAGATTTAGAAAAAGTGCACACAAGTCAAGCTTATTTTAAGTGACCTGACAGATACAGACCCTTTCAATTTCCACCTCATTAACTTCAAATGCTTCCTCTCTGCTATCCTCATTGCCTGCAACTTTTCCAGCTACTTCCACTCTTTTTCAAGAATACTTTTTCAGCTCCCAATAAGCTTTTATTCCTGCTCCTTTCTAGCTACAACTTCTTTCTCATTTTACAGTTCCTCCTCTCCTGATCACTCACCCTTTGTTCTTCTTCCTTGTACTTCATTTCATTCCTATGTACTGTTCATCACATTTCTGCATCCTTTACAGTTCCATTCCCCAGTGACTGGATGCTACCAGAAGAAGCAGAGAAAGCAGAAGAGAAACAGCATCTGCTTTCAGAAATGATCAGCCCCACAGGCTGTAAGGAGACAGCACACACCCTGCACGTGGAGACCATGTGTTTGCTGAGTACATTAAAACTAAATGTGTTCACAATAACAAATATGATGGCTTTTGTTTAGTTTGTGGTTTGTTTGGTTTGTTGGTTGTTTGGTTTTTAAATTAGCAGAATGAACAACCATGATACAAACCCAAACTTCTTAAACATCCTTGCCAAGTTCCAAGCCTTGACTCCTAATATTTTTACAAACCATCATTAGTGGAGTCAGCTTTTCTTCTAAACATTGACTTGTCTGGTTTTAAAAATCTCAAGCATAACTGAATCAAAAAGTCGATATAATTTCTTCTTCTAAAGCATTTTTAGCTCACTGGAAGCAAATAAATTTTCCAAAGGTGTTTAGTAATTAATACCATTAGACGTCCAATTGCCATCAGAATTCACACATTTTGAGAAAGCTTTTCAGAAGGTTGATACTTTGATTTGCCTTCCTATTGTGCTTCACTTTCTCCTTTAATAGGTTTTGTGGGTTTTTTTATCCTACAGGAGTCTTTTGGTTTTGGTTTTTTTAATATTCCTTTGACAACACTTACTCTGATCAACCTACCCCAAACATACCCTTGTTTCTGCATCAAAGAGTTATACTATGACACACTTAAATCAAGGAGTTGTGCTCCCTAGGCCCCCAATTTCAGCACTATCACTTACAAAAGTCTCAAAATAATGTTTCATATACAGTAGATCTATTGACAGTAAAGAATTGATCTAGAATTAACATAGAGATCATCTACACATTAATAATTTACTGGGATACATTAATTTAAGATGCTAATCCAATACTAATAACACTGGGATGCTTCTATAGTCCTCAAAACAAGACATATTCAACAATAGTATGAGTTGTTTAGTCAAATGTGAAAGACTGGACAAAGCCTTATTCTGATGCAACTACAAGTTAGACTTAGCATTCTCTAAATGTGTCACTGTGATACAATGGTCAAAATACTTCCATCTTGTAATATGAAATTATATAAAATTGATTATTAAGTAAAAAAAAAATTTGCTCTCTTTGCATATTTTTAAGCATTCAGTATTTGAGTGGAGGCTTTTTTACACATAATAAAACATCACTAGAAGAGAGATCAGGAGTGTCAGTGTTTAAGTCTATTGTCCACTAAAACACTAGATGCCTTTGTTCAGGGAACCTGTCCATTAGACTCCATAATGAATAAGTTGCATCAAAATAAGTCCATGTCACATTGTATGTACACACGCAGAGTTACAGCATACACAAGCACAAAACATTAACAATACAACCCAACAACTCCCAAAACAAACGACACATATTAGCATGCTGGCACACTTGGTTGCAAACCCTTTTCGTGCCGGTGGAGTCTTTATCGTAGAAGAGATGCAGAACATTCATTGGTTCCAAATCCTATAATTATCCAACAACACTATGTTACCAACAAAGAGTTCAAAACTTAAGCTTTAAGTTCACTTAACAAAAGCAATCATAGAAAACCTTACCATTCTTACTATTTGGCCAAGAAGAGTTTTCTTAAAGTATTACAGTCTGCTTTTCAGGTTTGAGCACCATATTTACAAATATCTCCATCAAGAATTTTTCCATAAATTGAATTACCATAGCTGTGTGGATCTGCTGCCCTAAAACCTACAAAGGGGATCTTATAAAATATACATCTGGGAACAGACAAGCTACAGACAGTATTACTTTTCTTGGACTGCAAAGAGTGAGTGTATCATGTTCTGAGTCCTAGATAAGGGACTAATTTTGACCTCTGATACCTAAAAACCCTATTCAAAGACAGTGTATCTTAACATTTAATCAGATGAAAGCTTGGACGTTGGATTATAGGCTTTGTTTGTTTGTTTGTTTATGAACAAAGCTAATTCACTCTTCTTTAAATACACTAAATATAAAAATAACAATTATGAAAAGCATGCTAATTTGGCCATTGAGTGCAGGGAGCATGCAGAGTTTCCCTCTACTTTGCAGCATTCGAGCTTGGACATCCTCATCTAGTGTGGTGTGTCCCTGCTCATGGCAGGGGGATTAGAACTAGATGATCTTTAAGGTCCCTTCCAATTCAAACTCATCTACGATTATCCCTGCAGGTTGAGAGGCTATATTTGTTAGAAATGCTAATGTCTTTTCTGCATCTCATACAACAGGCACAGCATCTACCTCTTCTTTGCAGAGGCGTTAACTCTGTGACTTTTGTGCAACATCTCTGCATTAAGAGAAGCTCAAAAGGTAAAACATACATAGGCTGGTACTGACAGCTCTGACTGCAATAGAAATCTTTACATAAAATGGTATTTCTAAGTTGTTTTTTAAACTATATTGAAGCATTATAACATTCAGACAGTCAAAATATATCATATTGTAGACTACTAGCTACAGGTTAATAGTACAAGTGGACTGTTTTCAAACTTTTGAGCACTCCACTTATCCCTTTCAAGGATCTTTAAAGTAACTCTACTGATAATAAGGCATAAGCATATCTACTGCTTTTTTGTCTTCTGTTTACTTTGGATTGTATTTCCTTGTTCAGCTCATCTGGATAGTCTAAATCTAACAAAGCACTTGAAGTCATGCTTAACTTCAAGTAATTAAAGTACTGAATCAGCCCACAAGTGATGGACAAAGACACAAAGTGACCTGCTTGACTGAATTAACCCTAGAACGTTAACACTTTGCAGAACTTAGATTCTAGGAACACTCACGATTCCTGTTAATATCCCTCACCTGCTGGCTCCTCAGGCATGGACTGCACCTATCCGCTAGTGTCTTCTTGACACAGCTCTCTTCCAGTGAGAAGAACCTTCACATAACTTCAGTCTAAGTGCTAAAATAGTGGGAGTGCTGGATGCATTTTATGCAGTTACACTTGCATGATTTCAAAAACTTGAGAACTCATCACGATGAGGACATATTTTTGAGGAATTAAAATAATAGCAATTAATAATTTCTTAGCTAGTCCCTATTTAAATTTGCTTATCTCTGAATAAACTTGGGACTTCCTTTTTTTAAAAAATCAGTAGTGTCACAAACATATCAATCATTCAAATGTTTCAGTGCAATAAATCTTAAAATTACTCTTACAAAGTTAATTAGAAATTCACCATAAAAATAAGCCTCAGGAATGTTTTATGTGATACAATGGCACCAAGAAAGTATCACTGTGTGCATCTAAGTGAATAATACAGTATTTACATACAATAAGGTAGATAAAATACATTTAAAAAAAGGAGGATAAAAATCAAATCAGTTAAGAACATGAACGTAGTAAGTTTCCTTTATATAAAGAGGAAATAGTTGCTTTATCACCAGTGATTTACATATCAATACAGTTTATTACCTAGAGGGGGAAAACAGAAGAAAAAACAGGCAAGAGTTACCGCTGTAAACATCATTTCACTGCAATTATTTATCATCTCGAATATAGAAGCCTTCCAGGAGGCAGTGCAAATGCTTTAGTGTCATTCACATGTTTCTCACCACTTTGAACAGACTCTTGGATATTACTTACCTTTGTTTAATTTTAATTTCCTATGCAGTGGAGAAGAGATTTGTGGGAGAGAGGGAAACGTAAAAGCTTTATACCGGTTAACTGTTGTGATTCATCATTATTTGTAGTGCATTAACAAGAGCTCAAATGAAATCAAAAAATTTAAGAATTCTAGCTCAAATTAAGGGAGAACAGTGGCTTCTATTTTTAACACTCTCAGAGATGCCATGGTGATTATCCCACTCTCAATTTCAGAGAAATACATAAAAATATTATGAAGTCCTAATCCTATTTCCAGCACTGTACGTCTCTTCAACATGTGCCTTCTATAAACAGTAACACTCAGAGAAGGAAAACACCTTCAGTCAAGAATATCAGCTGTTAATCAAACACATGTAATAAAGATATATCTGTTTGTGCCTTGTACAGCTGAGTATACTTCATGCTGTTGAGAGAGGAAGGAATTTTCAACATCAACGTCCCAGGTGCATTTGCACCCAGAGTTGTACTGCAGCAGGCAAAGAACTATGTATACATAAATTAACTTATCCATAGACTGTCCGTTTCTCAGCTGTGCTGATTCGGTCTTTAAACAAGATCTGGTTTCTTAACAACACATGAGAATGTTATAAACACGTTCTCAAGCACATAGTTAATATATTATTGGAACAACAATAAACTGCTGAATTCACCACAGCAATACAAAGTTGAAATTAATTTCAGTGTTGGATTTAATCACACTATTTTTAACATAACCACAACATTTTTAACGTAAGTTTGTCTGTGTCTCCTTCCTTGTTGTGTTTGCAAATTTCTTCATCCATGGCAATGTGCAATTACTCCATCCTTTCAAATCTTTGGAAATATAACTATTGTTCATCTTCTACATAATTTATCATGTCCGATAAAAGTTTCAGTTTTAGGGTCGATTTAATAAAATAGAGACAAGATATATAGGCTTCTAACTAGCCTTTGTGATACTAATTTCTTCTCTGTCAAGCATTTTCTCTTGGAGATAAAATCATTTAACTTAATTTTAAAAATGGATAGAAGTACAGACAAACAGGAAAAAAATGCTTCAGAAATAGTTGCACTAGAAAAACAAGATTGTAAAAGGAGAATAGATCAGTTGCAACACAGATAAGAACTTCAAATGGGCAAAGGTCTTTCAAGCAACAGAACAAAGAAGCCTCTTGATTCAGTACAATGCGTTCATTTGTCTTCCATAGAAACTGAGTTATCATCACAAATGCCTTACACTGTTATCTGAGTTCAGATAACTAACAAACATTTGATTGTCTTCATCTCAGGATATTTGGCTGAAACAAACTCTCAAGGTAAGATACATAAGTTTTTCCTTTGAGGAGAAAAAAAATTAAAATAATGAAGAATAGGTACTATTAGAACAGTGATTTCCTAACTAGACCAATTCTTTTGATGGAACAGCCTGAAGCACTAGTGTTGGATACATTTTGTCCAAAGCTCCACGAAAGAATCAGCTGGGAAAAAGGTCAGTACAGTACACAAAAAACCCACATTTTCTTGCCTTTTGAACAATGCACTGAATCTGCATGAATAGTTAAATGTCTGCAGTCAACCTGAGCATGCACTTGATTTCTACTCTACTGAAACAGAAAAGCACCATCTGAAACTAAGGAACAGTATTCCATGATAATAAAAAAAGAGTGTATAGGGTGAAAAGTCACCTGCATGCAAGAAATCATACCAAGATTTTCATGTCATGTAAGCTCATCCTAAAATAGACTTAAATGAATTATAAGTGATGTGTACTTTATTTGTTTGTGCTTCAGTTAAAAGGGAGAATTAACACAGTCAGACGCAGGTCAGATTTGGAGCCAGGATCTATTAAGAGAGCCTCTCAAGGCAAAACACAAAAGATAAGTTATTTAAAATTACTGACTACTATATAAACAAATACATACCCAAACCTTCTGACTCAAACAAGCAGGTATCATCCACCCCTACATCTCTGCACCAGGATAAAAAATTTGCTGTATTGTCCCGTGCGAAAAAAGACCCTGAAGGAGCATTGGCTTTGCATGGAATCTTCCGCACTGGTAAGGTCTGAAAAACACAAGTTCTCCATTTAGAAAAATTATACGTATTAGCACAGTACTTACATAACAAATTAATACGTGAATAGATCCATGACTGCCACCAACATATTGTTTCATCCATTAAATATTTCCAAGCAAAGAAAAATGAAGTGAATTTAAGAGCATGAAGTTGTGAAACGCAAAAGCCCTTTCAAAGGCATCATGATAGGCAATGGCAACGTGACACTAAGAGCTGAATCAACATCAGCAACTGCAATTTTGGGATTTAGTGTTTGGTCCAGTTGACTGAACTACAAAAATTATATATATTTATAGAGACAAAGTTTAAAGTAGGAGCTGATCTTTCCTAAAATTAGGGTTGAATCAGCTTAGGTCTACATTAGGAAGGAATCCCAATGTAAACCCATAGATCTGGAGGACTAAAGACTATAAACACTACAGAAATGCTACCATCTCCATGCAGAAGCTCTCTATCTGCAATACACAAATCTAATCTAGTAGCTACAGGATCAAGGACTAACACAAAGCCATGCTTTTGTTGTACCCAAACAGTTTTGTTTACATTGTTTCAATATCAGAGGAGATGGAAATTACCAACTGAGTAATTACCACAATGAGTTTTCTGCCTGTATTGGTACACCTGCTGAGACATATACAAACAATACTTTAGCATTTAATTCTCAGTGAATGTTTCTTTTCCTCAAACAAAAATAGCCATCATCCAGGGCAAAATGAGGAACACCTGAAACACTGTTACCAAGTAACTAAAGAAATCTCTACACCATGGAGGAATTCACATATGTGGATCTGAATGTGCTGATTTTCTGTCACACTGGTGTATGAAATATTTGCTTCTGTTCTGGAGTCAGTACTCACTCAATGCAAAGTAAGCTAAGAGGTAGAGAACTGAAAATGGTGTCTCTACTAGTTCCTAGATCTACATCCAAAATTCCATTTTTCACTGTCCAAAATAAGTTTTGGAAATGCAGAGAGGGGAAAAAAAAGACACAAGATTAAGTTTCTCCTTTCAATAGCTGCTGGTATCATACTAATATCAGTATTTAAAGACAGCTTAGAAAGAGTTTATATATGATTTCATAATAGACATACAATGTAATTGCAGAATATACCTACATGCACACAAATGCCTCTATAAACCTAATAAACCAAATAAACTATAAATAGAATAGCTACAGAGATAAACACCATTCCATGTCTCCTATTAGCATGTTAATGGGAGTTTAAAAATTACTTTAAACATCCACATATTCTTTATAAATGCCTAGACTAATCACACAGACCATCTATCTCACTCCCCCATGTCTCTTACCACAATTGCACTTTTTTACATTTAATGCCTCGTTTTTCAAAAATTATGCTCATGCTTCTAAATATTTAAAAGGAGATATTAATACTCTTCTATATTACATTCTCAGAAGACTTTGATCAGTTTTAGGTGACATTTTAAAGAAAAGTCCAAGTAAAATTGTGTCACAGACATCACACCACCTCCTGGACCATCCTGGAACTAGGGAAGGGAAGCAGGGGAAAAGTAGGAAAGTATATTTGACTACTCAATAAATCCAGTATAAATAGAAAACAGCAAAACCTGAATTCTTCCAAGAGCTCTAGAGGTGGAACAATCTTACAGAACAGAGCACAAGGAAGTTGTTAATTATTATCAATCCCTCTCCATTCCTCTACAGGAAAAAAGGAGAAAAACAAAAAACAAAACGAACAAAGAAAGGAGATAAACCCACAGTCACATTTTGCCCAAGATCAGACCTTCAGTGTCACATCACATCACCTCCCAGTTCACTCCTCACTTCTCAACTCTGGGTTTTCCAAGGTGCCTATACATTACTGTGCTCTCAGACTCTCCTTTACAGAATACTAGTGAGTATTCCCCAAGACAAAAATCATTTGTAACTGCAGGAACAGTTCACAAGGGCATTACAGGTGAAATAATATCTGGTTTGTTTCCTTCCACTCAGTTCTCCAACTCCAGCCCAGCCAAATCTGTGCCTTCAAACTACTTTGTCCTGCCACATTCCACAATAACCATCCTCTATTCTTTCTTGTCATGCTAAGGGTGTTGTGTTACTGTTCTAGAAGTCTGTGAAAAAGCCCTCACATTAGGCATTTTGAACTAGAAAAAAAAAAAAAAAGAAAGGCACACACACACACAAAAGAAGAATTTTGCTGTACAGGTGGTGGCTGCCATGTGGCAATCAGAAGAGACTTGAGCCCAGCATGGGTATAGACAATGTGCTCTACTCTGCCCTGAGCCAAGAGGCTGTGAGCAAGAATAGAGCACTGGCCCTGGAGAGCAGGAGCTGCACCTTGGCACAGATGCCCTCAGCAGTACCAAAGCAGCTGGAAGAGAGGAAACAGCCAGGAGAACCTACACTGCCTTTCTTATATGTGGCCGTTGGGAAGGCATTGCAACACCTGGCAGGAACGCAGAGAGGCAGTTTTCCCTTGGGTCACTGCTGCTCCCTAGTACTAACAACACATGAATAAACCTGGTTCTAAATACTTCGTATCTTCTGATTTAAGTAGATTGCAATCACTGGAACTAGAATCATAGAATCACCAGGTTGGAACAGACCAGATCGAGTCCAACCATTCCTCCTATCAAAACACTAAACTGTGTCCCTCAGCACATAGTCCACCCATGCCTTAAACACATCCAGGGAAGGTAAATCAACCACCTCCCTGGGCAGCCTCTGCCAGTGCCCAGTGACCCTTTCTGTGAATTTTTTTTTCCTAATGTTCAGCCTAAAACTTCCCTGGCAGAGTTTGAGGCAATTACCTCTCGTCCTGTCCCCTGTCACTTGGGAGAAGTAGCCAGCACCCTCCTCTCTACAACCCCTTTTCAACTAGTTGTAGAGAGTTGTAGAAACACTGTCAAGAAAAGTAATTCAGCACAGAAGGTATGTGTGTCAGAAATCTATGCAGTAAGAGTCAGCAAACAGACCATATAAAGCTTCATGTACAAAACGGTCTATCCATAAATTACATTTCTGTACCTTGACAACTAAGGTAGACCTTTAAACACATCACTCAACTTGGCCTCACAGTGAAACTTAGACACTCATGGAGTTTATGATAATTTATGATTATAAAAATTACAGTATCTTTTAGAAATACATTTTTGTACTAACAGCTGCTGACAGGACATACTATTAGTCCAGGTACAGAGTTATCACACAACCAAAATCATGATATTCTCTAGTTTCACAGTGAAATAAAATTGATGGGTGCCCTAAACAACTCAGAAGTGACAAAACACTCAGATGTAAAAACAAGCACGTCCTTGACTACAGATGGAAAAACTTAATATTAATGATGGAAAAAAATGGAAACTTTAAGTAATTTTATGAAACAAATACCACATAGATAAGTAACCCTGGCATCAAACGCTCTCTCTAGAATGTAGCATTCCATATCTCATCCCATTACACTCAATATTAGGGTTTTGCTGAAGAGAACAGGAAAAAAAGCCTCCCCTTCATTCAACAACAGTATGATCAGGGTTATCACAGAAATCAGAGGGAAATACTCATATTTTCTTATCATCTAATAAATTTCCCTACCACTTTTTAAATAGAAGTCTACTTTTTAAAGATTTTGAAATCTATCATTGTAATGTGTAACCTATAACATGTGAAAGCTCTTATTTAAGAAAGGTTTCATGCAGAAATAGCTTTTACCAATTTGTATAAACGGCCTGACTATTTCAAAAGTGCTTTCTAACAGATCATTCTGAAGTAATTAGGTTTCCATCTGGCAAAAGTGACTTTTGTTGACATAGTATAGTATAACCACAGTTGCTTTGAAACAGCAGTGGTCGCAATTACTCCTATCAAATATCATGAAAACAGTTCCCCAGTTACACTCCTTTTACAATCTTGTCTTGTTGATGTGCATGCATGTGGTTTAATGCAGGATGTGAAAGTGTGAGTGAAACATATGATGCAATCCTGGAAAAATGCTGTCAGGTTCACTTCTAAACCCAAAAGAGACCCTCTTGCACCAATGCTCTGAAATCACATGGAAAAATGTATTTTTTGCACTGTTTTTCCAAAATGGGGGTCCACAAGTATATATTAAAAACTTGGCTGTTTTACAGCAGATTGATTCATATTGTGAAGATTTCTAATCGTGCTTCCCTCCTTGAACAGATGACCTGACAACTTTTTCAACTGTCACTCAAATAAAGCAGAAATGATAAGCTATTTTGTTATGAAAGAGGGTTAGTAACAGTTAGCAGGGCACTCACAGTGTAAATTTGCTTTGACTGCCTGATAACCTACGTTGAACAAAATGGGGGGAAAAATTACATTACAGAGACTGCAGTACCTGACTGTGGAAGTGTCTCTCATGTGGCTATTTAGTGCAATATGCAAGCATAAATTCATACTGAAATGTGAATATATCAGCTAGACAGAAGATATCTCTTCTATTTTGCCTTTAACTTCGCTCCTGGTCACAGAGCCATTTTCCTTCTAATTTATTCCCTCATTTGCTCAGGTATTCTTGGAAAAGCCCTCCTCCTCTTATAAAATCTGAACTAGGTCTTTCGGATAGGGAATACAAAAGTGAAGTTCTGCCACAGTCTTCTCAGTAAAGAGGATTTTTCTCTTTGTCTTTTATTACTTTATTAAACACAAACATGTGCCTGAAGGACATGGCTTGGTGACTGATAGGAATGGTTGGACTCGATGATCCGGTGGGTCTCTTCCAACCTGGTGATTCTATGATTCTATGATTCTATAACTGAAGCTTTTTGCTCCAAGAGCTAGCTATCATTGAGCTGTTAGAATTCACCTCAACAGAGTGACAAAACACCTAAAGAACCATCATTTCTTCCACTGCTATTCTTAATTCTTCAGGATCTCAAATCTAAAATGTTTCAGACCTCATTTATAAGTCATAGAAGTGGTGTCCCAGACACCCACTTCAGCAAAGGAAAACTAAGTTTACCTTAGACTACTTTGCACTGCCAAAACTCAGCTTTAGTGAATAGTCACAAAGCATAGACAAGTATGAACCAGACATTAAATAAATGAAGCTGCAGTACCCACAAGGTAAAATAATCACTCCTTGGCAAGGTGGGCCCAGTTTTGTTTTCCCCTTACTCCATTTACTATGGAGAGAACAAACAATCAAAAGAACGTACTAAATACAGATGCCAAACAGACAGGAGAAACTCTGAATATGGAAATACCTATACAGAATTTAAAATTAAGCACTTCCCATAGTGAAAAATAAGACCTAAGGAAAAAAAATATATAACCTCCTCCAGCCCTGAAAAAGTCACAATAAAATTTAAAATCCAGGAAAAATTCAGACACCAAAAACTCAGTGTGGAAATCCTGAAGGCTTAGGAGAATAAAATGAAAATTGTCAAAGCTTTCAACAGATGCAGAACCAGGAACAGCTTCCAAATTAATGACAAATGACATTCCACTTAGAACAAAGAAAACATTCCCAAGCAACTCACTTAACAATTGGCGAAACATTGTCCTTCAGTGAACTATAGTCTTTGCATTGTCATATTAAGTGCAGTAGAGATGTCATTTTAATGGAAAGCAGTTTGGATATCAAGTTTAAAGATCATGTGTTGACCAGATTTTTACTGTACGTAATCACTGCAGAGATCATCAAAAGCCAAAAATCGCTAATGATCAACTTCCTAGATACTAAGAATGCATTTGTGATCACACTGGAATACCTAACAGATTTATGATATGCCAATAAAAATAATTAACATCATCAAGGCTTTACATCAATGTACAGAGTACAATTTTGAAATACAGACTTACATGAATGGTTTTGACATACTATTAATATCAAAGTAGAGTACATTCTCTCACTTCTTCCACATAGCATTAGTTTTTTAACTTCTTAGGAGTAAGTATATATGAGGAATACGCTTAATTTCATTATACAGCTTTAACAAGTGAAAATCTTGTTTATGGCTTTGTTCTTCCAAGAGCTCTGTCTAAAAACCAGTTTATTGGTCACATAGCAAAAGATTAAAATATTGCCATTCCAATAAACAAAGGGGTTAAGAAGTTATCATAAAAGCCTAATTTAACAGAGACTGTAATCCTACTTAAGAACTGCAAGAAAGCCGAGGAACTCAGGAGATGATTCAATTAATTCAGTAATGAACCAGACAACTGGGGTACCCAAAAGTAAATAACAGCAAAAATGGCAAGGCAGAAGCTTCATTCACCAGCTTTAGTATATTTGATTATTTTTCTGATAACACATTTAAATGCAGTCAGGGGACACACCCATTTCAACTTATGGAGGCAAAATCATGATGTTGGTCAGTATGACCGACATCTATCTAAATGAAAGCAATGTCCTCAGTGAAATACAATACGGAGTTAATTACTATTAATATTTAACTAATATTTGACAAATTAATTACCTGAAAATGTGCAGAAAGAGAAACTAAAGGAGAAAATGTGGGGCATGTGAGTGCACGTAGAATGCCACCTATGAAAGGCTAGCTATGGGAGATGGATAACACAGAGACCAACAAGGAGGAACCTTCCATGGGAGAGCAAGTGAGGCGCAGTCTGTGAAAGCTGTCAACAAAGAGCTAATTTAAACAGATGTCAGACCCTGCTCCTACTCACTCAACTTGTTTAATTGAGGATGGGATTTAG
Organism: Coccyzus lansbergi; assembly: GCA_033558105.1. Classification (NCBI taxonomy): domain Eukaryota; kingdom Metazoa; phylum Chordata; class Aves; order Cuculiformes; family Coccyzidae; genus Coccyzus; species Coccyzus lansbergi. Next base: position 6,687,922 of record JAUMJK010000097.1, read on the forward strand.
TCACTACAGTCCCAAGTCTCAGGGAGGTCTATAAATCGACTTTCAATTTTTCCAGACATCTGTCTAGCGTACCTATGCCTACCAACAAGTTCACTTTTATTGATAGCATTTCAGAGAGCTTACAGAAGTAATTTAGAATTCCAGACATGTATGCACCACAAATTAAAAGCTATTACTGATCTACAAGCTGAAAATGTTAGCAGGCCAAATGCAAAAAATCAACGGTGATTTGGTTTGGATTTTTTCTAATGGTGTAATAGCATTAAAGAGAAAGAATACCATTGAACAGCATGAAAGAGATAGACTGCAATCAAAATAAAATGAGAAGATTATTAAGATTTTATAAACAGGGAAACTAAGACAGAGAGACTAAAGTAATGGCAAACTACTTCTTGCAGTATTCTGGAAAACAAATGCAATGAGTAAAGCCCAGGATTCAGTAGCTTATTCCCACTCAATAAACGCTCTATACTTTGTATTTAGACCTCTGGCTTTCAGAATTCACCTTTAGATGGGGATTTTAAAATTTGCATTTCTTAAAAGGTTTCTTAGATATCTGTTTAGAGTGGAATGGACCAGTGCTCCCTGTTGCTCTTTCAAAGAATATTTACATCTTATCTTTGACACATGATCATGAGCTTTTCCTCATCACAACCACAGAAGCCAGAGCTGAATTAATATAGAGCTAGTTGAAGCTGCAGAATCCTAGTTTCTGAATTTCCCTCATTTACATTCTAATTTAAAGAGAAAAACAGAAAGATTTCACTTGTTGCAAGCTGAATGTGGCTATTTCATTGTGACATAACAGAACCTCTGAACGAAAACAGCAATAATATGCATTAGCAGCAATTTTTCCATGAAACATAAGCTGGTCAAATCTGACATGATTTTCACAAGAAGCACTTCAAAAAGCATCTTATTAACCCACAATAATGTCTTATCCTACGTCACTTCCTTGAAGGGGGTACGACTCTCTCAAAATTAAGTTAAATATGCAAAATATCAAATTTTGGCAAACCCAAGTCATTTTAGCCTCAGAAATTTAAAAAAATCACTCTCCCCCTAAATCACTCCAGAAGAACCCAGAGCTAAGGACAATGCTTAGAAAATTCTAGTCAGAATAGCTGAAGTCTATCAAAACTCATCATAGGTTCTAAAATTTCATATCAAAATATGTTTCCATAATGTCACTTACAGTGTGATGCAATATAGCTCAAATAACCAATATATTTCTTTGATCTAGGGAATAATAGTGGATAATCTTTCACTGGCCGTCTGAAAATGTAAGCAGCCACTCTTGATGTAATAATCATAGTGCTGGATATACTGCTGTATGACAGTCATGCTGCTTCTTCCTTTTCCCCTCTGTTCTTCTCTCAATGATCAATCTTATTCTTGCTGATCTTTTGAATTATGAAGGGGGGAGGGTGTCCCAGCTCTTTCTGTAGGATTATTTCCAAATGGCGCTTTACCTAACATGAGCCAAGCGTCAAGGAAAAATGTGATAAAGATCTCTGAAGTCTAGGGAAGACAGAATTTTTTCACATGCTTTATCTCTTTGCTTTTCTGGATTTCCAGATGTTTAACAAAGACAATTTTTAAGCAGATATTGAAAACATTCATAAAGAATCTCACATGTAGCTCACTGCAGGTAAGTGTGATTCTCCAAAGCCCTGCATGTTCATTTTTAAGGAAAATTGTGTCTTTGCCTTTATGATGAAGAATCTGATTTTCTGTGAGTTTTCCAATTAGAAACCACAAGGAAACTGCTAGAGCCCTGGGAATTCTAAGCTGGTGTAGAATTTAAAAATGTCCATGATTTGAAAAACATGTTGGAATGTTAATCTACACAGCCAAATTTCCAAGTCAGCCTTAAATCAGCCTCTAAACTTGAGAACAAAGCTGTACTGTATACTCAAAGCATTTGGGACCAATTTACATATACAAGCCCACATGGGAATACATGTGTATTTAAATAAACAAATTAGACATAATTATGATATCTATAAACTGATGTCTGTGCTTGAAAGGGACTTCTGTTTTCTCCTTCTGATGACTGCAACACACTTACAGCTGCATATTCACTATCCCCATTGTTTCAGTAATTTTGGCTCATTATTGTAAGTTCAAGACTCAATATTGGCAAACAGACCAAATTCTATAGTTCTTGTTTATTCATTAGATCATAAAAACTTACTAATTTGGACCTAAGAATTGCACAGTTTAACTGAAGATAGTTGGTCTAAATTATATTTTCTTAAGCTTTTAAAAAAATACATGCTAATTGCCATTCAAGTCCCTAGCCTTAAATTTCTATTCCAGACTATTCTTAATAGTCTAAACTAAAAGCTCCATAGAAAGATCTATTACAAAGACTTCTACAGTTTGTTTTAAAGACTCAGACGAAAAAAAGAAAAAAAATAATAGGAATGTTACAATGCAATTCACACAAAAGGCAAAACCCACCAAATCTAAAAAAGGTTGGTTTTATATTTCTCTCAGAAAACACGCCATCTGTACTTACAATACCAGGACTGAAATAATGATAAATAATGAAAACTTCCAGTTCTTATACAAATTTTACGAAGCGCCAAAGTATTGGTATTCTATATTAAAAAAAAAAGTTAATTAAAAAAAGAACTTGAGATGTGTTCTAGCTAAATGGTAATATTAGAAATGAAAGTTTGGCTCATCTCTTGATTCAATTTGCAGTCTGAATGATGAGGATATTTTCCAAAGTAGGCTCTAACAGGCAGTTAACTGCTTTGTCCATGACAACTACCTTTAGATGCAAATACTGATAACATCTGTGATGTCAAACAGGATAAATATGCCGGTAAACCCCTACCTCAGGTTCACTGACAAGAGCAAGGTCAGTTCATACAGAGGTTAAATGTGCTCCAGCCAAACAACGGAACAAGCCATGCTTTCCCAAGGACCAGAGGTATCAGTGGGAAGAACAACCTGGAGAGAGATGTTGTCTCAGTGTACCTTCCAGGATTGTGCAGCTCTGCCGCCAACACATTGCATGGTTCTAAGTGCATCTAAAGGCTTATGAAATGCTCTTCAGTTTATTCACATGGAAGATGCCAAGCATACAACCATCGAATATCCTGAATTTGTTCAGAGATCTGCTGTTATGGTCTGGTAAGAAGCAGAACTCTATCCTACCATGCAATGCTCCTGGAAGCAGGAAAGCCCGACCTGTAAGAATTATTTGCTGAGGCGTATAGGGGTTTGTCCACAAGACTTGTTGCAGGCAAATCTCACAGTATCTGCAAGAAACCTGGTAACAATCCAGCTGAACATGAGCTCAGCAAGCTATTGACATGTCTGAGAAAGGTACAAGGAATTCTCTAACAAACAGCTTTAACTTCTTGTGGAAATGATTCCTTCCAGATGGATTAGCATTCATGAGTCATTTCATAAGATTATTCTTTTCCTTTCATATCAACATCAGTCTGCCACTGTGACGATTAATATACAAAAAAGCAATGCTCCACTTTTTTTTTCCCCTCCCAAGTAAGTGAGGGCTCTGTCTATACCGTGGATGATTAGAAATTGAATCCACAAGCTTTTACTGCAAAAAAAAAGTCTCCAGAAAGTACAAGCGTGCAGACAAGGAAATTGCTGCCCCAGACCACGAAGAATCTGTTCATAGCCTAACCACATTCATGCAATTCTCGCCTAGAGTCAGATTTATAACTCACAGAGAACACCTGAATATGGTTCTGCCATAGGTGAGGACTCTTTACACCTGTGCAAGCAGGACCAAGACATAAAGCTTACTGCATTAGCTGGGAGTCCATCCCATCTGCAGGACACAAAAACTTGAGAAACTTTAGTCTACAGTAGAATATAGCCAGTGTGTTGATTATATCACACATTCAGCCTGGCCATCCAGGTTATAAGAGCAGCAAAAAGCTTCAAAAGAAGCTATTTCGAAGCAGACAAAAAATAGAAGACATTATCCAGGGAGATAATTTATTCTTAGCCCTTTCTATCTGAACTTTAATTGCACCTTCAGGCATAAAAAAAATTATACCCATTCCAGATTTAAAATCATTGAAGCAATTCTCTCTATTGTATTTATGGATGTTCTCACAGGAATCACATGTCTGATTTTGTTTAGGAATCTCTTAATCTTCTTAATTGAGAATACTTTGATGCACTTAAGTTCAAAAAGTACTATTATGTTTCAGAAAGATCAAACAAAAGGAAATTACAAATTTACAGATTTTCATTGCACAGCACCTTAGTCATTTAACGAGAGAAAGATTTCCTTAAGGCAGAATCTCTTATACTTGAAGAAGAAAAATGAAGTTATCTGCTTTAGCATATTTTTTGCAGTTTAATACTCTGAATAATTTTGATGACTGCTTACTTCTGGTGACTCCATTAAGCGAAGCTCAAAGAACTTCAGTGTTGATTTCATACACTATAATATGTAACTCAAAGAATTTTTTACTAGTCTCTGCTTTCTTAAGAAACCTTCAAAGATATTGTGGTCTTCACTACTTTATTCACTTTTAGTTAGATCTTAAAGAAGCTGCCGAGTCTCAGAGTTATGCCAAGCACA